>CM059780.1:63497845-64697845 GCA_030435695.1 Brachymystax lenok tsinlingensis
TGTAACACTTAACTTCCTGTTGTCATTGTGCATTCCCATGGCGACGGTGTTCTTCTCTGGTGCTCAAAGATAGAAATAGTAATACTCTGTATGATAAGATACCCCGCTCTTCATAACAGGGAAACCTGCTGGAAGGCATTTCATTTCCCACAGTGTGTGAGTATGTGTGCGTGTGTAAGATCACACACGCACTATGCAGAGGACATGGACACGTGTCGCACACGCAAACACACACTTACGTTTGTGTCTCCTATATCAGGATGAATCACTAAGAAAATAAGAGGCTCAACGGAGCAGAGGAGATAGCACCTGTTACAGATCACTGAAGGAACAGCATGCTGTCCTCCATCCATCTCCTCCTTCTCCTCTTCATCCTCCTTCCTTTTCTCAGCCTCTCTCTCGTTCCTCTCCCACGCTGCAGACTATTATTTGCTCTTTATTTGCTCTCTCCATCTTCCGTCCTTTCAGAAATCTCCCTGTCGTCCTCTCCTCTCTCTGCCTCCCTCCCTCCCCCCTCTTTCTCTCTCTGCCTCTCTCTCTCTCTCTGCCTCCCTCCCTCCCCTTCTCTCTCTCTCTGCCTCTCCCCCTCTCTCTGCCTCCCTCCCCCTCTCTGCCTGCCTGCCCCTCTCTCTCTCTCTCTCTCTCTCTCTCTCTCTCTCTCTCTCTCTCTCTCTCTCTCTCTCTCTCTCTCTCTCTCTCTCTCTCTCTCTCTCTCTCTCTCTCTCTCTCTCTCTCTCTCTCTCTCTCTCTCTCTCTCTCTCTCTCTCTCTCTCTCTCTCTCTCTCTGCCTCTCCCTCTCTCTCTCTCTCTCTCTCCCTCCCTCTCTCTCACTCTCTTCTCTTTCTCTCTTTTATCTCTCTCTCAACTGTGTATATTGTCCAATCTTTTTGAATAATATCTCACATCTAATTTAATCTCAGACGCAAGTTGTTATTTTTACCCAACTAAGGGTTGAGAGGGCCAGCGGTTACCACGGAAACTGATTGGACGGACAGCCATGTAGGATTGTCTTCAGCTGTAAATCTCCTGTGTTGATCCATGCCAACACACACACACACAAACACACACACTTTGTCATGTCTGCTGACAGTTTGTGCTGATCCTGTGAAAGCTGGTACCACTGCTGGCAGGCTCTTATCATGCTTTTAGGATAATTGGGCATAGAGATCATGCAGAGTGTAAAGATCGCAGTAGGAAACAAGGATGGGATCTACTATCGTGAGCAGTCAATTGTTGGATTTGCTCATCATCCTAAAATAAAGCCACATTTGTGGAACTATAACGGAACAGTAGTACTTTGTATTATGTAGCACTTTAATTAAAGAAGTCTAAAATGTCCGGAACACACCAGTTAACAGAGAGGTGGATGGAACACCTTGGCAAAAGCCTGCTTATTGGCTAAACCAGTCAATGCTTCTCTAGCCTTACAAAACTGCAATCTAAAGGCTTTCTATAGGGCTAACATCAAATTATACTAGTTATTTGGCTTGGGACTATAAAGGATCACCAAGAGGAAGATTATTATTCTCTAGTACTCTGCACTGTGCTGTAGTGAGCTGTATTAAACCCACTCACCCTCCACACAACATCTACATCGATCAGCCCTATGGTTCTCTCTCTCTCTCTCTCCTCTCTCTTTCTCATTACATAATCACAGCTCCTCACTCGAGAAACCATTCACAGCTCAATACACAGACCTGGGTGGACCTATTCCACCCATACACACACACACAGAGACGCATGCAGGAACACATGCACCCACGCACACAAACAAACACACACCATAAAGGCACATCACATGCCTTTATAACTCAAGTGTTATTCCCTGTGTTCTCCTACATTCTGAAAGCATCTTTCCATCTTTCCATAGTGCGGCTGTGTTGTTTCAAGCAGCAGTGTGAGTTGTTGGGCTAATGGATGTGCTCTCTCTGATTCTGAATATCAGGAAGAGAAGGGAAGAGTACTCCAACAAACCCTGACTGTGCACAGCGGTTGCTAAGCATGGTTACCAGTAGTTGGAGTCTGTTTTGACACATTTCTGGTTTTCAAGGTTTTCAAGCTGCAAAATGTTTCGGGGTCGACCTGACTAAATTCACACAGAAATGTGTGTTTGTGTAGATTTGTCATTCTCATTGTAAGCAAGTCTAAGAAGTAGTAGATCTGTTCTATGTGCGCTATTTCTATGCTTCCCGTTCTTAAGTTTTGTTTCTGCATCTTTTGCTTTCGGTTAACATTGTCAAAGCAAGTGAAGTAGATAATATACTAAAGTGAAATAAACAATAAAAATGTACAGTAAACATTACACTCACAGACGTTCCAAAAGAATAAAGACATTTCAAATGTCATATTATGTCTATAGTCAAAGTCACCATTATTAGTCAGTTGTACAACCAAATGCCTTCAACCGAAATGTGTCTTCTGCATTTAACCCAACTCCTCTGAATCAGAGAGGTGCGGGGGGCTGCCTTAATCGACATCCACGGCACCCGGGGAACAGTGGGTTAACTGCCTTGTTCAGGGGCAGAAGGACAGATTTTTTTCCTTGTCAGCTTGAGGATTTGAACTTGCAACCCTCCGGTTACAAGTCCAACACTCTAACCACTAGGCTACCTGCCACCCCTCTGCAGCCTATATACAGTGTTGTAACGATGTGCAAATAGTTAAAGTACAAAAGGGAAAATAAATAAGCATAAATATGGGTTGTATTTACAATGGTGTTTGTACTTTACTGGTTGCCCTTTTCTTGTGGCAAACAGTCACAAATCTTGCTGCTGTGGTTTTCCACCCAGTAGATATGGGAGTTTATCAAAATTGGGTTTGCTTTCAAATTCTTTGTGGATCTGTGTAATCAGAGGGAAATTAGCGTCTCTAATATGGTCCTACATTTGGCCGGAGGTTAGGAAGTGCAGCTCAGTTTCCACCTCATTTTGTGGGAAGTGTGCACATAGCCAGTCTTCTCTTAAGAGCCAGGTCTGCTTACGGCGGCCTTTCTCAATAGCAAGGCTATGCTCACTGAGTCTGTACATAGTCAAGGTTTTCCTTAAGTTTGGGTCAGTCACAGTGGTCAGATATTCTGCCACTGTGTACTATGGAAGGTTTGGGAATCGCTTCCCTTTAAGTGGATGCAGAATTGAACAGCTTTTTTCTGGATGTTGATCATTAGCGGGTATCGGCCTAACTCTGCTCTGCATGCATTATTTGGTATTTTACGTTGTACACTGAGGATATTTTTGCAGAATCTGCATGCAGAATCTCAATTTGATTTTTGTCCCATTTTGTGAATTCTTGGTTGATGAGCAGACCCCAGACCTCACAACCATGAAGGGCAATGGGTTCTATAACTGATTCAAATATTTTTTTCCAGATCCTAATTGGTATGTCGAATTTTATGTTCCTTTTGATGGCATAGAAGGCCCTTCTTGCCGTCTCTCAGCTAGTTCACAGCTTTGTGGAAGTTACCTGTGGCGCTGATGTTTAGACCGAGGTATGTATAGTTTTTTGTGTGCTCTAGGGCAACTGTATCTAGATGGAATTTGTATTTGTGGTCCTGGCGACTGGACCTTTTTTGGAACACCATTATTTTGGTCTTACTGAGATTTACTGTCAGGGCCCAGGTCTGACAGAATCTGTGCAGAAGATCTAGGTGCTGCTGTAGGCCCTCCTTGGTTGGTGACAGAAGCACCAGATTATCAGCAAACAGTGGACTTCAGATTCTAGTAGGGTGAGACCGGGTGCTACAGACTGTTCTAGTGCCCTCGCCAAATTGTTAAAATATATATGTTAAAGAGGGTGGGGCTTAAGCTGCATCCCTGTCTCACCCCACGGCCCTTTGGAAAGAAATGTTTGTGTTTTTGCCATTTGTAACCGTACACTTGTTATTTGTGTACATGTCGTATGTTTTTCCCCCAACACCACTTTCCATCAATTTGTATAGTAGACCCTCATGCCAAATTGAGTCAAAGGCTTTTTTGAAATCAACAAAGCATGAGGAGTCTTTGCCTTTGTTTTGGTTTGTATGTTTGTCAATTAGGGTGTGCAGGGTGAACACGTGTTCTGTCGTATGGTAATTTGGTAAAAAGCCAATTTGACATTTGCTCAGTACATCTCTCCCCTCTCTCTCTCCCTCTCCCTCTCTCTCTCTCAGCCTCAGTCTTCCTCTCTCTCTCTCTCTGTCAGCCCCCCTGCACTATTTCTCAGACACTGAGCTGTGGCTGACAGAATCCAACTAAATCAGCTGCTCTGATACAGGAGGGGTGTAGCGAAATACTTGTGTTCCTAGCTCCAACAGTGCAGTAATATCTAACAATACACACAAATCTAAAAGTAAAATAACGGAATTAAGAAATATATACACTACCATTCAAAAGTTTGGGGTCACTTAGAAATGTCCTTGTTTTTGAAAGAAAAGCTATTTTTTTGCCCATTAAAATAACATTAAATTGATCAGAAATAGTGTAGACATTGTTAATGTTGTAAATGACTATTGTAGCTGGAAACGGCAGATATTTTATGGAATATCTACATAGGCATACAGAGGCCCATTATCAAGCAACCATCAATCCTGTGTTCTAATGGCACGTTGTGTTAGCTAATCCAAGTTTATAATTTTAAAAGGCTAATTGGTCATTAGAAAACCCTTTTGCATTTATGTTAGCACAGCTGAAAACTAGTTCTGATTAAAGAATCAATAAAACTGTCCTTCTTTAGACTAGTTGAGTATCTGGAGCATCAGCATTTGTGGGTTCGATTACAGGCTCAAAATGGCCAGAAACAAAGAGCTTTCTTCTGAAACTCGTCAGTCTATTCTTGTTCTGAAAAATGAAGGCTATTCCATGCGAGAAATTGCCAAGAAACTGAAGATCAAGTACAACTCTGTGTACTACTCCCTTCACAGAACAGCGCAAACTGGCTCTAACCAGAATAGAAAGAGGAGGGGAAGGCCCAGTTGCACAACTGAGCAAGAAGACAAATACAATTGAGTGTCTAGTTTGAGAAACAGACGCCTCACAAGTCCTCAACTGGTAGCTTCATTAAATAGCACCCACAAAACACCAGTCTCAACGTCAACAGTGAGGAGGTGACTCCGGGATGCTGGCCTTCTAGGGGCAGAGTTACAAAGAAAAAGGAATATCTCAGACTGGCCAATAAAAATAAAATATTAAGATGGGCAAAAGAACACAGACACTGGACATAGGAACTCTGCCTAGAAGGCCTGCATCCCGGAGACGCCTCTTCACTGTTGACGTTGAGACTGGCGTTTTGTGGGTACTAGTTGGAGTAGCAGTGGTTGAGTGTTTTCTCAGCGCGAGTACTATAGTCAATGTGTTCATAGAACTTTGGTAGCGTTTTCCTCAAATTTGCTTTGTTAAAATCCCCAGCTACAATAAATGCGGCCTCAGGATATGTGGTTTACAGTTTGCATAAAGTCCAGTATAGTTCCTTGAGGTCCGTCGTGGTATTGGCTTGAGGGGGAATATACACGGCTGTGACTATAACCGAAGAGTTTCAATTCCCTCAATTACATGTTTTGTATATAACACTCTATCCCCCCCCCCCATGCCTTTGTGTGGGATTGTTTCTGTGTAGTGCTTGTGCACATTTGTATACTGGTGCGTTACTGGCTATTTTTGTGCCCATGTACTCCCGTGTTTGTTTGAACCGTTTTGGGGTTGTTTATTAAACGACTAAGTTTACCCAGTTTTGCTCTCCTGCGCCTGACTTCTCTGCAAACCAGTTACGCATCCGCTACAGAATCCCACACCACGACATGGAGTCAGCAGGAGCAGGAGCAGGTACCTATGGTAGCGAAGTCGAGGATCGTGTCCAGGAGGACACGGCGTTGATTCACCATCTCGGCGCTGCCATGAACCGCGTAATCTAGACGATGGACCGCTGGGAGAAGCAGGGCACTCCACCATCACAACAGGTATTCCCACTACCCGTTCCTCCAGTACCCGGTTCCAGTGGGATGCCCCTCGCTCTTCCCGGGGAGTATGATGGGACGGCGGCACGGTGCCAGGGTTTCCTGCTACAGCTGGACATATACCTGGGCACCGTTTACCCGACTCCCTCGGGAAGGGAGAGGGTGTCCACCCTCGTCTCGTGCCTCTCATGGAGAGCTCTGGAGTGGGCCAACGCCGGGTGGGGAGCAGGTGAAGTTGGAAGACTTCACAGAGTTCACCCGCCGCTTCCGGTATGTCTTTGACCACCCGCCCGAGGGTAGAGCGGCTGGGTGAATGTCTGTTCGACCTGGAGCAGGGGACGAGGAGCGCACAGGAGTTTGCTTTGGAATTTCGGACCCTGGCCACTGAAGCGGGATGGAATGACAGGGCCCTTATCGATCATTACCGTTGCAGCCTGCGTGAGGATGTCCGTCGGGAGTTGGCCTGCAGGGACACCACCCTCACCTTTGACCAGCTGGTGGACCTGTCCATTCGGTTGGATAACCTGCTGGCTACCCGCAGACGTCCAGAGCGGGCTCTGTCGGTTACATCCCCCAGCACCACCGCTCTGGTACCCATGGAGCAGGGAGGTGCTGTGCGCAGGGAGATTGGAGGAGGTGCCGTCTCGTGCACCATCTGTGGCCGCAGAGGTCACACTGCCGGTCAGTGCCGGGTCTGTTCCTCTGGGGATTGAGGCAGCAGGCAGGGTACTCTGGCGTCATCCCAGGTGAGCCGGCACCATTCTCACCCAGAGCCCTCTGTTGCACACTTGTTTTTGTATGTTACTTTTCCTGAGTTTTCCCCACATTCCCAGCATAAGGCGCTCGTCAATTCAGGCTCGGCTGGGAATTTTATAGACAGATCGTTCGCCCTTAGTTTAGGGATTCCTATTGTTCCCGTTGATGTGCCCTTCCCCGTTCATGCCTTAGATAGTCAACCATTGGGGTCAGGGTTGATCAGGGAGGCCACCGCTCCTGCTCGGTGTGCGCTCAGTGTAAGACTCCTAGGCACCTACCCAGAGGGAAGCTACACCCTTTACCCGTTCCACAGCGGCCTTGGTCACATTTGTCGGTGGATTTCCTGACCGATCTTCCCCCCTCACAGGGAAACACCACGATCCTGGTCGTTGTGGATCGGTTCTCTAAGTCCTGCGGTCTCCTCCCTCTGCCCGCTCTACCTAAGGCCCTATAGACTGCAAAGGCCTTGTTTACGCACGTCTTCCGGCAGGCCTTGTTTACGCACGTCTTTTGGTCCGCTCCAGGAGTCTGAGGTGCGGGAGGTCCCTCCGCCCCCTCTGGACATCGAGGGGGCCCCGGCGTATTCAGTCCACTTCATACTGGATTCGAGGTGTCGAAGGAGGGGCCTTCAGTACCTCGTGGAGTGGGAGGGGTACGGTCCGGAGGAGAGATGCTGGGTTCCGGTGGAGGACATTTTGGACCCGTCTATGCTGCGGGAGTTCCACTGTCTCCGTCCGGATCGCCCTGTGCCTCGCCCTCCGGGTCGGCCCCGAGGCCGGTGTCGGCGCGCTGCTGGAGCCGCGCGTCAAGGGGGGGGTACTGTCACGACTTCTGCCGAAGTCGGTGCCTCTCCTTGTTCTGGTGGTGTTCGGCGGGCGACGTCACCGGTCTTCTAGCCATCACCAATCCACTTTTTATTTTCCATTGGTTTTGTCTGTTTTCCACACCTGGTTTCAATTCCCTCAATTACATGTTTTGTATATAACACTCTGTCCCCCAACCCCCCATGCCATTGTGTGGATTGTTTCTGTGTAGTGCTTGTGCACATTTGTATACTGGTGCATTACTGGCTATTTTTGTGCCCATGTACTCCCGTGTTTGTTTGAACCGTTTTGGGGTTGTTTATTAAACGACTAAGTTTATCCAGTTTTGCTCTCCTGCGCCTGACTTCTCTGCAAACCAGTTACGCATCCGCTACACCCTAACCCATCTGGACAAGAGGAATACCTATGTAAGAATGCCGTTCATCGACTACAGCTCAGCATTTAACACCATAGTACCCTACAAACTCGTCATTAAGCTCGAGACCCTAGGTTTCGACCCCGCCCTGTGCAACTGGGTCCTGGACTTCCTGACGGGCCGCCCCCAGGTGGTGAGGGTAGGAAACAACATCTCCACCCCGCTGATCCTCAACACTGGGGCCCCACAAGGGTGCGTTCTCAGCCCTCTCCTGTACTCCCTGTTCACCCATGACTGCGTGGCCAAGCATGCCTCCAACTCAATCATCAAGTTTGCAGACAACACTACAGTTGTAGGCTTGATTACCAACAACGACGAGACGGCCTACAGGGAGGAGGTGAGGGCCTTCAGAGTGTGGTATCAGGAAAATAGATTAACATCTGCTAACCATATGTATGTGACAAATAAAATTGTATTTCATTTTATTTTTTGGCGCTAACAGAGCAACAATCTGATCTTGTGATATTAGTCATTCAGGCAATGTAATATTCTGTACTGTTTTGCCCAGTGAGATACAGTTTATCAGGCTCTAGTGGTCAGTCTGCAAACAGAGATTACATCATAACAGACTAGAAGTCCATTCTAACTCTCTGTCTGTGAGACACTGGAGTGAGTCCAATGTGAATCAATGGTTGCATCCCAAATGGCACCATATTCCCTAGTACGTAGTGCACTGCTATTGACCAGAACCATATAGGCCACGGTAAAAAATACTTCCCTATGTAGGGAATAGGGTACCTTTTAGGACGCAGTCAATGTCTCGTTAATGGCTGGGCTGCATTTATGTATTGTGTTTCATCTGAGAAGCCCTAATTGTTTTATACCGAAGGAGGTTCAATGCACTGTGTGAAAGTAATTGTGATGCAGAAATTATGCAGACATTATGCAGGCGTTAAACTGGCATTATAAAGGCATTATACAGGCATCATACAGACATCATAGTGACATTATGCTGGCATTATACAGACATTAAACTGACATTATACTGACATTATACAGATATTATACTGACATTATACAGACATTATACTGACATTATACAGACATTATACAGACATTATACAGACATTATACAGACATTATACAGACGTTATACTGGCATTATAAAGGCATTATACAGGCATCATACAGACATCATAGTGACATTATGCTGGCATTATACAGACATTAAACTGACATTATACTGACATTATACTGACATTATACTGACATTATACAGACATTATACTGACATTATACTGACATTATACAGACATTATACTGACATTATACTGACATTATACAGACATTATACTGACATTATACTGACATTATACAGACATTATACTGACATTATACTGTAGTAATTCATCTTCTACTGTCTCTTTTCTTTTGTTTATAGAGGAAATGGAGCATCTCAGCAAGAAAATGTATTCTTAAACATTCTCCAATGAAATATATTGAAACATGAAGCAGAGCACAGCAGTTTAAATGACTCTCCATTGACTGCTCCTTAGCTGTTTGTACTGCATGCTGCTGTCCATGGTGCTGAAATGCCAACACAGGTGGAGCACAGCATTGAGCAGCCCTCTCTGTCAGCCCTGCTACACACACACACACACACACACACACACACACACACACACACACACACACACACACACACACACTTTACATATGGGTGGTTCCGGGAATCAAACCCACTATCCTGGCGTTGCAAGATGAGCTACAGAGGATAATCAGTGTGACCAGCAGTGTTGGCTAGGGAAACTGAAAGACAAGCTCCAGGGGCTCAAGAAAACACACCAGCTCAACACAGGTGAATTGTTGACATGCTCTGTAATGCTGTGAAAACACAGTTAAGTGTCCTTTGGAAGGATCGGACCTAGCTTCCACCATGCTCTATCATCCATCAAATTCTACAGGTCTGGGAGGCACCAGTGTGGTAATAAACCATGCCTCAAGGGTACCAGTGATATGAGGAGTCGAGGAGTATTGCCACTGTGACTGTTGTGCTAGTGCTATCAACAGTACTGCCACTGTGACTGTTGTGCTAATGCTATAAACAGTATTGCCACTGTGACTGTTGTGCTAATGCTAAAAACAGTATTGCCACTGTGACTGTTGTGCTAATGCTATAAACAGTATTGCCACTGTGACTGTTGCGCTAATGCTATAAACAGTATTGCCACTGTGACTGTTGTGCTAATGCTATAAACAGTATTGCCACTGTGACTGTTGCGCTAATGCTATAAACAGTATTGCCACTGTGACTGTTGTGCTAATGCTATAAACAGTATTGCCACTGTGACTGTTGCGCTAATGCTATAAACAGTATTGCCACTGTGACTGTTGTGCTAATGCTATAAACAGTATTGCCACTGTGACTGTTGCGCTAATGCTATAAACAGTATTGCCACTGTGACTGTTGTGCTAATGCTATAAACAGTATTGCCACTGTGACTGTTGTGCTAGTGCTATCAACAGTACTGCTACTGCAACTGTGAGGCTAAATCCTTTGAACAGACACAATCAATGAGGAGATGAGTGTGATAAAACAAATAGCCAGTTGAGGTAAACAAATCTAACTCCACTCCAGTTAATTCTGGTGGTTTTAGCAGAAACCTGAAAATGGTGTCCTACTAAACACGACCCAGCATAGCAGAGTACAGGTTGTGCCTGTGTGTTAGGGAGCTAGCTTTAGCTAGCTTTCACAGTGACTCCATTATAGGCTGTCACTGGGTGTCTAAACAGTCTCTTCCTCTTCCTCCTTCTCCTTATCTTCTTCCTCTTCCTCCTCTTCCTCCTCCTACTCGTCTGGTGCTCTCTACATTAGGGAGTGAAGTACCGGCACCAAATTGACTGCAGGATTGATTTTTTTAATCACTTTCTGACTCTACTCTGAATCCCTTGGCCTCAAGTCTCAGACCCAGCTTCAAATCTAAAATGTTCCTAGTTATTTGACTGTCACTTATTATTGGAAAAGTTCAGGTAGTGCCACTGGTCTCTGGGCTGTGTTAATACCTCAGAGAGCCAAACGGCAAAATAAGACACTGCCCTCTCTCTCTCTCTCTGTTTGTCTCGGCTGAAAAACAAGCACACAATGTTTTCCCTAATCCCTCTCTAAAAGCCCCTTAAAAATAGCCTATTCCTATTGCAAATCTGACTCTGTGAGATCCTAAATGTTGATAATCTTTCCCCATAACACAACAAATAGCAGGCTGATTTGGGCTTTAAAGCAGTGAGGTTCAACACACACTCCACCATTTCAGACACATATAAAAGACAAAGCAGGCAAAGCAAATGATCAAATCACTGGGTTTCTTTCTTCACGATGTATCAAGCTATTAGCCGGAATCAAAGGCAAGGTGCCTGTCTGTCTCTCTCCTTTCCTTCTCCATAGAGTTGTGTTTTTTTCTGTACACTTTGTGCTTGTTGAATTAGCCTCTGGCTACTGTTGAGGTAGTGTGTATCAGCTAACAATGTGAATCTAATGGAGTACATTAACATTTGGGGCTCAGCGGTCTAAGGCACTGCATCTCAGTGCTAGAGGTGTCACTACAGACCCTGGTTCAATTTCAGGCTGTATGACAACCGGCCGTGATTGGGAGTCCCATACGGCGGCGCACAATTGGCCCAGCGTCATTTGGGTTAGGGTTTGGCCGAGGTAGGCTGTTATTGTAAATAAGAATTTGTTCTTAACTGACTTGCCTAGTTTAATAAAGGTAAAAAAAAAAATGTTTGCCTATTATGACTGAAATTAGTTTTCTTCACCTAGAACATGAATATGAAATAGAATGCCTTTCCTGCTATCAGAATGTATTACTCTCCAACTTACTATCCCACGCCTCTGTTATACCCTCACGCACACACACACACACACACAGACACACAGACCGCTCAGGACATTCGCAATATGTAGCATCACTGCAGCAACCTCACCTAAAACACTTTTGGCTGTTGAAGAGAAAGAGACTTTGGGCTTCAGTTTTGGAATATGCATAAAATAATAGAAAATCAAATGAGATACTCAACAAAGAATAGTTGAACCCCCCAAGGGAAGCATATAGAGTGAAATCTGTGATGGCCTCACTCAATAGAGCATAGGGAAAAACACAACAACAAAATGTTGCTGTATTATACTATGGCACGCATCCAAATTTAGTTTTAGACCAATATCCATACAAACAACATAAATGCGCAGTACACTTACTGCAATATTATGAAAAGCTTGTCAATGCTTTGCCATTACTGAATGCATACGATGTCCTTTCTCTTCCAGTCGAACCATTACGACATCAACAGTAGCTTGCAATGTATGTTTACCAGAGTCCAAAGTCACTGCTCCTCTCTCTCCTCCCCCACCCCTGTCCGGTGACTCCTCTCCTCTCCGGTCCTTCATAACAAACTGGATTACAGTTAGTCAAAGCCCCAGCGCAATAACCAAAATAACACCACACCCTGCCAGGGCTGTTTCTCCTCCACCTATAGGCCTACTAAGATAAGTCTATTGTTGCATCAATAGCAAGAGAACAGGCGCTCACCCTTTTTTCCAATCCCAATCATTACCATTTCCACCATACCATCCCCACCTCATCCCTACCCCATTTCCAACATCCCAACCTCATCCCTACCCCCTTTCCACCATCCCTTCCCCACCTCATCCCTACCCCCTTTCCACCATCCCAACCCCATCCCTCCCATCTCCATCCAACTGATCTTACCTAGACCTCCACCTCCTGTCTCTGTCCCTGTGGGGACCAAGGTGCCTCAGCCGCTGCCTGTCCTGAGAGAGGTGTCCAGCGGGGGTAAGGACCAGCTTAAACACCCTGCTGTCTCTCCTCCATGCTGGGTAGGTGCAGTGTTCTGTGCCACTGTGCTGCTGATAGCCGATCGGACGCTGAGAAATGTGAAATGGATAACCTGGAGGATAGCCTGGGACGCCTGCCAACACTGCCAGTAAAACCCTCATCAACCTCTGCTTCCTGCTGCTCGCTCATAGCATGATGTCATCACAACCCTCCCCAGCACCAAGCCAGGAAATGTTCTGACTCCCTCCCTCCATTTCTCTTTCCCTTTTATCCCTTCTTATATTTCTCTCCCCCCTCTCGCCCCCTCCTCTACATCTCTTTTCCTCTTTCCCCCTCAATCTCTCTCCATCCCTCTCTTCCCCTGTCTCTCTACCTCAATCTCTCTCTTTCATCCCTCCGTCTATCTTTCCCTCCCTCTCTTTCCTCCTTCCCTCAATCTATCTATCCTTCCCTCAATCTATCTTGGGGTGGCAGGTAGTCTAGTGGTTAGAGCGTTGGACTAGTAACTGAAATGGTTGCAAGATCAAAGCCCTGAGCTGACAAGGTAAAAATCTGTCGTTCTGACCCTGAACAAGGCAGTTAACCCACTGTTCCTAGGCCGTCATTGAAAATAAGAATTTGTTATTAACTGACTTGCCTAGTTAAATAAAGGTAAAATAATACATAACAAACTTGGCTCACTCGGGATACGTTATCAGAGTAGGTACAGCCACCCGGTTTCTTCACGCATTGTGCCGACAGAAACAAACATCTCTCTGGTAAGAAGAAGGGCGGGGGTGTATGCCTTATGATTAACGAGTTGTGGTGTGATCATAACAATATACAGGAACTCAAGTTCTTTTGTTCACCTGAACTAGAATTCCTTACAATCAAATGCCGACCGCATTATCTACCAAGAGAATTCTCTCTTCGATTATAATCACAGCCGCGTATATCCCCCCCCCCCCAAGCAACCACCTCGACGGCTCTGAAAGAACTTCATTCGACTCTATGTAAACTGGAAAACACATATCCTGAGGCTGCATTTATTGTAGCTGGGGATTTTAACAAGGCTAATCTGAAAACAAGGCTCCCTAAATTTTATCAGCATATCGAATGCGCGACCCGGGCTGGCAAAATTCTGGATCATTGCTATTCTAACTTCCGCGACACATACAAAGCCCTGCCTCGCCCTCCTTTCGGCCAATCTGACCACCACTCCATTTTGTTGTTCCCAGCCTATAGACAGAAACTAAAACAGGAAACGCCCGTGCTCAGGTCTGTCCGACCAATCTGATTCCACGCTTCAAGATTGTTTCGATCACATGGACTGGGATATGTTTCGGATAGCATCAGACAATAACATTGATGTATACGCTGATTCGGTGAGTGAGTTTATTAACAAGTGCATCGTGATGTTGTACCCACGATGACTGTTAACTTGTTAGGGCTAGGGGGCAGTGTTCGGAAGTTTGGAGAGTCTGGCGTGCCCAAAGTAAACTGCCTCAGGCTACTCAGGCCCTGCCTCAGGTTACTCAAACTGCCTCAGGTTACTCAGGCCCAGAAGCTAGGATATGCATATAATTGGTAGATTTGGATAGATAACACTCTGTTTCTAAGTTTCTAAAACTGTTAAAATAATGTCTGTGAGTATAACAGAACTGACACAGCAGGCGAAAACCTGAGGAAAATCCATCCAGGAAATGCCTTTTTTCATCTCCTTGACTTTTCCCATGCTTTGCTATAGAACATTGAATGGAATAGCTCCCAGATTGCATTACCCATGGCTTCCACTAGATGTCAACAGTCTTTAGACAAGGTTTCAGGCTAGTTTTTTGAAAAATGACCAAGAAGTAGAAGTTTTTCATGGGGTACTTCCTGGGGTCTGTATTCCTGTGGCGCGCGTGACTGAGAGCGTGCTCTTCCTTATTTATCTCCGGTATTGAACATAGTACATTCCGTCTGAAATTTGTATAGTTTATTTACATATTAGGGTACTTTTGGGATTTATTTGTCTTTGGACTTTATCGAACAAAACAACCATTTATTGTGTAGCTGGGACCCTTGGGATTGCCATCAGAGGAAGATCTTCAAAGGTAAGTGATTTATTTTATCGCTATTTTTGAGTTTTGTGACACTTGTGCTGGTTATGAAATTATGTTAATTTAGGAAGTATGCGGCCGCTTTCCTCAGACTATCAATTGCTATGCTTTCGCCGTAAAGCCTTTTGAAATCTGACAACGGTGTTAGATTACCAAGATTCTAAGCTAAAGAATGGTGTACAACACTTGTATTTTCATTCATGTTTAATATTACTATTTTTGTCATTTGAATTTGGCGCTCTGCATTTCACCGGATGTTGTCGTAGGTGGGACGCTAGCGCCACTGACATGGCCTGCTACCAAAACCTGCGGGCTCTCCTTCACCGCAGCCAACTTGAGTAAAACATTTAAACGTGTTAACCCTCGCAAGGCTTCTGGCCCAGATGGCATCCCTAGACATGTCCTCAGAGCATGCGCAGACCAGCGGGCTGGTGTGTTTAAGGACATATTCAATCAATCCCTATCCCAGTCTGCTGTTCCCACATGCTTCAAGAGGGCCACCATTGTTCCTGTTCCCAAGAAAGCTAAGGTAACTGAGCTAAACAACTATCACCCTGTAGCACTCACTTCTGTCATCATGAAGTGCTTTGAGAGACTAGTCAAGGATCACATCACCTCCACCCTACCTGACACCCTAGACCCACTCCAATTTGCTTACCGCCACAATAGGTCCACAGACGACGCAATCGCAATCACGCTGCACACTGCCATAACCCATCTGGACAAGAGGAATACCTATGTAAGAATGCTGTTCATCGACTACAGCTCAGCATTTAACACCATAGTACCCTCCAAACTCATCATTAAGCTCGAGACCCTGGGTCTCGACCCCGCCCTGTGCAACTAGGTCCTGGACCCCGCCCACAACTGTAAGGCTCTCCAGACGGTAGTGAGGACAGCACAACGCATCACCGGGGGTAAACTACCTGCCCTCCAGGACACCTACACCACCCGATGTCACAGGAAGGCCAGAAAGGTCATCAAGGACAACAACCACCCGACCCACTGCCTGTTCACCCCGCTATCATCCAGAAGGCGAGGTCAGTACAGGTTCATCAAAGCTGGGACCAAGAGACTGAAAAACAGCTTCTATCTCAAGGCCATCAGACTGTTAAACACCCACCACTAACATTGAGTGGCTGCTGCGAACATACTGACTTAAATCTCTAGCCACTTTAAATAATAGAAAATTGGATGTAACAAATGTATCACTAGCCACTTTAAACAATTTTGTATATAATATTTACATATCCGACATTACTCATATCAAATGTATACATTGTACTATATACCATCTACAGCATCTTGCCTATGCCGGTCAGCCATCGCTCATCCATATATTTATATGTACATACTCGTATTCAATATTTTACACTTGTGAGTATAAGGTAGTTGTTGTGAAATTGTTAGACTACTTGTTAGATACTACTGCATGGTCGGAACTAGAAGCACAAGCATTTCGTTACACTCGCATTAACATCTGCTAACCATGTGTATGTGACAAATAAAATTTTATTTTATTTTTTATTTGATTTGAGCTCAAAAAACCTTTGGAATCGTGACATTATGTACTTTCGAGGAAAATAGGCACGTTTTGACACATAAACTGACATTGGATTGCATGATGATTTGCATGATGATTTGGATTGCATGAATGGATTGCATGATGATTTGCTTAGCAACCATGTGATGCAGCATGACCACGTGAACATGATTGGTCGACAGTGGGGCGTTATACGTTCCTTCATTCATTGGAGTCCTAGCTCCTTTCTATAATATCTCTGGCAACGGCACCATACAATGCACCCTGGACTAAAGAGGCTGACAAATAGGAAAAATGTGCTAGAACCTCCGTTAAATTGCACATTTCTCCAGGTAGGAATATCGCAAAAAATATGATCAACAGCTCATTCGAGAGAAGACATCCTCCCAAGTTATGACATCGGCCAGTATTGAAATCTGACATGTATGAAAGACGTTTTCGCGCTCTAAAAGTCGTATTCCTATTAACTTCCAGTGTAGTGAGAGAGACTTTATCACAGTGCTACGTAATACCAGCCAGATGTATGTCTGCTTGAACGCCAATAACTCAGATAGACATGAAAACATGAAATGACCCAGGGAATTGATAGAACATCACTCAGATATGAACAAAAACAATATAACATTCAAAATTGGTGAACCTTTCCTTTAAATTTGAGTATGCATTCCATTAACCCCTTTACCCATCTAGTTATGTGAAGAAACTAACTGGAGCCATAACAACAGCAGCACTTCCTTCCTTGAGAAAAAAACCTGTCTACAGTCCTGCAGGTATCAGGCATTCACTTGTCTCTCGTGACAGTTTCAAGATTCAAGATGATTTGGTTCTGGGTGGTGAGATTTTCTAGAACTTAAATATACTTACAGGTGAATCAGTATAAGAGTGCAATCTACGGTGTTGGTCATTCATTATTTTAAACTCCTTCTTTTCCTCTTTCTGATCTGACTGGATCTACAGACAGTACATCCTCCAATATGCTTCTTCCAGAAAATCACATTTCACCTTCATCTCCTACCTCTAATGCTTTAACCTAGCAGGGTAGTCTAAGGGTTGACCGGGATAAATCACTGGCTTTGAGGAGTTCCCAGGCCAGCCAGTACTTTGTGGAAGGTTAAACGATTAATACTATGAGATATTAGGCTACTGCCAGTTGAATGGCCAATCCTACTAAGTAGGTTCACCCCAAGGTGCAAGGGAAGGCTCTCTCTCTCTCTCACACACACACACATGCAAACAAATGACTGTCAGTCTGAAACCTTTATAATTTAACAGCTAATGTATTTAGCCTACTAATGCATGCATTTATGGACCTGACAGTGGTGAATGTAATAAACATGATGACAAGATTATCTTTCTGAGCAAGACAAAAATTATCTACAAAGACACTTGGTATTCTAATGCCATCAAGCAATGGAATGTCGGCATTTCAGTTAGAACTCACCTAAATTGAAATGGGAACTGAGGGCAATCCCGGGGACGAAGAATGATGAAGACATGATGACCATCAGCAGAATCGCAAACATCTTCCTCGCCATGGGGAGTTACTGGTGTTGCAGAGACACTATTGCAGGTAGCTTCTAATCAAAGAAATGGTAGAGAGAAAAGCTGAATTTGTTGCCCATTCAAACCCGTTCTTTGCGTTTCAAAGCGCTCTTCCATATTTTTCCAGGCATAAAATAACAATTGGATTTAGAAGCAGATGTTGACAGAATGCCCCCCTCCCTTAGAAGCAGATGTTGACAGAATGAATCAGCCTCTCCAGTGCAATTTACCGTTTTCCTATTGCCTTCCAATTGTGGAAAATGTGCAGAGATTGTCGCTGCAAAGTGCCACCGCCACAGTGAGTGCGGTTACAGGATACCGCACAGTATTTAAATTGATGATTTTCCCTGTGGTCTCTGCTGCTGCAGCAAACCGCGGACAGGTCCAATGTTTCATCCCATTTACAGATTAACTCGTCCGAATGCGATGTCCTTTGATGATGATATATACAACAATGTCTCAACTAGGAATCAATCACGCATTCTCCTTTAAGTAATACCAGCTTCTCATAGCTGTTGCACTAATAGCGCGAGCACCGTGCAGGAGATGTCGGTGTGCTGACAGCGAGAGCGCCATCTTGCTTGATAATGTGGCGTTCCCAATGATAATTTCTGACCGAGCTGGTGTTTCGCTCTGCTCCAGAGACTGCAGGGGAGGGGGTGATGCTCTATAGCTGGGCCACTATAGCCTATTTGAGGGTGAGAAATTGAGCAAGATCAGTTTATCACGATGAACCAGCGTTATGCTTTAATATCTCACTAATCAAAATTAGTTAGGGTTTAGAGTAGCCTGCCCTGGCTTTAACTGTCACAAAAAATATATATGTTTTAGATACATGCCAGCAAAGCCACAACACAACACTAAACAACATGAATTGCACAATAACAGTGACAAACGGTGCCCAAACTGTTAGGGCCTACATAAAGCTGTCCCATCAGAAGAGCTTTATTTGAAGCACATGGAGTGAATCTTACCACTGCTAAACCTGGCTCTCAGGCGGGGCCTGTCTGGCAGCTAAACAGGTCATTCAGCCTCTTTTACTACCTTTAAAAAAAACAGTTGAAATGGCTGACTTGCTTAAACAAATGAGGTATCTACTGACAATTGAGATGTACAAATTATGGCATAAAGGGACAACGACCGGATAAGAGGCAATCCGTAATTTTGATTAAGACATGAATGACCCAGCTAGGACAGACATAGTCAATATAACTCTTTGTTCAGCACATTTGAAATGTACAGCAACAGAATTCCGAACATGGGCCATCCTTACAGTATTCTCCCTGTACACCAAGTCAAAACCATAGGATAAAGAAAGGGGGCATTTAAGCAGACAATGAAAGCTCTTACAATATTCAATGATTACATTTCTCTTAAACAGGCTATAGGCTACATGTGCACCACCAAGTCAGAACAGTAGGCAAAATTATGAGGGTGAAAGAGACCAAATTATTAGGGTGAGGCACATGGGCTGCTATACACTTACAAACACTTAGTCTACCCTTAGATTTGGCTGTGACGTAGTGTCCCCATGAGTGACAGAACACTGAGACAATCATGGCACAACTAGAGGGCATTACTCAATCACGGCACAACTAGAGATCATTACCAACCATATTTTCCGCTGGCTGCCCCACCACCACAGAAAGCACTGAGCTAGGCTGAAACACCTGCATTACGGAGCTACCTTAATGCTTTTTTTTCTTGAGTACTTTCTTACTCAAGAAAGCAAAAAAGAGACCATGTTTGTATGTGGCTTTATTAACTCAATGATTTTTATTTTTTTACATTGTTTGCAAACTGATATGTGACACATATTAAATAACATGCAAAACAAACATGAAAAAATACTAGTATTTTATTAAATTGTATTTGCTAAATAGGTGGGAAAATATGTATTTTCAACATTGGCCTAAAGGTGTAGTGAGGAATTGATATGTCCCTCTCACATTTCATTCACTCAAAGCAGAAGCCATGGACCAACAGCACAATACAGCAGCACCCATGAACACACAGATAGAGAGATTGTGATGTAACAGCATAGAAGAGGCACAAGCCATGGTTCTCTCTCTGAGAGAGAGAGAGAGAGAGAGAGAGAGAGAGAGAGAGAGAGAGAGAGAGAGAGAGAGAGAGAGAGAGAGAGAGAGATTCCAGCTAGAGGTTTGCAGTCAGTCAGACGCAGTCAGCTTCCCCCTGGTCTCCTCATATGTCACAGTCCGTATGTTAAACCCAGAGAGAGGGATAAAAATGTCACAAGCTGTCAAAGAACATCTGTTTCCCATTCCATGGATGTAATTCCCTCTTTGTCACATTCTTTCCATAATTTGTGAACATACAGTGCCTAGTGAAAGTCTACACACCCCTTGCACATTCTTCACAGATGTAATCTAAATCCCAAAAATTATTCAATAGTTTTTTCCTACCAATGTACAACCTACTCCACATTTGATAGAAGTTTATTCAAAATGAATCAAAGCTGTAATGGCTGACCAAGTATTGACTCTGGGGTGTGAAGACGTACGCAATCAATACATCTTAATTTTTCATATTAATTAGGAACATTTTCTAAATATTTTTGAGTTTATATCGAAAACACTATACCCACAAATGTTTCACATTTGTGTTTTTTTTATCAGAAATGATTGCTTATGGGCACCTTCATGTGTGTGTAAAATATTACTCTTCTCAGATGTTTCATTCATAGATTTCTGATGTGTATGATTGATTTTGATTGATTTTATTAGGATCTCTTTTAGCCCCCATTTGGACTAATCTTCCAAGAGTCCTTAAACATTAAAATACAATTTATAATACAAACACATGTTCACTTATAACACACTATTACAAACATACATAATATACTAACATATGGACCCAATAAATACTCAATCTAAACGATATTGATTCTTCATCTACTATAGTCCCACAACATTTCTATGTATTATATATAAATGGTTTTAAAATAATGTTTAAATGTATAAATTGAAAGGTTTCTGGTTTGCTCAGTTAATAATTTCTTTATTTCTCTAAATCGAAATGTTCTTTTGCCTATTTCTCTTTTCTGTCTGGATAACGCATAGATGGTGGACAATCTATTCCTGGTGTCACGACTTCCACCGAAGTCGGTCCCTCTCCTTATTCGGGCGGTGTTCAGCGGTCGACGTCACCGGTTTTCTAACCATCACCACTCCCCTTTTTCATGTGTCCTTTGGTTTTGTCGTTATTGTTTACACCTGTTGTTAATTATCTCCCAATCACGCACCTGCATATATTCCTTCCTTCCCCTCTTTTCCCCTGTGCGTGATTGTCAGTGTTCATTGATTTTCCCAGTGTGTGTACTGAGGGCTGTTTCATTTTGGTTCTCGTTGTTTCCGGGTTGTTTGTTTCGCCCGTTATTTTTGATCGTGTGGGTATTTGCCTCACCAGCGTGTGTTGTACTATTGACTGGCGGCTTTATTAAATTACCTTTTCACCCGCATCTCAACCTCCTGCGCCTGACTCCTTTCCACTACGGAACCACTCTTTGACACCTGTTATTTACGGAATGTCTGTCTCTTACCAACTGAATACCGTTGTGAATAGAATTTGGCCGTTTTAAATGGTGTATATTATGAAATAAAATAAGCATGTTTTTTTCAATTATCTTGTTGACTGATGACCAACCAAGAACTTTCCGCATGACTGCAACAGAAGAACCATATTTCCACCTTAAAACAATCTCTCAATTAATGCTTGTGTTATTTGCTTATACTTTTTCCTGGTAAATATTTAGCTATCCTTCTGATTATGCATGCTGTTATATATATTTTTTTACATAGATTAGTTATTTGAGACGACCACTATAAGCAGTTGTCTAGCTGCACTCCCAATAGTTTGGTTTCTGCCACTTCTTCAATTTGTACTCCTCCCATACTTAATTGTATGCTGTTTTGGCCTTTTCCTAGTGGAACAGACCAACATAACTTTGGTTTTCTTCGTGTTTAAAACAAGTTTTTTCCGGCAACTCTACTCCCTGATATTCTTCAAATCTCCTTCTAAAGCTTGCTGTACCTGTTGAACCGATTGTCTTGTTTCTTATGTTGTAGTATCATCTGCAAATATAGTAGCTTGAGTTTCAGCTAAGGCATAAGGAAGGTCGTTGGTATATATTAAATAAAGAAGTGACCCAAGGCAGCTGCCCTGCGGTATTCCACAGTTTAAAACATGAGAGGACACAGTTTCGCATGCTTCCATACATTTGTAAACATCCCCTTTTCCAGTGACCAATTAAATATATATCTCAGTGGAGCTGCAATCTGGGGAGCAGCACAGCGAGGCAAAATATTGTCCATAAGACCATAACCTGTAGATTTACTATTGGGTAATGACAATAGATTTAACACCTCCTCTACTGACACCGTTTGCAGACTAAAAGAGCAGGTTTTGTTGCTCATAATATGATCATCAATCCATTGGACAATAGATTGTTTGGAAGAATGTATGTTTACATTATTGCTCAGTAAATAAATTTTCTTTGTAAAACAATCTGCAAAATGATTGGCAATATCAACTGGTTTTGTTATGGTTCTCCCGTCAACCTTCCCAGTAAATGGGCATGATGAGATAGATGTTCCAAGTAAGCCCTTAACTGTGTTCCATATCTTTTTAGAATAATTTTTACAATCAATAAAAGCATTGTTATAAAATAACTTTTTTTCTTACGATTCAATTTAACTGCATAATTACGTAATGTTCTATAATTCTGTTAATCAATTTCTAATTCTGATTTGGCTGCTAAGACTTTTGCCATATTTCTTTGAGAAAAAGCCTCACCCAGTTCATCATCAATCCATGGAGATGGACGAGCACTAACTGTACTCTTTCTTATAGGGGCATGATGGTCCATTACCTCAGTGAGGAAATCAATAAAACATTCTGTAGCGTGATTTAGTTCATCCTCTAAATAAATCAGCTCCCAGGGAACAGCAGCCAAATCACTTAGAAATAGCTCATGATTAAATGTTAAAAAATTTCTCTTGACCACAATCCTAGGGGGTTTCTTTGGAAGCTTAGTGTTCATGGTTATGGTCACAATATTATGGTCTGTCCAGCCCACTGTCATTGATCTGGCTTTTAAGCATTGCAATGGTATATTACAGAAAATCAGATCAATGCATGTGTCTGAACGATGACCCAACTTAATTGATGATCTAGTAGTATCATTAACCATTTGTTTCAAACCACAGTTCTTGACATATCTCATCAATTTTGTTCTATTCGAATTATTGTGATCCTTCCAATTTATATTAAAATCACCCAAGATAAATACATCTCTGTTGCCATCTGTGGCCTGGTCAAACCCAGTACATAAGTCATCCAAATAGGACACCTTAGAGCTAGGAGGTCTATACACACATCCCACCAATATGGCTGCCTGGTGAAGCAGATGTACTTGATCCCATAGTGCCTCTACTTGACATACATTAAGGTCATCCCTCCTCTTTAAAGGTATATGATTCTGAATATACAGTGCTACACCCCCACCATTCCTATTTCTACCCCTTCTCAGTAGACTATATCCATTAATATTCATTTGCCCATCATTTACAGATGCATCTAAATGCGTTTCGGTCAAAGCCAAAATATGAATATTATTTATGTTGACCAAGTTAAAAACCTAATGTATTTTGTTAGGAAGGCTGAGCTATACGCAACCCTTTTCTTGTCAAGGGGAGATCAATAGAGCTTGTATTCGTTATAGTTGAAGTTGTCAAGATACACTACAACACACAAACTCAAATTTGAATATTGGATTAATTAAATATTGGAATAATTAAAATTACTCTAGACTCCCGATATAAATGCCCGTTGAAGTTTATCCATCACCATGGAGACTCGTTAATTCAGGCAATGCTTTTCCTTCATGATGGGACTTTTTTTTCCGCCCCTTCATTGATCTCGGTGGAGAAGTGATCATTCATTCCAAAACCATGTTTCTGAGTTCTCTGCCCATGTTCTTCGTCATTTCCTTTTGCTTAAATTTGTCAAAACATGCAATAATAGCCCATGGCCTATTACCAGATACCTTACCTATTCTATGGACTCTGGAAAAAGTGACATTACGCACAACATCAATCGGCAGTTTTAGTTGAGTTGACATAAAGTCTCGGACTGTGTCCTCACAGCCTCTGCTGTTGTCATTCTTCGGGATCCCTGAAAATATTAGATTGTCCCGCATTGATCGACACTACACCAAGCAAGGTTTCTTTTAGTTGTTTTAAAATTAGTTTTTCTGCAAAACGCTATCCATTGTTTAGCTTGAATGGAATGTTAATATCCTGTATATTTGACTGTGATATGTGGTTGTCTCAAATAGTTATTTAACAATGAATACATTTACTGGAAGTTGCTCTTACTGGAAACCCATGTATAAAACAGATATCTCTAGCTTAAACTGACATATTTTGATGGGGATTTTTTATTATGTTACTTAGATTGACGCACAGGTGCTTCATTGTATGTGTTATTGTTTTCACAATCGAGGACCACTTTGAAAACAAGTGTTTTTAATACTTTCAAGTGATATACTCTGGGTCCACATTGTACATTTTTGACTTATGTGTCTGTAACCCAACATAAATTATATTCAATAGACTCTTAAGGATTTTAAACAATAAAAGCTAATTTACCAACATTTCTGAAAATTGATATATAGTGTTTTGGAATTAAACTAAAAATGTTCTTACACTTTGAAAATGTGGTGTAGATTGTGTGATTGGCAGGGCAAAAATCAAATGTATTCCCTTTTGGGATTACATTTTAAGGCAGCAAAATGTGAAGACTGTGCAAGGGGTGAGAAATCTGCAACTTTTACTAGTGACTGTATAACCCACCAACCCCCTCTATATGCTGTCTACAAGGTCACTTAATAATACATCATACGTAGCTACTATAATCTGCTTGCCTCTTGTGTGGATGGATTATTCCATTGTATTTGCCATGGCGTGAAAAAATGTACCTTGAAATAATGACATAATGAAAATAAATGTTACTGTTTGAATCTGTTGCTACACGACAGGGCTACAGAATGTATAATTCTTGCTCAGGTCCTCCAGCTAACACATTTTCTGTCAGAGTGAATATTGCATGTAGCCTATACTGTACAACACAGTGATGTATTCCTTGTCATGTCTGCCCTTGGTTCCATCCCAGACCCATTTACTTCCTAATGGTGTAGATTATATTAGATAGAACATGGATGGAACAATGGAATCAGTCAGTGTCTCCTCATAGAGGCTGTGGTCAAAACTACTGCACTATGTAGGTAATATGGTACCATTTAGTACGCAAACAAAGCCTTATATTCATAATAGAAGACTCTGGAACCAGCTATCTAGGATATTCTATTTCTGTTCTTATTCTCTTTGCTCTGTGTTTTTCTCTGTCGATATACACTGACTGTACAAAACATTAGGGACAGCTTCCTAATATTGAGTTGCATCCCATTTTACTCAGAACAGCCTCAATTCGTCAGGGCATGGACTCTACAAGGTGTTGAAAGTGTTCCACAGCGATGCTGGCCCATGTTGACTCCAATGCTTCCCACAGTTGTCCAGTTGTTGATGTCATTGGGACACTTCTTGACACATGGGAAACTGTTGAGCGTGAAAAACCCAGCAGCGTTGCAGTTCTTGACACAAACCGGTGCACATGGCACCTACTACCATACCCCCGTTCAAAGGCACTTAAATCTTTTGTCTTGCTCATTCACCCTCTGAATGGCACACACACTGTGACAGTGCAGTAAACCATAGGCCATGTTTACGTTTACTTTCACCGTTAACGGAAAGGGAAATGGAGGCGAGGCCTATTTAACCAGGTGGAAAGAGGACGTCACCGGGGTATGTTTTGATTCGTGAGAAGGAGACCGACGTAAAAGGTTACCATGTGGAGTGGAAGACGGAGATGCTTGGACTGAGGCTTCCCGCGCACGCCGTCTGATGCGACGTGGAGTCTGGCGATTTCCATAGCGACGCACCTCAAAGACCGGTTGTTGTTGGTGAGCGGTCCACTCTCAACAAGTCCAAGGCCATTAAACTTCCTTCCTGGAGCCAGGCGGGGTCCATCTATCCCTCTCCAGTTTGCGATTCCCTCCGCCAAAATTGTTTGGCGTGAATATGGACACGAATCTGCCAGTGTGGACGCCCAGCTAGAATATGACCAGTATGACCTGGGATTTCGTTTATAGCGTTTATGTGATTGTGTGAACACTGATTTTGAACTATGAAATGTAACTCACATTGAGGACTATATATATTTAATTACTGTTTGTTTGGTTTTTGCTTTTTCGAAATAACTACTTTTTTTATATAATGGCTATGGACACTATGTAATAAATTCCAGTTAAATTGAAGCCCGTTTTGAAATATTTGTTTTTGTGTGTAATCAGTGGTTTTTTGTTTGCTATCCGGGGTTGTTTGATTATTTTTTTTGTCAGTTTTAGAAAACTGTCTGGCGCCCGAAATTTTTGTAAAAAGAAATAGAATTTAAGTTAGGGAAGCCGCCACCACTGTTACAACACACACAACCATGTCTCAATTGTATCAAGGCTTGAAAACCCTTCTTTAACCTGTCTCCTCCCCTTCATCTACACTGATTGAAGTGGATTTAACAAGTGACATCAATAAGGGATCATAGCTTTCACCTGGATTCACCTGGTCAGTATGTTATGGAAAGAGCAGGTGTTCCTAATGTTTTGTACACTCAGTGTATATCTTCCTCTGAGGCTGTTGCTGTTTTCTCTGTCTAGTTACTTCATATTCTGATCCCTGACTGAATGATACACTGTGCTGCTTGTGTCTTGTTGCCCTGGTAACAGCATGGATGGATAAAGGGGATGGAGCAATGATTTTTAAGGTGAATAGAAGTGGTTGTCTCACAACACACGTCTCACCCCCACTCTGATCATGTTCATATGTTGTTCATAAGCTATACTGTTTGTATCTGCATATCAAATCATTGGTATGTTGCAGCATCTATATTGGTGTTCTCTGACTAACACAAACACACACTGTGCTATTCCTTTTCAAATGCATATGCAAAAATAAACACAACCTCATAAATGATCATGTTAAAATACATCACAGATAATTTATAAATCCCTCTGCTGTGCTCACAGGGCAAGACAGTGATGGAATCATTGCATCAGAAATTAAAAAAATACTGTAACCTCACCCATCCTCCTCCCTATCCTCTACTCTCTCTTCTGCCCTCCCCACACTCCCTCTCCTCAAGCTAGACTCCAAAGCTCTCCCTTCCTTTCTCTCCCATCGTCCTCTTCCCTCCCTCCACCCCAGACTTAGAGTGGTCTCCTGGGGGTGATGGAGAGGAGAGAGTAGAGAGGGCCTGCGGCTGCAGAGTTAACTAGCCTCTGTGGAACACAGGTCATTCTGCACCTAAGAAGCTGCAGCTGTGGAGCACGGGTCATTCTGCACCTAAGCAGCTGCGGAGCCTACCACTACTACACTCTGGTTTCCCTCCCTTCAGGACCCCAGGTCTCTTCTCTCTCCCTTTCTCTCATTCCCTCTCCCCCTCTCTGCACGTCTCTCTCACACTCTCTGTCTCTCTCTTTTGTTCTTTCACTCTCTCTCTCTCTCTCTGTATTTCTCTCTCCATCTTCTCTCCCTCTAGCCAGCTGCTCTACCGGTCTGGAACCATTCCATCTCAAGGACCCTGGAGCCTTCACTATGTGGGTGTACAACAAAAACATATCCAAATACCCCATATGTTGAATTAAATAACACATACAAGAATAAATATGTCTATGTCTAGACCATACATCCCAGAAGCTGAAAACTGATGCATTGCACCAAATTCAACAACCTCTCCCTCAACGTGATCAAGACAAAGGAGATGATTGTGGATTACAGGAAAAGGAGGACAGAGCACGCCCCCATTCTCATCGACGGGGCTGTAGTGGAGCAGGTTGAGAGCTTCAAGTTCCTTGGTGTCCACATCACCAACAAATTAACATGGTCCAAGCACACCAAGACAGTCGTGAAGAGGGCATGACAAAACCTATTCCCCCTCAGGAGACGGAAAAGATTTGGCATGGGTCCTCAGATCCTCAAAATGTTCTACAGCTACACCATCAAGAGCGTCCTGACTGGTTGCACAACTGCCTGGTATGGCAACTGCTCGGCCTTTGAACGCAAGGCACTACAGAATAGCTGGTGCTCTCATGCATGTTTCAGTTTTATTTGCCCCGGTGTAGCATGATTCGATCTTAGTTCTGTGTTGACGCTTTGCCGTTTGATGGTTCGTCGGAGGGCATTGAGGGATTTCTTATAAGCTTCCGGGTTAGAGTCCCGCTCCTTGAAAGCGGCAGCTCTAGCCTTTAGCTCAGTGCGGATATTGCCTGTGATCCATGGCTTCTGGTTGGGGTAAGTACGTACGGTCACTGTGGGGACGACGTCATCGCACTTATTGATGATGCCAATAACTGATGTGGTGTACTCCTCAATGCTATCGGAAGCATCCCAGAACATATTTCAGTCTATGCTAGCAAATCAGTCCTGTAGCTTAGCATCTGCTTCATCTGACCATTTTGTTATTGACCGAGTCACTGGTGCTTCCTGCTTTAATTTTTGCTTGTAAGCGGGAATCAGGAGGATATAATTATGGTCAGATTTGCCAAATGGAGGGTGAGGGAGAGCTTTTTACGCGTATCTGTGTGTGGAGTAAAGGTGGTGTTTTTTTTCTCTCTGGTTGCACGTTTAACATGCTAATATAAATTTGGTAAAACGGATTTAATTCTCCCTTCATAAAGTCCCCAGCCACTAGGAGTGCTACCTCTGGATGAGCGTTTTCCTGTTTGCTTATGGCTGAACCCAGCTCATTGAGTGCAGTCTTAGTGCCAGCATCGGTCTCTGGTGGTATGTAGACAGCTACAAAAAAATACAGATGAAAACTCTCTAGGTAGATAGTGTGGTCTACAGCTTATCATGAGATACTCTACCTCAGGCGAGCAAAACCTCAAGACTTCCTTAGATATTGTGCACCAGCTGTTGTTTACAAATATACATAGTCCTCCACCCCTTGTCTTACCAGACGCCGCTGTTCTATCCTGCCGACACAGCATATAACCAGCCAGCTGTATGTTGATAATGTCATCGTTCAGCCACGACTCCATGAAGCATAAGATATTACAGTTTTTAATGTCCCGTTGGTAGTTTAATCTTCCTCGTAACGTCGTCAATTTTGTTTTCCAATGACTGCACGTTAGCAAGTAGAACGGAAGGCAGTGGGGGGTTTATTCGATCGCCTATGAAATCTCATAAGGCAGCCTGACCTCCGCCCTTTTTTTCTCCGTCTTCTCTTCATGCAAATGACAGGGATTTGGGCCTGTTCCCGGGAAAGCAGTATGTCCTTTACGCCGGGCTCGTCGGACTCGTTAAAGGAAAAAAAAGCTTCTGCCAGTTGGTGGTGAGTAATCGCTGCTCTGATGTCCAGAATTATTTTCGGTCATAAGAGACGGTAGCAGCAACATTACATACAAAATAAGTTGAAAAATAAGTTACAAACAATGCAAAAAAACGATCAAAAAAACACAGTTGGTTAGGAGCACGTAAAACGCCAGCCATCTTCTCCGGCGCCATGATACATCCATATTACTTGGGGGGACTTTTATCTCGAACATTTTCAAAATTCTGTAACCAGGAAGTACTTTTTAGTGTTGTTGACAAGATGGTGATCATGTGATGAGTTTGCAAATCAATTTGTTTGAAGTAGTTGAGTGTTGAGTGAGATTACATACTGTAGCTACCTCAATAATGTTTTCAAATCCATTTTTCTGTGACTTCACAGTAATTGCTAGCTAGCCAAGATGTAGCTAGCTAGCAGGCTCAGCTAAATAAAAATCCCCTTAGAAACAGCCACAACTCAGTCACAAGATTTGTATTTGAAAGAGGAATAGAATAATACGAATCGAATGGAGTTTCCCACCTCCCCATTTAGAGTTTCTAACGCAGCACAGAAATGCCTTATCCAGATTGTGTGACAAAGGCATTTCCTAACAGACCTGCTAACTTTCTTTGTTACTTTCAAGGTTGCAACCAACATGCAGTGCCTTCAGCAGGTAGAGAGGCAAGATCCATTCGTTCGCCAGCTCAGGGTCAAGCTACATTATTCAGAGCCCTGTGTAATGTTCAATGTAATAGCATTGCTTGACTTTTTGAAACGTAATGTTTTTGTATTGTTTTAAAAATGTACAAATAAAAGTAAATTTACGGTTTAAACATGTCTTTAATGTTTATTTGTTTTAGCTGTTAGTGATAATTCCCTAAGTGTTAATGATGTATTAAGGTCAGCAGATGCATAATGTACCAAATAAAAGACTGTGGATGTGGACATTGTGCATACTTTTGAATAAATACCCCTTAAATACTGTGGTTGGTTAATATATATAAATGAAAATAAAGTACAGTAGCTGGTGGAGGTCTACTTGGTGTGAGTGGGTCCTCAGAGAGACTGAGATGGGATGAGTGGAGGCCCCACACACACCTCAGAAAGGTGTCTGGTGCCCTCCCAGTCACTACATCCCAATCCCTTGGATATAGCCCCTCTCTCCATTCTCACCAATAACCACCATTACATCTTAATTGTAATGACAAATAAGGAATAATAATAGTTTGACATCCTTTCCTAATCTGGCCAGAACTCTTATTAATTTTACCATGGATTTACAAGTCATAACAAATATGATTACACTGTACATTGTAATATAATTAAGTCCTTCCGTCCTTCTCTCTTTCCTAAACCCATTCTTCTCCATGACCCTGTTCTCCCCCTTTATTTCACCCAAGCCAAGCTTATCCCCACCTCCCATCTTTGCTCCCCCTTATCAGCCCCTCCCCCACACACACACACACACAACAATTATTGACTTACATGCTATATTTCCTATTTTTGATTGTTCTTTTTTGTGTCCATGTATCTCATTGGCTTCGGACAGTTAAATTGTTACTTCCTAGAGAAGAACAGTTACTTGGGGACAACAGAGTTTAAATCTCCTTTTACCCATGTAAAAGAATGTTGACTTTGGTCTGGTAGTTCCACAGTTTACAGATTACCATGCAAGTTTAAAAAAAAATATATATATATCACCTTTATTTAACCAGGTAGGCCAGTTGAGAACAAGTTCTCATTTACAACTGCAACCTAGGCAAGATAAAGCAAAGCAGAGCGACACAAACAACGACACAGAGTTACACATGGAATAAACAAACGTACAGGCAATAACACAATAGAAAAAATCTATATACACTGTGTGCAAATCAGGTAAGATTAGGGAGGTAAGGCAATAAACAGCCCGTAGTGGCAAAGTAATTACAATTTAGCAATTAACACTGTAGTGATAGGTGTGCAGAAGATGAATGTGCAAGTAGAGATACTGGGGTGCAAAGGAGCAACAACAAATAAATAACAATATGGGGATGAGGTAGTTGGATGGGCTATTTACAGATTGGCTATGTGCAGGTGCAATGATCTGTGAGCTGCTCTGACAGCTGATACTTAAAGTTAGTGAGGGAGATATGAGTCTCCAGCTTCAGTGATATTTGCAATTTGTTCCAGTCATTGGCAGCAGAGAACTGGAAGGAAAGGCGGCCGAAGGAGGAATTGGCTTTGGGGGTGACCAGTGAAATAAACTCGCTGGAGCGCGTGCTACGGGTGGGTGCTGCTATGGTGACCAGGGGCTTTGATATGGGGCTTTGATGACAAAACGGATGGCACTGAGATAGACTGCATCCAATTTTCTAAGTAGAGTGTTGGAGGCTATTTTGTAAATGACATCGCCGAAGGATTGGGTATTTAGCATTCTTGTGCTTCACACTGATCCAGTGGCATTGCTCCAGATCCTCCGGTGACACATCCACGCCAAGATCCTCCGATATCAGCTTGATCACATTGCTGGAAAGGTCCCCTTTTTACTCATCCTCCGGTAAGGAAAATATTCTCATATTATTTTGTCTCGTTTTGTTTCCTAGCTGGTCCAGTTCATCTTCTAAAGTTTTCACCTTTGTCTCCTGAAGGCCAATTCAGTGGTGGGTCATTTTCTGCAAGTCTAAATACAACATCTGGAGTGAATCTGACAAATGGTTAATGAGGAGAAGATTCATTCAGATGATTTTGAACATTAGCGTTACATATGCAAAGAATGAGTTGTTAACAGTTTCCTTTTTTTATATATATCAATGCCAAATTTAGTGTGGTTCATCTAAGGGAAGCCCATGATAGCAATGACAAGTTTTAAGTTGATAGGCCACTGTCGAGTAGATTTACAGTGGTTTAAATGGACACGTAAAATCATATTTTGATAAATCCCTTGACCAAACTAAGTTAAGACATGTACCATGGGACTACATTCCAAATTTGTCATAATTTGGTTTTATGGTTCATGAGAATAAGCAATTTTAGCATATTTTAGCGCATGTGTTAAAATGCATCTACTGGGGCAGTGTGACCATCTTTGAATGCGTCAACATTATTTTCTCAAACTCTTTAGGGACTATTGTGATGAGTGCAAAGACCACATTTTGACTGAATATGACTTTTGATGAGTAGATTTTGTGTGATTATTTTAAGCATGAGCATTACATAATAAAAAAGTGTAATTGTTAATACTGCCTTACAAAGGCAAAATGCAGTAACCACGTTATTTTTACTGCAAAATCTGATTTCAAAGTATTTTTTGGTCTAGACAGACAGCAATTTCTGATACTCCTTGATGTATTCTGATCAACTGGCTTGTTCTTCTGTCATGAAACTAAATACCACATTTATCAGATAATATACCTGGCCATTACAACAGATCAAAGATTTTTGACCAAATTTGTAGTTACTGTGCTTTGCCTTTGTAGGGCAGAGTAGTTTCCTTATCTTCGAAGATATCAATGTCAAACGTAACATGGTTCGTCATGATAATGTCTTTGATGACCCCAAAAAGTTTTAAGTTGATAGGCCAATGTGAAGTGAATTTACAAAGGATTTAAATGGACATGTAAAATCAGATTTCCTGATTTATCAATCTCAGCCATCTCTTAACCAACCCCTTAGCTTTTCTCAAATTAAGAGATGTACCCTACATACCGAATTGTGTGTTGTTACGTAAATGAGAAGTTTTTCCCAAATGTCCAAGATGGAGGAAAATACATTCTGATGGACCTTATGGGTCCTTGAGGCAAATTTATTCAGCATGAGGAAGTTTTCAAGTCTGTTTCAAGTCCATAGGTCAAACAGGGCGATGGATATGAGGGTTTAAGTGAAACTGTTTATAACAGCGCCACGCATAGGCCAATCGGTGTTGTTCTTTTTTACCAAGTTACTCATGGCCTCTAGTTTCTGTGTGCCAAATCAGAAAAAGTGACCAATCTATGCTTGAGTTATTTGACCATGGCAAAGAAAGAAATTAAGAATTGAGACAATAACAATAGATGCTATGAACCGCTAATAAAACATCACGTTGTGAAGTTCACTTTCCTTGCTTGCTTTGTCTAACAACACAATCATGAATCTAACAAAGTTTTGTGGGTCAGAGTGCAGTGTAGTATGTAGTTTCATAGCACAAAGGTTTGTTAGCATGTTTCTCATACTGGCTATAGCCACGGAGGGAATAGGCCGGTAGCCTAGTGGTTAGAGCGTTGGACTTGTAACCGGAGGGTTGCAAGTTCAAATCCCCGAGCTGACAAGCTAAAAATCTGTCGTTCTGCCCCTGAACCACTTTAAAGGACGTCACACTGCTTGCTTAGCCAGTACCACTTCCTCCGGATTCTGCCCATACCTGGCGCAAACTCGGAACCGCCACCTTGCTATTACACGTGAACACCCTCCTGAAGCATCTTACCAGTAAGCACCACGCGAAAAGCTAGCTATTTGCTGGCGCAAGTGTGGACACTTCAGGCTGAGGAGTAAGTTTCACACATTCCCATCTTCTTCATTCATTCCACTAGTCCCTTTATATGACATTACTTTTGACCAGGGCCACAATTGCGTTATACAAATGCGTTGCATTGTGCCTAAGAACAGCCCATAGCCGTGGTATGTGGGCCATATACCACTCCCCCTCAGGCCGTATCGCTAAAAATACCAGGAGTACATTAAATACTTAAAAATACTTAAAATATGTACACTAAAACAAGCAATTGAACTGCAATTTTGAAACAATTATTTTTCTTCCAGATTGTATCTTTATTGAAGCCATATGGCACCCTAATCCCTATATAGTGCACTACTTCTGACAAGGGCCCATAGCGTGCCATTTGGGATGGAGGCTGGGTTTAGTGTGTCTGTGTGCAGTGGTCCAGATCACAGCAAGCTGCTATAAGGGATCTGAGCCCAGCAGGGGGTCTCGATCTCTGGGATCAGATCGGTATCAGGCTGAATCACATATGGCCATGAGTGGGAGTCCCATAGGGTGGCACACAATTGGCCCAGAATCGTCCGGGTTTGGCCGGCGTAGGCCGTCATTGTAAATAAGAATTTGTTTTTACTGACTTGCTTAGTTAAATAAAGGTTAAATAAAAAATAAAAATGAACAAAAAACAGAGACAGACCGGAACGGTAGACAGTGATACACAACATACCTTGCCTCTGCATACATAGATACAGCCTGGTACAATCCAATGACAGAGCACATGGAACACACATTTACAGTTGAAGTCAGACGTTTACACACAGTTAGGTTGTGTAAACTCCACACATTTCTTGTTAACAAACTATAGTTTTGGCAAGTTGGTTAGGACATCTACTTTGTGCATGACACAAGTAATTTTTCCAACAATTGTTTACAGACAGATTATTTCACTTATAATTCACTGTATGACAATTCCAGTGGGTCAGAAGTTTACATACACTAAGTTGACTGTGCCTTTAAACAGCTTTGAAAATTCCAGAAAATGATCTCATGGCTTTAGAAGCTTCCGATAGGCTAATTGACATCATTTGTCAATTTGAGGTGTACCTGTGGATGTATTTCAAGGCCTACCTTCAAACTCAGTGCCTCTTTGCTTGACATCATGGGAAAATCTAAAGAAATCACCCAAGACCTCAGAAAAGTAATTTCCAAAAGCCTGAAGGTACCACGTTTATCTGTCCAAACAATAGTACGCAAGTATAAACTCCATGGGAAAACGCAGCCGTCATACCGCTCAGGAAGGAGACGCGTTCTGTCTCTTAGAGATTAATGTATTTTGGTGCGAAAAGTGCAAATCAATCCCAGAACAACAGCAAAGGAACTTGTGAAGATGCTGGAAGAAACAGGTACAAATGTATCTATAGCCACAGTAAAACAAGTCCTATATCGACATAACCTGAAAGGCCGCTCAGCAAGGAAGAAGCCACTGCTCCAAAACCGCCATAAAAAAAAGACTACGGTTTGCAACTCCACATGGGGACAAAGATCGTACTTTTTGGAGAAATGTCCTCTGGTCTGATGAAACAAAAATAAATCTGTTTGGCCATAATGACCATCGTTATGTTTGGAGGAAAAAGGGGGAGGCTTGCATGCCGAAGAACACCATCCCAACCGTGAAGCACGAGGGTGGCAGCATCATGTTGTGGGGGTGCTTTTCTGCAGGAGGGACTGGTGCACTTCACAAAATAGATGGCATCATGAGGGAAGAACATTATGTGGATATATTGAAGCAACATCTCAAGACATCAGTCAGGAAGTTAAAGCTTGGTCGCAAATGGGTCTTCCAAATGGACAATGACCCCAAGCATACTTCCAAAGTTGTGACAAAATGGCTTAAGGTCAACAAAGTCAAGGTATTGGAGTGGCCATAACAAAGTCCTGACCTCAATCCTATAGAAAACTTGTGGGCAGAACTGAAAAAGCGTGTGCGAGCAAGGAGGCCTACAAACATGACTCAGTTACACCAGCTCTGTCAGGAGGAATGGGCCAAAATTCACCCAACTTATTGTGGGAAACTTGTGGATGGCTACCCGAAACGTTTGACCCAATTTAAAGGCAATGCTACCAAATACTAATTGAGTGTATGTAAACTTCTGACCCACTGGGAATGTGACGAAAGAAATAAAAGCTGAAATAAATCACTCTACTATTATTCTACTATTATTTTAAAATAAAGTGGTGATCCTAACTGACCTAAGACAGGGAATTTTTACTAGGATTAAATGTCAGGAATTGTGAAAAACTGAGTTTAAATGTATTTGGCTAAGGTGTATGTAAACTTCAGACTTCAACTGTATATATTTTTTTGCTACAGATAGCCTCTCTCTCCCTCTCTCATATTATTTACATGTAATGCATTTTCAGTCGAAACAGGTGGTAATGTATGCGATGATGAATAGACTCATGCAAATATGTGCTTGGATCCTTGAAAAGCTCTATATAAAATCGATGTAATATTGTTATTATTGTTATATTCATAACTGATGTTATATTCATTATAATGAAGCATATCCATAAAGGTTAATGTTATGTAACAGAACAGCTTCAGAGCACTCCATTCCTTACTGAACGGGGTTTTATAAAAGCCCAGTGCAGTCACCATTCTGTTTTGTATTATACTGTAAAAGAGTGAATACATTTGATAAATGTTATTTCCTGATTGTGGTTGAAAATACAGTCCACCGACATTCTAATCAGCAGGTTTTGCATGGGTGATATCAGTAGACGGTATGTTTTAATAGACCAATAACAAAAGACTTCCAAACCTCTCTACCAATTAGAGCCAGTTTTCCATTTTCCCTTCCTCACTCAGACCATTCCCAGACAGTCCTAGCAAAATTCTTGGTATTTTAGTATGTTACCATTTGAATGGAAAACTATTACAGTAAGATAATTAATTGTTACCTACAAATTATTTGATATTGAAATATTTTATATATTTTTTAAGACTGCATCTCCTACCTCTCTTCCTACACAGTCTGCAGCATCCAGCCTCACCCAGGTTTGGAACTCTTTACTGGAATCAGAAATCAAATGTCTACCGTTTGCAGATGATCTGGTGATTCTGGCCCCAACCTAGGAGGGCCTACAGCAGCACCTAGATCTTCTTCACATATTCTGTCAGACTTGGGCCCTGACAGTGAATCTCATTAAGACAAAAATAATGGTGTTCCAAAAAAAGTCCAGTAGCCAAGACAACAAATACAAATGATCTAGATACTGTTGCCCTAGAGCACAGAAAGAATTACACCTACCTCGGCCTAAACATCACCACCACAGGTAACTTCCAAAAGGCTGTTAACTATCTAAGAGACAAGGCAAGAAAGGCCCTCTATGCCAACAAAAGGAACACAAAACTCAACATCCCAATTAGGATCTGGCTAAAAATACTTAAATCAGTTATCGAACCCATTGCCCTCTATGGTTGTGAGATCCACTCACCAACCAAGAATTCATTTAAATGAGACAAACCCAATTGAGACTCGGCATGCAGAATTCTGCAAAAAATATACTTTGTGTACAACGCAAAACCGCAAACAATATGACTATATCCACTAGTTATCAAAATCCAGAAAAGACCTGTTAAATTCTACAGCCAGCTAAAAGGAAGCGATGCCCACATATTCCACCACAAAGCCCTCACGTACAGAGAGGTTAATCTAGAGAAGAGTCGCCTCAGCCAGCTGGTTCTGGGGCTCTGTTCACAAACATAAACAGACCACACAGGACAGAAACACATTTAGACCCAACCAAATTAGGAGAAAGCAAAAATATAATTATTTGACACACTGGAAATAATCAACCAAAAAACAGAGCAAATTGGAATGCTATCTGGCCCTAAATGGAGAGTACACAGAGGAAGAATACCTGAACACCGTGACTGACCCCAAATTAAGAAAATTGCACTCAGTGAGCATAGCCTGGCTATTGAGAGAGGCCACCATGAGCAACACTTCCTAACCTCCAGCCAAATGTATGACCACATTAGGAACATCATTCCCACAAAGAATTTAAATTGCAAATACAACCTATATACTGTATATATCTGTTTATTTTCCCTTTCACACTTCAACTATTTGCACATAGCCAATAATAACATTTGAAATGTCAATATTATTTTAACTTTTGTGCATGCAATGTTTACTGATTGTTTATTGTTTTGGCATGGGAAACATGTTTCCCAGCGCGCGAGAGAGAGAGAGAGAGAGAATGCACATGCGCGAGAGAGCGAGACAAACACTCCAGTCTGGGGCTGGGCTACTCAACATTAGCAAGAACTGAAGATTTCGGTATGTTTCATCATTCTTCTAACACACACTCCTTGTCTCCTCATCCAATCTAGCATTTGCACTTCAAGCACTATGTTACTTGCACCAGAGAGATGGATGTTGTTATTTTTTCTCCAGAACATACTGTATGTAGGCCAGGGTTATTAGACAGGCAGGGCTTCAAAGAGAGGAAGCACTCCCTATGGATTGACATGTGCTGTAAAGAGCGTACCGTATGCATTTGGACTTTGTGACACTGGTTTTAGTCAACTAACATTGTTATCACATGCTAACACAATTTCACAATTTTCAGCACAGGTTTTGTAAGAGTTCTCAATCACTAGTAATCTCTACACTTAGTGCAACTAAACTCTCCCTCTCCCCCACTAGAGGTCAGCAGATGGCAGCTGTTCACAGGGCCATGGTCAATATAACAAACAAAGTATATTACTCATAGACAAACATCTTTAGCAGGTATAAAGGTTACCTAGTTATATTCTGTATGTCACAAAAACGTCACTTGATCACATGCAAACCTGGTATCACAACAAATGTGAAACCTGATGGATTGGATATTAGGTACTGTAATGAGTAACCACAACCGTTGAATAAAATGTACCAAATTGTGGGAGTTTAATGATTGAATACACCCTGTATTCATTTGCACCCTGTCCAGGTTCTCACGCTGCACTGCACTACCTCCAGCTGCCAGACGTTTAACATTTGGCAGACACTGTTGCTGAAGTGTAAGACATGACTCTTGCTGAGACAGATCTCTCCCTGTTGGCTGTGTTTCAAACCACCACTAGACAACTCTGTCACAGGCCCAGATGGTCAGTTACACAATGATATTTCTCTCCTCCTCCTGTCTCACTCTGCCTCTCTCCTCCAGAGTTCTCTGACATGGTCAAGCTGGAGAAGAAACCCAGGAAGTAGAGGTCAGAGAAGGCTAATTTTTAAATGTGTGTATGCTTTACTACTCAGACAAAACAAAAGCAAGAAAAGGTGGCAATCGAGGAGTGGGGTACACTCTTCCGTTCGCCTACTAACGAATTGACATCTACTTGATCACTCGGTTTCCGGGTCATGGAGAAGAGAGGACTGAGGAGAGAGGGTGGAGGACAGACTATTGCTCAAATGAGAAAAGGCCAGGGTTAAAGGGACATGGTTTTCACGTGATCAGGATAGTATATTCTCACAGGCAGGACGCCAAGACAAAACACAATGTACCCCAACCAACCAAGCTGAAGACATTAAACTCTACATCAAATATATGCTTCCCCTTTTCCACATTTTGTTGATACAGCCTGAATTTAAAATGGATTAAATTGCAATTTTTTTCACTAGTTTACACTCAATACCACATAATTTCAAAGTGGAATTTTAACAATTCATTAAAAATGAAAAGCTGAAATTTCTTGAGTTGATTAGTATTACACTCCTTTATTATGACAAGCCTAAATATGTTCAGGAGTAAAACTTTGCTTAACAAGTCATATAATAAGATAGTGTTTAACAGGATTTTTGAATGATTACCTCGTCTCTGTACCCCACACACAGATAATTTGAAGGTACCTCAGTCAAGCAGTGAATTTCAAACACAGATTAAACCACAAAGACCAGGGAGGTTTTCCAACAAAGAAGGGCTCCAATTGGCAAGAGCACCTATTGGTAGATGGGTACAAATAAAAAATATAGCAGACATTGAATAATTCTTTGAGCAGGGTGAAGTTATTAATTACACTTTGGATGGTGTATCAATGCACCCAGTCACTACAAGGATACAGGCGTCCTTCCTCACTCAGTTGACGGAGAGGAAAGAATCCGCTCAAGTATTTCACCATGAGTTTAATGGCTGTGATAGGAGAAAACTGAGGATGGATCAACAACATTGTAGTTAATCCACATTACTAACCTAATTGACAGAGTGAAAAGGAAGCCTGTACAGAATAAAACATATTCCAAAACATGCATCTTGTTTGCAACAAGGCACTAAAGTAATACTGCAAAATATTTGACAAAGTAATTCACTTTTTGTTCTGACCACATACTGTTATATTTGGGGCAAATCCAATACATTACTGAGTACCACTCCATATTTTCAAGCATAGTGGTGGCTGCATCAAGTTATGGGTATGCTTGTAATCGTTAAGGACTGGGGAGTTTTTCAGGATAAAAAAAATTAACAGAATGTAGCTAAGCACAAAATCCTAGAGGAAAATCTGGTTCAGTCTACTTTCCACCAGACACTAGGAAATGAATTCACCTTTCAGCAGGACAATAACCTAAAACACAAGGCCAAATCTACACTGGTTGCTTACCAAGAAGACAGTGAATGTTCCTGAGTGGCCGAGTTACAGTTTTGACTTAAATTGTCTTGAAAATCTATGGCAAGACCTGAAAATGGTTGTCAGCAATGATCAACAACCAATTTGACAAAGCTTGAAGAACTTATAAAATAATAAATGGGCAAATATTGCACAATCCAGGTGAGGAAAGCTCTTAGACTTACCCAGAAAGACCCTGAAAGGTGATTCTAACACCGACTCAGTGGGTTGAATACTTATCTAATATAGATAGTGTTTTATTTTGTATATTATTTTTTACAAATGTTCAAATTTTTCTTCCACATCAAGGTATTTTGTGTAGATTGTTGACAAAATCTATTTTAATCCCACTTTGTAACACAACATGTGGAAAAAGTCAAAGGGTGGGAATACTTTCTGAGGGCACTGTACATGCTGTTAAAGCCTTAATACAAAACTGCTCGATGGTGGTGTGTGTTCCTAATCTGCTTTTCCTAACGGCCTATTAACCCCATTGCCTACTTAGGAGGTGCATTAATTATGTTCAGATTACTAACATGACATTCTATCAAAAAAGAAATACAAGACAAACTTTAATTCTCAATTTCTTTATAGATTTAAATTACATTAAAAACATCCATTCTAAAAATTGCATTATGGAGGAACTCCCCCTCAACCCAATTCCCCCTGTTAATTCTTTGGGAGCAGCGCACGAGTTGACGGTTTTGGAGAGCCTGGCATGCCCAAAGTGAAATGACTCCCATTCAGGCCCAGAAAATAGGATATGCACATATTTAGTACCATTGGATAGGAAACACTCTGAAGTTTCTAAAAGTGTTAACATCTTGTCTGTGAGTAGAACAGAACGGATATCGGCAGGCGAAAACCCGAGGAATTTCTGTCCTGGAAAAAGTGGTTTTGACACATTGCCTCATTTGGAACCCCTCCCTTATGAAAATGCCCATATAAGGGCATATGAATGCATTACCTTTTGCTTCCTCTGGATGTCAACAGTCTCGAGAAAGTGTTTTGATTCTTTTTAGCTGCTTTTAGATTGTAGAAGAAGATGAATAAGGAAGTGGCCACACAGATGTCAATAGAAGAAAATGCGCGTTCCCAGCTGGCGCGCTCTGTGGTTTTTTCCTTTCTTATCGCCCAGTTTATATTCCGGTTGAAATATTATACTATATATATATATATACACATAAAGGTGTTCCTAAGGATACATTTACAATTATGTTTGATTGTTCTTGGACAAGTTTATAGGTATAAGTTGAACAAGTTCTCTTCACGTTTCTATGGACGAGTGGAGGCTGTATTTTCTCATTATAACGCGCCAACCAAACTGAGATTTATGGATATAATACATTGCTTTTTCTAACAAAAGAACCATGGATTGTCTTCGTTGGACACTTGGGAAGCCCTCAGCAGAGGTTCTTCAAAAGGTAATTGATTTGTTTTCGCTGTGAAATGTGTTTTCTGTGAACCGTGAAGGCTTATGAATTTATGGTAATGAAAAATATGTGGGGTGCTATCCTCAAACAATCAAATGTAGTGCTTTCGCCGTAAAGCCTTTTTGAAATCTGACAACGCTGTGATATTGCCAAGAAGCAGAGCTTTTGATGACTATGAAACACTTGTATATTTATGAATGTTTAATAATTCAACTTTTGGATTTTGAATTTGGCGCCTTGCATTTCACCGGGTAGTGTCGGGAGTGGGGCCCTAGCGCACCACTGCTCCCTAAGAAGTTTTAATGAACTCCATCAAAAAAATAAGTTTACCACATCTTCTGTACACATTGAAAAACTAATGTCTGATGTGAGTCTTCCATAGAGGAAAGCCTGAACCATTTAATGTCATTGTTTAATGATTGCTATTCTAAAAATACATAAAACAAAAATGTAAAATAAGCTAATTCATCGATTCTGTTGTAGGGTCTTTGGTTTCTTTACCCTGCACCAGATATATTTTATGCACATATAGAGTGAGCCTTGGTAGGTGTTACCATGTTTCACATACATGTCCACTTCCCATGTGGAGGTGACCATGCAAAGTCTCAGTCAGAGATCAATGTCTATGGTCTCAGTGATCAGATTAATCTAATGTTCTTCTCAGGTCCTGAATGACCTCATTCATCAGGCATCAATATTCAGCAGAAACAAAGATACTTCTGTGACCTTTGTCACTATTCTGGGTCGTGTTCATTAGGGCACAGCATAGCAAAATTCTTTGCAAAGGAAAACTAAAATAAATGTTTCTTATTGGAGGAGTTTAAGTAGTCCTTTCTTGTTTCAGTCCATTTTCTTCTGTTTGGTGCCTAACGAATCCAGCCCAGAGCTAGCTTTTGAGAAGAGTCCAGGCCAGGTGCTGTATTGTCTAGTCCAGCCACACATACTGCAATTCTCCAGGAGATCCTTGGAAACATCCATTCATGTTCTGGCAGCGAGTGCCCGAAGAGAAAGGCCACTTACAAAGTGTCCTTTTGGAGTTGTTGTGGAAACATCTTCCTTCACTTCAAATAGTTTCCCCAGTTACCTCAACGACAACTAATTTTGCAGACAAAAGATTGAGATTCACATTAAGGCACACACTGGTGGTAGTTTGAAAAAAAAAATACAGTTCTTGTCTATGTAGCATTGCTCTCTCATATTAATAAGGAAACTTGTATCATTATAATTGTTTAAAGTATGAAAGTAAAATACATTTTAAAAACGTATTTCATAAAAAAAAAAAATGGATGAAAAAAATATCTGTTATCTTCTCCCCTCAGCTTTTATTTGGTCAAACACTTGAGTTGTCTGTTGACCCGCTTCTACACTGACTCCACACAGAAACATAGTAATATAATCTGAAAATAATCAGACTACTTATCAGAATAGACCATGACTACTGCCGGCAGTGCTGTGCAAAAGTATTTTGGGCAGTGAGGGAAGGGTAGAGGGTATTTTAAGTTGGTGGCCGGCCCAGCAGCAACAGCCCTATCCCTTGTCAACAAACAGTGGGGCCCGAAATGATTGACACCCTTAAAAAAGATGAGCAATAATGACTGTATAAAATAAATAATTAAAGTCCGGATCTATAATGTATGCAAAAAAATGGGGGAATTATATTTTATACTTACAATTGCTCAGATTTTGTTTAACAAGTTTTTAATCTCTCAAAAAGGTAGCGGTCAAAATTATTGACAACCCTAAAGATTCTTATAAATAAAGTGGTAAAAGTTTAATATATGGTCCCATATTCATAGCACGCAATGACTACATCAAGCTTGTGACTCTACAAACATGTTGGATGCATTTGCAGTTAGTTTTGGTAGTGTTTCAGATTATTTTGTGCCGAATCAAGTCACTTTTATTATAAATAACAATAGTATATGTTTCTAAACACTTCTTCATTAATGTGGATGCTACCATGATTACGGATAATCCTGAATGAATCGTGAATAATGTTGAGTGAGAAAGTTAGAGGGAGGGTCAAAGATCATACCCCCAAGATATGCTAACCTCTCAGCATTACCAATAACAGGGGAGGTTAGCATGTCTTGTGGGTATGATCGTTGAAACAGATGTCTGACTAAGACCCACAAAACCTGATTGTCTAAAATGGTTTAAAAATACAAAAAAAGGTCTTAAAATAGTATAAAAAGGCTAATAAATATTATTTGGTAAAACATGTCCAAAATGAATCATTGTTAAAAACTTCAGTTGTGCAGTCTAAAATAATCTTTGTCCAGAATGAAAAGAATCTGTCCGTTTTCCTGGTAACTCAGCAAGTGTCAGCAGCAGTCTGTGACTGTCTTCCTGGCAACCTGCCTCCACCCTGTTAGAGACTTCTCAAGAGGATAGGCTAAGCCCATCTCCATGGAGACCATTTTCTCAGAAGTTTTGGCAGGCAATGACAAAGTCAGACAAGGAGTCATTTTTCTATAAATCTCGTAGTTGCAACAGCTATGGTTAGGTTAGTTTACTGGGGGTTGGCAAACCTTGGGAGCCAGTGGTGGAGACGGAGTCATTACCATAGACTTATGTCATTAATGTGGTCATTGCCATAGAGACCTGGAGTGAGTTAGTTCCTGAGATCACTAGTGCATGTAGAGCGTGATGAGGCCTGCCTGGTGGAGCTGCTGCCACAGTGTCATCTCCATCTTCAGGTCATGGTTGATGAAGAAACCCACAGGTTGATAACTTCTGTCATAGTAGTGGTCAGAGTAGTTTTTATAGTCTGGAGTCATGAAGCCATACGCGCTCACCTGTTTTCAACATGTACACAGACAGACAGAGAGCGAGAGAGAGAGAGAGATAGGAAAGGGGGGGGGCATAGGTTAGGAGTTGCAGTCACCGTCTTGTTGTCAAGTGTTTCACAACTCAAGCACAAAGATTACCTTATGGACCTTTGCTTTCATTAGGGATCTGAGCGGCATGCTGCATGTCTAATTGAAGGTTATCCGGGCCAGAGTAAGTACTGTCAATCCGTAAGGCAAGTGCAGTCATGTCCAAGGAGGCGTAATCAATGGTGTAGTGGAGGGTAAAAATGCAGTTCATCCACCTTCTTATTTTGCCAAACAGTTTACCCATCTTTTGCGGAAAAATGCATTGAAAGTAAAGGGAGCTTAACTTTTTTTCACCGTGACCGGCAATCAGAGTTTTACCCACCAATTATTTTACCACTACATCACTGGTTGTCATCTTGTGCTTTTACTGTACATGGTCGTAACTAACTAATATAACGTTACGGTTTACCTCGTGCTTTTACTGTACATGGTTGTAACTAACTAATACAACGTTATGGTTTACCTCGTGCTTTTACTGTACATGGTCGTAACTAACTAATACAACGTTACAGTTTACCTTGTGCTTTTACTGTACATGGTTGTAACTAACTAATACAATGTTACGGTTTACCTTGTGCTTTAATTTTTTTAATTTAACTAGTCAAGTCAGTTAATAACAAATTCTTATTTACAATGACGGCCTACCCCGGCCAAGCCCTAACCTGGACAACGCTGGGCCAATTGCGCGACACCCTATGGGACTCCCAATCAAGGCCGGTTATGATACAGCCTGGAATCGAACCAGGGTCTGTATTGACTCCTCTAGCCATGAGATGCAGTGCCTCAGACCGCTGCGCCACTTGGGAGCCCTTTTACTGTACATGGTTGTAACTAACTAATACAACGTGTTGCAGTTATGGTTTACCTTGTGCTTTTACTGTCAGTGGTCATAACCGGTCTTGTCTTGTTCAAATATGAAGTGTTGCAATTACTGTTCAGTGGCTGTTGGTAGCTCATACCGTACCTGGTCACAGGTGTGCATAGCAGCCAGCAGCATCACAGCACCTGTTGATGGACGGTATATGTTCTTGTATTTGGTCTGCATGGCATGGCCTCGGAGGAACCTACACAGAACATGAAAACCATTTAACAACCACACTGCAGATGCACATATTTACTTCAAACTAAATATTAAAATAGGGTCAGAGAAAATATTATCCTCAGGTACAATACAGTTAATCCTATTCTATCCTAAAATGCCCTTGTTGGAGAAAAGGTGTTGGACAGACCACTCCTAGCTACCACCTTTTCCTTGTTGTGAGGAGAGCTAACAATATACAACACTTGTCCTTTTCAGTATCCACCGAAACAGAGTCACACTATATCCTGACGGAAGCCTGATATGGTTCATTCTTTTAGATATCATTCTAATTACGTGACCCTTGGGTTCGTGGCACTGGCACTAGACACACACGGTGAGTATTTTGAACCATCTCCTCATCAGATGGTCCTATTTAGCCATTGTGAGAAGAGTGCTTGGTCTCACAACCCAAAACACTTGAGTTTCACATTTCAAAGGGAGTTTATAAGTCCAGGTGTGTGTAATCAGTGCTCTGGTGTGATTCTGATGAGTCACAACAACTATCCTAAAGATGATTATTTAACCTTTATTTAACTAGGCAAGTCAGTTAAGAACAAATTCTTATTAACAAACCCAGATGACGCTGGGCAAATTGTGCGTCACCCTATGGGACTCCCAATCACGGCGGGATGTGATACAGTCTGGATTTGATAAAATAACATGAGCTGGCGCACACCCAGAACAAAGTTTGTGTGGAGGTGCTGACTAACGGCGAATAAACTATACACTATCAAAATAAAGAAAGTCGCACACTACATATATATATACACTCTCCCAACAATTTAATGGGTATTTACCAACGTTTCAGCATCACTGTGCCTTCCTCAGGGTCATATATATACCCTCTACATATATATACCCTGAGGAAGGCAAAGTGATCCGGAAACATTGGTAAATACCCATTAAATTGTTGGGAGAGTGTATATATATATATATATATATATGTAGTGTGCGACTTTATTTTGATATTGTACAGTCTGGATTTGAACCAGGGAATGTAGTGATGTCTCTTGCTGCAGTTCCTTAGACTGCTGCGCCACTCGGAAGCCCAAAATATATCACAAAGATAACTCACTTATTTTCCCCTCTTTTACTCACCTGTTTCTGATGTAACGTATGAAATCTGGATGGTACATCTTGAACTTTTCTACACTCACATTTTCTCCAAAGTATGTGGGTGGCCTGAGGTAGAAGAAAAAAAATAAAGGCCTCTATTCACAAGCTGCACAAAGAAACATCAATATGGCTAACAGTATACAAGACACATTTGTAAATAAAGATGTAATACTTGGGGGACATTGAGGGTGTTCAATTACAGTGGCAGTCCACATGGATGCTGTGTGGGGAATTAAATCAATACTGTCTCCATGGATGTGAACCCATGCCGCATCTTACTTTTTGCTCTTCTCTGGTCCTCTCTCTACTGGAGTGTGTGTGGCGGCTGCTTTCATCAGCAGATAATCTCTGTCATGGTCTGGCAGGAAGACATACCTAGTCTCCTACAGAGGAGGGGAGGGGGAGAGAGAGAGAGAGGAATACAATCAGACTATAAAGAGTTTGTCTTCGAATGAATGAAAAGAATGGATGGATTAAATAATGAATAAATACATTTTATTCCACAAGTGATGTTTATTCCCAGTGAGTCAATTTGATCGTGAACCATCAACATCATGGAAGGTCTCACCTCAGAGAGCGGGGGTCCTCTGTAGCCCGCTCCGGCGTAGCTCTTTATGGAGTTACGGAGGGTGTTGGTGGAGAACGTGTAGAGGGATGTTCTAGAGCCCACATCCTGCTCAAAGCCCTTAATCACAGCTCCGTTGGTCCTGGAATCACAACAGAGGCACGGAACAGAACACTGTCAATGACCAATTACAACACAGGAAAATTGTCAATGATCAATTAGAACAGTAGCATGAATGAACATGAACACTGTCAATGACCATTGGAAATTAATGACCACTTAGACCCTTTGGTAACCACAGCAACCAGATACATGCCTCATTCTAATCTACAGACTCTTGAGGAGCCCTTGAATGGACCATCCTGATTGACAAAACTGTCACATTAATGTGGTAATGCTCATTACAAGGAACCTGTAGAATTTAAACGTTTTAAAATGTTTGAACACCTAAGATAGTCGTACACAGGCTATTGAGGAAGTCAAGACTAAACAAGGTCGAAAAAGGCGTCTCTCACCTGAAGACATAGTCATGTTGGTCAATCTCCCGGCCCTTCTTTGAATCCTTCAGAATCCCTCCGTTGCCCACGACAGCACAGCAGACACACTGCGAGCCGTTGCTACGACGATCCCAGTCATCAAACATGTGCCAGTTGGCCGATGTATTGAGAACAGACAGGGTCGACACCAGAGCTGTTTGCACAGCAAAAGAAAAAAACATTTAATTTTCATTTTTTACAAAGACCTCAGATTCATTTTAGAATTCTTGGCAAGTTTAATCCCCACACAGTCCCAAATAAAAAGCCTTGCTCGCGGCAATAAATGCATTTCCAATGTAATAAAAAAATATATTCATAAAGGGAGCCAAGCAATGGATCTCTGCCAAAGATCTTTGCCTAATGCAAATCACCCAATGGACGGTTCTTACACACCCAGCTGAACGTGTCTTGTTGTCCCAATAGCTGCGAAACACCAGATGGGGCCTGAGGCAAGGTGTGGGTAAATCTTTATTTGTACAGTCTATGGGGTGAACACAGTGGAATGATTCCATCACTTACTCTTCAAGATCTGAACTAAGAGATTTGCATGTACACTATCGTTCAAAAGTTTGGGGTCACTAAGAAATGTCCTTGTTTTTTGTCCATTAAAATAACATCAAATCGATCAGAAATACAGTGTAGACATGTTGTAAATGACTATTGTAGCTGGAAACAGCAGATTTTTTTATGGAATATCTACATAGCCATACAGGGGCCCATTATCAGCAACCATCACTCCTATGTTGTGCTAACATAATTACAAAAAGGATTTTCTAATGATCAATTAGCCTTTTAAAATGATAAACTTCGATTAGCTAACACAACGTGCCATTGGAACGCAGAGTGATGGTTGCTGATAATGGGCCTCTGTACGCCTATGTAGATATTCCATAAAGAATCTGCCGTTTCCAGCTACAATACTCATTTACAACATTAATAATGTCTACACTGTATTTCTGATCAATTTGATGTTATTTTAATGGACAAAGAAAATTGCTTTTCTTTCAAAAAAACAAGGACATTTCTAAGTGACTCCAAACTTTTGAACGGTATTGTATCTGTAAAGAGGAAGAGATGTGAGACTGACAGACCATAAAGGGTTGCATGTCCTATCTCTGAACCCATATACAATCTTTATTGTGATGGCCATAGAGCAAAGGGCACTGCAGTTAGACAATGGCCACATTGTGTGTTAGTCACCCACATTAACGCCAACACCACTCGTTGCTGTAACTATTAATATTAACATGACTTGTCCAAGCATTGGTGTGAAGTAATGCATTGAAACAACGGTCACATGTCAACATGTATTGAAAGTACTTACTGCCAATGTCAAGGTTTCCCCAGCCGTGAGCCCCTGGGTACAGTTTGAGACGCTGGTACTGTTCTGGAGTAGCATGCTTGGCCCACTGGAGGACAGGGATCCTGCCCAAATACCTCACCCCAAAATCTGTCTGGGGCACCCTGCTACGAATACTGTTTGGGCAGTCCTGCAGGGAAAATAAACAGTCTTCTTATTGAAGACTCAAAGTTCCTGTTGAATCCATTATGAGTACATCTCAGACCATCTTTAAAACCCCTCCACCTAATCTGATTCATTATGATCTGAAAGGTTAAACTGAACTTAAAATCAGCATTCCTACTGTGAGGCTCTATACAACACCAAAACACAGTCACAACTCAAATTCATGGTTATCAATACGTAGTCAATTACGACATGCAAGGGCAGCTGAGTCTTGGCGATAGAATTGAACCATATGGTATTCCTTTATCGTCCTCTGTCTGTCCGTACTGGTGGATCGGTCTTATGCCAGACACAATAAAGAAACAGTCTTTGAGAAAACCCCATATGGAGAACACCAGTAGTTCCTCTCTTTTGCAACCATTTTATGTCCACATTAACAAGACAAATAACAGTAATCAATGGAAGCAGGCATCCTTGAACTGAAGTGACTGTTTTGCTTTTAAACCTCAGCAATGGTTCGTATGAAATGTTCAATGTCATAAGAAAGTCTTGAGTAACCACTTTATTTTGTGAGTCTTTTTCTTGGTAGTTTATGGAATGATGCAACAACATTCTTCTATGGAGTTGACACAAAGCAGGTAGAGCAAAAAAAACAGTCTGGGAGAATGTGTAATATGACTTCATATCCTGTCATGGTACGTGGGCAAAAATAACATCACCCCGTTTTTACTGGAAATGAATACACACGCCCGCCTGCCCACGCACGTACACCTAACGTCCTCGTAGAACATGAAATCATTCATTAACATCAGCGTCAAGGCTGATGAACAGTGAACTAGTGGTATAATTGTACCACGCAGACCTGTACTATATAAAGACCTGACAATACAACGGCTGATTTCCACACAATGTAACATGGAGATGGCCCGAAGCGTGTCCAATGGCTGTATGAATTACGTTTTGGGTTGTATAATCTGGTTGTTACCTAGAGTATCAACCATGTCATCTGACTGAGTATCCATTTTCCTAATCACAGCAGTGTGGGGCATTATTTTGACAGTGCCCCCAGGCATAGCCACCCATATGACAAAGTGCAACCCTCAGCCCTTCCTCCAAATCAGTCAATGTTGACTGCAAGTAGACCACAGCCCTTCTAAGGTCTTTGAAGTAGGCCACAATCACACCAAGCAGATCAAGTGAAAGAACAGGAACAGCTCAGAAAGAGGAATTTCAACTCACGGTTTGAGGTGGGGCGACTTCGCTGTAGTAACTGTCTCCAATGAAGGGTGGCTCTGTTGGTTTGGGTGAATTGGAGAGGAGAGCACCAGTAATATTTTGACCCTTGGTAGTCCTGGCCCTGGCTCCAGGTTTCATTGAGGGTCTGACTCCAACAGGGGATGAGGACTGTGCCTTTAACCTTAAATGTGTTGTTGGTGTGGAACCAGTGTGTAGGCTGTCCAAACCATCTGCCGTTGTGTTGCCGTCTTCAGAGTCATGTGACCTAGTGGAAGACAAATCAACACGGCAATGGTCAAACCTGTAGCAGAAAGGGGTAGTGTATTGTTACACCAACTCTCCTGGTCAGTGTAACAATGTAACAATGTGCAATTGTTGTGGTTACTAACGCTGTGTGTCGTCATAGAAGGTCTCATTGGTCCAAGTTAACCCTATCCTGCTACTAATAATGTAAACAAATCACATATTGAATCAGTTTGTAACATTTATTTTTGCTGTAGAAAGCCAGCTTACTTTTCACATAATCTCTCACAAGCAAATATCTTCTAGTAACAGGTAAAGTATGCCAGTGACAAGTCTGCAAAAACAATACCATTTTTTAAACTACGGAGTGCCTGGATACAGCCGTTAGATGTGGTATACGGCCAATATACCACGGCTAACGGCTGTATCCAGGCACTCCGTGTAAACTGGTTACCAATGTAATTAGTAACGTAATTTTTTTGTCATAACCGTGGTATATGACAGGGCTCGAACCACCCGTTTTATAATACTATATAATTGTTATAGAAATTTTGTTCTCAATGTTCACAAACTGAACATTAATTGACCTACTCTGTCTGTAACCCAAAGGTCGTAAAGCTTTGGTTAAGATGAAACAGACAGAGACCCAGCTGCAGAGATCATTATGTCAAATGTTTATTCACCGAGAATTCTCCCCTCACAGCAAGAACACAGTCCTTTATATGTACATACAATTTAACTCCACCCCACTTTAGACGGGCTGTGTTTTACAAATAACATCTTATCACTTCTAACAGCTTTCTGACCGTTTCTCCCCTCCCTGGGTGAAGAAACTGTTTTCCTGTTATAGGGTCCAGTTATAAATCGTCTGTCGACAGTTCTCCTGTTCCTGTTATCTCAACTCCATCCTGCTTAGGTTGCAAAATAGTAACACGATGTCTTAGTCTTTTGAACAGTTCTAGACCTATTCCTCTAACACCTATTACATATATTTTCAGGAAAGTAATATTCTTAGTAATTACTTAAACATATTATTTTAAACATATAATAATTTAGTCATTAAACATAAATCATATGAATTTATTCATAACAATAATCCAGAAACAGAAAGGCCCATCTGGCACTAGCAGCTGAAGCCTCAGGTAACCATGGTGCTGCTCAACACTGATTGGCCACTCTGGACAACCAATCGGATCCAGAAGAATCCAGTCTCAGCAGAAAGGATCATCCGAACAAAGACTCCAACACCATCATCAAGTTTGCCGATGACACGGCGGTGCTGGGCCTGATCACCAACGACGATGATACAGGAGGTCAGAGACCTGGCAGTGTGGTGCCAGGACAACAACCTCTCCATCAACGTCAGCAAGACAAAGGTGCCTATCGTGGACTACAGGAAATGGAGGGCCGAAAACACGCCCCCATTCACATTGACAGGTCTGTAGTGGAACGGGTCGGGAGCTTCAAGTTCCTCGGTGTCCACATCGCTAAGGAATTATCATGGTCCACACACACCAACACAGTCGTGAAGAGGGCACGACAACGCCTCTTCCCCCTCAGGAGGCTAAAAAGATTTGTCATGGGCCCCCAGATACTCAAAAAGTTATACAGCTGCACAATTCAAAGCATCTTGACTGGCTGCGTCACAGCTTGTATGGCAACTGCTCGGCATTTGACCGCAAGGCGCTACATAGGTTAGTGTGTGTGGCCCAGTGCATCATTGTGGCTGAACTCAAATCATAATGCAAAAAGTCTGGGTAGCCATTTAATTACCTGTTCAGGAGTCTTATGGCTTGGGGGTAAAAACTGTTGAGAAGCCTTTTGGTCCTAGACTTGGCACTCCGGTACCGCTTGCCATGCGGTAGTAGAGAGAACAGTCTATGACTGGGGTCTTTGATAATTTTTAGGGCCTTCCTTTGCTTAACTATAACTATGCCATTCCGGGCCTCTATACCAGGCGGTGTCTGTGGAAGGCCCTAAAAATTGTAAAAGACTCAAGCCACCCAAGTCATGAACTGTTCTCTCTTCTACCGCATGGCAAACGGTCCCGGAGCACTAAGTCTGGAATCAAAAGGCTCAAGAACAGCTCCTACCCCCAATAAGACTACTAAAATAGTTAAGCAAATAGCTACCCAGAATATCTGCATTGACCCTTTCTGCACCAATTATTTTTGACTATGCACACACACTGAACTCTACCCACACACACTCACACTACATAGCCAAAAGTATGTGAACACCTGCTTGTCAAAGGCTTCCCACTAGATGTTGGAACATTGCTGCGGGGACTTGCTTCCATTCAGCCACAAGAGCATTAATGAGGACTGCCACTGGTGTTGGGCGATTAGGCCTGGCTCGCAGTCGGCATTCCAATTCATCCCAATTCATCCCAAAGGTACTCGATGGGGTTGAGGTCAGGGCTTCAGCACTCGACGGTCCTATTCTGTGAGCTTGTGTGGCCTACCACTTCGCGTCTGAGCCGTTGTCGCTATTAAATGTTTCCACTTCACAATAACAGCACTTACTTGACTGGGGCAGCTCTAGCATGGCAGCAATCTGACAAACTCACTTGTTGGAAAGGTGGCATCCTATGACAGTGCCACGTTGAAAGTCACTGAGCTGTTGAGTAAGGCCATTCTACGGCCAATGTTTGTCTATGGAGATTGCATGGCTGTGTGCTCGATTTTATACACCAGTCAGCAACGGTGTGGCTGAAATAGCCGAATCCACTAATTTGCAGGGGTGTCCACATACTCCAACATACACACCCACATTGCTGCGACTGTTTATTATCTATCCTGTTGCCTAGTCACTTTACCTCTGCCTTTATATACATACTTTATCTACTTCAATTACCTCGTACCCCTGCACATCGACTCGCTACTGGTACCCCTTATATTTAGCCAAGTTATTGTTACTCATTGTATATGTATTTCTCGTGTTACTATGTTTTGTTATATTTTTCATTCTTCCACCCTGCATGGTTGGGAAGGGCCCATAAGTAAGCATTTCACTGTTAGTCTACACCACTTGTCTATGAAGCATGTGACAATTAAAATTAGATTTATATTAATAAAAAAACAATGTAATAAACCCAATCAGATGATGGTGAACCTGAGATCCAAAGGCAATAGTCATCCGGACAAATGTATTTGTCACATCGACTCCTGCATTTGGAGAGCCACAGTTTAGAACTAAAAAGGATAAGCACAGCAGGGATGTTTGGAGACTCAGGCATTTATATAAAAGCACTGCCCACTGTTGCTTAGTGAAACCCAAGTGCTACGTTAAGCAGGCAGGCAGGCGGCGGCTTAAAATGACAGACCTGCTAAAGCTCAAACCACTCAAACGTATCATTTAGTTTCTGAAATAGACCTCTCAGAGAGAGACAGAGACACACAGAGAGAGTCTCTCTCTTAATGCATCTTATCTGCACCCCCATGCTTTTAAAAAACTGGACTATCGCTCACCCATTACTACCAGGCTTACATTTCACATGTCAGGACTCAGAGGGACTACTGCCTGTGAAAGAACACCAGAATGTTTTTTTCTTCATTCTCTTTATCTAGTTCGTCTAGCTGGTGCTGCTGTGTGGCTCCATTGTGAAAACCACAATGATACGACTTGCAGGAAGAACGTAGTGGTTAGAGAAAACCATGGAGTATTTCATTCTCCATGATCTCAGCCATTTCCCTCTGTATGGCTGCTCATTAGGCAAACCAAGGGAAATGACGGATGAATTTCAGGAAAAAGGGAGAAAAAAATGTCAGTGCACATTGTATATTCCACTGGGTCAATGGTGCATTGTTGTTTGTTTACCTGTTTGGTTCCTGTGTGTACCCAAGACCAGGGAAGTGTGACAGGCTGACCATGGGGACGGTCATCTCCTGGCTCAAACACAGGATGTAGATGACCAGCAGGGAGATGACACCCAGGAAGCAAAGCCCCAGCCTCCTCTTGAGCCCCATGCCTGTCACCGTGGCCCCAAGCCTGGGCAGCTGGCCACGTGCGTGCACCCTGCTCTCCAACCTCCCCGGAGGAGGAACATGAGAACTAGGCAGAGGGGGAGGAGGACGGGGGAGTAGCTGATGTCCTTCTGAGGAGGATGTTTGTGTTTTCAGGGGAGCAATGGGAAAAGAGATGAGGGCCAGGGGTGGATTTGACTGTAAATTAGTCCAGAGGTTCTCTGCTTCGGGGCCCCTCTCACCCCACGACAGTCTGAAGAGAAAGAGAAAAGGACAGAGACAGGAGAGCAACAGGGGAGAAATGGACAGAGGAAGAGGAACAGGAACAGGGGAGATACAGACAGAGAGAGAGAGACGGACAGAGAGAGAGCAACAGGGGAGAGACGGATAGAGAGAGAAACCAGTGAAGAACAAAAAACATTGTAAATAAAACCCATATTTATGTTGATTTATTTTCCCTTTTGTACGTCGTTACAACAATGTATATAGTAGCCATAATAGGAGATTTGAAAAGTCTTTATTCCTTTTGAACTTTTGTGAGTGTAATGTTTATTTAACTTGAGAAACAGAGAGAAAGAAAATCTCACCAGTTGCTCCCAATAACCTCTTTTAAATAGACCTCTGTCCACATAATACACGGTCACCCTTCTCTTTCATATCCCTCTGATTATAGGGACAGGTTGGATCGGGTATTTACATTGGCCCGTTTATTGCTATGGCCCCTGATGCATCATGGAACAGGAACTGAATAGGCTAAGCCCTCATAGAACTCAATGCTGGCAGAGTCAGTGGAAAAAGTACCCAATTGTGATACTTGAATAAAAGTTAAGATACCTTAATAGAAAATGACTCAAGTCAAAGGAAAATTCACCCAGTAAAATACTACTTGAGTAAAAGTCTGAAATGATTTGGTTTTAAATATACTTAAGTATCAAAAGTGAACGTAATTGCTAAAGAATTATAATAATTGGTACACACACTTCACCACCGTGTTCTCCACTCTATATATCAAATAAAATAGTCAAATTAAATCAAATTTATTAGTTACATGCGCCCAATACAACCTAACAGTGAAATGCTTACTTACGAGACCCTAACCAACAATGCAGTTAAAAAAAAAAATCACAGACAGCTGATGTGTTGTGCACTGAAGTCCACAAGCGAAGGGAAAAGGTGAGAGGAGGAGAGCGCGTAGATACAAGACAGAATTATACAACAATGCAAATAGCCTGGGTAGACATTTGACTAGATGTTCAGGAGTCTTATGGATTGGGGGTAGAAGCTGTTTAGAAGCCTCTTGGACCTAGACTTGGCGCTCCGGTACCGCTTGCTGTGCGGTAGCAGAGAGAACAGTCTATGACTAGGGTGGCTTCCTCTGACACCGCCTAGTATAGAGGTCCTGGATGGCAGGAAGCTTGGCCCCAGTGATGTACTGGGCCGTTCGCACTACTCTCTGCAGTGCCTCGCGGTCGGAGGCTGAGCAGTTGCCATACTAGGCAGTGATGCAACCAGTCAGGATGCTCTTGATGTTGCAGCTGTAGAACCTTTTGAGGATCTGAGGACCCATGCAAAATCTTTTTAGTCTCCTGAGGGGGAATAGGTTGTGTCGTGCCCTCTTCACGACTGTCTTGGTGTGCTTGGACCATGTTAGTTTGTTGGTGATGTGGACACCAAGGAACTTGAAGCTCTCAACCTGCTCAACTACAGCCCTGTCGATGAGAATGGAGGCGTCCTCCTTTTCCTGTAGTCCACAATCATCTCCTTTGTCTTGATCACGTGGAGGGAGAGGTTATCCTGGCACCACAAGGTCAGGTCTCTGACCTCCTCCCTATAGGCTGTCTTGTTGTCGGTGATCAGGCCTACCACTGTTGTGACTTCGGCAAATTTAATGATGGTGTTGGAGTCGTGCCTGGCCATGCAGTCATGAGTGAACAGGGAGTACAGGAGGGGACTGAGCATGCATCCCTGAGGGGCCCCTGTGTTGAGGATCAGCGTGGCGGATGTGTTGTTACCTACCCTTACCAGCTGGGGGCGGACCGTCAGGAAGTCCAGGATCCAGTTGCAGAGGTGTTTAGTCTCAGGGACCTTATTGATGAGCTTTGAGGGCACTATGGTGTTGAACGCTGAGCTGTAGTCAATGAATAGCATTCTCACATAGGTGTTCCTTTTGTCCAGGTGGGAAAAGGCAGTGTGGAGTGCAATGGAGATTGCATCATCTGTGGATCTGTTTGGGTGGTATGCAAATAGGAGTGGGTCTAGGGTTTCTGGGATGATAGTGTTGATGTGAGCCATGACCAGCCTTTCAAGGCACTTCATGGCTACAGCCATGAGTGTTACAGGTCGGTTGTCGTTTAGGCAGGTTACCTTAGTGTTCTTGGACACAGGGACTATGGTGGTCTGCATAAAACATGCTGGTATTACAGACTCAGACAGGGAGAGGTTGAAAATGTCAGTGAAGATACTTGCCTGGGGGCACGTAAAACGTCTGCCGGCGCCATCTTACCAATGCATGTTTCTAGATGTGTTGTTTATGTGACGTATTGCTAAAAGGTTAAATAAAACAAGTAATAAACTCAAGTCCTCCATCCCCACTTAGTCTGACTGCTGCACTCTCTGGCTCCACAACAAACCCCCGCTCGGCCATCTAGAGGTGTGAATACCCAGCCAGCCTACGAGTAGAGGATGGTAAGGGCTTTACAGCAGAAAGAGAACAGCAGCACAATCTTGTGTAGATGGTGTTCTAAATACTGTAATTGTAAATAGTGTGTACATTATTTTTTTCACTTTGTGTGTGGTTATATTCTCCTACATTACTTCCACATTTCCACAAACGTCAAAGTGTTTCCTTTCAAATGGTATCAAGAATATGCATATCCTTGCTTCAATGCCTGAGTTCAATTTGGGTATGTCATTTTAGGCAAAAATGTACAAAAAGGGGCAGATACTTAAGAGTTTAAGTAGTACTTTAAAGTATTTTTACACCAGTGGGCAGAGTTACTGCCAAATGTAAAATTTCTGACAACCATGCTCAATCCTCAACCAGAGAAGAACAAGAGGGTCATGGCAACAACATGAAACCAGAATCACATCACTACACTAAGAGCCCTGGTCAAAAGTAGCGCATTAGGGTGTTATTTGGGGTGCATCCAAAGTTTTTCCTTCTCATGTTCCACTTCCCTGTGACAAACTATAAAGAACAATCTGAAACTCAGTTACTCTGGTAGAGTCAAGGCATTTTATTATTTAGTTAATTTACTAAATATTTTCTTAATTCCATTTGTTGAACTGTATTGTTGGTTAATGGCTTGTAAAGTAAGCATTTCACGGTAACTACACCTGTTGTATTCGGCGCATGGGACAAATAACATTTTGTTGATTTGTTGTCCATGTGACCATACTCCCACACCTCACGCTGACTACAATGACACGGTAAAGACAGCACAGGATGTAAAACATTGCAACAGGCACTACATTCTGTTCTGCTAATAACTTCTTTGATCTTTAACCAACTAGGCTAGTTAAGTCTCTTAGTTATGCTCCATCGTTAAAACATACCGAAATACAATGAATACATCAGCGCAAATGTTTCAAACTACTGTAACATAGATGGCATCAGATGTCACTGATGTACTTTTCCTGACTTATTCTTCAGTGTTTGTTTGAAGATCGATGGCTAGGGAATGGAAGGAGCACCTAGATCCTCATTATTAGCCCTGTTCAACAAGTCTGTAAACACTGAGATGTACTGGAGAATAGAGACAAAGACTTTCCCTTAAAACGGTCTTTAAGAATATTGATTTGATAGTTGATAGCAATGCCAAGATTTTTGTTCAAATCAGTTTAATAATGATAATAAAATACCTTTCCCTCTTTGATTTATTTCCTGAAAGTATTTTTTGATTATCCTGAAAGTGGGGGAGAAAAAGAAAAGCACAGCAAACTTTCATGGTCTTTGTCAAAGTTGAATACATTATGCTCAGTAACAAGTCATGACTACACCATCCTCACAGAAACAGCAAGTCGCTACTCTCAGAACTCTGTCAACAGAAAGCTAAACATAGAAAAGTATTTCAAGATGTCCCCATACCCCCTCACCTGTGACTAGTCTTCTTTAGTGGCAGTCTTGTACTAATCAGTACAGTAGTGACAGTAGAAAATCCTCTACGCCAGAATAAGTCTTCTTTAACTAAGTAAACTGCAGCACAGGCTACACTCGAGCCTGGCACAGCATGGGCGGGACTATTGTGAAATGAGCAACAGCTGCTGGTAATTGGTCAAACCCTCCCTCAGTGTCGGGGAGGAAGGGAGAAAGAATGGGAGGGGGGGGCTTTTATCACAGCCACAGGCTTCAATAAAAAAAGAAGACCGCAGTAGCGGAAGAGCCTTGCTATGATCACAACGTGTTGAGGCTTGAATCATAGCCTATTTTACAGTGAAAGTCAAGATGGCTGAGTCCCTGGCATACATTAAACACGCGCGCACACATGACATCTATAAACACAAACAAAAGAAAGTGTCAAGGGGCATACAGCAACATGCAGATCATCCCTCGGACCCTTGGATGAGTGTTCTCTCCTTGTCAAAGGGGAGAACACTGGAGACTTCAGGTCTCATCGTTTCCACACAGAGAGAGGTTATCAGTAGTCACCCTTTAGCCCTCCAGCCACAAAATGTCTGTGTCCTCTCCCTTCCCCCATCTTCTTTCACAATCGCAGTCAGCAGGGACCTTGAAGGGAAGTGAGAGCTCTCAGTCTCTGTGTGAGCAGAGATCAGTTAATAGGCTGTCCTAGTCTAATCTTCTAGGTATGGCTTCCTCTCTGGAAGGAAAGGAGAAAACCTACAGAAAGCAGACGCATTTCAACACGCACCATCGGTTGCTTTAGTAGTCAGGAGTGAGAGGGCAAAGAAGAAGGGGAAGGAAAGTGGGTCAGTACAATCTAGTCAGCTACAGACGTCTTTCCAGATGTATGGAAATGACAACCCTTAGGCGTTTTGACCTCTCCACTCCAGATACGAGTGTAAGAAATAAATTCCTTAATGATGGTTCTCAACAAACATAACATACAGTAAATCATGAATAACAGTTTAGGCACGGAAATTTGATTTATTCGCCACAAAATAACAGAAATTCCAGTTAATCAAAACACACGGCACAATTCCAAAGGTCATGGAATGGCATTTGATTGGTTGAGGAAATGTTATCGTCTCGGAGAGACGAAACAAGAGAGCAATTGTTTGTTTTCCCACTGTGACTATAAAAACGACTCTGGGACTCTTCCAAATAGGCTTTTCTTCTTTATTCTCTTTTTACTGAGGACCAGTCAATAGTTTTTTTCCCCCCACAGTTTCAAACCATCACCATGAATAACAATGCAACTAAACTACAACAACTAAAGTAGAGCCTAGTTAAGATTCAGACCAGGAGCTACAAGTAAGAACACATGGGGGTACATTAAAACGACAATATATCAAAAACTGAACACAAATAATGCAATCAAAGACAGCTGGAGTGGTTTGTGTAGAAATTCAACACAAGTGAGAGCGAGTGTGTGTGTGTTTCACAGGGTCATCCCAGGTCAAAGTGAAGCACACACAAAGGCAGGACTCATTGGCACGTGTGGGACTGGCATGCCAGTCATGCTGCCACCCATCTGGGCAAAGAGACCAACAACCATGGACGCAGTGGCAACTGTCTGAGGCATGGTAGGGATCAAGGCTGTGCCCCCAACGGGACCCCATTTCCTATTTAGTGCACTAGTTTTGACCAGAGTCCAATGCGGGCCCTGGTCAAAAGTAGTGCAATATATTTGGAATAGGGAGCCAATTCCACATGCAAACCATGTAATCTCTACCACGGCTACAGAAATAGGTACATCCCCAATATAGTGCACTACTGGTCAAAAGTTGTGCAATACATAGAGAATAGGGTGCCATTTAGGATGTAACCAATGACTAATAACGTTAAAGATGAGAGAAACACATGGTGACTTAAGTGCCATTCAAAGCCTTGCAATTGAAATGATTCTGTGATATTGATTAGAAGAGTGGCATTTTGTGTCTGAAGTTTGGGAATATTTGTGAAATTTTGGAAGTTGCCCGCCTCCACTCAATAGGATGAAGAGAGACAGTATGTGACAGCGCTGCCATTGTTGAGCCTTCACTGTCAGACCTCCCCCAACTGAAAAGCCAAGAAGACACGAGGCTAAAAAGGAGAAACTAGACCCATAGATCACACTCCAAGGAAGCTGTAATATTGGCTTTTGACACTATATCCTCTAAATTTCCCATCAGCAAAACCTGACATACTAAACACATACCATCCTAAATAAAATGGCACCATGAAGCATCACTAACTGTACAGCTCAGACTGGATGTGGAATTGTAGTGTTTCTGTGAACGAAAAGGTACACAAGCACTATCTTGGAATAGGACTGCTTGCATTGTAATCAATAACTTCAAACTTCCACTTAGTCATGCATTGATGTTAATGGGAGACTAAATAAAAATTAAATACAACTTCAGTAAAAACCTGTCACTTTGTGCATAGCACTTGTATGTAAAGGATAAACACACCGGGAGCCAGTTACGAGAGCATCAGATCAGACGGTAAAATACATTTTTAAAAATAGCAAATAAATATGAAAAATATAACATATCTGAAATAGATTCAGATAAGAGGGCTGACTGAGCAGAACCACGCAGAATAACATCTGTCACATTCTTTTTCACCTAAATACAAGGCTTACTATACTTCCTGGTGGGTTTGCTTCTCACTGAAGCACAAAGTGTGTATCCCAAATGGCACCCTATTCCCTATATAGTGCACTATTTTAGACTAGTGTCAGTTGAATAGGGTGCCATTTGGGTCACATCCCAGGTTTCACAACCACCCTCGGCTCTCCTTCCATTCAGGATATGAAGTTACCCAGAAGTACACTGTTTCAATCTGAAAATTAAAAACACTAAAACAGTTTCTAGTTTCTGAGTGGGACATACAAAACATGTAACTTTTTTAAGGAGTAAACAAATAAAAAGCATACAAGTATATTTATATATATAAATAAAAACAACATACAAGATAAAAGAGAGACATGCAAAGCCAGGAAGTACCTAGACAGCTTCTGAAAATCTCATTAACCAGTTGGATAGTTCCTTCCCCTGGGTGTTTAGGGGCTACTTTATTTCTGTTGAGTGGAGGGGCCCAGTGTTGGACCCTTTAAGTTGGAGTTAGATGTATTTTTGTCACAGTGTAGCCCTCAGACTACCATCCTATCAGACCCACCCACAGACCCACATGGGGCTTTTAGCTTTGGGTCTCTGGTCACATGAAACCACTAGGCTTGTGTTGTGCCCCCCCATACCCCAGTCAGTCCCAGTCTCAGCTTTCCTAATCCTATAAACACTTCCTATGCACATTCCTTCATCGCCCTCTCCTTCTCGCCCTTTCGGTCTCACTTTCAAAACCCACACCGCAACCATGACTCTCTCAATAACATTAAACACACTATCAGAGCATCATTCCTCACTGTCTCCTATCCGTCTATTCTTTCTGCATCCCACAATTACTCCCACACCCATTCCTCACTCTTTTCTTCTATTGACATCCTAGCACACTATACAACTTGTCAACACCAAGGTTAGTATTATTTCTAGACTCATTGTTAGATTTGACTTGGATGAAGACATTCATAACAAACCTGCCTGTCAGAGCTAAACTAGGCTTGTGACTGCCAGGGGGGCAGGGGCGAAGGGTGTGATTGTGAGTGAGTGAGTGGGAAAGGGTTGGGAGTGGTGGGGGGTTGCACCAAGCCAAGGCAGCAAATCCTGTAATTAGCACTAGCCCAGAGGGGCACCAGGACAAAAAACATCTGTAACTCATACACAAACGGCAACGCCGAGCAACCTCGAGCCCCAGCGTCGTTCAACAGCACTCTGTAGTGACGTGTATGAACGACTAACTGCAGAACCTCAGCAGGGGAAGAGGGTGGTGTTGGGGTGCTGATTCCCTTCCCTCCCTCTCAGAACGACCACCTAGCCCCCTCCACCTCTATCTGCCTGCTCAGAAACTTCACACTGTCACAGAGCAGGCTTGGGCTGGCTTAGAACATCTGGAACTGTTCTCTTCTCTGTGGCAGCAACCTAGTCTCTGCTCTGTGGGGAACAGGAGGGGGTTCTCCCACTCCTTCAGATTTTAGGGGGGTTCACAATTCATATAAATTCCAGAGAACGATTCAGTCCGTCCAGGAGTCCACTGGGCAGTTAAAGAACACAGCCCTCCCGGTCCATGGCCCCTACGGGGACAGAAAGGTTCTGTTTCGTTCACTGCTTTACTGTTAGAGCCTCTGCACTGAAAACAATCACTGCCCCCTAGTCTATAAGCCCTATAGGTAGAGAATGGTTCAGTCCTTCCAGGAGTCCACTGGGCGTCTGGGCAGTTAAAGATCGCAGCACCCCTGGTCTGTGGCTCCTCCAGCGTGAGAGGCTCTTAAAACAGCAGACGGCATCCTCACTTTCTCTTTCTAGTCCATCAGAAACACATCCACCTGACCAAAGAAAAAACTGAGGGAAAAGTGGGGCCCCAAGTGACAGAACAGATGGAGTAAAGAGGGGAAGAGAGAGGCGGAAGAGGTGGAGATGGTGATGTTCAAGTCCTGCCCTCCTGTCAGTCACTTCTCGAGCAGCTGCTTCCTCTGCTGTTCCAATAGGGCCTCCAGGTGGTCCGCCCTCTTCAGAGCAGCCTATGAGAGGAGAACGGCGGGGTTTAACACAGCTATCAATCATCTCTCACGTCCCAACTCAGTTCCTTTCTATCCTCTCCAACGTTTACTTAGTGTTAAACCCCTCTCAGAAACACACAGTCTCTCTCCGTCCCAAATGGTGAGTTAATCCCTATATAGTGCACTACTTTTGACCGGAGCCCTATTGGCTCTGGTCAAAAGTAGTGCACTGTAAAGGGAATACGGTGCTCTTTGGGACCCAGACTAGGACTCACCTCATGCTGCTTCCTAAGGATAGCCACAGTCTCTTCCTTTTTCAAGATGGCTGACTTCACCCTGCCATAACAAGAAAATGTGAGAAAGAAACATAAGGAAAAATAACATTGTTTGGCATCTCCTTTCGCTGTTATTTCAAATGTAATTTTAATTTACATCCTACACTACCAACAATCACTGTCTCATTATACAGGTAACGTAAACATAGACAACAGTCCGAGTCCAGCTATTCTAGAGAAGTGTAAATACTGGTGATTCAATTGAGAGTGCCACAGTCCCATTGAGGTCTTTCCCAAGGGAGAACTGGCTATAATACCCTGTCACACAATCTCCTCTTCCTTCTACCCCTCTCTACACCTCACTCCCTCCCCCTCCCTCCATCCTCACCGTTGGTGGACCTCTGCCAGCTCCTCCTCCTTCTCCCTGGTGACCCTCTCGACCTCCAGCCTTAGCCTGGCCCTGACCTCCGACGTCTCGGTCTTCATCCTCCTGTTCTCATCCTCCGTCACGATGAGTCGTTCAGCAAACTCCTGCCTGATAACCTCTGCCAGGCTGCGACGCTCCTCAGACAGCTTGTCACGGATCTGGAGAGGAGAGAGAAAGAGACAGGGGAGAGGGATAGAGGATAAAGGGACAGGGGTGAGAAAGGGTTTACATGGGCAACATTAACCTAGATAGGTCACCCTACAGTCTTGGACCAATATCCACCAACATGTATTTATCCAGCCATATGCACCAACATGTATTTATCCAGCCATATGCACCAACATGCATTTATCCAGCCATATGCACCAACATGCATTTATCCAGCCATATGCACCAACATGCATTTATCCAGCCATATGCACCAACATGTATTTACCCAGCCATATGCATTTATCCAGCCATATGCACCAACGTGTATTTACACAGCCATATGCACCAATGTGAATTTATCTAGCCATATGCACCAACGTGCATTTACCCAGCCATATGCACCAACGCATTTACCTGTAGCTATATGCAGCCATATGCACGCAAGCCATATGGCAACGCATATTTACCCAGCCATATGCACCAACGTGATTTGCAAACGTGGATTTACCCAGCCATTAGCAATTAACGTGTATTTACACAGCCATATGCACCAACGTGCATTTACCCAGCCATATGCACCAACGTGCATTTACCCAGCCATATGCACCAACGTGCATTTACCCAGCCATATGCACCAACGTGCATTTACCCAGCCATATGCACCAACATGCATTTACCCAGCCATATGCACCAACGTGGATTTACCCAGCCATTAGCACCAACGTGGATTTACCCAGCCATATGCACCAACATGTATTTACCCAGCCATATGCACCAACATGCATTTACCCAGCCATATGCACCAACGTGTATTTATCCAGCCATATGCACCAACATGTATTTATCCAGCCATATGCACCAACGTGTATTTATCCAGCCATATGCACCAACGTGTATTTATCCAGCCATATGCACCAACGTGTATTTACCCAGCCATATGCACCAACGTATTTACCCAGCCATGCCATATGCATGCAACCAACGTGTATTTACCCAGCCATATGCACCAACGCATTTATCCAGCCATATGCACCAACGTGTATTTACCAGCCATATGCATATTTACCCAGCGCCAACGTGTATTTACCCAGCCATATGCGCCAACATGTATTTACCCAGCCATATGCACCAACATGTATTTACCCAGCCATATGCACCAACATGTATTTACCCAGCCATATGCGCCAACATGTATTTACCCAGCCATATGCACCAACGTGTATTTACCCAGCCATATGCACCAACGTGTATTTACCCAGCCATATGCACCAACATGTATTTACCCAGCCATATGCACCAACATGTATTTACCCAGCCATATGCACCAACATGTATTTATCCAGCCATATGCACCAACGTGTATTTACCCAGCCATATGCACCAACGTGGATTTACCCAGCCATATGCACCAACGTGTATTTACCCAGCCATATGCACCAACGTGTATTTACCCAGCCATATGCATAGCATGTTTATCCAGCCATATGCACTGCCAACCTGCGCCATATGTATGTGTGCAGCCATATGCCGCTAACATGTATTTACCCAGCCATATGCACCAACATGTATTTACCCAGCCATATGCACCAACATGTATTTACCCAGCCATATGCACCAACGTGTATTTACCCAGCCATATGCACCAACGTGCATTTACCCAGCCATATGCACCAACATGTATTTACCCAGCCATATGCACCAACGTGTATTTACCCAGCCATATGCACCAACGTGTATTTACCCAGCCATATGCACCAACGTGTATTTACCCAGCCATATGCACCAACGTGCATTTACCCAGCCATATGCACCAACATGTATTTACCCAGCCATATGCACCAACGTGGATTTACCCAGCCATTAGCACCAACATGCATTTACCCAGCCATATGCACCAACATGTATTTACCCAGCCATATGCACCAACGTGTACTTACCCAGCCATATGCACCAACGTGTATTTATCCAGCCATATGCACCAACGTGTATTTATCCAGCCATATGCACCAACGTGTATTTATCCAGCCATATGCACCAACGTGTATTTATCCAGCCATATGCACCAACGTGTATTTATCCAGCCATATGCACCAACGTGTATTTATCCAGCCATATGCACCAACGTGTATTTATCCAGCCATATGCGCCAACGTGTATTTATCCAGCCATATGCGCCAATGTGTATTTATCCAGCCATATGCGCCAACGTGTATTTATCCAGCCATATGCGCCAATGTGTATTTACCAAGCCATATGCACCAACGTGTGTTTACCTAGCCATATGCGCCAACGTGTATTTATCCAGCCATATGCGCCAACGTGTATTTATCCAGCCATATGCACCAATGTGTATTTATCAAGCCATATGCACCAACGTGTGTTTACCTAGCCATATGCGCCAACGTGTATTTATCCAGCCATATGCACCAACGTGTATCTATCCAGCCATATGCACCAACGTGTATTTATCCAGCCATATGCACCAACGTGTACATATCCAGCCATATGCACCAACGTGTATTTATCCAGCCATATGCACCAACGTGTATTTATCTAGCCATATGCACCAACGTGTATTTATCTAGCCATATGCACCAACGTGTATTTATCCAGCCATATGCACCAACGTGTATTTATCCAGCCATATGCACTAACAAGCTTTCAGCAGGAAAAAGGGCCAACCAAGGAGGGGAGGAAGGAAGGCTGAGTGTTCAAAGTATTGGAACAAGGTCTGCTGGTGTCTGTACCTGTGTGATGTCCTCGATCTCCTGCTCTCTCTGTCTGAGCTGGCCCTGTAGTGTGATCAGCTCTCCCTCCATCTCACTCTGTCTCTTCTTCATCTCCTGCTGTTTCTCCAAGGCAGACCTCTCAGAGCGCTCCAACTCTTTCAGCTCAGCCTCGTACTTCTCCCGCACACGCTTCACACTGAGAGAGACACACAGATAGTCAGAAACAGTATATCAAGCTCCAAGGTGAAGTTTCCCCTAGGTACAAATCTAGGATCAGCTTTCCCTCCCACAATCCTAATCTTAACCATTAGTAGGGGAAATGCAAAGCTGACCCAAGATCAGCATCTAGACCGTCTATCAACACTGTATATCGGGGCTCCCGAGTGGCGCAGCGGTCTAAGGCACAGCATCTCGATGCTAGAGGCGTCACTACAGACCCTGGTTCGATTTCAGTCTTTATCACAACCGGCCGTGATTGGGAGTCCCATAGGGCTGCGCACAATCGGCCCAGGGTCGTCTGGTTTAGGGTTTGGCAGGGGTAAGCAGTCATTGTAAATAAGAATTTGTTGTTAACGGACTTATCTAGTAAAATAAAGGTTAAATTAAATAAAAATATCAACATGTAGACATGCTTAGGCATGTAGTATGTTCATCCATATGCATATTTATACATGCAAAATATGAACATAATCCTTGCAGCACTTGCAAACACACAGACATGGACACGGACACACACACGGAAACGTCACATTTAAATGGTGAGATGACTAACCGATTGTCAGCGGCCCGGTCACATTCGTTGCGGGCCCCGCTCGTCTCCTCCTCCAGCCTCTGAATCGCCAGCTCGATCTCTTTGTCCCGCCCCCGACGCACTTCCTCTTTCAGCTCGCGCTCTCGACTCAACAACCATGCTTCCTGCACACACACACACACACACACACACACACGGTAAACCCCTATGCCAGAATACAGACAAAACACTGGCACAACAGCAGCAGAACATGCACAGGTCATTGTGAAACTGGGATTGTTAGGACTTTGTGACCATTCGTTTCTCTGACTGCTGCTGTAAAGTTCCTCTGCCTTCCTTCCTGCCTGTTTCCATATGGCCTTTGCCCTGTGGGTCTTAGTATTCACATTACATTTAAGAGGGGAGCGAAGAAGTGGGTGGGGGCAGATGGGAAGGTGGTGGTTTCAGATCGCTCAGAGAACTACCAACTCCCAAACACAATGAAAAATCCCCCTTTAAAAGGCCCATGTAAAAACCTGTATGTGAGGGTGCTTGCTAGAGGCCTTCCTGAAATGGACCAGGGGATTTCCCACCTGGACCGGATAAGCAGAAATAAACATTTTAAATATAGAGACCCGCTACGAACAGACCCGAGGCCAACTAGACCCGTTGCGCATAGACCTGGTCGGATCCAGACCTGGCCCGATCCGAGGAGGGAAGCAGCAGAAACGTGACCGTTTAGTCACGGTAATTAGGCTTCTCCAAACTCTGATGCTGCTATTGGTCATTAGTTTCCTACTAAACTTGCTAACTGCCTGGTACTCAGCACTCCATTGTCCTTCTAATCACTCTGACATCAATGCAAATGTGTTGAAAATCTAATCAAACAATTCATGAGAGCCCATGAGCTCATGTTGTGCAACATTTCTATAGGCTATGCAATTGCGTCAGAAAACAGAATTATTGTCTCTATTAAAAAGAGGACCCCATCAGCTTTCTATTGGCTAGTCCTGCTATATTTATTTCTCAACTTTCCTAATATTAAGCACATTGCTTCTCTTCACAATAGGATGGCATGAAAACGAACCACGGGAATAGTGTCCTCCAGTCGCTATTTAAGTGCATAGACTACATGTATTTTTTCCTCCCGTTTCGATACATTTAGAATGGACCATTATCATGTATGATAATGGTCCATTCTAAATCAAAACAAATTTCACACATATATTATTTAGTACATGAAAAGACAAGACTAAATCAAGAATAGTCTGATGGGTGACAATATTAGCCTATCACTTGTAAATGATGAATTTACCATGGCAAATATAAGGCATTATCAAGTGTTTGTCAAAATGTGAATGAGAGACTGATGAAGTGTGTACAGCCTGCACAAAAAACAAAGCAGAGCTCATGCCTTTCACGCAACTTTCTCAAATCATCATTAGTCGCATCATGCAGCCTTAGAATGTATACAAAATCTAAACATATAGCCTAACGTTTGTATCACATTTTTGTATCATAATAAACTCTAAATTAAGCAAATAGGAGTACCTGTTCCTTTGTTAGCCGGTAAACACAGAATAGCCGCATGTGCACACTCCCTCAAATTGTTTGGAGAAAATATACTTTCTATTTTATTCAGCTATGTTCAATGGTATTCTTCACACTATAAAATATTGCAATGAAATTCTAAACAAATCTTGTCTGCTATGAACTAGTGTAGCCCACAGCCATATGGCATAGCCAGATCAGGGCCTAACATAAGGAAAAATCAGAGTATGCTATTCTGTACTTCTGAAACAGACTACATTTTCTTCATATCACATTTCTTTAGACACGTCTAAAATAAACAATGGATTTATTGTGATTTAGACTTTTTTAAATGTAGATTTCTGCATCTGTGGTTTGTAGGCTATGGATGTAAGCCAGGAGATGCTACATGTGTTTATGTTCATTTGCTTGACAATCACCGGCTACCAAAATTTCATGACCGCCACATCCCTACTATGGACATAACCTGAGTTTGACAGCTTGGGCTGTTAGGATGCTGTTAGGACACTGGCCAAGTTGGCCAATGCAGTGCTGAGTGTGTAGTGGTCTGCCACACTGCACCATAGCAGTGCAAGGAGAGAGTGAGTGCATTTAGCTAGAGTGCTTAACAAGCAAGTAGGGAGGGAGAGGGGACAAACACACAGACATGGACACACCTCCTTCTTCATGTAGTTCTCCTCCCAGGTCTGTTTCTCGATCTCCAGGCGTTCTCGAAGGGCTTTTATCTCCACCTAGACAGACAAGGAACAAAGTTACTACCAGACCAGACAACAAAACACAACCCATGTTAGCAAATCAGAGTGTCTGTAGGCCAGTCTCTATGGTCCTTTGTAGCTCAGTTGATAGAACATAGCACTTGCAAAGCCAAGATTGTTGGTTTGATTCCCACTGATACCAGCTGTAAAAAAATTGCATGCACTGCACGGCTGTAAATCGATTTGGTTAAAAGAATCTGCTAAATGGCATAATTTCTGAAATAATACAAGAGGCCATGTGTTTTGAAATTTGTATCATGGCTGTGACGTGGTCAATGATTTTATACAATGGGTTACAAGCATTAAAAAGCTAGATTCTTTTCCAAACCATAAATGTTTCAACAAAATGTTATGCTACATTCACTAGTTGTCAAATGCAATTTTATGCATTCTCTGGTCGTTAGTGCTATTTGCATGTAAAGCAAAACAACCCAAGCACTGGTTGATAGTTCCAGAACTTTGCAGGTTGCTGTGGCAAACAAAAATGGTTGCTATGGAGAAATGTCTTCATGTGCAGTCGCAAAAACCATCAAGCGGTATGATGAAACTGGCTCTCATGAGGACTGCCACAGGAAAAGAAGACCCAGAGTTACCTCTGCTGCAGAGGATAAGTTAATTTGAGTTACCAGGCTCAGAAATTTTAGCCCAAATAAATGCAGAGTTCAAGTAACAGACATCTCAACATTAACTTTTCTGAGGAGACTGCGTGAATCAGGCCTTCGTGGCCGAATTGCTGCAAAGAAACCACTACTAAAGGACACCAATATGAAGAAGAGACTTGCTTGGGTCAAGAAACATGAGCAATGGACATTAGACAGGTGGAAATTTGTCCTTTGGTCAACCGCCTTGTTTTCGTGAGATGCAGAAAAGGTGAACGGATGATCTCCCCATGTGTGGTTCCCACCGTGAAGCATGGAGGCGGAGGTGTGATGGTGCTTTGCTGGTGACACTGTCAGTGATTTATTTAAAATTCAAGGCACACTTAAACAGCATGGCTACCACAGCATTCTGCAGCAATACGCCATCTCATCTGGTTTGCGCTTAGTGGGACAATTATTTGTTTTTCAACAGGGCAATGACCCAACACTCCTCCAGGCTGTGTAAGGGCTATTTGACCAAGAAGGAGAGTGATGGAGTGCTGCATCAGATGATATGGTCTCCACAATCACCCGACCTCAACCTAATTGAGAGAGTTTGGGATGAGTTGGACCGCAGAGTGAAGGAAAAGTAGCCAACAATTGCTCAGCATATGTGGGAACTCCTTCAAGACTGTTGGAAAAGCATTCCAGGTGAAGCTGGTTGAGAGAATGCCAAGAGTGTGCAAAGCTGTCATCAAGGCAAAGGGTGGCTACTTTGAAGAATCTAAAATATATTTTGATTTGTTTAACAATTTTTTGGTTACTACATGTGTTACTTGATAGTTTTGATGTCTTCACTATTCTTCTACACTGTAGAAAATAGTAAAAAGAAAGAAAAACCCTTGAATGAGTTGGTGCGTCAAAATTTTTGACTGATACTGTAGGTATACAGTATATGTATAAAAGTATGCCGAATAATGATTTTGACTGGCTGAGAAAAGCTGCCTGTCTGTCTCATCTCAACTCCCTCATTACTATAGGACGCAGTAGAGATCAAATTTCAATATTCCAACAATGTAGCAAATGTTGGAGAGAATGTCTAGATGCTTTTTACAGTCGAGATTAAGTTTATAAATTGCATGGCTGGGCAGTGGATCTGTATAAATAGTAGTAGTTGTAGTAGTGCGTTGCTAGGTAACAACTGCACTTTTTATGAATGTACTGGCTCTGTGTATGTTGTCTAGTATTTCATATGCAGGATCGGCTCTAACAATGGGAATTCCAAACCACCTGTTGTATATAATAATTTATATTATTATTTTGGTAGGGACAGGTGACGTCCATTACCTGGTGTCTCCTCTCCTGCTCTTCCCTGCTCTTCTCCAGCTCTTCTCTCAGAGCTCTCCCTGCCAGGGAGCTGTTATCTTCCAGTTGCTTCCTCAGGTCCTCCAGATCAGAACGCTGCCTGCAGGGAGGTGACAGAGGACATTAACTTTAGAGATGCTCCACTGATACTTGACTTACACACACTTCAAATAGTAGGGATTACATTACTAGTAATCTCTCGTGGACAGATGCAAGTAACATAGGATGGTATCGTAGTGTCTGTCAACAGGATGTGGGATGTGACGACTAGCGAGGAACTTTGTCTCGATACACAGATGTTTGTCACTGATCATTTGGACAAATCACGATTTAGCAGGTATTCCCATCTTTCGAGTTTGTCCCATACTTTCCATTTTGGGGGGTGGGGCGGGGGGACGGAGAGTTCGCTAGTATCGTTTCTCATAAATTTGCCACAGAACCTAATCGAACATTTGGCGGAATTACACAAGATTTAAGATCTGGGATTTTGAGATGACATTACTACACACACATCATCATATGATAGCCTAAGTACTGTATGATTCTAATGCACTAGATGCCGTACAGTAAAGTCAAATCTAGCACGTCAGTCTAATTGTACACACCAGTGTCCCCAGCGACTGAAGTGTTAGGCCTAGACATATAGAGATGACAACATTGGGTGTCAGCCTCTATCTATATGACCTTTGACATCACCTGGCGGCCAGCTGGTTGAGTCTCTCCTTCTCCTCAGACACCTCCTTGTAGAGTCTCCTCCTCTGCTGCTGTAAAGACATCTCCTCCTCCGCTAGCTGCTTCTCAAACCTGATCGGGAACACACACACACACAAAACACAGTTAAACATCTGTAACCCTGTGGCCTAGGGTGGTCTACTCTAGTGCACCGGAGGCAGCAGCCTAGACCGCTATACAGCAGCAGCACGGGTTAAAATTCATCCCACTGCTAATACTCTAATACAGCACAATCTACATCCTATCACCACTATCTCTCTATCCAATAAACATACAAAAACGTAAGACAACCCTAACCCTCTACTTCTCAAAACTGACAGGAATACACATATAGTGCATTCGGAAAGTATTCAGACCCCTTAACTTTTTATTTTATTTAACTAGGCAAGTCAGTTAAGAACAAATGAGATGAGGAATTGAAGCGCTGCTGAGGTACACAATTGAAGATTTTGGAAGACAGAAGGTGCACTTTGGTAAAAGGGGGAAAATTGGTCATCAAAAAGAAAGGAGGACCAAGGCACTTCATATAATTAATTAAAATGCCTTTATTTGTATGACATGTTCAATGGAAACAAAGATTAAAAACTGACGCGTTTCGGCTACATGGCCTTCGTCATGGCCTTCAAAAGGGGCCTCCCTGACGAAGTCTATGTAGCCAAAACTCGTCACAGTTTTTAAACTTAGTTTCCATTGAACATGCCATACAAATAAAAGGCATTTTAATTAAAGAACAAATTATTATTATTTACAATGACGGCCTACCAAACGGCAAAAAGCCTAATGCGGGGACGGGGGCTGGGACTCAAAAATATATATAAGACAACACACATATCGTGACAAGCGAGAGACCACAACACTAAATAAAAGAGAGACCTAAGACAAAATAGCATGGCAGCAACACATGGCAACACAGCATGGTAGCACCACCACATGGCTGCAGCACAAAACATGGCACAAACATTATTGGGCACAGACAACAGCAAAGACAAGAAGGTAGAGGAGCGACCCAGGGATGTGTCAGGGAGGTGACCAAGAACTCAATGGTCACTCTGATAGAGCTCCGGAGTTCCTCTGTGGAGATGGGAGAACCTTCCAGAAGGACAACCATCTCTGCAGCACTCCACAAATAGGGCCTTTATGGTAGAGTGACCAGACAGAAGCCACTCTTCCGTAAAAGGCACATGACAGCCCGCTTGGAGTTTGCCAAACGGCACCTAGAGGACAAGATTCTCTGGTCTGATGAAACCAAGATGGAACTCTTTGGCCTGAATACTAAGCGTCACGTCTGGAGGAAACCTGGCACCATCCCTACGCTGAAGCATGGTGGTGGCAGCATCATGCTGTGGGGATGTTTTTCAGTGGCAGAGACTGGGAGACTAGTCAGGATCACGGGAAAGATAAACAGAGCAAAGAATATTTATGAAAACCTGCTCCAGAGCGCTCAGGACCGCAGACTGGGGCAAAGGTTCACCTTCCAAGAGGACAACAACCCTAAGCACACAGCCAAGACCACGCAGGAGTGGCTTCGGGACAAGGCTTCGGGACAGCCCAGCCAGAGCCCGGAATTTAACCTGAAATCGTACATCTCTGGAGAGACCTGAAAATAGCTGTGCAGAGACGCTCCCCATCCAACCTGACAGAGCTTGAGAGGATCTGCAGAGAAGAATGGGACAAACTCCCCAAAAGCAGGTGTGCCAAGCTTGTAGCGCCAAGAAGACTTGAGGCTGTAATCGCTGCCAAAGGTGCTTCAACAAAGTACTGAGTAAAGGGTCTGAATACTTATGTAAATGTCATATTTAATGTGATATTTAAGCACAGACTGGAATATGTTCCGGGATTCTTCCGATGGCATTGAGGAGTACACCACATCAGTTGCTGGCTGATTTTAGTCAAAGTATGATATATTTGGGCTTGAACGGGGGAAATCCAAAGTTTTTTCCTGCGTCTGATAAAATGACTTACATTTAGATCTGACTATAAGTGTCTTGCGAGGGCTGGTTTTAGTTCATTGGAACAACTTACAAAACATGTACGTATGTGGGCTTATTCCTGTTTACAACCTGGTGCTACGGATTATTCTGTCTAATGCACTTAGATCGATCTAGAGATGGAGATGGTTGATAAGCTGATGGTAAAATGGTGAATAAGTAAATAGCTAATATTATTCTTATGAGCTACTGCCATTCACTTGGCTATAGCAAGCAGCCTGGCAAGGCACACATTAGCCAAACAACTTATTAGGGACTATCTTCATGGCTAGCATCACCTAGCTGACATTAGCTGGATAGCTAGCTAGTGACATCAAAAGTGGATGAAGACAAGGATAGGTGAAATGTCAACACAGGTGCAACACGGCAGCGCTAAAGTAGCAGCAAGTGCAGTCCTATGGGACACTAACAAGTTAGCTAGCTATAGTATAGGCAACTGTGTGGTGAAGCTAATCCATATGAAGTAGCAAAGTTGATCTACAGCTCCGTGAGTAAATCACTCCTTTACCAGTACTAACACAACTGCACCGTTCTTCAGATTATTTGTTTATCAGAAAAACAGCTGAAAGGTAGCTACCAGTTAAAGGTACTCTTCTGAAACAACTTTGGAACCAATTATTCAGTTGTTAAGTTACCGGTAGCTAGCTACCTGGCTATCTAGCTACCTGGCTATCTAGCTTTATTGGTCTAGGGAATAGGTTAGCTAGCATCTAGCGTCGCCGGTAAAACTCAAGTAAATTCTGTATTAATCTTTGATCATTCAATTCCTTTGCAAAAAGATGGTGGGAGAGTGGATTGTCCTTTGACTTGTCCTAGCCACCATTAAATGTGCTGTGCTCCGTAGCGATTAGCTAAGCTACCCTGACCGTTTGGTTTGTTTACAAATTGCGGAAGAGACAGTGTGGGCTGTGCACACGGAGGAAGTTGGAGATGTGCATGTCATATTAATCAATATTTTTAAGGAGCCATACGTCATAATTCGGCAGGTGGAACTAAACAAGCATTTCCACACTAGGACAGGAATTAGGTCAAAATAGTGGCAGCAACTTCCTCTGAAGGGGGCCTTTAACCAATGATATGCTCCAATTGGGTTGTAACGGTAATGGAATTTTGGATGGCAGTAATTGACCAGCCAAATGAACAGTCAACGTGATAACCATTTTCAAATAGACACATTTTCTCCTCTCCTCCTGACAGCAATAGAAATAATTAATAAAACGGTGTCCCCATTCAGGTCAATTATGTCATAATGGGTGGAATTGCGGCATAGAAGAAGCGGCAAAGTGTAACGAAGTGACACATTTTTGTATGAAGGTCAATGAGTGTTGAATTTTGTTGCTAATTTGCTACCTAAAGCCAAATTTAAATCGAATTTAAGTTTTCTAATGGTTAGGTTTGTGGGGTTGCCTGATGGGGTCACCTGGTTTGAAAATGGGGTCAGTCACTGGCCTACATCCCAAACGGCACCCTATTCCACACTACTTTTGTTTGGAGCCCTGTGGGCCCTGGTCAGAAGTAGTGCACTGTATAAGGAATAGGGTGCCATTTGGGACGCAGGCTCTGCCTTCCTGGCGCTGCCTTCCTGGCGCTGCCTTCCTGGCGCTTCCATTGTTCATCTAGTCCTTCACTCTTATCACTACAGAGCAGGCAGTGTGATCACACCACACAGCAGCTCCACAAAATGACACCAGGATGTGTGGGAAAGAACAGACTGGTGGAAACAAGGCGCTTTTCTGTGTGAGCGCTCACACGCGGGCGCTTACACAGAAAGCCATCTCTCCACCACACATACTCTAATGCATTCAGCATCTGAAAGACAACCACATTGGTTAAGTATCTATATGGGTGGTTTGGTGATACATTTCTTATAAAGCTACTTCCTGTCTATTATTTGGGGTTTCCTGTCTTGCCTTTACACTGCCAGTGTTATCGTAGTGTGAATGTGTGTGTGAGCTCACATGCGTGCATGTATGGTGTGCATACAAACCTCTGCTTGGCAAGTTCCCTCTCTCTCTGACACTGCTCGTCCCGGTCTCTCTCCAGCTGTTGTCGAAGCTCTTCACTCTGGCCAACGTAGCGTTGGGCTGCCCTCTCGTCTGCTTGCAGCAGCTCAGCCTCATGAAGGACCCGCAGCTTTTTCAGCTCTTGCTTGTGTTTACAGATCAGCTTCTGGATCTCTGGCTCCAGACCTGGCACAAAGTGAAGAGGAAGAACAAGAACAAAAAGTACAAGAGAGAGAGAGGAGAGAAAGAGAAACATCACCAGTTAACACAGAAATAAACACAGCAGAATTGTTACACTGCAAACAAAGTAATTACTGTAATTGTGAAGAGATTAAAGCTCTATGCATGTACTTCTCAGAAGTGAAATTAAGTTGACCCTAGACACTGAACTTGGGTCAGTTTCAGGTATTTTTCACCCTAATAGGATTTAGTGGAGGTTAGCGTAGGGTAAGCAGATCCTAGATCCTGCCTTCGAGGCAGCTTCAAATGTGGCAGCTTCAACTGAGGCCCTCCTCTCACCTTTCACAGTGATCTCTTTTATTTTCTTGGTCTTCTCGTCGATCCACTTCTCCCTGCGGACCTTCTCTGTGGCACTCATCAACTCTTTCAGCTTCTTGATCTCCTGAGGATGAAGAGGGGCAGGTTAGAGGTTAGGGTTCAGGTTACATGTCAAAGTTCAATCTTCCTTTGGAGAGAAGTTACTACAGTGACTGGGAGGGGACACGGTAGCGACACCATCTCTGTCACATCTTCCATGACAAAAGGTGCCTCAAAGAAACATCAAGGGTAATTTCTGTAGGCCAAAGATTAGGCTACATCTCACTTGACCAAGACAAAATGAGTGTAGTGATCATAGACATACATATATTCATATTAAAATGTTTACATACATCATTGGTATTGATATGCAAACAGGAATGGTTTGTGAGGCTACATTCCACATGAGGGAAATGGTATGAAAGAATAGGGTTTAAGTGTTTTAATGGGGTAAGACTGAAGACAGACAGACAGACAAGGGCTGAGAAAACACATACTGTAGGGTTAGTCAGCTGCCTAGGACAGGGGTTTAAAAACTGTTACAACACCAAGTCTACAGACAGACAGAGGCAGACCGTACCAGAATAGACTCACATGCATATATAGAGAGTCCTGACAGGAGAAAGGACAAATGAACAAAATGAATGAAAGAAAGAAGAGCAAGACGGGAGTGATGAGTGGGTTAGGGAAAAAGGTTACCTCGCACAAGGGACCCAGAATTTGCCACACCTAGAGCCAGAGAAAAATGAGAAACAGACAGGACAGAGGAGGAAAGGAGGAGGAAAGAGAAAAAAAACAGTGATTAAAAAAGCAACAATAGCAGAAGCAGGCAAACAGATAATGGCAAGGCGACAAGGCATAAGCAGAGAGAAGTCGCTAGCAGCAGAAGAGACTGTTAAAGCACAAACATAGATAAAACACAGATGCTGATCTCCTCTGCCTCCTCTAAGCCATAGTGGTGGATGGCTCAAGTCTGCATCCTAGTGGCCAGGACAGAGGATGGCAGATGGCAGTAATGTAAGAAGTGTGTGTGTGTGTGTGTGTGTGTGTCACCCCTTACCAGTTCATGCTGCTCCTGCATCTGGCCGATCTTCTTGGTGTATTTCTGATCCACTAGTTTGAGCTCTCCCACCACTCCCTCACAACGCTCACTCAGAGCCTTCTTATCGTCTATCAGCTGCACAAACAGAGAGAAAATAGAGTAATATGAGAGATCGAGGCGCTAACAACGTTTCAGTTCAAAGGAGAGAGCGATGGCGTAGCCTTGGATTTTGGATAAGAGTCTAAGGGGGTCATGTGTGTGTACCTGGTCTATAAAGGTGAGGTGTCTTTGGATGGTGGCTTCATACTGCTCCTTCTGCAGAGTGAAGTTCCTGCTCAATTCTTTCTCTGTCTCCTTCACATGCCTCACTGTCAACTCCCTCTGCTGGGTCTGGGACAGAGAGAGAGGGGTGGAGGATGGGCGAGAGAGACAGACGGGACAGCTTAGCATGTGAATACTATAGACCAGGGATAGGCAACAGGTGGCCCGCGATTTAATTTGGCCACCCAAAGTTGTCTTAGTAAAAACTATATTTTTGGAACAGATTAAGATGGGGTAAAGATATGACATCTGCAATTAATAAGTGTTCCCCTGTGAAAAAGAAAACATCACATATGGCTGTGAGATGGATCTTGTGATGGAATACAGTGAATGTTATTCATGTTCTCACCAGAGCGGTCTGCAGCATGTTGACAGTGCGCCTCTTCTCCTCCAGCTCCAGCTTCAGTCTCATCATGGAGCCAGTGACCTCAGCAGCCGTGGCCGAGGCCTGCTCTAGTCCCTCAAGCTCCTCTTCTGACAACATCTAGAGACAGACAGAGTTCACACACTGCAACATACACAGTCCAACTCACTAACATCTAACTGTTTCAGCAAAACCTGATTGCAATCGCCCTTTCAGCTCAAGATCTAACCTAAAACATTATCTACCTAACCCTATATGGTAGGGTAAATTAAAGGCTCAAGTCACATCTCAAGATTGGAGGTGTGTATAATAAAAGTCACATCGGGATAACTAAATACCCCTCATTACCAGCATTGAGACGTTGTTGGTCTAGTTCAGAATTGAAGGCAAGCCCAGCACACGCAAATCCTTATTTTATTAACAATGTCGGGATAATGGCATTGAGCGAGTCTCCCCTCACCTCTTTGTGTGACCCTGAGGTGACAGATCGAGGTCTCTCCTGTTCAGACTTCTCCATCTCATCCAGGAAGCTCATGATGCTCTGTAGTTTAGCCTCAGAGAGGAGAGCGCCCCCGTCTGGCAGCACAGGGGTATGGACCAGCTGGCCATGACGCTCCAGGTTATCAGTGGTCAGGGAGTTGGAGTCTCCATCCTGAGAAAATATAAATAATAAAAACATGTTATCAGTGGTCAGGGAAGGGAGAGAAAACAAAATATTTATGTGACAGACTTGGGTTTGCACCACTGGGGTCTCCTGCACGTCCCAAGACTGTGTTAGCTCATAAAAAAATGGAAGGCTAAAGGTAGAGTAGACATCAAGTAGTTGAAATATGTTGCATTACAAGGCATTACCAAGAGCTGAGGTGAATCAAGGTGTGAAACAGAACTGGATAGATAAAAGCGATATGGTTAGAAACCAGATACAAGCAGCTTCAGATCTGCTAAAGAGTGAACAAGGGCAGAGGGAAGGGTACAACTTTGTGGAATGTAGTGCAGCCTTACCTCATCTATCCAGGAGTACTTCTCCTTGTGGTAGCTCTTGGGTTCAGACAGCCTCTCTGGTTCTTCCTCTAGGAGCTTCAGAGTGTCCAGCAGGTCGTTCAGGGTGGTCTTAGACTGGGCTCTGCTCGACGGCGCCCCTTGGCGCTGGTCCTCCACACTCACTGACCGCTGCAGAATCTCCTGTTATACAGAGAAGAACAAATACAGCGTCAGGACATGGATGAGATTAAATCAGCCTGAATGCACTGGTTTTGTAAACGATATACAGATCAGTAAGTCAGGTTTAAGAATGAGACAACGCATAAACAAATGGGAATATTCCAAAGATCAGGTCTCATACTGTTGTGGTAAATGTAGAGCTAGAATCAATGGTTTGTTACCTGAGAGCATTGAGAGTCTCTGCGATTGGACAGTGCAGGGGACAGCGCTCTCAAGTTGGTGACGTCATCCAGGTCAGTCACAACGTTCACATTGTTAGAGTCTGCAGACAGATGAAAAACATGAGGGCAACGTCTATATGCAACTATATGTGTTTACAGGACAGGGTATTTTAGCTGGCAATGGAGAAAGGAAATGCACACTGCACACTAATTTACATTACATCCATGACTGCACTAGGCTTGACGGGGCATGTTGCCATTAGAGGCCAAGGGAGAGACTGACCTGTGTTCTGGGCCTTGACGTCAGAGCCAGTGGGGGAGATAGGGTTCCTGTTGCAGGGGGATGTGGGGCTCTTGTTGCTGGGGGAGGAGGTGGTGGTCTTGGTGGGTTTCTTACGGCCCACCTTGCCACTGTGTCTCAGGGTCTCCATCTCCTCCTGGGCCGAGGCCTGTATCTCAGCAGCCCTCTGGGCTCTCTTCTGCTGCAGCTCCTACAACACAGCAGGAGGGGGCGACATTAGGCAGGCAGGGCCACCGAGAGAGAGACCAGGGAACTAGTGTGAAGTTGCCCCTAGATGCTGATCTTGGGCCAGCTTAGCATTTTTCCCGGTAACGATAAAGGTTAAGGGAAGCTGATCTTAAATCTGTACCTATGGGAAACTTCACCCCGGAGCAGAAACTAGCATTGTTCCAGATCTGTTTGTGCTATCTTGCCAACTCCATGTCACTCATTGTCAAGTCAAACATTACAAGTAGTTGGCTAGAGAGCAGGAATGGACCGACACCCAGGCTACATGGGAACTGTCTGCAAGGTGTTTTTCTAATCTACTGCATTTGTGTCATGAAGACTGAAGCAGTTGGCTTTGTGGGGTTAAAGGCTTCGGCATTTGTTGGGAAAGGAAAACATGGAGGGGGGAGCAGGCACTTGATGGGGCATCTTGGATACAACAAAAACCGAAGGAGCGGCATTTGTTGGGGTTGGGGAACATTTGGGGTTGAAAAGTAAGTGTCTGAAAGACAGAAAGGTGTAGTTGAGGGAGTGGGATATAACAAATAAAAGCCTAGAGACCACTGTGTTATGACTCAGGTACAATAAGAGATGTTTACTGTAGGAAGTTCAGTTATAGTTCAACTACACATTCAGCAAGAATTCAGTCATCCCTGTATACCTTCGCTGAGGCTGTGTAAATATTCCTCTATAATACCTGAATGGCAGCGACGCGGGCAAGACGAGCCTTCTCCTCACGAATCCTTTTCCGGTCCTCCTCCTTCTTCTGCACCTCTGGAGACTTCTCCTCCTCTGCTCTCTGTTCTCGTTCCTTCACACAGTAAACACAAAAAAGGTTGTGGGTTCAATTCCCACAGGGATTATACGCAGTGCGTTCAGAAAGTATTCACACCCCTTTAAATGTTTTCCAAATGTTGTGTTACAGCCTGAATTAAAAATCTATTAAATTGAGATTGGGTCACTGAACTACACACAATACCCCATAATGTCAAAGTGGAGTTTTGTTCGTAGAAAATGTTAGAAAAAACATCAATAAGTATTCAGCCCCTTTGTTATGGCAAGTCTAAATAAGTTCAGGACTAAAAATGTGCTTAACAAATCACATAAGTTGCATGGACTCATTCCGTGTTCAATAATAGAGGTTAACATGATTTTTTTAATAACTACCATGTCTGTACCCTACAAATACAATTATCTGTAAGGTCCCTCAGTCAAGAATTTCAAGCACCGTTTGGTAGAAGTGTTAAAAAAATTAAAAAAAAGTGACGCTAAAATATCCCTTTGAGCATGGTGAAGTTATTAATTAGACTTTGGATGGTGTATCAATACATCCAGTCACTACAACGATACTCAGCTGCTGGAGAGGAAGGAAACTGCTCAGGGGTTTTCACCATGAGGCCAATGGTGACTTTTAACAGTTACAGAGTTTAATGGCTGTGATAGGAGACAAATGACAAATGACAGAACAACAGCATTGTAGTTACTCCTCAATACTAACCTAAATGAGAGTGAAAAGAAGGAAGCCTGTACAGAATAAAAATATTCCAAAAACATGCATCCTGTTTGCAATAAGGCACTTAAATAATCCTGCAAAAACAATTGGCTTAGAAATGTACTTATTGTCCTGAATACAAAGCGTTATGTTTGGGGGAAATTGTCATTATCGGGTATTGTGTGTAGATGGGTGAGAAAAAAATAAATATATATTTAATCCACTTTGAATTGAGGCTGTAACATCAAAATGTGGATTAAGTCAAGGGGTATGAACTCTTTCTGAAGGCATTGCACACTGTACTGTAAGTCACTTTGGATGAAAGTGTCTGCCAAGTGGCATATACAGTACCAGTCAAAAGTTTGGACACACCTACTCATTCAAGGGTTTTTCTATATTTTGTACTATTTATTCTACAATGTAGAAATAGTGAAGACATTAAAACTATGAAATAACACATATGGAATCATGTAGTAACCAAAAAAGTGTGCCTTGACAGCTTTGCACACTTGGCATTCTCTCAACCAGCTTCATGAGGTAGTCACCTGGAATGCATTTCAATTAACAGGTGTGCCTTGTTAAAAGTTAATTTGTGGAATTTATTTCCTTCTTAATGCATTTGAGCCAATCAGTTGTGTTGTGACAAGGTAGGGGTGGTATACAGCGATGTCATTTATAAAATAGCCTCCAACCCTCTACTCAACAAATTGGATGCAGCCATCCGTTTTGTCACCAAATCCCCATATACTACCCACCACTGCGACCTGTACGCTCGTTGGCTGGCCCTCGCTTCATACTCGTCGCCAATCCCACTGGCTCCAGGTAATCTACAAGTCTTTGCTAGGTATATCTCACTGGTCACCCCCAACGCCAATTCCTCCTTTGGCCGCCTTTCCTTCCAGTTCTCTGCTGCCAATGACTGGAACAAACTACAAAAATCATGAAGCTGGAGACTCATATCTTCCTCACCAGCTGTCAGTGCAGCTCACAGATCTATGCACCTGCACATAGCCCATCTGTAAACAGCCCATCCTACTACCTCATCCCCATACTGTATTTATTTATCTTGCTCCTTTGCACCCCAGTAACTTGCACATTTATCTTCTGCACATCTACCATCCCAGTGTTTAATTGCTATATTGTAATTACCTCGCCACCATGGCCTATTTATTGCCCTACCTCCCTTATCTTACCTCATTTGCACTCACTGTATATAGACTTATATACATTTTTTAATTTTTCTACTGTATTATTGGCTGTATGTCTGTGTATTCCATGTGTAACTCTTTGTTGTTGTATGTATCAAACTGCTGTGCTTTATCTTGGCCAGGTCGCAGTTGTAAATGAGAACTTGTTCTCAACTAGCCTACCTGGTTAAAAAAAGGTTTACATAAAAAAAAAAAAAAAAATTAAACACAGATGATAGCCCTATTTGGTAAAAGACCAAGTCCATGTTATGGCAAGAACAGCTCAAATAACCTAAGAAAAACAACAGTCCATCATTACGTTAAAGACATGAAGGTCAGTCAATTCGGGAAAACTTTTAAAAAAAAAAACAGTTTCTTCAAGTGCAGTCTCATAAACCATCAAGTGCTATGATGAAACTGACTCTCATGAGGACCACCACAGGAAAGAAAGACCCAGAGATACATCTGCTGCAGAGGACAAGTTAGAGTTAACTGCAGATTGCAGCCCAAATAAATGCTTCACAGAGAACAAGTAACAGACATCTCAACATCAACTGTTGAGAGGAGACTGTGTGAATCAGGCCTTCATGGTCGAATTGCTGGCAAGAAAATACTACTAAAGGACACCAATAATAAGAAGAGATGTGCTTGGGCCAAGAAACACAAGCAATGGACATTAGACAGGTGGAAATATGTCCGTTGGTCTGATGAGTCCACATTTGAGATTTTTGGTTCCAACCGCCGTGTCTTTGTGAGACACAGAGTAGGTGAATGGATGATCTCTGACTGTGTAGTTCCCACCGTGAAGCATGGAGGAGGAAGTGTGATGGTGCTTTGCTGGCACACTTAACCAGCATGGCTACCACAGCATTCTGCAGTGATACACAATCCCATCTGGTTTGGGCTTAGTGGGACTATAATTTGTTTTCAACAGGACAATGACCCAACACACCTCCAGGCTGTGTAAGGGCTATTTGACCAAGAAGCAGAGTGATGGAGTGCTGCATCAGATGACCTGGCATCCACAGTCATCCGACCTAAACCCAATTGAGGTGGTTTGGGATAGTTGGACCGCAGAGTGAAGGAAAAGCAGCCAACAAGAGCTCAGCATATGTGGGAACTCCTTCAAGACTGTTGGAAAAGCATTTCAGGTGAAGCTGGTTGAGAGAATGCCAAGAGTGTGCAAAGCTGTCAAGAAAAACCCTTGAATGAGTAGGTGTGTCCAAACTTTTGACTGGTACTGTATATTATCTTATTAGGACATTCATTCTGATGGACGCAGTGCTAGTGACTATGGATTCAGTGGATTAAACCACAATGGCCTAGCAGTATTGTGTGGTGGTGGTCTACTCAGCTAAACAGAGATCAGGCAGACCAGATGTTTACCTTCTTCTTGGTGGTGAGAATGCGTCTGAGGGCAGCCTGGCTGGCATGCTGTGACTGTCTCCTGGTGTGGCGTCTATACCACCGCTGGATGGTCACCGCTGCCTGGTTCACCTGCTGGATGAACCTACAGACACAACACAACAACAAAGAGGTCAAAGGTTAGGACAGGGTGAGCAATGTGCTCACCACAAATCAATACAAGGAGCTAGAAGGACGGAGAGTGACTTAAAGCATTGTGACCGCATCCTACTTTTCCTCAAAGAATTTTGCACTTGCACACACCCCATCATGGATTTAAAAGCAAAGGATTGGTGTAGGTTTTGGCTGGAGGGAGTTTCCACCGTTGTAAAATCCATGACAGAGAATGTGCAAGGGCACTACTAAAGAAATTTGCTAGAGAAAACACTACAACACAAGAGCATTGATTCCCAAGGTGCCTTTACGAGTAAACTCTGACCTCTCGGCCTCCTCCTCTGTGACCTCTCTCCTGCGAGGCAGGCTGGGGGAGCCTCTGGGGCTGCGCTGGGCAGTATTGTTGTTAGATGTAGAGGAGGACGAGGAGAAGTTCTTCTGTGACTTGGTGGTCAGAGAGCTGCTCTCCAGGGGTCCCTCGTCATTCACTGTGGCTTTCAGGATGTTACTGAGCACACAGAAAGAAAGAGACATGAACATCAACTTAGTATCAAATGCATTTATAAAGCCTTTTTACATCAGCAGTTGTCACCAAGTGCTTTCACATACTTCTTATCAACAGTTTCAAAACAGCACAAACCTTTGAAGTACTAATACATACAGTATATATTTACTGTATGCTGCAAAAGACTAAATGAAAGACAATTAACTGATTTATGTTATTGCTTGACTCACTTGAAGGAGGGTTTCTGGTTGGAGCTCTTGGGGGTGAGGGGTTTGTCAGAGTAGTTGTTATGCAAGATGGTGGTGACAGAGTTCCCCACAGCTCCCTTGTTGCTCCTAAAATATCCGGGTCAAAATGTCACTGCACACCCTTAGAGAGTCAACCCTGATTGACAAACTATCTGGAAAGCTCATGTGTCATCATAGCAAGTCATTACAAAGTAATGAAGTTTAGGACATACTAGTTGTTTACAATTCAACCGACAGTGGTGGAAGTAAAATGTCCCTGTTGTGTTACACACTGTCTTCAAAAGGTAAACATGAGGGGTCATTAAGAAATGTTATGATTTGAAACAGATATTTGGATGAAAATACACTAAATCTTTTAGGCATGTAAATGACAAAAAACTATAGCCAAAATTACTCTATTTTATATAAGATACTATTAGTAAAAGTATGAATGGCTTATCTTAGTTGTACTGGCAAACTTGATGTAAAGAAGTTACATTTTATTAAATTATGTGAATGTGTCTAAATACCATATAAAATACCATAGAATTTTAGGTAAGGGGTTAATTGTAACAAATGTTATAGTCTAATCTGCGTCTTGTGATAAATAATAATGATTGTCATCACAATAATGATAAATAATGATTGTCATCACCTATACCAATCAAAACACCCCTTTCTTTTTTTTTTTTTTTTTTTACACCAAATACAAAACATACAGACGCACACAAACAACAACTACATCTCCTCTGCCCAGACCCGCATGCTCACACACATCCCTAGTGCCTGCATTGTTTGCTACATGGCCTGAAACTACACCATTTTGTTTCTCTCCGTAGCCCACGTACTTTAAATATTTCAGTAATAAGTAATTCGATTTATCCATTGTGTTAATGATGGCAGATTGGTTAATCAATCAATCAATTCATTTTTCTAGATGAGAAGACAATCACCCAACTCATCGGGTATCTCACTACCCCCACATGCCATGTCTTGAAATATGCAGACAGACTTCTTCTTAATGATAAAAATGTTTATATGATTAGACAAATGAGGAATGTTCCACAGTTCAATAATCAAGAAAGAGGCATCAAGAATATAAAAAATTGGACCTGATTATAATTTATTTGTCAATACAAGTTTATGTATGAATTTAAGCAACATCTCACTAACCAAGCATTAGTACATTGAATAACAGCTTTCTAAGTTATTTCTAATTTGAGTTTAGTTTTTACTTTGTGTGTGTGGGGGGGTCACTCCATACCCTCAGTGAGTCAGGAGAGGAGAGAGATGACACGAGCTTCTCAGTCAGAGCTATCAATATTACACAATCATAATAATTCACCTCCAAGTACACATAGGTCTCTTACTGTTGAAATGGTGTGATGAATCCTTCAACCCTCAGGGAGGTGATACAGAAACAGACTTGTCATATCCATACCAACCAACCATTCAGGATTTGAATTTGCAGTTCTTTTTATTGTTATTATTATTATTTTTTAAACATCACCAACTGAAAAAATATCGCATTGCTAAAAAATTTACTTCAGCCTTTTCATTGATTGAAATATTAGTCAATGTTGTGCAAGAGAGAACTCATCAAACAGTAAGCTATTTTGGCAATTTAATTACATTTACTTTAGGGAAAGCGTAATGCACGGGCTGCCTATGTTTCTAAAATCTTCAAATTGCTCATCAGAATTCAGCAGGCCGTGGCATCGGAGTTGCATGTTCTGTTAAGCTGAATTACCATAAACTAAATGTGATTTCTGGCATTCTGAGCACCATGGGTGGACACCCTAATCAGGTTGCGCAACCAATGCATATGGACCTGGGAAATTTCTAAAATGTCCAGTAAATTAAAACTCTGCTGGTCAAATGTCCGGCGCAACATTTTCCTCACAGAAACACTGGTGTATGCGCTCGTGTGTGTGTGTGTGTAAGGCGGGTGAGGCGACCCACCTGTTGTTAGCGGTGAAGTTGGCAGCCAGGGCTACCCCGGTCTCTCTTCTCTTCGGGCCACTGGTGGTGGGGGAGTCCACGCTGCCCGTAGAGCGAGAGCTGGTTGGTATAGGGAATGCTCTTGGCTGGTCATCCTGAAAGGGGAAAGGAAATGCACAAGTCACGTTTCTGTGATCCACAACTATTGGATAAAAAAGTGTAGCAGCATACCTAGGCTATAACGCAATACTGAGTTAGAGGATATAAACTGTCCACTATAAGCTCTGCAGCAGGCTATGTGATAGAGGTTACTGTATAGTACTTTGTGACCCAGAAAACTGTTGATGTAAAAAGGGATTTATAATTGATTCATCTGAGTACATAGAGGACACAGACAGAGGACAGTAAAGGATAGTGAGACAAAATCTGATTTGATTGTGAGACAGTAGATTACAGTGGGACAGATGACAGTAGGATACTAGAGGACAGTGGGACAGTGAGAGGGGATAGATTAAGTACCAGGATGTTCCAGGTGGTACGGTCCGGGGAGGCCTTACTGAGGCTGGCCAGCTTCCTGCGTCCATCTGAGCTGCTGTCAAACAACGCCAGGAAGTCTTCTGTCTGGTCCTCACTGGACACACACAAACACACATTAATCAATATTATAAAATGGGCCTATGTGTTGTATAATATTCACATTATAGAGTGTTTGTGTGCAAACCCATTCTAATCAAACGGTGGGACACTCTCAGTAGGGAAACTGCTCCATCATTTACAGGCTCGGATTTGAACAACAAATCACATTTAATTTGTCACGTGCTGAATTCAACAGGTGTAGACCTTACCGTGAACTGTTTACTTACAAGTACCCAATTGTCATACTTGAGTAAAAGTAAAAGATACCTTTACCCAGTAAAACACTAGTTGAGTAAAAGTCTAAAAGTATTTGGTTTTAAATATACTTAAGTATCAAAAGTAAATCATTTCAAATACCATAAATTAAGCAAACCAGACGGCACCATTTTCTGGAGGTGAAGGTTGAGTCATGCATCCTCCGAAACATGACCAGCCGAACCTTCTTAACACCTGCCTGCTTAACCAGGAAGCCAGCCGCATAAATGTGACCGCCACAAGGAGTAGCTAGAGCGCCATGAGCCAAGTAAAGCCCCTCCGGCCAAACCCTCCCCTAACTCGGACGACGCTGGGCTAATTGTGCGCCGCCCTATGGGACTCCCGATCACGGCCGGTTGTGATACAGCCTGGGAACGAACCAGGGTCTGCGGTGATGCCTCTAGCACTGCGATACAGTGCCTTAGACCGCTGCACCACTCGGGAGCCCCTCTTGTATTTTTTTATTTATAGATAACCAGGGGCACACTCAGAAATCATTTACAAACGAAGCACGTGTTTAGTGAGTACTTTTGGGTGTCAGGGAAAATGTATGGAGTAAAAAGTACATTATCTTCTTTAGGAATGTAGTGAAGTACAAGTTGTAAAAAATATAAATAGTAAAGTAAAGTACAGATACCCCAACAAACGACTTAAGTAGCCTTTAAAGTATTTTTACACCGTTGGGTACCGAGTCAATGTCCGGGAGTACAGGTTAGTCGAGGTCATTTGTACATGTTGGTAGGGGTAAAGTGACTATGCATAGACCAAGGGCTTAATTCTAGAACACACAATTATTAAGGAACTAACTAATAGACAAAGTAGTGTGGGCCTAAAGCACAGCCTTGAGTGTGATTATTCATTTATCATGACAGCTGCAGAGTGTGTGTCTGTGTGCGTGCGGGCGGGAGTCTGTGTGCGTGCGGGAGTCTGTGTGCGTGTGAGTAAGGGAGTGTATGGGAGTGTGTGGGAGAGTATGGGAGTGTGTGTGAGTATGGGAGTGTGCAAGCACGCACAGACTCCCATACGCACACGCACGCACAGACTCGCACGCACACAGACTCCCATACGCACACACACACACACTCCCATACGCACAAGCACGCACACACACAGACTCCCATACGCACACACAGACTCCCATACGCACACGCACGCACCAATTTATGTAGCATTCCTCTACGCTTCCCTTTACAAGCTGCTGATGTCTGGAGGAAGGCAACCCAATGACAGCTATGAAAGACTTAGGGAGAGTCGGTCGGGGGCCGGAGAGTCGGGGCAGCCTTTTAGATTGTCCTTAATTTAAGCCCTGTACCCTAACAGCAACCCAGAAGGCAGTGGGTGTGGGGGGGGCGGACTAGCGGCAGCTGCCGGACAATAGAATCTCTGCGTGCCGTGCTGCACACACTTCTCCTTTCACCGATTCCTTACTGTGGGGTAACCCGACCCCATGGCCCTCCCCCTCCAACTCCTGACAAAGCAGCTCTAGCTAGGCCTCTGCTCCCCTACAACAGCCCCGGGTCCTGGGTCTCCAATTATAATACAGGCAGCCACCATGACACAATGCCCATTGTACTGTCCTTTAAAGAATGGTCAGGGATGCCAGCTGTTGCTCTGCGAGGAGACACTAAGAGAGACTTAGAGTCAGACGACCAGCCTCCCTCCCTCCATTCAAGCCGATGGAAGTCTAGCCACCATCCTCCACTCTGCACTGAACTCACACATACTGCTCTTCCAACCGCTAAATCAAATTCCACATATCATCACAAAAACATATTGTGTGTGCTAACATGTTCCATCCAGACAAACACATATGGTAGGATATGGGCTGACATGTTTATTTCAGACTGAAACTAGGTTAAACAACAGCTAAAAGGGAACCTTTCAAATACTCCAATTCACATCAAAAGTTAATCACTTTCCAGAATAATTACACTAAGAATATTTGTTAGACAAATCAAAATCTGTGTCAACAAAACCTGTGTCAACAAAACGAAAACAATGTCAATATGGGGTCAACTGGGCTGGCTGTATAGAGACAATGTATGAAAAAGTTGTGATGTGTGGCTCAGTTCGTTAGCTAGCAATGCTAAGGTTGTGGGTTCAATTCCTGCAGGGATCACCCATACTAAATATTTAAGGTCTAGGATACCTTAAGCTGATGTTGGCTTGCTGGTTGACCTGTGTAGTACTGTTTGACCTTCTCAGATTCTTGATAGAACGGGAGCTGCCAAACCCAGCATCACCCTACAGACAAGAATGCCAACAGAGGTAAATTAAATACAAGACATCCTAGTTATCGGTTGTTGCTTAAAACAATGTAATGTCAGCACACACTCATATCGCAAACAAGAGTATCTTTGTCCCACACAAGGTTTGAAGTTTGGATGATATCTCGGCTCTAACACAGCTTTAACATATTAACACAGTAATAGCCTAACTGTCACAAACAGGGCTAACTTGCATCCATGCATACTGCTTGCTAGTTTCACTCACCAGTGTGTTGCGTTTGCCCCTACCCTCGCTGGCTACAGAGACAGAGACAGAGCGGGAGAAGACTTTCCCTGGAGAGGCAGAGCTGGGCCGGCGGGACACCGAGAGCTGGGAGCCTGACAGAGACAGGTCCAAGGCATCCCCTGTTCCTCCGGCCTGGATGGACGACGGGCAACGTGTAGTGTGCATCCTGACAAGGCCTGTTAGAGGGAGAGAGGAAGAGTCATGATACACATGGAAATTCAAAAAGGGACACACACAACTATTGTGAAAGAACTGATTGGTGCGGTTTGATCAAGTTAAGAGGAGCAGATGCAGTCAACCACTTCCTCTTCAGCTGTTAGTTGCCCTAGGCAACATAGTCACAACTGTAGCACTCAGATAACAGTAATACTTGAATTGAATTCACACCTAAACCACATTCACTCCATTCCCAATTAAATAGATTGACATTTTTTTGACTTATTCCTGGGCAGATAAACATGATGGTCCATGTGCATTGTATGTCGTTCACTTGGGATTGACAAAATGTGACACTTTGCCTCAAGATCCATCTAGCTTGCTGTCCAGCTTAACATTAGTGGAACATGATTTCAATATAGCTATCATATCGTTGGCTACAATGTTTCGATGGAATCAGTGTGTAGGAGGATATAGGTACTACATTGTCAAGGTTGGTTGTGCCAAGTGAGGGGGGAATACATGTGATTAAGAAGACCCAAAGATAAAAATGTTAAATGTTAAAACCACAAATAATCGTATTGTCGGCCATGCAAACTTACCTTGCTTGTGATGTTATCGCAAATTACTCCAAAGCCAATGGTGACGTTTCAGAGAGAATAGCTACAGTATGTCTTGGTGGCACTGATTTATTAAATCAACACACGTTAACAGGAACGTTAGCTACCTAAAAGCCAAAAGCGAACGTTAACTATAAGCCAAGAGCCTGTCAAGTGGGTCTACTAGCTAGTTTGAACATGTGGTTGATGGCTAAAATGAGTATTTATGTGCAGCCTAACCTTCTGTGTGTGTCGCACTAGGCTCGCTAGCTAGCTTAAGTTAGCTTGCTCTCATCTTTCTACACATAATAAGCGAAAAGCAACATGTTGGCTACGACGCGATCAAGCGAAATAACTTCAATAGATCCACTATAGTAGCTAGCTAGCTAAACTAGCTACAAACGGTCAAATACGATAGTCCTTCGTTACCACAGCTCGGTAGAAATATTCCATGAACTTGCTCCATCAAAGCAAAGAGTGAGCGACAATAATAACCCGCAACATCTTCTCTGTGGCAACCAGAAAACACAAGAACTCCTCTTACTGAGAACTGTGATTGGCGGTAAAAACACAACGTCCTGGAAATCCAGAGGATCTGATAGGTGGAGTGGAGATGTCGGTTAGCAGTGCAGTGGCAAAAGGGGCGTGCCCCAATCGAACTGTTTGGTTGACTTTGCAAGAGGGGGGTGTGACACCCACCACCTGCCCCCTACCCAGCCCCAGTTGTCACAATATAACATTTTAACAAGTCAGAATGCGAAAAATAAGCTTTCAATTTGTTTACTTTAATTCATGGGAGCACTAACCAATCCACGTTTCAACACGGTTTATGGTAATTTGAACATTTGTTTCATTTATATATATTTTTCAAGTAGAACATTAAAAACAAGTAAAATAGACAATATAATGTTACTCGCTCTAATAGAACATCTTTATTTTGGTGGACCAACAACTCATAGAAACATACAGGCTACTAGAAACCCCTTTTTACTGCTGGGCAAAGGTTGGATGGGTGTAAACTAGTACAGGGTCTTTAGAGATAATGGACAATATTCACACACAAGACTGTGGGAATAATTGTCTTTATGAAGTTAGCTGAGGAACTAGAGATAGACTAATTTGTAATCATTAGGAAGGAAATAATTATAATTACATTTGACATTTTAGTCATTTGGCAGACGCTCTTATTTAGTGCAACTTGCTCAAAGGCAAATAATTGGTCCTTGTTCGAATTCAAACGTTATATTTGCTGAATAATCAAACTCTGTTAAGATACTTTCATTGGCCACAATGTAAAAATAAACAAATAATAAACAACCATCAAAACCAGCATCCTCTTCTTATCTCTTTCTAAACTCTACAGCCATTCTCCACATATCTGCCCCTTTGTCCAGAGTGATGTCCTCTGGTAGGGAGTCAAGCCCAGGCAAGGGTGGGTGTCTCTTCTTATCCAGATGGTTGTCCAGAGTAGACCTGATGCTGTGTGTGGACGGACACGGACACACATGGACACACACACACACGGACACACACACACACCAGAAACAGCCGGGAAGGAGGGGAAGAGAGGAGGTGACAGTTAGCATTGCAACCCCATTGTCCTCACCACACGCTGCATTCCTATTCAGTCCCTAGCACCAGCTGCTGGTTTAGTAAGGGGGCAGGGGTGACCTGTGCCGGCTGAGTGTATATCACTTAAGTCCCTTTCCACTGACAGATGGGCGCCGGTGAGCGTAACACCCCGGACCCTTCTGACCCCTCCTGGCCCCTAGGAGTCAAAAGGGCCCGCCTCATTTCCCAGGGGGATCTCTCTCTGTGTGTCTCTCAGTGTTTGCTCCTGCTTTATTGGGATTGAAAGAAGTGTCCATATAAACAGATTGACAGATTCCTCTAGTCTAAACATCAAAGTGTGGCCAGGGGTAGGGACAGGGTGCTAATCACTGAAAATACAAGGGGAACACGTTCTTTGTTATATTTTTTAAGATCAGGAAAATGTATAATCAACATCAAAGTCCTGTCCAGAGGTGGGTAATGATGTTAGTGACAGCAGTGCTAATCAAATCATTCAAATGCTTTGTAAATAATGTGTTTAAGACATTTGTGCGACATTTGCCCCCATACCAATCCTTCATTCAGCCACAAATGGTTAGTGTCTTTGTTTGTTTTGTCAGTTACTGTTAATGACAATAAGAGGTTCATTTTGTGAGTTACTGTTAATGACTATAAAAGGTTTGTTTTGTCAGTTACTGTTAACTACCATAAGAGGTTTGTTTTGTCAGTTACAGTTAATGACCATAAGAGGTTTGTTTTGTCAGTTACTGTTAATGGCCATAAGAGGTTTGTTTTGTCAGTTACTGTTCATGACCATAAAAGATGGTGAGAGCTGGATTGCCAATGTGTTGACGACAATAGCAGAAAGCAGCCAAAACGGTCCTTAGCCCTACTGTGACCTAGGTAGTCTACAGCACACACATCTCTCGGTGTTAACCATCTTTCCCAGTAGCTCTACTCTGTATAATAATGCATTAAAAAAAAGATACAAAATGGGCCCTTACTCCCAGTGTGGTAGATAAGCCTGGTCTGAAAATGTCTGAATGTTGGTCTTCAGGAGGAGGATTTCATGCAGCTCCAGGGAGAGTATGTCAATGTCTGTCCCACTGAAGAAGACCCTCAGCTCTCGCCTCTCCTCCTCTGATAACTTCTGCTGGAACTCTGATGGCAGCCTATGGAACGGGTCCTGCAAACACATGACATCCATATGCAGCAAGCACAAGATAAATCACAGTGATATAAGTGATAGAATTAGGGATAGAAAAAAGATCCTAGATCAGATTAAATCTCTGACTCACATCAGAATAGGAGAACAAGACTCGCTTTTCATTAAATCAAATTCTGAATCAAATCAAATTGTATTTGTCACAAACGCCGAATACAACAGTTGTAAACCTGACAGTGAAATGCCAATTTAGAAGCTCTTTCTCAACAATGCAGAGTTAAATAAGAAAAACAAACTAATGAGCAATTAAATACACAATAATTAAGCTACAGTATCTACAAGGAGTACCAGCTGAAATTCAAACAAGCATACGTGAGTCTTAGAAAAGCGCTATATAAATCCCATGTATTGTTATAATAAACAGAAATTCAGTTCTTTTTTTTTTAATCAACATTTGTTTTTGGTTCAACGCCTGTCATGTCCAATGTCACACGTTGTCTGGATTTACAGCTTAGATGGAGGCTGACCGTCTGCATGTGGTACCTGAGGTCAAGGGTCAGGTGGGTGAAAGGGTTGACAAACTACTAAATGTGGTCACAGAGGGGGAGTTTCACTTCACTGACAGATTTTGTATTGTTGGTTTGGTCTTTAAAAGTGAATCGGGCTCGGTCTATGCACAGATTCATTGATAAGAAAAGATCAGTAGGGATAATTTCATCTCATATCATTCTCACGTATTGTTATGATCAGAACTGCTATATCTAACTAACTGCCTGACTGTTTTACTCTCCACAGTGTAAAACAATAACTCTGCTTGTTAACACCAACACTGGGGGTTATTTTACACCACTGAGTGTTCATTTCACTCATACAGAACTCCTGAATCAACACTAGAAATGTAACAATGAAAAATCAATGCTGGCAAATTTGATGTGTACTGCATATGTTAACTCGCCCGTGGAGAAACAGGTATAGGCTATATGTTAACTCACCTGTCCTCTGCTCAGCATCAGCTCAGACTTCCAGCAGGTAAGGAGCTGCCAGGTGAATGTGCTGTGTTCCAGTCTGCTCTCTCCAAGGACCTGGGACAGACATGTGAGAGGGGTAGAGTCAAAAGGGCCAAAGCAGGGGGACCTCTGTAATGGAGTGGTCTCTCTATAACATACATTTACAAATAGTAGTATATTTGTGCCTTAGGAAGGAGAGTCTGGAGGAGAGCACATGCATAATCTACCCGGACAAAAATAGATACAAGGAATAAACAATCACTGCATCTCTGGGCATTAGGTGGAGACATTGCTGGAGTTAAGAGATCCTCTACCTTGGCTACACTGCTAGAGATCTGTGGGCCCATCTTGAGCGACTCAGTCAGGTAGGACAAGAGTGGGGCTTGGGGCACTCCGCTAGTCTTCCCCAGGAACCGCAGGCCAATCTCCATAGCGAACACAGCGTCACACACGTCAGTGTATGAACGCAGTCCTGTCCTCATAGCACCGCTAACGGAGCCCTTCAGCGACTCCTGACAGACAGAACAACAGATGGAATGACAGACAGAGAGACAGACAGGCAGAATGACAAACAAAGAGACAGACAGACAGAACAACTGTAAGCAGAGAGCTGGGCACAGTGGCGCATAGCTGGGGAGACTACCTCCCAGCCCAGTGAATGGAAACAGAGTGGGGTATGGTGGGTTTAGGAATTTGACCTTGAAACAAAATGGCCCTTTCAAATCCCACAGGGGGAAAACTACTGTGTGCGTACATACTTGGCTGGTATTGAATCTATGGGGCCTTTGCTGGGCATGACTTCAATGCTTTAAAAAAAAGGATGCAGTCTCAAACTGAACGCAAACGTATGTTTACCTGAGGTATCTTAGCCCTGACTTCATCAAGGACTACTGAGAAGTCTTGCTGATGTCTGTTCAAGTACCTTGAGGTGTCCTGCAAAAACATGCCTGGTTAGTATACTTGCTACTGTAAATGTTTTTTTTTTTTTTTTTTTTAAATATCAAATTTATTTTCCTACTAGCATTGCCTTTGCTGATAACGATTTTACCAAGGAAAACTACTTACTATGACTGTCGTACAGTATGTGGTTGTCTTACTTAGCTATGCTAAAGATGCAGTCCTGGATCTAAAGCACAACAAGTTTGTAACGTATTGTACGAATTGGATTCGTAACATATCATAGGAATTGCACAAAAAATATATATATATGTTTGGAGCACGTAACATATCAAACAAAATGGATGACGTAGTACACAATTGAATGATGTGGTAGTACACAAAAAAACTTGGACCCGTTTTGGCTCGTGAACACCCCTTTCAAAACTACCGCATGAAATTATACAACAGTTCTTGAGCATCACTTTAAGATGAATGCACAAACTAACTAAGTCGCACTAGATAAGAGCACCTGCTAAATGACTAAAATGTTAATGAAAAAAATCTAATATATATATACTAAAGGATAACAATGGCAAAATATGGACGTTTCTTAGGCACAATAATTGTATCAATATGATATCTCAAAGTTTTGTCTCTTACGGCTTGGATGCTTGGTTTCCCAGCTAGGAAGCGGCGGGCCAGTTGTGCCTGGATGTCCATCAGGTTGTAGCAGCTGTCTGTCTCCCTGCGTGTCCTCAGGGTGTAATGACAGTGGGATAACACCAGGGGAAGTAGCTCCCTCTCAGGGTGGCACAGGGTCAACTGTGTCACTGACACCCCCTCCAGAGGAACACTGTAGGCACTGCAGGGGTGTAAGAAAAAAATCTCACAGTTAAGATTCAGGGCCCGGTCTAGGATCAGTTTCAGAATAGGAGTGCAGGTCAAGGATCAGTTTAGACTTTTAAATCATAATGAATGGGATGGGGGAACCAGTGCCAATATTAATAAAGTGCCTCAGAGTAGGTATGCTGATGTTAATCATAATGATTTAAATGAAGAAACTGATCCTAGATCAGCACTCCTACTCAGTCTGAGATGATTTTTGAATACAGTCTTCAAAGCCTATGCCAAGGTCCATATATTAGCCAATCAAATGATCAAAAGTAGAGGTTTGGTAGGTGTGACTAACCTGTTGTCATGGTGACTGAGTCTCCTAACCTCTCTGACCAAGCTGTTGTGAGTCTCTAACAGGAATTGGACCAGAATCTGGAGGCAGGACCCTGGACCGTGACGACAGGGTGACAGGAACTCCCCAGAGCTCTCCATGGTCAGCTCCTTCTCACAAAGCTGTGGTGTCACACCTAAATCTGCTGCTCAAAACACGTGATGCACACAGTACACACACATCAAGACACAGAGTTAGATACAGACAGGACTATTTTATCGACAACATTCCCCATACACTGTCCAAATGGACACAAAACAGTGGTTAGTATATAGTGGGGAATAAATGTACTTTCTGTGCATACCATTGTTGGCCACGTCCATCCTAAGGCAGTTCCACACATTCATGAAGACTTTCATTCTCCCAAGCAGCACTTTCTTCTGGTACCCTACAGTGGTATAGTTTGGCGACAGTCAAACCACTGACCGATTGGTTGATTGATTGATCAACGTGAATAATAACTCCCACATACCTGCTGGTATGTGCTGCAACACCTGGGCAATGCTCTGACTTGTCATCTCAGCTGTCAGGGGAAACATTCTGGACAAGTCAGCCTGTAAGGCAGCCAGCTCTGGTAGATGGTGGAGCTGTCTCACACACTGCACCTACAGTGGACAAACACAAATACATAAACAGACAAACATGTCTTTAAGCACACTGACAAGTATGGAAACTCTCCCATAACATACTCCATTCTCTATAAACAGGTAATAATGTGGACAACATAATGTCCCATGATGAAGGTCAATATAATGGAATGGGGTGAATGTCTTCTTTTGAATCCCATTCTTGAGCAGTTTCATTTCCAGTTACCTTCTTTAGGAAGAGTTTGAGGAGGGGTACGGTGTTGCGTCCCTGCTCCTGGTCAACTCTCTGAGAGAAGTGCTCCACGGTGAGGGTTTCAGACAGGCTCCAGAAGGAGGAGTGGTGTGTGGGGCAGTCTGAGAGGGAGGGCAGCAGGGGCAGCAGGGGCAGCATGGTTCGGGGGTCCGCACAGAATAGTCTCATCAGTGGGCTTCCACCCAGCCTGCCATCTGCACTGATACTGTCCTGAGCTTCAGCCAGTTTCCTCCTTAGAGGCTGGAGATCAAATGGGTGGTTAATAGGTACAATAAAAATATTGGATGTAGTTTAGTGTCCCAAATCAGTATAGTCCTTCACCAGGAATACTGTATGACTGTGTTATGAAGTCCTTATGTACGTTCCCTTCAAACCTTCAAATAAAGTGTTACCAAAAGCCTAAACTAATCCCAGTTGGACCATACCTGGATTATTGGGTTGATAACTGCATCACAGACCAGTTTCTCCCACTGTTCCCGTCCACGTCGAGAGGACAGGTCAGGTCTTGTGTTGTAACCTGGTTCAGTCACAAAGTCACAAACTCACTCAAATACTCTGAGGTGCAACCATTACATGGCAATATTTTAGACATTTCTTTGTAAGAATTGTGGGGAACATTTTACTTATATTTTTTATATAATACTTGTAAAACTATTTGTAAAAACTATTTATTAAAACAAAATGGAAGAAAAGTGTAATCACCTGCTGTGAACTCCAGACAGGCTTGGAGGACCAGATGAATTATAACAGCTGTGTTGTCCATGTTCTGATCCAGTGTCCGACCCAGCACCTCCATGTCCTTCTCAAGGTGGCTCCACAGGAACCCCAGGACATCTCTGACATCAGGATGGATCATCTGACTGACTGCCTGCAGAGACAAATAAACATTATTTTTATCACACAGTTAACCGACATAATGGCTTTATGCCCATTTCAACACTTGATAATTCCTTGAGATTTTGTCCAGAAGTGATCAATGTACTTCCGAGCACATGTTTCTTGTGATGCCTATTCCATCTACTTGATGTTAGTTTGAGATATTGGTCGGGCCTTACCTGGTAGTTTTTGATGGTCCCTTGCAGCATGGCCAGGTGGTTGAGCAGTCGAAGGATACTGGACTGGGCTGGTGACATCTGTCTCTCTGGGACCTCAGCCCTACGACAAGCCTCTCCCAAAATGTGACCTGTCCTGGTCTGATCCCCCACACTAAATTCACACACAGAGGTCAAAGGTCAATGTGGCATTAACTCATAAACTACATTTCTCAGTTGTATATTGGGAGAGACGGTTAAGCAAATAACCTTTGTTGAGCAGCAGTAAATCCATGAACTGGTTTATGACCTTCACCACCAACTGGAACACCGCAGTCAAGGCATTTGGATTTTGCCACTGGTTTCCCGCACTAAGATAAAGAAGAAGAACAGAGTCAAATTTATGGGAAGAAACTTCTAAATGAGATACCTACAAAATAAACAAGAAAATATCTCTCACCTCTCCAACAAAACACGCATGACCGTTGGCACAAACTGCAATCAAAATAGTCAAACTATTAAGTACTACTGCATTCCAACAAGTGATGATGTCAAAAGCAATGCCACGAGAATACATTTGCCAGCAAATACTCACAGTACATCTTGAGTTGTCTGTTCTCTCTAGTCATCCACTGGCGAGCCTCACTTGTGTGATCATCTGGCATGGTGGGCAAATAGGAGCCCTGTGGGACAACTGGTTATCAGCCTCAATGATCTTATTACAGTATCAACCCCAGCCCCTACCCCACTTGTGGAGATTTCCCTTACCCCTCAGTCACAAGTGCCAAAGGGGTAGGGGCTGGGGGTTAATTTGGGATTCAGTGTATCTTTGAAAAGAGTGCCTCACCGTCATATTGTCAGGCTGGGAGGCTATCTGGAGGAGTGGAGCCAGCAGTGTAGTCCCACTGAGGAGCACAGCGTATGCATGGACCAGGAGCTCCAAAAGGAGGCGCCGTTGAGGTGGGACAATCTGGGAGATCTGGAGTCCACCTATCTGATTGGATAACAGCGCTGTGCAGAGCTCTCTGAATTCACCTGATAGGCTGTGCTTCAGGAATTCATCCAGTTTCCTTGTCTCCTGTAATGAGAGAATCATGTTTCATTTTTTTAGGAGAAGGCAAGGGGGAATTCAATTTCATACCACATGAGTTTATAGCAATAAGGGACAGTTTCCCAGACACAGATTTACCTTAGTCCTGGACTAATAAGCGCGTTCGATGGAGAATCTCCATTTAGAATGCTTTTTTGTCCAGGACTAGGCCTAATCTGTGTCCAGGAAACCGCCTAGAGTTTACTATAAATTGAGAATGGTCACCTGAGGAGTGGGGTGAATTTTGGAATCAGGTGATGCGAAGCGACAGGTGACCTGTCTGAACGAAGCCAGGACCAGGAGAACTTGGGCTGAAGCTCTGGAGCAGCTCAGATTCTATAAAAGAGAGATAGAACACAATCAGTCAGTGATTATCTTGAATGCTTGAATGCACCAGAGCACATAATTAAATAGAACATTTACTTTTTTATTTTTTTATTTTATATATTTTAATATTTTTAATAAATGTTTTAAAAAAATTTAAGGGGTGGATCAGCAGTAATATTGCGGAAAGATTGTTGCTTCCATCAATGTAATTGTCTGCATCATTTCCAATCCCCCATATATTTTTGGGGTAAATACAGTGGGGCAAAAAAGTATTTAGTCAGCCACGAATTGTGCAAGTTCTCTCACTTAAAAAGATGAGAGAGGCCTGTAATTTTCATCATAGGTACACTTCAACTATGACAGACAAAATGAGGAAATAAAATCCAGAAAATCATATTGTAGGATTTTTAATGAATTTATTTGCAAATTATGGTGGAAAATAAGTATTTGGTCACATACAAACAAGCAAGATTTCTGGCTCTCACAGACCTGTAACTTCTTCTTTAAGAGGCTCCTCTGTCCTCCACTCGTTACCTGTATTAATGGCACCTGTTTGAACTTGTTATCAGTATAAAAGACACCTGTCCACAACCTCAAACAGTCACACTCCAAACTCTACTATGGCAAAGACCAAAGAGCTGTCAAAGGACACCAGAAACAAAATTGTAGACCTGCACCAGGTTGGGAAGACTGAATCTGCAATAGGTAAGCAGCTTGGTTTGAAGAAATCAACTGTGGGAGCAATTATTAGGAAATGGAAGACATACAAGACCACTGATAATCTTCCTCGATCTGGGGCTCCACGCAAAATCTCACCCCGTGGGGTCAAAATGATCACAAGAACGGTGAGCAAAAATCCCAGAACCACACGGGGGGACCTAATGAATGACCTGCAGAGAGCTGGGACCAAAGTAACAAAGCCTACCATCAGTAACACACTACGCCGCCAGGGACTCAAATCCTGCAGTGCCAGGCGTGTCCCCCTGCTTAAGCCAGTACATGTTCAGGCCCGTCTGAAGTTTGCTAGAGAGCATTTGGATGATCCAGATGAGGATTGGGAGAATGTCATATGGTCAGATGAAACCAAAATATAACTTTTTGGTAAAAACTCAACTCGTCGTGTTTGGAGGACAAAGAATGCTGAGTTGCATCCAAAGAACACCATACCTACTGTGAAGCATGGGGGTGGAAACATCATCCTTTGGGGCTGTTTTTCTGCAAAGGGACCAGGACTGACTGATCCGTGTAAAGGAAAGAATGAATGGGGCCATGTATCGTGAGATTTTGAGTGAAAACCTCCTTCCATCAGCAAGGGCATTGAAGATGAAACGTGGCTGGGTCTTTCAGCATGACAATGATCCCAAACACACCGCCGGGCAACGAAGGAGTGGCTTCAGAAGAAGCATTTCAAGGTCCTGGAGTGGCCTAGCCAGTCTCCAGATCTCAACCCCATAGAAAATCTTTGGAGGGAGTTGAAAGTCCGTGTTGCCCAGCGACAGCCCCAAAACATCACTGCTCTAGAGGAGATCTGCATGGAGGAATGAGCCAAAATACCAGCAACAGTGTGTGAAAACCTTGTGAAGACTTACAGAAAACGTTTGACCTCTGTCATTGCCAACAAAGGGTATATGACAAAGTATTGAGATAAACTTTTGTTATTGACCAAATACTTATTTTCCACCATAATTTGCAAATAAATAAATAAAAAATCCTACAATGTGATTTTCTGGATTTCTTTTTCTCATTTCGTCTGTCATAGTTGAAGTGTACCTATGATGAAAATTACAGGCCTCTCTCATCTTTTTAAGTTGGAGAACTTGCACAATTGGTGGCTGACTAAATACTTTTTTGCCCCACTGTATATACAGTTGAAGTCGGAAGTTTACATACACTTAGGTTGCAGTCATTCAAACTCGTTTTTCAACCACTCCACAACAGGCCTACAAGCCCTCAGTCCAGCCTCTCTCAGCCTATTGCGGACAGTCTGAGCACTGATGGAGGGATTGTGCGTTCCTGGTGTAACTCGGGCAGTTGTTGTTGCCATCCTGTACCTGTCCCGCAGGTGTGATGTTCGGATGTACCGATCCTGTGCAGGTGTTGTTACACGTGGTCTGCCACAACGAGGACGATCATCCGTCCTGTCTCCCTGTAGCGCTGTCTTAGGCGTCTCACAGTACGGACATTGCAATTTATTGCCCTTGCCACATCTGCTGTCCTCATGCCTCCTTGCAGCATGCCTAAGGCACGTTCATGCAGATGAGCAAGGATCCTGGGCATCTTTCTTTTGGTGTTTTTCAGAGTCAGTAGAAATACCTCTTTAGTGTCCTTCGTGTTCATAACTGTGACCTTAATTGCCTACCGTCTGTAAGCTGTTAGTGTCTTAACGACCGTTCCACAGGTGCATGTTCATTAATTGTTTATGGTTCATTGAACAAGCATGGGAAACAGTGTTTAAACCCTTTACAATGAAGATCTGTGAAGTTATTCGGATTTTTACGAATTATCTTTGAAAGACAGGGTCCTGAAAAAGCGATGTTTCTTTTTTTGCTGAGTTTATTTGCATTGCTACTAAGTAAACCTCCAATTGGTCCCCACTATTCCACCCGCTACAAGCCCTTCTCATCCCGAGTTGGGTCGTCATCCCAATGCCCGGCAGACCACCCCCGACCACCCAGATCCCATAGCCGCGGAGAGACCAGGACCCATCCTTCGAAAAGAGCACACAGTGCCACCCACAGAACAGAATCAGATCAACCGCCAAATGCATTTCCATACCCCTCACCTCGATTTGTATTATATATAGCCATAAGAATATATATTATTTTCCATAATTAGCTATTAATATTTGTATTAATGTAGGCATTTTATGCAAAGGATTTTTACCGCTCACCAGTCTCGCCATTACCAAAATTACATTATGGCAAGCAATTATTATATTAGCAAACAATTATTGTGATTCATCCTATATTGTCCCTAAAATCATTTAATCCCTCGCAACAGTTGTGGGATACCTACACACTCATACACACTCAACCATAGAATCAGATTCTCAACAGTTGCACCATCCCAGAGCCCAACTCAAGAAAGGTATTGATTTACGAATGCATATACAGTTGCAGCTGTATGAGAAGGCCTGCAAAACTGTCAAAAAAGGGCAGAAATGGGGAGATTTGACTAACCATTGTCACATCCTAGATGATGGAGGTCAGATATACCCCTTCCCCTGAAACACCCACAACATGGTCCCCCGTATTGACCATATTCCCAAGCATCTCCGTGCAGTCAGACCTTTGATTTTGTGCCACCAGGGCCACAATAATATGCCCTCTCTCTGAATGTCTGAGTGTGACCCCCTCCCCATGGGTTACTGAAGCTAGTGTTGCCAGCACTGCCACTGCCTGGGTGGGGGCACCCCACCGGAATCCCCACCAGCTAAGAACAAGGTCATCAAAAATTCTCATTAGCAGCTTTGAGAATTTCCTTGTATATTATACTCTCCCTTCAGGAGGCTTTGGCTTTGCAGGACCAACCCTGCCAAGCAGGCTCAGAATCTTGAGGGGGCGGTGCTGCTCTAGAATGTCTCTGACCGCATTTTGGCTGCATACAGGCCGCTTACAGCAGGCCCATAAAACAGTTAGGGACTTCTCCTTAGTATCTGGGTCGTTCAGGTGGGTGTCTAGGGTATAGGGTTGTGGACCGTTCCATCAATATAGGACCATAAATAAATAAATTAGATGTAAAATTTATTTTTAACATTTAGTTCCCCATGATAGGACAATAAATAAATTACATGCATAATTTATTTTAAAACGCTGTTCCACCATGATAGAACAATAAATAAATAAATAAGATGCATAATTCATTATAAAATGTATATCCCTCATCTGAACAACATTGAAAGCTTTCTTACAACCCCTGCTCAGAGCAATACATTAGTTCTGGGATATGCAACCATTTCCTTTCTCACTCAACGCCACACTTTCCCAAACACCAAAAAACACACACCGCACCATCCATCCACACATACTGTACCTTCTGTTTACTGAGATTTGATCTCCACCATGTTGAATTAGTGCTTTTGTGTTCCAATTAGTTATATTGGAAGATAGATAGAAAAGCTATATATTTTTTGTTGTATTATTACAATCAATAACCGGGCTAGAATTGTGTGTTTCCTTATTTTCCTCCTCTATGAGAACTTTGTGATTTTTAGAATAGCCATGGAATAGTCTTTGTGTCTCTGAACAACTGGTTATCAATACACAGTTTATCGACGATGAAAGCTACGCGTTTCCCTTTCAATCTATTTTCCTTGAAAATTGGATACAAAGCGTTATGCCGTTCTGCAATTTCCTTCGAGAACTGATCATTCATGCTTATTTTCGTGCCAGCAAGTCTTTTACCCAGGCTTTTAACAATTATTTTCTCTTTAAAGAAAGCTAACTTGGCATCGATTGGGCGTTCATACCCTCTCTGTCTGAAGCGGTGTACACGTTCGAGTTGGATTTTGTCGATAGCTTTGCGTGGAATCTGAAGCGCTGTAAAGAGGAACTCACTAACTACAGATTCAGGAACTTCTCCTTTCTCTTGGATACCTGTAAGTACCAGATTCTCTCTAATGGATCTTGTCTGTATGTCAAGTAAGGCTTCTCTCAGAACGATGTTCTCCTTTTTAAGTTCATTAACTTCTTTGGGAGCAGCGCACGAGGTGACTGTTTTGGAGGGCCTGGCGTGCCCAAAGTAAAATGCCTCCCATTCAGGTTCAGAAAATAGGATATGCACATATTTAGTACCATTGGATAGAAAACACTCTGCATTTTCTAAAAGTGTTAACATTTTGTCTGTGAGTATAACAGAACGGATATGGCAGGCGAAAACCCGAGGAATTTCTGTCCTGGAAAAAGTGGTTTTGACACATTGCCTCATTTGGAACCCCTCCCTTATGAAAATGCCCATATAAGGGCATATGAATGCAGTACCTATTGCTTCCTCTGGATGTCAACAGTCTCGAGAAAGTGTTCTGATTCTTTTTAGCTGCTTTTAGATTGTAGAAGAAGACGAATAAGGAAGTGGCCACACAGATGTCAATAGAAGTAAATGCGCGTTCCCGGCTGGCGCGCTCTCTGTGTTTTTTTCCTTTCTTATCGCCCAGTTTATATTCCCGGTTGAAATATTATACTATTTATACATAAAAGTGTTCCTAAGGATACATTTACAATTATGTTTGATTGTTCTTGGACAAGTTTATAGGTATAAGTTGAACGAGTTCTCTTCACGTTTCAATGGACGATTGGAGGCTGTATTTTCTCATTATAACGCACCAACCAAACAGAGATTTATGGATATAATACATTACTTTTTCTAACAAAAGAACCATGGATTGTCTTCATTGGACACTTGGGAAGCCCTCAGCAGAAGTTCTTCAAAAGGTAATTGATTTGTTTTCGCTGTGAAATGGGTTTTCTGTGAACTGTGGAGGCTTATGACTTTATGGTAATGGAAAAAATATGTTAGGTGCTATTCTCAAAAAATCAAATGTGGTGCTTTAGCCGCTAGCATCCCCCCACTCCGTAAGAAGTTAACTTTGGTTTCATTGTTATTGACTGCCCCTCTTAGCTTGTTTGTGTCTTTCTCCAATGTCGCAGCTTTGGCATTACAAAGAACATTTTAGTCGTTTAGCAATCTAAAGAAGGTAACACCATTAGAACACTATTTTTAGAACACTGTGATAAACTACATCTCTATGTTCCAGGGATGTGTGGAAAGGACTCTGACCTGCAGCGTTGTCCGGAGGGGGTCAGTACGATCGTCTAGCAGTGCCTGAGCCACCCCGTCCCTCAGGGCCTGGTACGACGGACCACAGCACAGGAACCGGTCCACCTCTGCTGGAATCAGCCTCTGAGAAACACACCATGTGAAAGTAGGATGTGTAAAGGGCCTATAAAGTGTGTACAGCATTTGGCCAACAAGTATTTATTATTAATTTCATTTGATAGGATGATCAAGATCGTCCTCGCATCTTGCAGGTGCCTCATTATTGTTATGTTGTTTGCTTGCTGATGTCTGTCACCATGATTAATGCAAGAGGAGATCATAATAGGTTTCATCAAATAATTCCACTGTAAGTAACTAGAAATAATATAATATCCAGTCTGGTTGTACCTGGAGTCGGAGGACCTCTGAAGGGAAGGCCCATCCCCAGGGTGAGAATCTGTGCATCAGGGCCAGGACACAGTCTGTCCCCGCCTGTCTATTGACCGCTCTCAACAGGAACACTCTGAACCAGTCATTACCTCCGTACTCACACACTGCCTTCACTTGAGACAGGTACTGAGCCTCCACATCATCACCTGCCCCACCAGCAGTATCTGGAAATGTAGTTCATATTTAAGAAAATAATTTCAACTATGTAACAGAGGGAGCATAACAATATGCATGCAAAAAATCTATAAAAAGATGTTAAAAAAAAGACTAAATACAATGATGTGACCTAATAGAATATTCACAATGCTTCCAGTTGAATAAATAGTACTACAGTCTAGGCTATGTTAATGATGATAAAAGGCTCAATCTACGATTTAAGTCTGCTATATAACTCACCCTGGGCCACAGCCTTCTGTAGCAGGCGGGCAGCGGTGCCCAAGCAGAGCCTCAGACGAGCCATGTTCAGCAGGAACTCAGCTGGGTCCTCCAGTCTTCCAGGGGTCTGCTTCCTGGCTAGCCTACCCAGGAACCGTGTGTCCTCCTGCAGTTTCCTCTGCTGCGCTCTCCCTTCCTCCATCACTAAACTTCCGGAACACTGCAGGGAATCCTGACACACAAGAAACAGTCAATCGATCAATCAAGCAATAAAATAAACAAATAACACTTTTTTTAACTAACCCTCACACTTTACAGTGTTAGTTTAATCATCTGTTGTAGGATATGACACAAATCACAGGAAAAACTGATTTTTGACTTCACTGGGCATTTAAGATGAATGCACTAACTGTAAGTCGCTCTGGATAAGACCATCTGCTAAATGACTACAATGTAAATCTAAATGTCATTAATGTGTAAAGTAATAGTGTAGAAGTCTGTGTAACCTGGAAGCAGTTGACAAAGAGCAGGTAGAGCTCAGTGTGATCCTCCCTCTCCAAGATGTTCTTCTCTAGGCTCTGTAAGTAGTTCTGGATGTAACCTTTCACCTGCTCAAAACTGAGACAAATACAATGTGAGGAAATGGCTCCTCACCTAAAAACATTCTGGTTTTATTATATTTGCTCAAAGTATTTATTAGGTGTGCTTGCTGAAAGCCAAGCACAACTTTAGAAATGATTCATACTTCTTATAAGTTGCCTTCCACTGCCAACAGTAGTGCCAAAACCATAAAGGCTACCAACGGCTGCTTGTATAAAGCTTTTTGATACCATTTTAACCTTTTGAACTGTAACGGTTTTAAATATGGATCAAAGTTCCATAGACTTCAAAGGCAACATTTTGATTCGCCACTGAAGCGTTTCCACTTTTTTCCAACATTGAAATGTGCAGACTGACTCAACTTAGATTGCTTCAACACAGCTTTTTGCTACCATTCATATTTCATAAACTATAAAGCTTTTTGCTACCATTCATATTTCATAAACTATAAAGCTTTTTGTATCCCCAATCCTATTTGATAAACTATAAAGCTTTTTGTATCCCCAATCAGATTTCAACATTCATTTCAATGGTGGAGTTCAGGCTCTAGTATTCCAAAAGAAAAATCACTGCCACAGCACTTTCAGAATGTTCAAACTAAAATAACCAGGAGCGCCTCCTACAAGAATTGTGCATTTTTCTAAAAAAAAATTGCTCAAAAGAGGTGCAAGCTCCCGTGACATACCACTGGCCACTTTATATTCCTGTATGTTTTGTATCTTTGTTTATTTTTGCAGATTTTGGTTTGAGTGTCTGGTATTCCAAGGTTACCATGCTGTCACAATTCATATGATGTATGTATTTGTAGGCCATTTTAGAAACCGAAGAATGACTACCCACAATTCTTTACCCACAATTCTTATCGGCTTATGTAAATGCTTGATAATGTACGCAACATAATGCTTTTGGTAGAAACCTCAATGACCAAACGGTATGGCTCTGCAAAACAGGTGTTAGAGGTAGGTGTCCACTCACTCACATATCAACAACTGCATATCTTATGGCCCTGTAGCTATCAGGTTTTCCCCAATTCTAACACATTTCCAAATCCTTTCAAATAAACCAAGGTTCATAATGAGTCAAATAAGCACTACAAAGGCCTTAAATATAGGCCCACACTGGACAGGGGGACATTTTATTAAAAATATTGAATTTCCAAGAGAAAGCAAGTGCAATGAAAATGTTTCATTTTTTATGCTTTTTAGTTTTTTTATGCTTTTATGTTTTAATTGAATTAAATCAATATTCTCTAGAGAGTACTGACTTACTGCCTGTAATAACACAGCTTATTAAAATGATGTTATTAAGGAATGGCCAGTAATAGTCATGAATATTTAAACCATTAAATAATGCCTAATATATGGCTTATACGGCATAATAACGCCTTATTAACTATGTACAGTACCAGTCAAAAGTTTGGACACACTTACTCATTCAAGGGTTTTTCTTTCTTTTTTGTATATTCTACATTGTATGAAGTAACTATGAAATAACACATGGAATCATGTAGTAACCAAAGTTGTGTTAATATATTTTGTGTTTTATATTCTTCAAAGTAGCCACCCTTTGCCTTGATGACAGCTTTGCACACTCTTGGCATTCTCTCAACCAGCTTCACCTGCAATGCTTTTCCAAGGAGTTCCCACATATGCTGAGCACTTGTTGGCTGCTTTTCCTTCACTCTGCAGTCCAACTCATCCCAAACCATCTCAATTGGGTTGAGGTTGGGTGATTGTGGAGGCCAGGTAATCTGATGCAGCACTCAATCACTCCCCTTCTTGGTCAAATAGCCCTTACACAGCCTGGAGGTGTGTTGGGTCATCGTCCTGTTGAAAAACAAATGATCGTCCCACTAAGCGAAAACCAGATGGGATGGCGTATCACTACAGAATGCTGTGGTAGCCTTGAATTCTGAATAAATCACTGACAGTGTCACCAGCAAAGCACCATCAGACCTCCTCCTCCATGCTTCACGGTGGGAACCACACATGCGGAGATAATCCGTTCACCTACTCTGCGTCTCACAAAGACACAGCGGTTGGAACCAAAAATCTCACATTTGGACTCATCAGATAGATTTCCACTGGTCTAATGCCAATTGCTTGTGTTTCTTGCTCCATGCAATTCTCTTCTTATTATTGGTGTCCTTTATTGAAGCTGGTTGAGAGAATGCCAAGAGCGTGCAAAGCTGTCATCAAGGCAAAAGATGGCTACTTTGAAGAATCTCAAATATAAAATATATTTTCATTTGTTTAACACTTGTTTGGTTACTACATGATTTCATATGTGTTATTTCAAAGTTTTGATGTCTTCACTATTATTCTACAATGTAGAAAATAGTAAAAAAAAGTAAAACCCTGGAATGAGTAGGTATGTCCAAAGTTTTGACTGGTACAGTACATACAAACGTAGAAACGACTTATTAAGGGTTAATATGTGTGCTTTGTATAATAACAAATGAAGAAAGTCACACTATGTAAGCGCCCAACAAAGGTAAACCTCATAACCAACATTTCGGTAACGCAGTGCCTTCTTCAGGGTTGGTTAATATGTGAACCTGATTAAAATATAGTGTTACCCATGCTTTATTGATAGGAAAGATAGAAAGAGGAGACAGGAAAGACAAGAGACAACAGTGTTTCATGTAGGCAGTACCCCCAGGGCACGTCAGCCTTTACTTTGAAAGAAACATCTCCTGAACCAATAGTACATGAACTCAATGGGTAATAAAACTGCCAATAAAACCCCGCCCTTGATTGTAGGAATCAATTATTTAAATGGTAAGAAACACCAGAATGAACAAGGCGCTCAGCATATAAAGGGAGCCGAACAAACCCTGCCCATTATCAAAAATGGAATCCGTGTCAGTGAGGTCGACAGTAGGACAGATGTAACTGCTGTCAGCATCTACCCCACTGGATGTAAACTCCACAAAGCCTGGCTGGTCGGTGCTGATCTGGGAGTTGATCCAGGACTGGTAACTGGACACTCTGGTGTAGACCCCAGGGAGATTAGGCCGAGCACAGCCATAACCCCAACTAACAACCCCAGACTGGACCCAGACGGAGTTGTGTTTAACCACCATTGGACCTCCTGAGTCACCCTGAGAAGATAGAGCAAGGTAAGTCTCTCAAAGTAATTAAAAGAAGGCATGCTCTATGAAATGGATTGGAACAGGCCTCAGTTCTTCAAAAGTTATCTGATCAGATTTCATGCATAGAAACAGAATAAATAGGATGGGTGTATCTTTGACTTGAATTTGACTTGAATGGGGACGCCCGTTCTATTAATTATGTTTTTAATTTTTTATTTTAACCCCCTTTTTCTCCCTACATTTCGTGATTATGACCTTGTCTCATCGCTGCAACTCCCCAACGGACTCGGGAGAGGCGAAGGTTAAGTCATGAGTCCTCTGAAACATGACCCGCTGAGCCACGTTTCTTAACACCCGCTCGCTTAACCTGGAAGCCAGCTGCACCAATGTGTCGGAGGAAATATCGATCAACTGCCGAAACGAAGTCAGCCTGCAGGTGCCCGGCCCGCCACAAGGTGTCGCTAAAATGCAATAAGCAAAGTAAAGCCCCTCCAGCCAAATCATCCCCTAACCCGGACGACGCTGGGCCAATTGTGCGCCACCCTATGGGACTCCCGGTCACGACCAGGAGTCGAACCCCTGGCTGTAGTGCCACTGTAACACTGTGATGCTGTGCCTTAGACCACTGCGCCACTCGGGAGGCCCTATGAATACTATTTCTATGCATTTAATCCTGTCTGATTCCCGAAATTCAATCAGATAACTAGGCCAAGGAGAACAAGAAGATAGGTTAGCATGGACTTTACCTGACATGAGTCCTTGCCCCCTTCCAGAACACCAGCACAGAGCATGTTGTCTGTGATTGAGCCGACCCCATTCAGGCAGTCACACTGTGTGTTCCCCACAACTGGAACCTCCACTTCTTGCAGAGTCTGGGGTGGGGGGAGGGGATCTGAAGGAAACAAAATAAGACTAGTAATGGGAGATCTTTAAATTGTCAATTTCAATCGTAATAATAACAACAAAAATCAGTGTGCACTTGTGGCCACTGGGGATACTGTTTCACATAAGACATCTCATCAACATCTCTTACAATGGATAATTAACGTGTCATCACCTCCTTCATTGGCATTGCCCCAGCCAGTCACCCAGCTCTCAGTGCCCTTGTGGAAAACACTGTCACTTGCTGCCAGACAGATGGGAAAGATGTAATCAGTGAAGTTAACTGGTGAGGAGAGTCTGAGGAGAGCGATGTCGTTGTCATGTGTGCTTCCATCGTAAGCTGGATGTAAAACGATCTCATACACAGTTGTGGACACTTCGTTGGGGTTACTGCCCTGCTGGTTCTGTCGACCAAGGATAATGCTCCAACCGTTTGGGCTTGTGCTTTGTTGGAATAATAAAAGAAGACATATCAAAGTGACAAAATAAAAGATGAACACAGAATGAATGGACAATTACATTTTGAACAACTTATTTCAGCTGCATTACATTTTTTTTTTTTTTACATATTCCTTTGTGCTAGAATCTTTATGTTCCCTGTATCTCACGCTAACTTACCTGGAGAAGCAGTGGGCTGCAGACATCACCCACTCCTTGTTGACGAGGGACCCACCACAAACGTGGCTGCCAGATTCTTGGAGGCTTGCCTGCCAGGGCCAACTTCCTGCAAGGGCATCTTGACCTCCCACTATTTTGTTGTTGACAGGAGTGATGCCACACACTGACATAAAATAGAGAATATTGGAAATAAATACTCCACATTTGCCATTGGAATTAGAAGAACAGTTTTGATTGGAAACCTACAGTGTGATATATGCACCTGGATTTCAGCCAAGCTGACTTTAGATGAAAATAAAAGGTCAGAAACTCATGTTGAGCAGTTGCAATGGCTGGTGCTTTGCTTGTAGTGAACAGTACCGTTGTAGATTAGGACAGATGAAACCACTATCTAGCACAAGCCACTGGCACAACACAACATTCCAGAGAGTGCCAAGGAAGCTCAAAATGTGTCATTAGAAAACTTGATCAGTCATAGTACTGACTTTGCAACTAACATGCACTCTAAATAAACACTTTTGACATCATCTAGGTGCATCATGTGATTTTAAACAACAACAAATTTGCATAGGTTAGCTACTTTACTAAAGTAAACAATGCATGGAATGAGTGCATAAAAAAGCAATACATATATTTTTTTAACTGTTATGTTCCAAAATAGTTCATTCTATGTCACTGAACTTCTCAGGTGCTATTGTGGCAATATAAGTTGAATTGAAGTGCGCAAGTTATTTTAGGACATTTATTGGCCAAGTTTTCAAACTTGCATTCCCATGCATTATTTATGTAGAATAGGGAAGTAAAATCAATGAATATGTACTAGTTCATTAACTACCAGCTATGCCTCTAAGACTAAGTGATCTAATCTCTGCTTATTTCATGTTATTTATAAGCATCACATGATGGTTTCAGTCAGTTACAATTCAGTCAGTCAGACAGGAAGTGGATTAAAATCAGTTATTGGAGGTAATGTAAACTCACCAGAGGTTGTTGATGTGGTGGCTGGAGGGATATAAATGGCTGCAGGGATTAGACAGAGAGGTTGAAAACCAAGCACGAGCACTACCTGTAAATCCCTGTGGCCCCAAAATATGAGATTGTGTATTTTATTTAAGCTTTTTTATTAAAGCCTCACTGTTGTGTCATGCTGCCACCGCCCGGGGGAGGGAATCAAGGTCAGCTAAATGAAATATATATGTAAAATACTGACACAATCATCATCATACAAAGTGGATAAAGACCTTACTCATCATCAACAGAAGAAGCACAATAACCTTCATTTGATTCCCCATTGTCAGAAGCTCCTTGTCCATTCAAATCTAGGAGCAAACATGAATATCATTATGCTCTTATTAAAAACTGGCTTGATTTACATCTGACATTTTGTAATCATTGACATTTTACATTTTGTATACTACAACCAAATGTGTAAGATGAGCTCACCTGTTTCTGTGCATTCATCTGTTCGTTCTTCTATGTAGTCCTGTTGGGTTGGCACATTTGGCTTATGTATATATACTGTAGGCAGGTAAGTAAGTTGGAATTTGGCCATTGGGGCTGGTCTCATATGACGTGTACTGCAGGTGTGGCAAGTGCACGTACATATTCATTTTTATTTTTACTTAGAATAGCTCACCTGTTTCTCTGCATTCTCTCTTTCATCCACATACAGTACCAGTCAAAAGTTTGTACACACCTACTCATTCAAAGGTTTTTCTTTATTTTGACTATTTTCCACCTTGTAGAATAATAGTGAAGACATCAAAACTTGGAAATAACACATATGGAATCATGTAGTAACCAAAAAAGTGTTAAACAAATCAAAATATATTTTAGATTTGAGGTTCTTCAAATTAGCCACCCTTTGCCTTGATGACAGCTTTGGCATTCTCGGATTGACTGACCTTCAGTAATGATGGACTGTCATTTCTCTTTTCTTATTTGAGCTGTTCTTGCCATAATATGGTATTTTACCAAATAGGGCTTTCTTCTGTATACCACCCCGAGCTTGTTATAACACAACTGATTGTCTCAAACGCATTAAGAATTCCACAAATTAACTTTTAACAAGGCATACCTGTTAATTGAAATGCATTCCAGGTGACTACCTGGTTGAGAGAATGCCAAGAGTGTGCAAAGCTGTCATCAAGGCAAAGGTTGGCTACTTTGAAGAACCTCAAATATAAAATATATTTTGGTTTGTTTAACACTTTTTTGGTTACTACATGATTCTATATGTGTCATTTTCTAGTTTTGATTTCTTCACTATTATTCTACAACGTTGGAAATAGTAAAAATAAATAAAAAACCTGGAATGAGTAGGTGTATCCAAACTTTTGACTAATACTGAAATTTTCCAAACCTGGCGCCAGGGTTGGTAATTTACCTGTCTTATATCAGGTTGCTTGCGCTGAGGTGGGAGGGGTGGAAACATTTGAGATGTGTCCTTAAAAACGGGCGCCGATTTCAAGCAGCGCTACTAGTGATATTTAAGACTCACCAAAAGCTGGTATTAGTGGTAACGCTATTGGTTCTAACATCGATTTTGCCAGCGTAGGCACACAGTCACCTAATCAGTAGCCTACAACCAATGTTTTATTCAAATATCATGAGCAGCAAAACAGTCAGACATTCTCATTTCTCTAGACATTTTTTGTTTACATGCATCTTCTGTGAAAAGTTTGGACTCATTAGGCTTATGTGTGACGCCTATTCAAAGAAAGATGTCAGTGACTGTAGGAAGTCTGTTTAGGAGCATCAAGGTATTACAATATACTGCTTGCATCTTCCTCTTTCATCTGTTGGACCTACAGTGAGCTCCAAACGTATTGGGACTGTGACACATTTTTTGTTGTGTTGGCTCTGTACTCCAGCATTTTGGATTTGAAATTAAACAATGACTATAAGTTTAAAGTACAGACTGTAAGCTTTATTTAATTTGAAGGTATGTTCATCCATATCGGGTGAACCGTTTAGAAATTACAACATGTACATAGTCCCCCATTTTATGGGAACAAAATTATTGGGCCAATTTTACTTATATGTATTCAAGCAGTAAAAAGTTAAGTATTTGGTCCCATATGCATAGCAAGCAATGACTACATCAAGTTTGTGACTACAAACTTGTTGGATGCATTTGCTGTTTGTTTTGGTTGTGTTTCAGATTATTTTGTGCCCAATAGAAATTAATGGTAAATAATGTATTGGGTCATTTTGGAGTCACTTGTATTTTAAATGAGATTTTTTTTTTTACCTTTATTTTACCTAAATTGATATCGGTAAAAAAATTGGGGCGGCAGGTAGCCTTGTGGTCAAAGCACTGGGCCAGTAACCCGAAAGGTTGCTGGATCAAATCCCCGAGCTGACAAGTAAAAATCTGTCGTTCTGCTCCTAAACAAGGCAACCCACTGTTCCCCGGTAGCCTGTCATTGTAAATAAGAATTTGTTCTTTACTGACTTGCCTAGTTAAATAAAGGGCAAATGATTTATAATAATCACTACAACTACCATTACTTGCCTCAGCTTCAGTGAACTTTCATTACCCTCGTTCTTCATGAGGGAGAGAAATGTGAAAATATCTTAAAGATTTGTGGGGTTTTGGTAACGGAGGCACAAGGCAACATTTCTAAAACTTGAAGTGAACAATTTCTCTAAAATTAAATATTGATATTAGTTGGCATGGGTTTTTACGTCAACATTATTTTTGATACCTTAAGACTTTTTCTAGTAGATTAAGAGCACTTTTCCATCATTTTATCCAGAAATAAAAGCCTTTACTTTATAAGATAGAAAATTGTTGAAAAATGTATATATGCCTTAATTTCCCCAAAATACAGACATTCATTTGACATCCAATTTGATATGCTCTTATGAACTTCATATGTTGGTGCTCATGAGTCTTTTCAATGGAAATTCCCTCTATGTACTATAGAAAGGTAAATAAGGTGGAATGTACTGTAGCTACGATGACAAAGAATAATATTTTTAGTTCATGTTAAGAATCTTGACATTCGTGGGTGACAGCTATGGCATACACTGCAGGCGTGTTAAAATTAATGATGGTTTAGAGCAGGGGTATTCAACTCTTACCCTATGAGGTCCGGAACCTGCTGGTTATCTGTTCTACCTCATAATTAATTGCACACACACCTGGTGTCCCAGGTCTAAATCAGTCCCCGATTAGAGTGGAACAATGAAAAAAATGCAGTGGAACTGGCCTCGAGTTACAGAGTTAAATTTGAGGGGGATTAGATATAAACAATGAGTGGCAGCGTTGTCATCATGCCTTGCCAGAATGCAAACTGGAAAAACATCTGTTGCCCTAACCAGTTGTAAGTGAGATGTGTTTGAGTAGAAAGGCTCAGAATGTTCTACTGGCTCTGAGAACTAGAACTACACACCATGACTGCTGCTATTGGACTTACACTCCCCTTCATATCTAATTGGACAGTGAAGCCAAAATGTAAAATGTGTCTCCGTACTCCAGCATTTTGGATTTGAAATCAAATGTTTCATATGAGACGGAAGTACATTTTACATTTCCATTTTAATCATTAAGCAAACGCTCTTATCCAAAGCAACTTAAGAGTAGTGAGTGCATAGATTTTCATACTAGTGTGTGTCAGAGATCAAATTTCTCAAGAGTACAGAATGTCCCTTTTTATTTGATTTTTGGGGTATTTTCATACAAATCTGTTTTACCATTTAGAGTACAGGTAGCCCTATTTTCTCTTTTAGGAAAATTAAACCAGTAGATTGGCATTGATCCAGCATGAGGCTGTAGCCTACCTTCCAACTAACTGAAACCCCCTCAGACAAGCGCCACATAGGCCTACATGACTGTCAACAGATGCAGGTGAAAAAGCTGGAGAATATTTAGGTAAAGATTTAGCTATGCTATCAAATACATTTTTGAGAGGTCTGTAAGAGGGTTTTGTACATGCAGGTACAGTATGCTGCTTTTTTAAAATAATAGTATAGGTCAACAGGAAGAATAAACCACGATATTCCTTGCTCATATCGATGTCAAACAATATAATATTGAATGATCAATATTGGTGCCCACCACTAGAAAATACCGTCGCCTGATATGAAACATTTGTTCTCAAATACAAAATGCTGGAGTATAGAGCCAAATAATTTTTTTTTAGCTTCACTGTCTAAATACATACAGTATGGTGTTGAGTGTATACGTACTATAGGCAGATAAATAAGGTGGAATATAGCTACAATGACGAAGAATAATCTTTTTGTTTGTGTTAAGAATCTTGACATTCACGGATGAGAGCAATGTCACGCACTGCAGGCACATACAAATGAATGATGGATTAGATTGTTCATGATGAGTGATGGTGGATTTCATAGGGAATCTTGAAGAGCATTGTTCTTAATCTTCATGCCTAGCCAGAATGCAAACTAGAAAAACACCTGTTGTCCTAACCAGTTGTAAGTGAGATGTGTGTGAGTAGAAAGGCTCAGAATGTTCTACTGGCTCTGAGAACTAGAACTACACACCATGACTGCTGCTATTGGACTTACACTCCCCTTCATATCTAACTGGACAGTGAAGCCAAAATGTAAAGTGTCTCAATACTCCAGCATTTTGGATTTGAGATCAAATGTTTCATATGAGACTGCATTAAATATTTTGATTTACTGTACATTTTAGTTATTTAGCAGACGCTCTTATCCAGAGTGACTTACAGTAGTCGTTTATGTACTTTTTCATACTGGTCCCCCATGTGAGATCAAGCTTCTAAATAAGAGTAAAGCATTTCAAACAAATGTTTTACTGTTTAGAAATTAAAGCACTTTATGCATCTAGTCCCCTAAAGTGAAAAAGTCAGAAGTATTTGGACAAATGTACTTATAATGTATCAAAGTAGTCAAAAGTGTAGTATTTGATCCCATATTTATTGCACGCAATGACTAGTTCCCGCGGGCGCTGAAGATGTGGAATGTTGATTAAGGCAGCCCCCCGCACCTCTCTGATTCAGAGGGGTTGGATTAAATGCGGAAGACACATTTCAGTTGTACAACTGACTAGGTATATCCCTTTCCCTTTATCAAGCTTGTGACTCTACAAAACTTGTTGGATGTATTTGTGGTTTTTTTGGTTGTGTTTTGGACTACAGTATGTTTTGCCCAATAGTAACTGAAGGTGAATGATGACTGGAGTTGATTAATCATGGGCATCAACAGGATTAACTTAAGAAAAAGCATGAATGACTCATGAATAATGATGAGTGAGATGCGGTTCAGAGGATACAAAAAAAAACATTTATTTGGGGGGGTATGATCTTTGTGCCTCTAAACGGCATCTCACTCATTATTCACGATTAATCCATGATTTTCTATAATCATGGTAGCATCCACATTAATGTAGAAGCATTCAGAAACATCTTCTATTCTTACTTACAATAAAAGTGACTCCAAAATGACACAATACATTATTCACCATTCAGTTTCTACTGGGCAAAACATAATTCAAAACACAACCAAAACAAACTGCAAATACATCCAACAAGTTTGGAGAGTCACAAGCTTGATGGAGTCATAGCGTGCAAGGACTATGGGACCAATTACTACACTTGTGACTACTTTAATATACTATAAGTGAATTTGTCCAAATTCTTCCCACTGGACCCACACTACTTGAATCGACATTATTTCAACATAATTTGTCAACGTATTGTGACGTGAAATCTAAGTGGAAAATACATTGGATTTGAAAAAAGTCAAACACCAGTACTGTTTATACTTAATTTCAACCAGCATTGTAAACATTGACATCAACTTAAATACATTGATTTAAACTGACTAACAGGTTGTTACATCAATCTAATTTCAGCATAATCATCAGAACTATGCATAGGTTGAAATTATGTAGAAAATTCCACATAGAATCGTAAAAATATTTGTTTCATCTTATATTCAATAAACTGTATATTGGGTTGTTGAAATTATGTTGAATTTACATATTTTGCAATACTCATCTCATATGTATCTACTGTGTTCTATCCTATTCTACTGTATCTTAGTCTATGCCGCTCTGACATTGCTCGTCCAAATATTTATATATTCTTAGTTCCATTCCTTTAGATTTGTGTGTATTATTGTGAAATTGTTAGATATTACTTGTTAGATATTACTGCACTGTTGGAGCTAGAAACACAAGCATTTTGCTACACTTGCAATAACATCTGCTAAAACAGTGACTCTTACTGGTATACAAGGGACAATGCACTTCAGTGAGAATGAGTCTACCATCCAGATGCCTACCTCTATATACCCTGCTAAGCTTTGGAAACAAGCTATGTTCGTTTCAGCTGAGCTATCATGTAAACCCATTTAGACATTGATCAACGGGTTAAGACTTCAAATGGGAGGACATAAATTGCTTTCATTTCTAAACGGTAAAACAGATATGCATGAAAATACCCTCAAATAAAGGAGGACATTCTGTACTGTTGCCTAATGGATGCGGTAAAGGGTTCGATGAAAAGCAGACCATTCCATTGACCAGATTGGCATATATTCAACAAATCTGATCTAACAAAGTGGATATTCATCACGTCCGTCATGATTTATGTATTGTAACAGGCCCAAAATGTGGATACTTTAGTCCAATTTGGATATATTGAGCTGTTTTTACTGCATAACATTTAGAAGTGATTTATAAATACTAACTCATTTGTATAAACTGGTTAGCATAGCTAGCATACAGAAATCTGCGGTGGTAGTCAAAGTCATTTGTAACTGTAATGCAGTTGCTTGGTGATGATGACATGGACATGTGTTGGGGTTGACATCCATACAAGCATTATACTCCAATGTTTACCTCAACATAGTGTGAAATATACATATAAACAATAGCCTACATTTGCTGGGGGGGCCAACAGTGTAAAAGAGACCACTTCCTCATCCATTTTTGTTATACAGAAATAACAAAACATGCCAAAAAGCTGCTGTGTTGATCAATGTTTAAATATCCCGACCTACGGTTCGCAACGCTCCCAATGTTTTCCCCCCACAGACAGCAGGGCTGCGATATTCTATCTAATACCGACTGAGACTATAGGCCAAGTACAGTGGTTGCTATGGTGAGGATAAATACGACATTCTATCTCAAATCTAAAATGCTGGAGTATAGAGACAATTTCTTTTAAAATAGCCTCACGGTCCAAATCGATTTTATTCTATTGAGGTCATTTTTATTATTCCATTTATTATTCTTATTACGTCATATTGGCAAGAGTGAATGCAAGTAAGCATTTTATTGTAAGGTGATTTGACTTGAACCCCATCATTGTATCTGAACCCCATCACATGATTTCACATGAATTTTCAGATGTGAAATTGTGTGAAAGTATATGTTTTTGGAAGACTTCACGTGATCACCTGTTTTCACATTGTCACATATCGCATTAGCTTCACATAAGATCAGATGTGATCACATTGTCAAATAACTATGAAGGTACGTGGGGCACTTGATGTCATAACATAACTATTAAGCTCCTACTGCTTGTGGAACAAAACAACATGCCAATCATGACAAGATACAAGTGGACGGAGGAAGACACCAACGTCTTTCTAAGTATAATTCACGAACAAGACACATTTCCTAATCCATTTTAAATGGGAAACGCCAAAGAAACTCCTCTGTGTTTCAACAATTACATCAGGACTTTCAAAGTAAGGGATATAACAAACCCTGGCACATCCTAAGAAATAAGTGCAAGGCCTTGATACAGTGCTATCTGCATGAAAAAAGAGAAGTCGCTGGAATTGCTGGAGGTAAAAGCATGTATCGCTTCCTATCGGAAATGTAAGAAATCCTATTATAAAAGACCTGTTGTTGCCTCAATGCTCACCAACATAAACAGCTCACATGCTGGTAAATAACGATGCATTGGTTAGACTACAGGCCGACAGCAAGTTGTCATTCTCAAAGCATGATCTGCCTGAGTATTGATTGTTGACTGCCGCTGGTGAAACTTGAAATAATTGTATGATTCACAATCTCTACATACTGTAGGTGATGAGAATTAAGCTGAGGGAGAGGCATACTAAGAGGAGGATGAGGACAACACCACCCTGGGGAGTACAGGTATTCCAGTCAATTCAGGAAGGACACTCAAATTCAAATTGACTTCAATGAGGATCATTTGGAATTAAAATTACATTCTGAATTGAATGGATTTGAAATGTAACTGACCCATTCCTTGGTATAAACTCCTCTTTTGAGAGGGGGGGGGGTCATCAACTGAACCCCCCTTTAGAGTGCCACAGCTATGCTATCAAAACATTTATATCGCTTACTTAGTCGCTATAAGGATACATCAAAATTGGGATCACCTGATATTTTTATTTTATTTAAACAGGTAAGACCCATTGAGTTTAAAAACATATTTTGCAAGGGTGACCTGGCAAGAAGGCAAAACAGGGAAATACAGTGAGGGAAAAAAGTATTTAATCCCCTGCTTATTTTGTACGTTTGCCCACTGACAAAGAAATTATCAGTCTATAATTTTAATGGTAGGTTTATTTGAACAGTGAGAGACAGAATAACAACAAAAATTGCATTTTAACGAGGGAAATAAGTATTTGACCCCCTCTCAATCAGAAAGATTTCTGGCTACCAGGTGTCTTCTATACAGGTAACGAGCTGAGATTAGGAGCACACTCTTAAAGGGAGTGCTCCTAATCTCAGCTTGTTACCCGTATAAAAGACACCTGTCAACAGAAGCAATCAATCAATCAGATTCCAAACTCTCCACCATGGCCAAGACCAAAGAGCTCTCCAAGGATGTCAAGGACAAGATTGTAGACCTACACAAGGCTGGAATGTGCTACAAGACCATCGCCAAGCAGCTTGGTGAGAAGGTGACAACAGTTGATTATTCGCAAATGGAAGAATCACAAAAGAACTGTCAATCTCCCTCGGCCTGGGGCTCCATGCAAGATCTCACCTCGTGGAGTTGCAATGATCATGAGAATGGTGAGGAATCAGCCAAGAACTACACGGGAGGATCTTGTCAATGATCTCAAGGCAGCTGGGACCATAGTCACAAAGAAAACAATTGGTAACACACTACGCCGTGAAGGACTGAAATCCTGTAGCGCCCGCAAGGTCCCCCCTGCTTAAGAAAGCACATATAACACATGCCCATCTGAAGTTTGCCAATGAACATCTGAATGATTCAGAGGACAACTGGGTGAAAGTGTTGTGGTCAGATGAGACCAAAATGGAGCTCTTTGGCATCAACTCAACTCGCCGTGTTTGGAGGAGGAATGCTGCTTATGACCCCAAGAACACCATCCCCACCGTCAAACATGGAGGTGGAAACATTATGCTTTGGGGGTGTTTTTCTGCTAAGGGGACAGGACAACTTCACCGCATCAAAGGGACGATGGACGAGGCCATGTACCGTCAAATCTTGGGTGAGAACCTCCTTCCCTCAGCCAGGGCATTGAAAATGGGTCGTGGATGGGTATTCCAGCATGACAATGACCCAAAACACACAGCCAAGGCAACAATGGAGTGGCTCAAGAAGAAGCACATTAAGGTCCTGGAGTGGCCTAGCCAGTCTCCAGACCTTAATCCCATAGAAAATCTGTGGAGGGAGCTGAAGGTTCGAGTTGCCAAACGTCAGCCTCAAAATCTTAATGACTTGGAGAAGATTTGCAAAGAGGAGTGGGACAAAATCCCTCCTGAGATGTGTGGCCAACTACAAGAAACGTCTGACCTCTGTGATTGCCAACAAGGGTTTTGCCACCAAGTACTAAGTCATGTTTTGCATAGGGGTCAAATACTTATTTCCCTCATTAAAATCCAAATCAATTAATAACATTTTTAACATGAGTTTTTCTGGATTTTTTTGTTGTTATTCTGTCTCTCACTGTTCAAATAAACCTACCATTAAAATTATAGACTGATCATTTCTTTGTCAGTGGGCAAACGTACAAAATCAGCAGGGGTTCAAATACATTTTTCCCTCACTGTAGCAGCGTGTACATAAAATATTACAGAAAAATACTAAATACACACAAAAGACAGTGTCACAAAGTACAGATACAATTGAATATTAGAAACAACTGCAGCTATCACAAACAGTGTTGTCGATCAGAGTCCTAAAAACAGGCAAGGACACTAACTCCCCTAATATTTTGAAGCATGTTCCAGGATGAAGGGGCATTAAGGGAAAAAGTTTGTTTCCCCATCTTAGTTCTAGCCTTAGGAACATACAAGGACAGCAGCAACTGTGAATGAAGACTGTATTGAGTGACTGATCTGGTCAGTAAGGAACAGAGATACAAAGGGAGTTGTCCTATCAATGCTTTGTATACAAAAGTGTACCAGTGCTTTAGTCACCTGGTGGAGAGAGAGGTCCATTGCACCATAGCATACAAATCACAGTGATGGCTGAGTGAAATAGCATTTGTAATAAATCTTAAAGCACCATGATTAACTGTGTCCAGAGTTTTTAAGGTACTTGCTGAGGCCTGCATATAGACAATATCACCATAATCCAGCACTGATAAAAAAGTGCTTTGAACAAGATATTTTCTGCCTAACATTGAAAAACTGAGACACCCACTGTTGACAATTCTTGACATTCACGCAAGTCAAGGGCATCACACTGGGCTCGTTTGAGTGGGAGGTGCATCTGTTTATTATCTATCCTGTTGCCTAGTCACTTTATTCCAAGTTAAATGTACATATCTACCTCAATTACCTCATACCTCCTGCTAAGACAACTGAATGTCAACACCCGGATACTCTCCAACTACGATACCTGCCATATAGAGTGTGCTGACTTTCTGTTTCTTGACCTAGTACAGTGGGCCGTCAGTGCATATAAGGGTATCTTCAGGCAGACTGTGAACCTGGGGTCCAAGCTCTGCAGGCTTCAGTGTGTGTGTGTTTGGGGGGGCTTCAGGGCCTCTGTGATAAACGGGACAGGGTCAAAGGCATCATAGAGGACCCCACACACAATCTTGCCCAATCTTTTGAGCTGCTGCCTTCCGGAAGGACAACAGGGTCCCACTGTTCAGTAAGAATAGGAGCCAGGCGAGTTTAATTCCATCAGCCATCGCGCTGCTTTACAGCGGGACATAGGACAGATGCAGACCCAATAAACGGTCAGACAGAAAGCTGAGACTTTGAATATGTAAAAATTTTAATGTGTGACTTGTTTAATAACTCTGCAGTTTTCCGAACTGCATGTAATATAATATTGTGTATGTCAATTTGTATGCTGACATCACAGAATGAATTTCCATGTAAATAAACAATAAAGTATATTGTATCGTGTATATAGCCAAGTTATCGTTACTCATTGTGTACTTTTCTATAATTTCTTTATTGTCTTTCTCTGCATTGTTGGGAAGGGCCCACAAGTACAGTGCATTCGTAAAGTATTCAGACTGCTTGACTTTTTCCACATTTAGTTACATTACAGCCTTATTCTGAAATCAATTAAATAAAAATGTTTCCTCATCAATCTACACACAATACCCCATAATGACAAAGCAAAAACAGTTTTTTATAAAAACAGAAATACCTTATTTCCATAAGTATTCAGACCCTTTGCTATGAGACTCGAAATTGAGCTTAGGTGCATCCTGTTTCCATTGATCATCCTTGAGATGTTTCTACAACTTAACTGGAGTCCACCTGTGGTAAATTTAATTGATTGGACATGATTCGAAAAGGCACACACCTGTCTATGTAAGGTCCCACAGTTGACAGTGCATGTCAGAGCAAAAACCAAGCCATGAGGTTGAAGGAATTGTCCGTAGAGCTCCGAGACAGGATTGTGTCGAGGCACAGATGTGGGGAAGGGTACCAAAATATTACTGAAGTACTGAAGGTCCCCAAGAACACAGTGGCCTCCATCATTGTTAAATGGAAGAAGTTTGGAACCACCTAGACTCTTCCTAGAGCTGGCCGCCTGGCCAAACTGAACAATCGGGGGAGAAGGGCCTTTGTCAGGGAGGTGACCAAGAACCTGATAGTCACTGACTGAGCTCCAGAGTACCTCTGTGGAGATGGGAGAACCTTACAGAAGGACAACTGTCTCTGCAGCACTCCACCAACCAGGCCTTTATGCTAGATTGGCCAGATAGAAGCCACTCCTCAGTAAAAGGCACATGACAGCCTGATTGGAGTCTCTGGTCTGATGAAACCAAGATTGAGCTCTTTGGCCTGAATGCCAAGCGTCACGTCTGGAGGAAACCTGGCACCATCCCTACGGTGAAGCATGGTGGTGGCAGCATCATGCTGTGGGGATGTTTTTCAGCGGCAGGGACTGGGAGACTAGTCAGGATCGAGGAAAAGATTATGGAGCAAAGTACAGAGAGATCCTTGATGAAAATCTGCACCAGAGCGCTTAGGACCTCAGACTGGGGCGAAGGTTCACCTTCCAACAGGACAACGACCCAAGACAACGCAAGAGTGGCTTTGGGACAAGTCCATGCATGTCCTTGAGTGGCCTAGCCACAGAGCCCAGACTTGAACTCGATCTAACATCTCTGGAGAGACCTGAAAATAGCTGTGCAGCGACACTCCTCATTCAACCTGACAGAGCTTGTAAGCATTTCACTGTTAGTCTACACCTGTTGTTTACGAAGCATGTGACAAATAAAATTAGATTTTTATTTGATTTGTGACAGCCGAAAGTCAGACACTGATGTGGTTTTCAACAGCAAGGCTCAGTGCAACATGGCAGTGTTGCCATTTATAAAAGTTGTTGTTTATAATGTTGAAATAAACATGTCTCCAACCCCCATATACAGTGGGGCAAAAAAGTATTTAGTCAGCCACCAATTGTGCAAGTTTTCCAACTTAAAAAGATGAGAGAGGCCTGTAATTTTCATCATAGGTACACTTCAACTATGACAGACGAAATGAGAAAAAGAAATCCAGAAAATCAGATTGTAGGATTTTTAATTTATTATTTGCAAATTATGGTGGAAAATAAGTATTTGGTCAATAACAAAAGTTTATCTCAATACTTTGTTATATACCCTTTGTTGGCAATGACAGAGGTCAAACGTTTTCTGTAAGTCTTCACAAGGTTTTCACACACTGTTGCTGGTATTTTGGCCCATTCCTCCATGCAGATCTCCTCTAGAGCAGTGATGTTTTGGGGCTGTCGCTGGGCAACACAGACTTTCAACTCCCTCCAAAGATTTTCTATGGGGTTGAGATCTGGAGACTGGCTAGGCCACTCCAGGACCTTGAAATGCTTCTTCTGAAGCCACTCCTTCGTTGCCCGGGCGGTGTGTTTGGGATCATTGTCATGCTGAAAGACCCAGCCACGTTTCATCTTCAATGCCCTTGCTGATGGAAGGAGGTTTTCACTCAAAATCTCACGATACATGGCCCCATTCATTCTTTCCTTTACACGGATCAGTCGTCCTGGTCCCTTTGCAGAAAAACAGCCCCAAAGCATGATGTTTCCACCCCATGCTTCACAGTAGGTATGGTGTTCTTTGGATGCAACTCAGCATTCTTTGTCCTCCAAACACGACGAGTTGAGTTTTTACCAAAAAGTTCTATTTTGGTTTCATCTGACCATATGACATTCTCCCAATCCTCATCTGGATCATCCAAATGCTCTCTAGCAAACTTCAGGCGGGCCTGAACATGTACTGGCTTAAGCAGGGGGACACGTCTGGCACTGCAGGATTTGAGTCCCTGGCGGCGTAGTGTGTTACTGATGGTAGGCTTTGTTACTTTGGTCCCAGCTCTCTGCAGGTCATTCACTAGGTCCCCGTGTGGTTCTGGGATTTTTGCTCACCGTTCTTGTGATCATTTTGACCCCACGGGGTGAGATCTTGCGTGGAGCCCCAGATCGAGGAAGATTATCAGTGGTCTTGTATGTCTTCCATTTCCTAATAATTGCTCCCACAGTTGATTTCTTCAAACCAAGCTGCTTACCTATTGCAGATTCAGTCTTCCCAACCTGGTGCAGGTCTACAATTTTGTTTCTGGTGTCCTTTGACAGCTCTTTGGTCTTAGCCATAGTGGAGTTTGGAGTGTGACTGTTTGAGGTTGTGGACAGGTGTCTTTTATACTGATAACAAGTTCAAACAGGTGCCATTAATACAGGTAACGAGTGGAGGACAGAGGAGCCTCTTAAAGAAGAAGTTACAGGTCTGTGAGAGCCAGAAATCTTGCTTGTTTGTATGTGACCAAATACTTATTTTCCACCATAATTTGCAAATAAATTCATTAAAAATCCTACAATGTGATTTTCTGGATTTTTTTTCCTCATTTTGTCTGTCATAGTTGAAGTGTACCTATGATGAAAATTACAGGCCAATTGGTGGCTGACTAAATACTTTTTTGCCCCACTGTAACACACTCACAAACTGAAAATGTGTGTATATTGTAAAATCAATTAGTGAGAGTCTCATATCACATTAATTTGTACACATCCACTATATACATAAATTGCAGCAAAGTTGGTTCCTGTTTCAGTCAAGTCTTTGGTCACGTTCTCGTGGGTCAAACAAAAACACCCTAATGATTGGTTGACCATAGAGCTACCCACAATGCAGATGATGGCTGCAGAATGAAGTTGATGAAGAGCAACTGTAGAAACTTGCCGTCAAAAATTCATGACCTCACATGATTTCATGATCACACAAGTCTGACAATTTTTATCCCCATAATGCAACACACTCTGAAAATCGGTGACCATCGACTTGATGATCATCCAATGGGTTTTGAGAAAGAGGCGAGGAGAGAGGACACAAGGAGTATGCAATTGAGAAAAGGCCCCAATCATTCTACACCTCAACCAGTCAAGGCCCCAGAGTTCCTTCCAGTCTGGAAGCACGCTTTACTTTTTGAACTATAACCATTTAAACTGTTGCATAAAAGCTTCATAGACTCCAAAGGCAAAATCTGGATTTGCCTCTTTATCCGTTTCAGCTACAAGGACCAACCCAACATTGAAATGTTCAGACCGACTCAACTTAGACAGCTTCAACACAGCTTTTTGCTACCATTCATACTTCATAAACTATAAATGACGGAATGCAGGCTGCAACATTATAAATCGAAATCACTGCTATAAAACTATCAGAATGTTCAAACTAAAACATTTTGAGAGCTTAAAACCCCATTCTATGGCTTATGCTATAGTACAATGCTTGCCAACTCCGGTCCTCGAGTAACCCCAACAGCACACATTTGTGTTGTAGTCCCGGACAAAAACACCTGATTCAACTTGTCAAGAGCTTGATAATCAGTTGACAAGTAGAATCAGGTGTGCTAGTCCGGGGCCACAACACAAATATGTACTGTTGGGTATACTGGAGGACCAGAGTTGGGAAACACTGATTTTTACTCACTTTAGCCTATTATACTAGCCCACTATAACCCATTATAATAACTCCACACCAACAAACCACCTCAAAATACAGTATGTCACTATAACTAACCCATAGCCTATGAAAACCCTATTACCATATTACAACTTACTCTTGGTTTTTCGTTTTTATAAATACAATAGGGGTAGGCTGTCATTGTAAATAAGAATCTGTTCTTAACTGACTTGCCTTGTTAAATAAAGGTTCAATAAATAAAAATAATAAACTTTTGAACAGTTTTTGTTTTAAAACAAAAAAGCCTTTAAGTGATAGAATAAGGCCAGCTCTTTCACAGACAATGAGAGAGAAATGTGTGCGTATGTTAGTAGATGTCAGAGTAGTATGTATACTTTGAAGTGCCTGTACCTGTATTGCAGCAGGAGTTTAGGTAGTACAGAGCGGACAACAGGACTGTTGTCAACACACTCTAGGAAGGGAGTGAGCTCTCTGGTCCTGTATACATTCCCTACAAACACACACACATAAACGACAAGCCTCATTCAATGACCTTTCTTAATCAAAACGTTGAACTCTAAAGCTAACATTAGACTATAACTAGCAAAACAAAATGGCTTTTTGAGATTATATTACTACAAAGATCATACATGCAAAATTAGCTAGCGACCCAGCCAATTAGCTAGCGACCCAGCCAACATTATGCTTTAACTTGCAATGAAAGCGACTTTCTGACAAAATTAGAAACTTATAATATCAGGCATACAAAATCAGATGTAATAGATGTAATATATGAATTGGCTCCAGCCGCTACACAACCACTCAAAATGGCTTCCCATCTCCTCCAGGGCACTCACCTTGTGCAGAGACGAGTAGTGAGAAAAGCAGCTCTACGACACCCTCTCTGGGGCTCTCCCCGTCAGACAGACAGAACCGGGAAACCACCTCCAGGAAGAAGGAGTTACAGCAGCCTCTGATCTCTGCATGCTGCTGCAGGGCTGACCTGAGATAACACAGGGGTTTGTCACAGCACTGGAGTCAATCCATTCACTGAAACACTTACTGACGAAAATAGCTCTAAATCAGATATTTCAATCATCTGTCACATTCATAAAGACCTTTCTACTACAATTTGTATAAACGTTGTGCTGTGTGAGGGGGTAAAGACAAATGCCCGCTTCAGAAAAAAGGTAAATTAGGTAAGATGGTTGAAGGGTGGATGTTGAAAGCCGTTTCTGAACTCACTTGATGGTTTTAGATACAGAGGGTTGGAAGTTTGGTGGCAGGTCTTCCCTGCACTTGGGACAGTAATGCCTGTCTGTCTGGAGGCTGTTCTGGAGGCAGGACAGACAGAAGACATGTCCACAGGGCAGGGTGGATGGCTCTTTGAACTCTGATAGGCACACTGGGCAATTGATGCCAAACCTAGGAGGTAGAAAGTATCATGAGAAATAAGAAATACAAATATGGCTCAATATACTGTGGATAATGTCAAGTTAACTGTTTAAGTGATGTGAGGCTGAAATCCCTGATACACTATAAAGTAGTACCTGATACACAAAAGTATGTGGACAACCCTTCAAATTTGTGTATTTGGCTATTTTAGACACACCCGTTGCTGACAGGTGTATAAAATCAAGAATGCAGCCATACAATCTCCATAGACAAACATTGGCAGTAGAATGGCACGTACTGAAGAGCTCAGTGACTTAGGATAGGATGCCCCCTTTCCAAAAAGTCAGTTTGTCAAATTTCTCCCCTGCTAGAGCTGCCCCGGTCAACTGTAAGTGCTGTTATTGTGAAGTGGAAATGTCTAGGAGCAACAATGGCTCAGCCGAGTGCTAAAGCGCGTAGCTCGTAAAAATCGTCTGTCCTCAGTTGCAACACTCACAACCAAGTTCCAAACTGCCTCTGGAAGCAACATCAGCAGAAATAACTTATTTGGGAGCTTCATGAAATGGATTTCCATGGCCGAGCAGCTGCACACAAGCCTAAGATCACCATGTGCAATGCCAAGCGTCGGCTGGAGTGGTGTAAAGCTCGCCATTATTGGATTCTGGAGTAGTGGAAACGCGTTCTCTGGATTGATGAATCACGCTTCACCATCTGGTCGTCCTACGGACTAATCTGGGTTTGGCAGATGCCAGGAGAACGCTACTGGTGCCAACTGTAAAGTTTGGTGGAGGAATAATGGTATGGGGCTGTTTTTCATGGTTGGGCTAGGCCCCTTACTTGCAGTGAAGGGAAATCTTAACGCTACAGCATACAATGACATTCTAGACAATTCTGTGCTTCTTTGTGGCAACAGTTTGGGGAAGACCCTTTCCTGTTTCAGCATGACAATGCCCCCATGCACAAAGCTAGGTCCATACAGAAATGGTTTGTCGAGATCGGTGTGGAAGAACTTGACTAGCCTGCACAGAGCGCTGACCTCAACCCCATTGAACACCTTTGGAATGAAATAGAACGCCGACTGCGAGCCAGGCCTAATTGCACAACATCAATGCCCGACCTCACTAATGCTCTTGTGGCTGAATGGAAGCAAGTCCCCGCAGCAATATTCCAACATCTAGTGGAAAGCCTTCCCAGAAAAGTGAAAGCTGTTATAGCAGCAAAAGCGGGATCAATTCCATATTAATGCCCATGATTTTGGAATGAGAGCAGGTGTCCCCACATACCTTTGGCCATACAGTGTATATTAGTTTAATACAAAGCCAAACAATATGATATTGAATTGAGTCTTACCGTAGATCCCCGCTGATGCACTGTTGATGATAAGAGTTGAGGATACGAATCAGATGCTGCAATGTGTCCACATTCCTCAGATCAGGAGAATCCTTCATCAGCTGAGAGGAAGAAAAACAAACACTGTTGAATAGGCCTTGCAGAGTTCTCTTTAAACATGTGTAATCAGTTAAGTAATCAATCAAGGGCAGTGGTGTAGTGGTGCCTTGAGAAGTGGGTATACTCTAATTTTGCCAAACATTTCCCGAATGGCTTGCCTGGCGAAGGAAAGGTGCCCTGTGTGAAAAATCATTTGACAAACAGTGACCTACATTCTATTGTTTGAGTGCACAACTACAAAACACTTTTATCAAGGCAACTGGTTTGATACATTCACCTCTGACGGTATATAATGTACTTACATTCAGTATTCTTGCTCAGATTTGTGATCCTGAGGGTTCCAGAGATCAAATGTAGCATAGTTTTGTTTAATAAAATAAAATGTTATATACTAACACGATCCATGTTGTATACAGCGTTTTGCATGAATTCCGACTCTTTAAACTTCCAACAAAACAATCTATGAAATCTAACTGGCTAAACCTTGTTTCACCAGGTCACGTTTGGTTTCTGTGCAATCCTCAGACACTCTAGAAGGCAACCAAACATTGTTTCATCATTCTACATTACGTATTGGCTACACAACAGGTCAATTAGTCCATGGAGGACAGCCATCATTACGCACCAATGAGACAGGCGGTGTTCACTTGATTATCAGTCTCTTGGTCCAATGACCACCTATCATTTTGAAACATGGCTAGCTAGATAGCCAATGAGCTGGGCTGTACATGAGTATGTGATGGGCTTTACATGAGTATGTGATGGACCTTTGTAGGACTAAAGGCCATTGTCCTATGGCTGCGCGCGTAACGCAATTCATTCTCCATTGAAAATCCACAGGACGCAGGGCAGTTTACGTTACGCAGCCCTCGCTTTCTTCTACAAAGTTTTCTCAACACTGAAAAGTACAACATGGCTACTAAGAGTGAAAACGCTAAATCAAACTTCAAGTATAGACATTTGGATGAGATTATTGCAGAAATTGACCGGGAAAGGGAAACGAGGAGTTCTGCGCCCAACAAAGATTGGAAGGAAAAGGTAACGTTACTTTTATATCAGTAAGTAAAATACGTTTTTTGCTTCTCGTGCTAATCCAGTCGTTTAAATGGTTGCATTATCTTCTAAGATATTTGTCTTTGATTTCTATATATGCACAGAACCAGTCAAAGGTTTGGACACACTACTCATTCCAGGGTTTTTCTTTATTTTTACTATTTTCTACATTGTAGAATAATAGTGAAGACATCAAAACTATGAAATAACACATATGGAATCATTGCACACTCAATGCCAAGAGTGTGCAAAGCTGTCATCAAGGCAAAGGGTGGCTACTTTGAAGAATCTCAAATATAAAATATTGTTTCATTTGTTTAAAACTTTTTTTTGGTTACTACATGATTTAATATGTTTTCATTCATAGTTTTGATGCCTTCAATATTATTCTACAATTGAGAAAATAGTAAGAATAAAGAAACCCTGGAATGAGTAGGTGTGTCAAAATGTTTGACTGGTGTTGTATATTTATAGATATGTGTTGTGTATTTGATGTATTGATGCAGTGCTCACCACCTGCTAAGATAAAGGTTCAATAAAATAAGTAACAGTAAACTTGAGTTCTAACTGATAAAAAAAAAATCCTCAACAGTGGTAGAGTAGGATGACCTGTGGGAGCCAACTTCAGACACCACATTCAAGTCCTCTATCCCCCACTCATTCAAAAGTAGGAATTGGTTCCTCCAGTCTGACCCCTCTGCTGTCTCTGTCTCCACACCCACCCCCGCCTGACCATATAGAGAAGTGAAGGTTAGTACCTTTTATGTAGGGAAGCTAATGATCCATCATGTATGACATTCCTGGGGGTGTGTAAATTGTACTTTTTTATTACCATAGCATTTTTGTATGTTCTCTGTAGTTATGTACTTGGAAATGTCTCAATTGACCAACTCTGCAACTTGGGTACATTTGGGCAAACTCGTGAGGGACACCTGGGAGACTTGATACAAAATATTATGTAGATGTCTCATTCTTGAATGTATCAGACTGAAACTTGGCACATGACTGGGCAACACCTAAATTACACCCAGCTTCCTGAATCTAAATTACACCCCCAATCTTTTGCATTTCAAAGATGATGCAACAAAAATAGAAAACATGTTTTTTTGTTTGTTTTATCTTTTACCAGATCTAATGTGTTATATACTCCTACATTCATTTCACATTTCCACAAACTTCAAAGTGTTTAATTTAAAATAGTATCAAGAATATGCATATCCTTGCTTCAGGTCCTGAGCTACAGGCAGTTAGATTTGGGTATGTCATTTTAGGAGCAAATTGAGATGAAGGGTACAAATGCTCACACCACATCAGGAGACCACTTTTGAGGCTTGGGAAAAATCCATGAAATTTCGATTTTTGAATCTAGTTACCCTTTAATTCAACTGCAGTTGGCACCTAATATTGTTGTATGGTTAGCAGTGTTTCTGTAGCGCACATGAGATGGAGTTTGCAAAACAAATGGCCACTGGATTGATGATATATTCATGATATATATATTTCTGACAGGTAGACTACTTTGTAGCTCTAACATTTAATTGAGAAGGTTTTTGAGAAAGCCTTTCCATCTACCAGAAGACAGTTATCTCTATCATTAGCATCGCTATATTTTTCCTGTTCCTTCATTGTTTGAAACCTCTGTTTGACTTCATATTATGAGGCATGTCTTACCTTTCTTCAAAGTAGCCGACAGACAAAATCGCACCATAGAAACATGGAGGCAATTATTTTATAAAGACTTATGCGCTCTCCTGTTCAACTTTATTTCATTGTCGATCAGCCAAAGGAATTATTGTATTCATATTAGCAGACCATAATAGTTGTTGCATCTTTCGATCTCTCTTTCTAAATTTCGAACCGATATTTCCATCTTGTTGGTCGCATGTGCGGTGTGCATTTTAGAACAGTGTTTTCCCCAAATTGCATTTTGGAACATTTACGCGTAGACCTACCAATGTGTGCACATTGCTGGCTTAAAATTTCAAGAAATAATAATTTATCAACATTATAACTTCTTAGGGAGCGGCTCCCGAGGTTTTGGAGAGTCTGGCGTGCCCAAAGTAAAATGCCTCCCACTCAGGCCCAGAAAATAGGATATGCACATAATTAGTACTATTGGATAGGAAACACTCTGAAGTTTCTAAAAGTGTTAACATAATGTCTGTGAGTATAACAGAACGGATATATCAGGTGAAAACCCGAGGAATTTCTATCCTGGAAAAAGTGTTTTTGACACATTGCCTCATTTTGAACCCCTCCTTATTGAAAACAGCCATTTCTGGGAGTAAGATTGCAGTATCTATTGCTTCCACTGGATGTCAACAGTCTCTAGACAGTGTTTGATGATGTTTAGTTGCTCTGGATGGTAATAGAAGAAGAATTTCGAACTAGTCATCGGATGTAAACAGAAGAGGATGCGCGTTCACGGGCTCGCGCGCACTATGGTTTTTTCCTTTCCTATTGCCCAGTTTATAATCCGGTTGAAATATTATAGTAAATATACATAAAAGTGTTCCTAAGGATACATTATCAATGATGTTTGATTGTTCTTGGACAAGTGTATAGGTATAGGTTGAACGCGTTCTCTTCACGGTTCAATGGGCGAGTGGACGCTGTATTTTAGGAACATAATGCGCCAACCAAACAGAGATTTATGGATATAATAAATGACTTTTTCGAACAAAAGAACCATTGGTTGTCTTCGTTGGACACTTGAGAAGCCCTCAGAAGAAGTTCTTCAAAAGGTATTTGTTTTCACTGTGAAATGTGTTTTGTGTGAACCTCGATGGTTTATGAATTTATGCTAATGGCAAATATTGGAGGTGCTACCTTCAAACAATCAAATGTAGTGCTTTCGCCGTAAAGCCTTTTTAAAATCTGATAACGCTGTGATATTGCCAAGAAGAGCTTTTGATGACTATGCAACACTTGTATATTGATGAATGTTTAATAATTCAACTTTTGGATTTTGAATTTGGCGCCTTGCATTTCACCGGGTAGTGTCGGGAGCGCTAGCGCCCCACAACTCCGTAAGTAGTTAAGCTAAACATTCTGATCTGTTCCATCAGCCTTATTAATTGATACGGTATATACCTCCACCACACGCATCCTGGGGGTTAAGAGTATACACAATGCCCTAAAAGTGGGTATACAGCAAATACCTGCGTAAACCCTCCTCTACAGCACTGCAAGGGTGGGTGGATCATTATTGCTAATACTGTCTAAACCCAACTTCTCACTTACGCTTTGGAGAAGGCTACAGTGTTTTAGAGCCAGATCCTCCAGACTGGGGTTTATCTGTTTCCCCTTAAACAACACCTGCTGGATGAATGCTGCTACTACAAGCATCCCACGCCAAATAGACCTGAAGGACAGAAGAAGTTGAAGAAGGTGACTATTATACAAAATGTCTGTATTTTCACTTTATTTGGTATGAATCAATCTAATGATCAACTAATGAGTCAGTCAGCCAATTGGTCAGTCAATCAATCAATTAATCAAACAATCAAAGAATAACTAACTATATCAATCAATGAATGTACCTGATAGAGTCCAGGTGCTGGAGACAGCCAGGGTTGCAGAGAGAGCTGTACTTCTCACCGAATGCTCTATCCAGACATGGCTGTAGGAGCTCCACTCTGCGTAAGAGGTACTCACACTCTGTCAGGGACGTCACAGTCTGCAGCTTGGTCCTCTCCACACAAATTCCAAGAGCCAAAATGTCCTCTAGCTGCCACAAAAAAAGATTGTCATCATGCTTTCTTTTTTACTCCAGTTCGTAACATAATTCTTTGAATGTTGTTCCTTGTGGCCATATGTGACCAGGAAAAACTTCCAGCCCTAGTTACTCTTAAATCTGGACCTTATTTATAGTGTAATTGATGTGATCTCACCATGTCAGTGGGCTCTGTGTGTGAGGCCTGCTGTAGAATGTCTGGGGCCAGCTGGGGCTGCAGCAGCAGGATATGGGACAGAGTGTCCAGTCTGGGAGCATAGTGTCTAGCTGCAGCCATCACCCAGGCAGGGGACAGATGAGGGTTCATGGTCATGGAACGCTGGAGTTCAGACACACAGCCCAGCGCCGCTCTGGTGAACACCTGTGTACGAGGAACAGGGGTAACCAATTTGAGAAAATATAATGGAAACACTATTATGAATGGTAATTCATAGTTTATAAATCATTCATTAATTGACAGTTGTTAGTGTTCCCAATATCTTTTTACTAGACTGTTTTAAAATGTGATGTGAAATGGTATCTCAAGATTCACCCTCAGCTCATCTTCAGATTTGATCTTGAAGGAAAGCAGCAGAAAGTCACGCAGATATCGTTGGGCCAAGTCCAGGTGCTCCTGGTCTGAGAGTTTCCCTATGAGGCTACCCAGCTTGCTACTGGTGGCCGTGCTCACAAACTGGACAATCCTCTGGGTGCTGTCATCCTCCTTTGTGACTGAGAGTGAGATTCAGTTAGTTAGACAATACTCATAGCATAATATAATTTATTTCATTCTAGATAGTCCCAATACAGACACATGATTGGGGACATAGATAAACCAGATAACAAAGTGTGTCACTCACCTGGTATAAACTCTGATTCCTCCCACAGGCTTTGGAAGTGCATTCTCATGAGCCAACTGAAGGGGGCAGCACAGGGGTGTTCCTCACCACCTAACAGTAAGTAATGTTGCACCAAGACCTCCTGGTCTGACCCACTAGAGGAAAATGTAAATATAATTATACAACTATATATCAGTCAGGTATTTTTATTAGTTGATTACTTCAATTGAGATCAAAAAGGTTACTGGAACTATTCATAGTGACATTTATACAGACAGATGTCAGCAAGCACAAAACAATTGCCCTTCAGGGACAATACCAATTTACTGAACTGGATACCTGGAGTTTTGTGGTGGTATAAGGTCCAGAATCTGTCTGTCTTCCAGAATGTCCAACCAAAGCTGTATGAGGGCCTGACTAAGACCAGCAGAGATCAGCAGGTCCAGGTTGGCATCCCTGTCCAGAACCTCCACCATATAGGCCAGAACTGGAGTCAGGGTGGACTGCAGACAGCGCCATAGGGTGTGTCTTACAGTGAAGGAATACACAGAGAGAAAATATCAGGCCCAGGAAGAAATACTAAGGAAAGCATCTTCTTGTATCAACTATATACGAACACCGCACATCAGACTCAGGAAGAAATACTAAAGAGTTGATATTGTAAGATACCTATCTTCTATCCAAGACAATTGCTATAGTTCATGGTCAGTCTAATAAGATTGTGTTGATGTTCTACTACCTTAGAGTTCTACTTTTAAATTGTTCTACTTCTAAAGTGTTCTACCAGGTGTTCTACTACCTTAGAGTGCCCCCCTCCTGTAGAGCCTGGCGTTTCTTGGCTTCTCTGTTCACCCACTCCCCTGGATTGTGAACCAGCTCTTCCCTCTGTGCCAGGGTCCCTGCCAGTCTACCCAGCAACACGTTCTGGAAAAGAGCTGTAGGGCACATGAAACAGTATTACCTAAGGGACAGATCGACATTTACTGGGGGGGTAGGCTTCAAAGTAGAAAAGGGTTGTCAAACATTTTGGGGGCTTTGGGAAGGGTTGTGTGTTTTTATGGGGGACACAGGGGAGGGTAGTGCATTTTCTTCCCTGGTTTACATTCACTCTTCAGCTCGTATTTTCCTTATAAACAATGGCTTGACTTACATTTGATATTACTCTAATAAAGTTTAGAAACGTTTGTGAAGGTATGGTGTGGCTATTATTAAGCTTTAGTTACTGCAGGCCTATGATAAGAAGGCAGTGCGCCCCGGCGCTCCAACTGACTCCGACTTGTGGTGAGGAAGACTGTAACAATATAATGCTTATCTTTATACAAAATATACTGATCGAAAACTTTCGAATTACCCTCCTGAATGTCTATATCTGTACAGCAGACGCAGTAGCCTGCCACCGGCATATCTCTATCTCTCTGGGGTTAGGCCTAAACTTCTCTTCCTTTATTTATATATATATATATATATATATATATATATATATATATATATCGTACGGATCACCACGCACGGTTCGTCACGCATGTGAACCGCGGATCAATTTCAAAGTTTAACCATCATAGTGTGAAGGTTTTACTGCCACTGTTACTTTTTAAAGTAATATTTCCCTAAATCTCGATGCAGAGTTGCAGTGAAAAGACAAAGACAAGACCGATGCGTGCTATGTTTTATTCTAAGCTTGATTTAGATTTAAAAAAATGTAAAGCAGTTGTGTGTGCACTGTTCACGGGAATGGGGCATGTAGAATCCCACCGAATCAGTCCTGGATGCTCGCATTGCAAAGAAGAAAAAAGAGCAGTGATAGCCATGGCTAGCGGAAGAGCTGAAGAACTGGAAAAGCCTCCCGCTTCATTTAAGTCTCATGTATGGGAGCATTTTGGCTTCCCTGTCAAATATGATGATGGAAGAAGGGTGGTGGACAACACCATTACGGTGTGTAGGCATTGTGCCACAAGAAATCCATATGATCATGGAAATACATGTTTAAAGCGTCGTCACCCTGGTGTGTCTACCTCTTAAAACAAGGATTCTACAATCCATTGCCTCAAGTGAGGAAGACCGCACCATCACTAGAGATGTCAAGGCTGCTATAACCCAGATACCCGCCTAATGTACAGGACTACCTTCATAGATCTACTGCACTGGATCCAAGGTTCAAGTCCCTGTCTCACCTAGACCCTGCCCTACGCCGGAACACATACAGTGATCTCACCACTGAGAATGTGGCCACTGAAGAGGTAAAAAAATATATAATAATTGGGAATGACTTAAATAATAAATATACTGCAGTCTAATCTTAGTCTATGCTATTGCTATTAGAATCATCCAATAATAATTTTATTAAAATGTTTCTGCCACAATTATAAACTCAGCAAAAAAGAAACAGACCTTTTTCAGGACCCTAAATCCAAATAACTTCACAGATCTTCATTGTAAAGGGTTTAAACACTGTTTCCCATGCTTGTTCAACCATAAACCATTAATGAACATGCACCTGTGGAACGGTTGTTAAGACACTAACAGCTTACAGACGGTAGGCAATTAAGGTCACAGTTAGGACACTAAAGAGGCCTTTCTACGGACTCTGAAAAACACCAAAGGAAAGATGCCCAGGGTCCCTGCTCATCTGCGTGAACATGCCTTAGGGATGCTGCAAGGAGGTATGAGGACTGCAGATGTGGCCAGGGAAATACATTTTAATGTCCGTACTGTGAGACGCCTAAGACAGCGCAATATGGAGACAGGACGGACAGCTGATCGTCATCGCAGAGTTACACCAGGAACGCACAATCCCTCCATCAGTGCTCAGACTGTCCGCAATAGGCTGAGAGAGGCTGGACTGAGGGCTTGTAAGCCTGTCGTAAGGCAAGTCCTCACCAGACATCACCGGCAACAACTTCACCTATAGGCACAAACCCACCGTCGCTGGACCAGACAGGACTGGCAAAAAGTGCTCTCGCAGTTTTGTCTCACCAGGGGTGATGGTCGGACTTGCGTTTATCGCCGAAAGAATGAGCGTTACACCAAGGCATGTACTCTGGAGCGGAATCGATTTGGAGGTGGAGGGTCCGTCATGGTCTGGAGCGGTGTGTCACAGCATCATCGGACTGAGCTTGTTGTCATTGCAGGCAATCTCAACGTTGTGCGTTACAGGGAAGACATCCTCCTCCCTCATGTGGTACCCTTCCTGCAGGCTCATCCTGACATGACCCTCCAGCATGACAATGCCACACTGCTCGTTCTGTGTGTGATTTCCTGCAAGACAGGAATGTCAGTGTTCTGCCATTGCCAGCGAAGAGCCCGGATCTCAATCCCATTGAGCACGTCTGGGACCTGTTGGATTGGAGGGTGAGGGCTAGGGCCATTCACCTCAGAAATGTCTGGGAACTTGCAGATGCCTTGGTGGAAGAGTGGGGTAACATCTCACAGCAAGAACTGGCAAATCTGGTGCAGTCCATGAGGAGGAGATGCACTGCAGTACTTAATGCAGCTGGTGGCCACACCAGATACTGACTTTTAATTTTGACACCCCCTTTGTTCAGGGACACATTAATCAATTTCTGTTAGTCACATGTCGGTGGAACTTGTTCAGTTTATGTCTCAGTTGTTGAATCTTGTTATGTTCATACAAATATTTACACATGTTAAGTTTGCTGAAAACAAACACAGTTGACAGTGAGAGGATGTTTCTTTTTGTGCTGAGTTTAGTTCTATGAAATAAATGATTAGTTAGTTTAATAGATCAAGTCATTTTTTATGCAGGGTCAAGCCACACAGCTGACAGGAGCAGCCTGAGGCATCTCCTCCACAAAATAATTTGGCCATGAAGGAGCTTTTCAGGGAGACCTTTGCGAGCAAGGACACAGGCAAGACGTTTGCCAACAGGTGGCATCCTACAAGGCAGCAAGCGGTATTCCAGTGGATGGTGATCCACTGGCATGGTGGAAAAGCAATGTGTGTAAATACCCTTACACTGCCATGATGGCAAGTCGCTACCTGGCTGTGCCTGGCACTTCAGTTCCTAGCGAGAGGGTGTTCTCCACAGCAGGGGACATAGTGACTGCAAAGAGGTCTCCTCTCTCCCCAGACAATGTAGACATCCTCATTTTTTTTATATATAATTTGAAGTTATAAGCTAAGGTCTGCTTTGCTTTCTTTCTTGTTTGACTTTTTTTGATGATGTGGACACAGGCAATTTTTTCATTCACTATTGTTCAAAGGAAGAAAGTATCATGCCTCATATTGCTTTAATTTAACAATTGAGTATTGAATATTTTATTTTAAGATTTTATTTAAACATTGAAAAGTTCCTTGCTTTAAGTGTTCTTTAAGTAATAAATGGAAAGCAACATTTTATTTGTCTCTCCGTATTTTTTTTGCTGATCGGAAAAATGATCAGATCCGTTAAACACAGTACCAGTCAAACGTTTGGACACACTAACTCAGGTGGTTTTTCTTTATTTTTACTATATTGTAGAATCAGAGTGAAGACATCAAAACAAAGGGTGGCTACTTTGAAGAATCTCAAATATAAAATATATTTTGATTTGTTTAACACTTTTTTTTTGGTTACTTCATGATTTCATATGTGTTATTTAATAGTTTTGATGTCTTCACTATTATTCTACAATGTAGAAAATTGTACAAATAAAGAAAAAGCCACCTTAAAAACCCTTGAATGAGTAGGTGTGTCCAAACTTTTGACTGGTTATATACAGGTTTACAGTCGGAAGTTTACATACACTTAGGTTTGAGTCATTAAAACTCGTTTTTCAACCACGACAAATTTCTTGTTGACAAACTATAGGTTTGGCAAGTCGGTTAGGACATCTACTTTGTGCATGACACCAGTAAGTTTTCTAACAATTGTTTACAGACAGATTATTTCACTGTATCACAATGCCAGTGGGTCAGAATTTTACATACAGTAAGTTGACTGCCTTTAAACAGCTCAGAAAATTCCAGAAAATTATGTCATGGCTTTAGAAGCTTCTGATAGGCTAATTGACATAATTTGAGGTGTACCTGTGGATGTATTTCAAGGCCTACTTTCAAACTCAGTGCCTCTTTGCTTGACATCATGGGAAAATCAAAAGAAATCAGCCAAGTCCTCAGAAAAGAAATTGTAGATCTCCACAAGTCTAGTTCATCCTTGGGAGCAATTTCAAAATGCCTGAAGGTACCACATTCATCTGTACAAACAATAATACGCAATTATAAACACAATGGGACCACGTAGCCGCCATACCGCTCAGGAAGGTGACATGTTCTGTCTCCTAGAGATGAACGTACTTTGGTGCGGAAAGTGAAAATCAATCCCAGAACAACAGCAAAGGACGTTGTGAAGATGCTGGAGGAAAGGTACAACCCACAGTAAAACGAGTCCTAAATCGACATAACCTGAAAGGCCGTTTAGCAAGGAAGAAGCCACTGCTCCAAAACCGCCATAAAAAAGCAACACTACGGTTTGCAACTGCACATGGGGACAAAGATCGTACTTTTTGGAGAAATGTCCTCTGGTCTGATGAAACAAAAATAGAACTGTTTGGCCATAATGACCATTGTTATGTTTGGAGGAAAAAGGGGAGGCTTGCAAGCTGAAGAACACCATCCCAACCGTGAAGCACGAGGGTGGCAGCATCATGTTGTGGGGGTGCTTTGCTGCAGGAGGGACTGGTGCACTTCACAAAATAGACGCCATCATGAGGAAGCAAAATTATGTGGATATATTGAAGCAACATCTCAAGACATCAGTCAGGAAGTTAAAGCTTGGTCGCAAATGGGTCTTCCAAATGGACAATGACCCCAATCATACTTCCAAAGTTGTGGCAAAATGGCTTAAGGACAACAAAGTCAAGGTATTGGAGTGGCCATCACAAAGCCCTGACCTCAATCCCATAGACAATTTGTGGGCAGAACTGAAGAAACGTGTGTGAGCAAGGAGGCCTACAAACCTGACTCAGTTACACCAGCTCTGTCAGGAGGAATGGGCTGAAATTCCCCCAACCTATTGTGGGAAGCTTGTGGAAGGCTACCCAAAACATTTGACCCAAGTTAAACAATTTAAAGGCAATGCTACCAAATATTAATTGAGTGTATGTAAACTTCTGACCCACTGGGAATGTGATGAAAGAAATATAGCTGAAATAAATCACTCTCTACTATTATAATGACATTTCACATTTTTAAAATAAAGTGGTGATCCTAACTGACCTAAGACAGGGAATTTTTACTAGGATTAAATGTCAGGAATTGTGAAAAACTGAGTTTAAATGTAATTGTCTAAGGTGTATGTAAACTTCCGACTTCAACTGTATATATGAGATGAAGTCGGAAGTTTACATATTTATATATATTTATATTAATGAATATCATACAGTAGACACCTAAACCTATAGGCCTTTGTATGCAATGGCCTGATACATTTAGTGCTCAAATCTCTGCCAGCTGAACCGTGAGGTGGACTATAATTGTTTTAGGAAAGTACCCTCCCCCAAAAAATAGGCTGTAAAGTTTGGCATACGCTACACATAGACTCTGGCAAGTGCGCTACTCCAGTGTCACTTTGATTATGCCTGCACATCATGGTTCACCAGCAGACCCAAACATCTAAAGAATAAGCTATCAACCAAACAAGCTCGTAAGAATTGTACTTAAACTCCCCCCTCATACTCTGTAGGTTGAGCATTTCTTTGTCTCTATCTCTATAAAGTGTCTGTATTTATGTAATTGTATATGTATTCATGTAAATAATAGGGACCACAATGGAAATAAGTCCCCAAATTTATTGTGCAATCCCGGTCACTTCTTATCTTTGTGTATACATGTCTTTATTTAACTGGCAAATAAAATCAAATCAATCAATCCAAACTGTGCAGCGGCCAATTGATGAATGGAAAGAGACATCTTGTTACAAAACACCAACAAGTTCAATGAGATGTATTTTCTGTTTGTCCAGATTGACGGTCTATTTATTGTGGTGTTGAAAACGCAAACCATGATATTTAAGTGCCCAAAGTTGGTATGCTTTGTTTATTAATTGTTTGGTGCATTGGCACAGAAACCTGTTGGTGGAAAATTATTTTAATGTATTTTTAGCATCAACATTTAGAAAATCTGATTTCCCCCTAGCTGATCATTGTCTGCAGCCGGCTCTGATCGTAGTGTAATGAGACAGGCAGTGAGAGTTAGCTCGTCAATTGTGGTTGGCGAACCCTCAACCTTACCTTCTGGCCCGTAGCCCTGCTTGGCATCGACTGTGCCACAAATACATGCTAAAGTGGCAAAGTCTATATCTACGTTTATTAACACAGGGTCGCTACGTTTATTAACACAGGGTCGCTACGTTTATTAACACAGGGTCGCTACAGTTATTGCATTTATATAATGTTTACATATCCGACATTACTCATCTCATATGTATATGCTGTACTCTAAACCATCTACTGCATCTTGCCTACGCCAATCAGCCATCGCTCATCCATATATTTACATGTACATACTCGTATTCATTCCTTTACTCTTGTGTGTATAAGGTAGTTGTTGTGAATTTGTTAGATTACTTGTTAGATACTACTGCATGGTCGGAACTAGAAGTACAAGCATTTCGCTACACTCGCATTAACATTTGCTAACCATGTGTATGTGACAAATAACATTTGATTTGATATTTGTGGTGGTAAACATTATTTGAGTTAATTATATAAGCGGAGAAGGTGTTCCGTTTATTTTACAGTAAAAAGGGGAGGGTCATGTGAAAATATTTTTTACTTTGAGGGGGGGTGCATTTTTGTTTTTAATGCCACCTTGAGTTTGGACCAGCCCCCCTACACAGTAAATTTCGATCTGTCCCTAAACCTTTCACTTCACTATAGTACAGTATATGCAGTACACTCAGACAGTTTTCCACTGTGTTTGTATACTTTAGTTACATGATGGTTGTATGTGAGAATCACATTAAAAACAGCAATAAAGTTCAAGAGCAGTAAAATAATGTCAAGGACTGTCTATTTACCTCCCATCTCTCCGTGTTTCTCTCCAAGAAGCCCCAGCAGTATGTTCATGCGTTGCATGCTCCTGGAGGTCATGTCATTGGGGTCTCTCAGCAAACCTACTGCTTTCTGAATGCAGGACCTCACCAGGGATAAACTGTGCAGGTGTGCCGTCTCTGCTTGGACATTAACAGACTCACAGGTCTCTATACCTGACTGTGCAGGTGGGACAAGCTTGCTGATTGGCATTCCACAGAAAATCAACAAGTTCAAGCTCATGTCTTCTGTGTCCCTGAGGTCATCAATGTGCATTGAAAGCCAGACACCTGAAAGAAAAAAAACATAAACACACAAATATTAATTAATGGATGTACTCAATAGTCAACAGCACATCACTGTACATTAGGCTTGCCAGACTGGAAACTGTGACTCACCTCCTTGGAAGCCAATGTACTGAGATCCTCCACTCTGAATGCGGGACAGCTTGGTGATGAAGACCACATAACAACAGGACTGATCTGACTCCAGTGTTATCAGGTAGTTCAGAGTGCAGTACCTGGACAGACACAGTGTGATAAGGTTAGTTTTACTGAGGGATTTCAACAACTCTCTCTCTTCAGCACTGGATTGGCCCACTATTTTTAACCACATAGATTAAGTTTTAAACAAATATTATAATTTGCCAATTTTGTTTAATGGGGCAACAGTATATTAAATATTTTTGCATTGTAATTTCAGAGATAGTCCATCATATATCTACATTAATAGTGGAATGATGGTGAATAAAAGAAGAAAATGGCCAAAATATTTTTGGGCCCACACAAAATTGCATTCTAATGGTGCAGCCTTCTTATTGGACAGTCTCTTGTTGTCAAGTTGACTGGGGCCAGCAAAGGGCAATCGTCCAAGAGTTGTGTTGAAGGCAGGCTGTGTTGTTGCAATTAACCTACTTTCCACACGGGGCCAGCATTTAACATAGTAATCTTTTAACACAATGACCAATACTAAGAACATCTCAAACAAAATCAGATAAAAAAAAAGTACTTTGCTGATGCTATCAGCTCGTCGCTACAGTGAGAGTCCTCTATGTCCATCTGAACGACCAGAATACGGATGGACGGACCAGCATCTTGTAAGAAGCCGCTAAAGCAGTCAAGGAGAGAGAATGTGAGAGTGATGAAAACAGCTAGAGAGAAAAACCTAAGTGTATAACTTGTGGTGTTAAGTTATAGTGGTTTTGTACCGTATCTTGCTGCAGAAGGAGACCTCTGTGTCAAATTGGTGAAGAGACAGCAGGAGGAAGGTTTGGGTGTGCAGGCCCAGAGCTTGAGCCAACCCTCGCATGTCAGATTTGGTAAGCAAACTGGAGAATGTGGTGACCTTACAAAATGGAAGAATAAACATTGTTGGTGAAGTAAACTGGTACTATAATTAATTGGGTTCACAAGTTCACATAATTATATGTTACTCTACTTACTTCAATAAACTTGCTGGAGTTTTCTGACTTGTTCAAGTGGCTCTTCATGAAGTCCCTTAGTGAGTGAGTATGCTGATGATGAAAGTACATCTTCTGAAGTCTCTCTTTCTCCTGATTTCCGAGGTCTGTATACTTCAGTCTTAGCACTGAGTCAGGTGTGGCACAATTCAACAGGAAACTCTTGGCTGATTCAAATACCTTCTCTTCCTCATCTGTGTCTTTAGACTGACTGTTTCTTGTCTCCACATCATCGTTGTCCGCATCCATTGCCATGTAATCATCATCTACTTCGCTATTGGTAGGTGTGCATGCCAGTTCTCCATCTTGATCATCTACCACCTCCATGAGAACATCCTCCTCAGCCTTATCCATTGAAATGTTCTTCTTCTCTTCATCATCATCAGCATCCATATCCATAACACAAGGATCAGCCCCTTCTTTCTGTCTGTGCTCACCTGTCTCATTTGCTTCCATGTCCCCCAGAAGCTCATCTCCTTCATCCTTGTGTTGCTGATCCACAGCCTGATCCCTCTGATGCTCCCTACTCTCCAGGGCCTGCAAGAGAGCACTGGCACAGGCATCCCCATGGAAACCAACAAAAACATCAGACAGTTGGAAATCTTCTGACACCGCAGTGCCAGAGAAGTCCTGCACCCACTCTTTGAGTTTGGCCAGAACCCTGTGCTGCCAGGGAGTCAGGTCTGTGCTTCTGTCCACCCTGTGTTTTTCCAGCCTGTTGATGAGTGGCACTGGGAATTGTGTGTAGACCTTCATCTGGTCCTCTACCACCACCAGCCTGAAGTCCCTGTGGACACGACACTTTACCCTGTGGGACCCCAGCCCCAGATCCACATACTGCTGCCCACACAGGTAGACGTAGTACTGGTTCAAGGCATCGTACAGGCTCTCATAGAGATTCTGTAGGTTCAGAAGGATGACAGTACGGCCTGTTTCCATGCAGGTCTTCACCCGGTTCACATTGCGGCAAATCTGGGCATATTCCTGATCCTTAGGAAAGCCTGAGCCAAACACAATCTCAGGGGATGCATAGTCTGCCTTGGCAAATACTTGCTGCTGAAGGATATGGAGGGCTGCATTGTTGGTGGTTAGAAGAAGGAGGTACCGGCTTTCTTGGTTGTTGTCTCGGGCAAGATTTTGTTCAACCATTTGCAGAGTGCTTGGTCTGGGAACTTCTCTGAGGTTCTGGGAGACATCTTGGAAGAAAATGACAGGATCAAAGTCTTCAGGTTGTCCACTGAAGTTACGCAAGATGGCTTCTGCCAACTGTCTGTCATTTGGTTCTTTATCTGAACATTTGACTGTGGCAAAAAGCATTTTCACCAGACTGTAATAGTCTCTGAGACCAAAGAACTGGTTCTTTGCTGTCTCTTTACAAATATTCAAAAAGGCCTTCGCTAACAGCGGAAAGAGGTGTTTGATTTTCAGAAGAATTGGGTTGGAGGATGAGCAGATCCCTTTGGCTGTTTCCACCAGCTCATCCTCACTTGGATCCCCCCGAGACACAAAGATCCCCCTGTTCATCTTTGCCGGGTCCAGAGCCCAGTTTGAGATCCCAACAAACCCAACCTTCATGTATGGGTCTGGCCTGTCATTGTCAATGCAGCCATCCTCCAAGAGGGGATGAAGGGTCTTCAAGGGCATCTGTGGGGAGTCTTCTGCTAACCCAATCTCATCCAGCACCACCACTGACACATACTCATCCATGTTTTTGTCTTTCTGGAATCGGGCACAGTTCCTGAAAGTTCCGATGATGCCCTCAGGGCTGGAGTGAGGACTGCACTGGAAGGAGACCATGTGCACCTGCTTGAGCTTCTGGAAGAGCCTACAGTGGGATGCTTGGCCCTGCATGGCGTCCGCAACCACAGTCTTGGCCAGGGACTTAGAGCTCCCTGGTTTGCCAACTAGAAAGAGTGGGATCCGGAGCTCAATGCAGACCACCATGAGGAACACGTTCTCTTTGAGTGCTATGTTCTTGGCCACTGTCTCCCTTGTCTCTATGTTCTCGAGGAAGAAGTCTTGACATAATGAAATCACCTGCTGCAGTGATTCTGGGGTGTTCAGCGGTTCTGGGAAGTGTTGACTGATAGCTGATAAGTACTGCTTCTTTGAAACCAGAGATGGGTAGTAGCACACTCCCACTGCAAGTGCCAGGCACTTCAAAGTCCTCTGAATGCTGGAATCATTGGAATCAGGGAACAGGTCGTTGCTATGGTGGTAAAACCATACTAGCACCTTTATGGACCTCTCCACATCTCTCAGACTCACAAAACTGCACTCGTTCTTTCGATTACGCATGTAACTTTGAGAGGCTGCCAGCACACCTGATATTACATTGCCACACGCCACAGGCAAATCATGATCCTTGGCTTGCTTCTTGACAATCTGTCTGATGTAGGAGAGCTCAGTGGAATTGCTCAACTGGCCAAAGTCCCAGACCAAAGGAGCCATGCTAGGAGGCAGTGGATGAACCCGGTACACTAGCTGCCTCAAAGGGACCTTACCAAGACGGTCTTCTGTTTCTTCTGCCTTCACTCTGTATCCTAACCCAGCACGTTCCAAGCGTTCCACCATTTCAGGAGAGTGCCTCCGATAAGGGTTGCAGGCAGCGATTATCTTCAGGCCAGTGTTCACCTTCAGGGGCTGTCCTTGCACAGTTCTGTCACACAGAACTTCTTTTATAGCAAAGATGGATTCTGTGGTGTTGGCTTCGTCAAAAAACAGAACAGTGTCCAGTTTGTGTGTTTTCAGGTTGATTTCTGCCTGTATCTCAGCCTCCCTCACCTTTCTGTAGATCATCTCAGCTGTGGTTCCTCCATGCACTTTGACCAGCTTCATGTTTTCTACCTCTCTGTCTTCCCTCTGGAGATCACAGAGGAAACGGACCAATCGGGTCTTCCCACAGCCGGTCTCTCCCATGATGATGACGGGGATTCCACAACGGAACCTCATGTGAATGGCTAGCATCTTCATCACGTTATCAGCAGTGAGCTCATAGGTCGGGTCTGGATCAAATGTCCCCTTCATCATCCCTTTCTTGGCACCAACAACACGTGAAATCCTCTTGATCTTGTCTGCTCTGGGCAAACCGTCAAAGTCTTCAGTGAGCGAGATCCCTTGTCGCTGAAGGCCCTGTAGAAGTTCATGAGTCATCACATCTCCCATCAACACTGTATGACTCTGAGGATCCACTGCATTGAGAGTGTTTCCGCCAGGACTTCTCATCACATGAAAGCCCAGGAATGACATCGAGAAGTGGTCAGCATTGAAGAAAATGTATGGATGAGACTCGCGTTCCCAACGCTTACGAATGGTCAAACGGGCCAGAAGGTCATCTCCTTGGTTGTCATCAAGGAGCAGAGTGGGACTCTGGTCAGAAGTGTCCATAGACGGTGAAGCAAAATCCCGTGCCATCCGGATCATGAACTTCACGATGAAGCCCTTGAAACCCAGCAGGTGTTCAGCAAGGAAGTCTGGGTCACAGAAAACGGACTTCTCACAGTCTTTCAACTGCAAATTTAGGAACCAGGTGAAGTTTTTGAGCTCAGCCCATGACGGATCTTTCATTCCACAGTTTGCCAGAAGGTGATGTAGACAGTCAATAGGATTCCCCTCTCTGGATCCTTCCCGGTGATAAAATGGATCCAGGTTCTCATTTCTATTGAATCGTTTCAGGAACTGATAAGGCCTCTGAATCCCTCCACTGGCAAACTCCTGCTCGTCCATCAGTGGGTCCAAGGTTCTCCGGTTCGTCAACAACAACTTCTTCACCTCCTTCGGTGGTCTGCATTGGATGGTAGGTAGAATGTCAAGAAGTCCAACTCTCATCTATGGAAAAAATAAGATCACATTACATATATAAGGAAGGATAGAAACAGATGAGACCCACAAAAATCATATTCCAAAAGAGGTCTGTCTAGTATTAATAGCAGTAGTCGTGAGTCCTACCTCCTTAGTGTGTGGTTGGTTCTGAAGGGTTGGGTATGGTCTCAGAACCTCAACTGCTATCAGATGAGCTACATTTCTTCTCCAAAGCATTCCCTTGTTGTCACTCAAACATCCCAGAACCAGTAAGTGGAACAGGAACTCTTCTAGACCGGCATTAACCTAAAATTCAACAGAATCGGCTTCATTGATTCTCTGCAAAGTAGTACCATGATCTTATGTGCACAAATAGTGACAGTTTGATGCATCCTTATACACGATCATTACACAGAAAAGAGACAGCTGTAGACCTCCACCTGTAGACCTACAGCAGCAGTGTCAATGTGAAGCAGCACAGGGTCCTGCTCTCTCAACGGTGCCAGTCTCTCTGAAAGGGTCTGTATGAATGAGTCTAGATCAACCCGTGGCTCTATCAGTCTGATCCTAACATGCTGGGCCTTGGTAGAAGTCTGCAGGAACTTCTCAAACAGTCGGTCCACATAAAGGGATTTCCCTATTGCAAAAAAAGATAGTATAAGGTAAATATTTTTTATAAAACAAGTACATTCTTGTAACTGATATTACAATAATTTTCCTTACCAACTGCAGGGCGAGTGGACGAGACAACCCAGACGGAAAGTTTGTCTGGATAGATGAGTGAGACAGAGCTGTGTTGGAACGGAACAGTAAAGTGGTGACGGAGATATCTTCTGGCATTCTCTGCCGTGATGCCCACTCCTGCCTGTACTTTGTGGTTGCTGAAGAAAGAGGGCACGTATCTGTGCTGGTGCATCACTGGGCTGGTCATCACCAGGCGGTAATGGGGGCCCGCACTTCTCTCCAGGTCCTCGAATAGCTCCCCAACGGCCACACTGACATCGTACCCCAGCAGGCCTGGGTTGACCAGGGTGTAGATCTTCTGCTGGCTCCCTACGGCACCATCGCCCCGGCCCAGGGCTCGACTGAGGAAGATCTCCACCTGTTCCTCTGTGGTGTCCTCTCTGCAGACCAGAACTTCATCAGTGGAGGGCAGAGGCTGCTCTGGGCTCTCCATGTAGAAAGACAGAGTGGTGCTCAGGACCTCTGTGGCTGGGCAGAGGACGAGGTTGGGCTTCCCTTCTTGGAGTGCAGGAGGCAGCTTCCTCTTGACATGCTGTTGGTTCATTTCTGAGAGGCAGGAGAGGAAGCGAGCCAGAGTAGCAATGTCTACATGCTGTATGAGGTACTTTGGCATGTCCTCTTTAAATCGCCTCCACAGGTCCTCCAGACCTTCCTCAGCCTCCTCCTCCGTTGCATCACTCTGGGCCATAGATGAGAGCTCTTCTATCTCCTCATCTTCCTCAGTATCTGAGAACTCAATCATATCCCCCACTTCTTCAAAATTGCTCTCGATATTTTCGTCATTGTACCCCCATCTTTTGTCAACGTGTCCAATTGATCTAAAGTCCATAGAACGTCCAGAATCATCATCATCCTCTTCCCACACTGCTGGATTGCCAGACAGTGTCCCTGACAACACCTCTGTTACCATGGCGAAGGCCTTTCTGACATCATTCAGCGTGCACCCAGCCTTAATGGGAGACAGCAGGTGCCACACCTGTTGAGGAACACAGGCCCGCCTCTCACACACGCTGTATATCCACCTGCACAGGTAAACCACCTGCTCAGATGTGTAGTGGTTCAGCGTGTGGAACTGGGAACGTTTCTCGCTGATGAAAGCACACCATTCCTTATGGCAGGTCTCCATGGAGCGGCATAGGGTCAGGAGCTGTTCTGTCACCTCCCCACTGTACACCATTTCTTTACCCCGCAGGGAGGAGAAGGTGACCTGGATGCATGGCTGCTTATTCTGGCTACATTGCACCTGGGATTGCCACTTCCGGAAAAGCATGTTGCCAGAAGACTGCATTTGGAGGAGGATGCAGCCCAGTCTCTGAACTCCCTCAAACACCTAGAGAGACAGGGAGTTGAAATATTTCCTTAACTTTTCAGACCAGAAAACAAATCCGTCATGTTGCTATTGTTACAGTGAGGGAAAAAAAGTATTCGATGGTAGGTTTATTTGAACAGTGAGAGACAGAATAACAAAAAAAAAATCCAGAAAAACGCATGTGAAAAATGTTATAAATTGATTTGCATTTTAATGAGAGAAATAAGATTTGACCCCTCTGCAAAACATGACTTAGTACTTGGTGGCAAAACCCTTGTTGGCAATCACAGAGGTCAGACATTTCTTGTAGTTGGCCACCAGGTTTGCACACATCTCAGGAGGGATTTTGTCCCACTCCTCTTTGCAGATCTTCTCCAAGTCATTAAGGTTTCGAGGCTGACGTTTGGCAACTCGAACCTTCAGCTCCCTCCACAGATTTTCTATGGGATTAAGGTCTGGAGACTGGCTAGGCCACTCCAGGACCTTAATGTGCTTCTTTTTGAGCCACTCCTTTGTTGCCTTGGCCGTGTGTTTTGGGTCATTGTCATGCTGGAATACCCATCCACGACCCATTTTCAATGCCCTGGCTGAGGGAAGGTTCTCACCCAGGATTTGACGGTACATGGCCCCGTCCATCGTCCCTTTGATGCGGTGAAGTTGTCCTGTCCCCTTGGCAGAAAAACACCCCCAAAGCATAATGTTTCCACCTCCATGTTTGGCGGTGGAGATGGTGTTCTTGGGGTCATAGGCAGCATTCCTCCTCCTCCAAACACGGCGAGTTGAGTTGATGCCAAAGAGCTCCATTTTGGTCTCATCTGACCACAACACTTTCACCCAGTTGTCCTCTGAATCATTCAGATGTTCATTGGCAAACTTCAGACGGGCATGTATATGTGCTTTCTTGAGCAGGGGGACCTTGCGGGCGCTGCAGGATTTCAGTCCTAAACGGCGTAGTGTGTTACCAATTGTTTTCTTGGTGACTATGGTCCCAGCTGCCTTGAGGTCATTGACAAGATCCTCCCGTGTAGCTGATTCCTCACCGTTCTCATGATCATTGCAACTCCACGAGGTGAGATCTTGCATGGAGCCCCAGGCCGAGGGAGATTGACAGTTCTTTTGTGTTTCTTCCATTTGCGAATAATCATCTGTTGTCACCTTCTAACCAAGCAGCTTGGCGATGGTCTTGTAGCCCATTCCTGCCTTGTGTAGGTCTACAATCTTGTCCCTGACATCCTTGGAGAGTTTGAAATCTGATTGATTGATTGCTTCTGTGGACAGGTGTCTTTTATACAGGTAACAAACTGAGATTAGGAGCACTCCCTTTAAGAGTGTGCTCTTAATCTTAGCTCGTTACCTGTATAAAAGACACATGGGAGCCAGAAATCTTTCTGATTGAGAGGGGGTCAAATACTTATTTTCCTCACTGTATGTTCTTGTTGTGATACAGTAGGGCTGAATGGTAAAGGCATCATTGAAATCAACTGACCTGGGTGAACCTGTTGACTTGCTCCTTGCCATGCTCTCCTTTGGATGACATGAGCATAAGCTTATTCTGCAGCTCCAGTAGCTCCTCCAGGTTATAGCTCTTCACCTCGTGGTCCTTCCTCACTCTGACCACCAGGAGACTCTGCAGACATCTCTACAAACAGGAAGAAGAAGACGTGTATTTCACAGTTCCTTGTTGATTGATGTCAGATCTGTGCTCATTTGATACATTCCACTCACCCTGTCTGTGTGTGTCTCAGACCAGCCCACGTGGTACACCCCCTGTGCGTTAATCGCTGAGGCCAGGGAGAGAGAGGACTGCTCCACAGACCCATGGGTCTCCCTCAGTCCCTTCAGCCAGCCCAGCAAACGACTAGAGTCCCTCTAGAATACACATACCGGTATTTCAGTGTGAACATCATCAGGTTACTATACACCCAAGGATTACAGAACAGTCACCTTAAGTCTCCAAAAAACAGGACAAAAGTACCTTTTAATGTTGAATTCAAAGAATGGAGAGAAAGTAATCACCAATTTGGCAGGGAGTCTCTTGTCTCTTTGTAGGGTGTCCCACACCTGTTTGGCAGAGATCATGAACTCCTTAAACCCAGCCCTGGTGGAGAGAGAGTAGAGCAAGGGACCGTAGCCCATCACCGCATCGTGGAAACAGGCCACTTGGTCGATCTCTGTGTCATTCTCTCCAGCCGAGATGGAGGCCAGGTCCACAAACACTTTCACGTCACTCATATCTGTTAATTGAAAATAAACAGTAAAAGAAGAGACATACAACTTAGATTAAGTCCCCTTTGAATTCCAATCTCAACCACAATTGCTGAATGGCCAACCATAATGGCTGAAATGGACAGTGGTGCTGGACAGTGGTGCTGGACCGTGTTATTGGACAACGGTGTTGGCCAGTGTCTTACTATGGAGTTGGTCCTGGACCCAGCTGACCAGAGTATGGCTCTCTAGGAACACCTCCAGACATGCAGTGTGCTGCGCGGTGACCATGGACAGCTGCTGCTTGGCACGGATGAGGTCATCACTGAGCGACCCCAGAACCCTCCTCTTAAACGAGTCATCCTCCTGTATGTTACATGACACAATTAATAAGTAAGTATAGAATTAATTAATTAAGTATAGAACTGTTATAGAATAGAGAAAAGCAGACAATGTAATGTAGTATATACCTTCTGGCAGAAATTGCAATCATAAACAACACTATTTCATATTAACAACACCATTATGAAACCTCTATGATAAAGAGACTGCTTTATTACCAGTTGAGTGAGACTGCGGATCTCACTGAAGTCTCCTCTAAGAGCCATCCTCTCAGCGATCCTCAGGATTGCACTGGCCGAGGCTACTGCCTGATGGACCTGACGATACTCTTGGATCTGGCCCAGCCTGACCTCCACCCAGCCTTGCTCCAGTTCCTGGTACCCCTGCAGCCTCCCAGACATCAGTCCCAGCTCCCTCCTCATCTGAACCCCCTCTCCCTGGTCCCCTGATGCGTTCAGTGCCTGGTCGATCTCCTCAAAGGTGGCAAGCGACATAGCGATCCTAAGACCTAGCTGACAGAAGCGACTCAACCGGGGTTTCCAGATTATGTCGCAGACCTGTGTGAGGGTCATTGGTACAGGGATAGGTCTAGTAAGGTCTTCATTGGCTACCTCTAAAGACCCATCCACCCAGGAGTGAAGCAGCAGGTTACTATCACCCAGTTCGTGCATCTCCCTGGCCATCTCCAGAACCCCTTGGTTAGCACTGTACCACCGAACCAGCCCAGGGGATGTCTGCTGCTCATCCCCCTGCTTCATACAGCAGGGCTGGACCACCACCAGCCTGGTCAGGCTCACTGTTTGGAGGTCAGCTCTGTGTTGGTCTTCCAGAGTGGAGATCTCTGGAGCTGGTCAAAAGAGATAAACATGTTGAATCATACTGTACTACATCATAGCTGAGAGAATACCTTAGCCAACCATTGTCTCTCTGATTACTTATTTTCTTTTGAGATGACTTACTGCATCTCTGTGACTTTGCATCTGTACAGTATCTTATTACATTCTATTGCTGAGACATTCTGTTTCTGACCTGTGATGTTCTCTGAGACCTTGCCCATCATCTTGATGAGTGTGTCCACATGCACTTGTTGCTGGTAGAAGGCCTGGAGGTCTTTCTCTCTTTGAGCCAGGATCACCTCAGCATCAGCAGGAACATTCTCCAGCTTAGCATGCCTCTTATCTGTGGAAGACCAGACCAGCTGTCACGCCCTGATCTGTTTCACCTGTCCTTGTGCTTGTCTCCACCACCCTCCAGGTGTCGCCCATCTTCCCCATTATCCCCTCGGAGGTTTACATACACTTAGGTTGGAATCATTAAAACTCGTTTTTCAACCACTACACACATTTCTTGTTAACAAACTATAGTTTTGGCAAGTCGGTTAGGACATCTACTTTGTGCAAGTCCCAAGTCATTTTTCCAACATTTGTTTACAGACAGATTATTTCACTTATTATTCACTGTATCACAAATCCAGTGGGTCAGAAGTTTACATACACTAAGTTGACTGTGCCTTTTAAACAGCTTGGAAAATTCCAGAAAATTATGTCATGGCTTTAGAAGCTTCTGATAGGCTATTTGACATCATTTGAGTCAATTGGAGGTGTACCTGTGGATGTATTTCAAGGCCTACCTTCAAACTCAGTGACTCTTTGCTTGACATCATGGGAAAATCAAAAGAAATCAGCAAAGACCTCAGAAAAATAATTGTAGACCTCCACAAGTCTGGTTCATCCTTGGGAGCAAATTCTGTCTCCTAGAGTATAACGTACTTTGGTGCGAAAAGTGCAAATCAATTCCAGAACAACAGCAAAGGACCTTGTGAAGATGCTGGAGGAAACAGGTTCAAAAGTATCTATATCCACAGTAAAACAAATCCTATATCTACATAACCTGAAAGGCCACTCAGCAAGGAAGAATCCACAGCTCTAAAAACGTCATAAAAAAAAAGAAGACTACGGTTTGCAACTGCACATGGGGACAAAGATCGTACTTTTTGGCGAATAGTCCTCTGGTCTGATGAAACAAAAATAGAACAGCTTGGCCATAATGACCATTGTTATGTTTGGAGGAAAAAGTGGGAGGCTTGCAAGCCGAAGAACACCATCCCAACCGTGAAGCACGGGGGTGGCAGCATCATGTTGTGGGGGTGCTTTGCTGCAGGAGGGACTGGTGCACTTCACAAAATAGATGGCGTCATGAGAAAGGAAAATTATGTGGATATATTGAAGCAACATCTCAAGACATCAGTCAGGAAGTTAAAGCTTGGTCGCAAATGGGTCTTCCATATGGACAATGACCCCAATCATACTTCCAAAGTTGTGGCAAAATGGCTTAAGGACAACAAAGTCAAGGTATTGGAGTGGCCATCACAAAGCCCTGACCTCAATCCTATAGAACATTTGTGGGCAGAACTGAAAAATCGTGTGCGAGCAAGGAGGCCTACAAAACTTACTCAGTTACACCAGCTCTGTCAGGAGGAATGGGCTAAAATTCACCCAACCTATTATGGGAAGCTTGTGGAAGGCTATCTGAAGCGTTTGTTCAACAATATCAAGGCAATGCTACCAAACTTCTGACCCACTGTGAATGTGATGAAAGAAATAAAAGCTGAAATAAATCATTCTCTCTACTATTATTCTGACATTTCACATTCTTAAAATAAAGTGGTGATCCTAAATGACCTAAGACAGGGACTTTTTACTAGGATTAAATGTCAGGAATTGTGAAAAACTGAGTTTAAATGTATTTGGCTAAGGTGTTTGTAAACTTCGGACTTCAACTGTATACCTGTGTTTTCTGTCTGTCTGTGTCAGTTTGTTTTGTTTGTTCAAACCTACCAGCATTTTTCCCTTGCTCCTGTCTTTGCTATAGTCTCTGTTTTCTAGTTTCCTGGTTTTGACCATTCCTGACCCTTACTGCCGTCCTGTACCTTTTCCCCACTACTCTGGATTACCGACCTTTGTCTGACCTGACCATGAGCCCGCCTGCTGTCCTGTACCTTACACCCTCTATGGATTATTGGCCCTGCCTGCCTTGACCTGTCGTTTGCCTGCCCCTGTTCAAGGAATAAAACGTCTGTCTGCACCTGGGTCATACCTTAAAATGATAGTATGAACTGGCTGACCCAGCAGACTTGGACCAGCTCCGCAACTCCATCTCCTCCCAAGGAGCTGCCATTTGTAGGCACGAGGAGTTGCTTCTCGGTCTGATGGAAGGGTTCCAGGCCGTGGCCGAACGTCACGACCTAGCATTGGACTCTTTGCGGGAACAATTCCGTGTTTTGTCTACTAGGCAGCCTACCACGACAGTAACGGTAAGCGTTTCTCGCTCAGTGTTCCCTCGTCATGGAGCTGCAGCCTTCCCCTCTGAGCACTCTAAGATAGCGTACCTCATCACGCTGATGTCCTGGAGGACCCTCGCCTGGGCTACGACCGTTTGGGAACAACAGTAGGCCGTATCCTTCAGTCTGGAGGGATTTGTGGCGGAGGTGAAAAAAGGCTCCGGTGTCCGGGAGAGAGGCTGCCCGGAAGATACTCCAGCTTCGGCAGGACTCCCTCAGTCTGGCAGACTATGCGGTGGATTTCCGCAGACGCCAGCAACGGAGGGTGCCTGGAGCCCGGAAGTACTGTTCGACACATTCCTGCACGGATTATCGGAGGAAGTAAAGGACAAGCTTGCAGCCCAGGAACTACTGACGGATCTCGACTCACTCATCGCTTTAACCATTCGGATCGATGGTTGGCTACGAGAAGAGGTCTGATTGCGATCCCAATCGCTCACGCAAGGATCCCACCTTGCATCTGATGAACGCCGGAAGTCCCCGTCGTCTACGTCCCCAAGAGGATCCGAGCTTACCCGAGTTCCTCCAAAAGCCTCCGAAGACTGCCGATTCACCTCTTCCCGAACAGCTCGGCAGGGCTAGGTTGTCTCACTGTCGGTGAGACGATCCAATTCCTACTAACTGAGTCTCCGCAGATTTCCGTGGTATTGGGATTCTCTTGGCTCCAGTGACACAATCCTTCGATTGACTGGTCTACTGGTGCCATCGTGGGCTGGAGCCCATTCTGTCATTTTTAACACCGTCATACCTTAAAACATGATACCAGCAGGAGAAAATGCCAGGTGGAACAAAGTGGAACAAACCTTAGCACCTGCAGAACTCAACTCAGAGATCATTCTGCGATGTTTGCACATAATTTTCATTCATGGAGAGAGATTATTTTTCTTCTATGGTTGACTGTTATATAAACATATTGAGAACATTGAACTTTGGCAAATCCATTACCATCATCTAAGTCCATGTATTGAGAGATATGATGGCACTTACACTGGCGGTAGATCTGTTTGAACTGCTCTCTGTGTTTCAGGGTGGTCTGGAGATGTCCCACAGGTACATGACCCAGACACAGAGCCTCTACCAGGGAGGCCAGGGCACTCTGACAGCCTCCGATCACCTCACCAGCCTCAGCATCCACCTGGATCGCTTTCCAGTCCCCTGGAAAAGAGTCAGGTATCTGTAAACTATAGTTCAAGTATAAACATCAGCTACCTGTATAAACATTTAAAGCAGGATCTCTAAAAATAAGGGTAAAACGTACTTGAACACTCCATCATAAGGCCTACATAAGGCTGTCATAATCATGTCAAAAACACTAAGATATGTAAGCAGTAAGCATATATAAACCATGGTGAGCTAGTAAGCTACAATACCTCTGGTACATATCAATAGATAAGAATAAACTAGTGGACATATTGTAACTATGACTATTCAGACTGATTGATTGAGACAGGAGGTGTACCATGAGACAGGAGGTGGTTGAGGGCAGACTGGGGGTCCAGCAGGTGACCAACAGGGTTGTTCTCAAACCGGGCCGCTGACTTAACCACGATGGAAGACAGGACAGAGGAGGGGAGCACCTTAGACAGGGGGTACAGCATCCGCATAAGGTCCCCCTCTTTCCCACCCTGAAAATGAGAAAGAACTCATCAATAACAATCATGATCATGTTCACACTCATTCACTCAGTTACTCACTCACTCAATTTCTCCCTCACTCACTCACTTATTTGCTCACTCAATTTCTGGCTCACTCATAATGATAATTCTGACTGTCTTCCAGTCAGCTTTTGTTAAAATGGATGCCACTAACCTGACAGATGGTCTTGATGGCAGAGTGACACAGTTCCTGAAAGCAGGTCTTTATGGTGGCATGGCTCTTCCCTATAGCCTCCACTGATGTCTCAAGGCAGCACACCACCACCTTGTCCATATCACTGGCCTGTGGAGCAAAGAGAAAATGATTGACCTCAGGGAGATATAGGGCTGGATCATTTATACTATGTGTGGGTGTGTCATTGTGGGGCTATTTTCTAAAGGAGAATTACTACTAACTAACTGGGTGGAAATCGTTGTTAGGGACACAGAAAATGTTAAATACAATAAGAAACCTTTTTTTATAAACTAGGACTATAAAATAGCAGAGGTGGGACAAAGTCACAAGATCCGAATCTCAAGTCAAGTCCCAAGTAGATTGGGTCAAGACTCGAGTCAAGCCCAAGTCGTGCATTCTAAGAGCAAGTCAAGTAAAGATTTTTTTTTTTTTTTACATGCAAGGACTTGTTCAACTACAAATCTTTGTCTATTTATTGAGGCTACCAGACAGCCCTTTTCATTATTTTGTCTACAACACATTTTGACTAGCCTATGTAATTGTAAAATATGAACCTTGTACCAGTCATAGGGGCATGAAATCAGCAGAAGGCAAGGCAGGTTTACTTGCTCAGAGTGTAGATTTATTTACATGTCTTGGTGATCCAATGGTGAAAGAGACAAATCATACAAGTAGATTGGGAAAGAGGGATACCTAGTCAGTTGTACAACTTAATGCATTCAACTGAAATGTGTCTTCCACATTTAACCCAACCCCTCTGAATCAGAGAGGTGCAGGGGGCTGCCATAATCGACATCCACGTCTTCAGCGCCCAGGGAACAGTGGGTTAACTGCCTTGCTCAGGGGCAGAGCGACAGATTTTTACCTTGTCAGCTCGGGGATTCGATCCAGCAACCTTCCAGTTACTGGCCCAACGCTCTAACCACTAGGCTACCTGCCACCCGTTTTAGGTGCATTATCCCATAGATTTTGCATTACCCTAACAGGGTGGATAATAGGGTGGACCAAATATACACAAACAATAGCCCAACTATTCATATTAAAGGCCCTTCCACGCAGGAGCAAAACAATACATTGAATTAAATAGATCTTCTACCTCATGAGTCTTGTGAACACTCATGTGCACAATAAACATTGCGCCCACTCTGAGGGTAAGAAATGGTTTGCCAAACTGAAAATGTATGGTATTTTTTGATTTAACCTTTCTACTTTGCACATTCATCTACTGCACATCTACCATTCCAGTGTTTAAATGCTATATTGTAATTACTTCGCCACCATGGCCTATTTATTGCCTTACGATCCTTATCTTACCTCATTTGCACACATTGTATATATATATTTTTTCTACTGTATTATTGACTGTATGTTTGTTTACTCCATGTGTAACTCTGTGTTGTTGTATGTGTCAAATTGCTTTGCTTTATCTTGGCCAGGTCGCAGTTGTAAATGAGAACTTGTTCTCAACTTGCCTACCTGGTTAAATAAAGGTGAAATAAAATAAAAACATCAGTTAAGAACAAACTCTTATTTACAATGACGGCCTAGGAACAGTGGGTTAACTGCCTTGTTCAGGGACAGATTTTTACCTCGTCAGCTCTGGGATTAACCTTTCGGTTACTGACCCAACGCTCTAACCACTAGGCTACCTGCTTCCCCAATGGTAGGCCTATCAAACATGAAACAGAAATGTCTAAGGTGTTGCAATAAACGGTACGGGGATGGAATGATGAAATGCCAGCAATTATTGTATTATTAGATGGAATATAGATTTACCACACAGGGCCTATGCATTTAAACGTGTGAAACGAAAAAAAGCTCTCTCCTCTGGCAGGAGTTTGGAGAGCGCAATTGTTCGCTAGCTCACCAGCCGACCTGTGTTGATTGACAGTTTGTTGGTCCAATCAGTGCCGAGTGTGCATTTCACTACCCATTCTGTTGCACCTTTTTTTCCAAGGGAGATACTGATGCTATTGTCTCTGGCTGCGTGGAGAGTAATCCACGAAGACTCTGTGCCACAAAATGAGTGTCAAAACATTACAAAACCTGGCTAGATAATTTCAAGTCATCAGTCTCAAGTCAAAGTCGAGTCCCGAGTCTTGAGGCTCCAAGTCTAAGTCAAGTCATTTTTATTTTCTTCAAATTTGTGACATGAGTCCAAGTATTTTGGACTAAAATACTCTAAAATAATGAAAGATTTTAAACAAATTATGGCTATAATTCTCGTAGAAGTTGACAAATAACACCCGGGGACATTTTCAAAATGCATAAAATTCCCTTTCAAGATCCATATTTTTGAGTTGTTCAGGTAATGGCACCTGACCTTATATTTAAAGCCTTTTAGAATTTACATTACTTTACTTTAAAAAAGAAGTGACATTTCTTGGGGACAGAAAAGGCATCGCATAGTAGGAACGACCCAGACGGTTTCCCTGACACAGATTGAGCCTAATCCTAGACAAAAAATAATGCTCAATAAAGAATATCCATTGAATGTGCTCCTTAGTCCAGAACTAGGCTTGATCTGTGTCCGAGTGAATCTGACCAATTGTGTCCAGCTAATCAAATCTCAAACCTCGCCTAGGTTTCCTGAATGTATGACCTGGTCCGTAGGCCTATACACTCACCCTAGAGATCCTCTTCCTCAGGTCTCTGTCCAGGCTGGACCTCCACTGGGCTGACACACTCTGTAGCGAGCATTCTACCCTCAGGAAGGCATCCCACATCTACCAACACAAGGTAAACATACACATACATGTACAATTAACAGAAAACTTGGTACGTCTGGGAACAAATATTGTCTGCTAAGGTCTTGAACCTCTGCTAGTTTAGCTACAGTACCTCTATTTCTTTAGGGTAGCTGAGGGATTTGGACTGAGCGCCTTGTTTCAGGAGAGCATTCTGGAAAAGATTGTCTCTCCACTGGCTGAGATGTTGCAGCATGTCCCCAAGCTTGTCAGATAGCTGGGACTGCTCAGGTATCTTCTCCTCACCATACGGAGTCTGGGGAGGAACACACACACCACTAGGTGTACTATTAGAGCTCAAAGAACAACAGCAACGGCCTCCCGAGTGGCGCAGCGGTCTATGGCGTCACTACAGACCCGGGATTCGATCCCGGGCTGTGTCGCAGCTGGCCGTGACCGAGAGACCCATGAGGCAGCGCACAATTAGCCCAGCCTCGTCCGGATTAGGGGGAGGGTTTGGCTGGGTGGGATGTCCTTGTCACACTGCGCTCTAGTGACTCATGTGGCGGGCCGGGCGCATGCACGTTTACACGGTCACCAGTTGTACGGTGTTTCCTCTGACACATTGGTGCGGATGGCTTCCGGGTTAAGCGAGCAGTGTGTCAAGAAGCAGTGCGGCTTGGCAGGATCGTGTTTCGGAGGACGCATTGCTCTCGACCTTCACCTCTCCTGGGTCCGTACAGTAGTTGCAGCGAAGACTGTAACTACCAATTGGATGTCACGAAATTGAGGAGAAAAAGGGGGGTATAAATAGAACAGCAAATCATCAGATCAACAATTACCTTGTTTGCAAGTGCAGCATCCAAAATTTCAGCCACTTTCAGCACTAGTTGGAAGGATAGCACTGCTGCCTTGTAGAACGGGACAAGTCGCACCATCCGGCAAGTGCTCTTCAGAACACTGATGCAACTCAAGAGGATGGAGTCCACATTCCCAGAATCTGCTAGCCTATAAACAAAAACCACACATACAATAGCAGAATAATATAACACTCAAAGGACTCACGCTCACAGATCTCAAATCCCAATACCTTTCCTTCTCCTCTTCAACTTTCTCCAGTACAAAGCACAGGATCTTTTGAGTAACCTGGAAGTTGGAAGTTGAAATAATAATGAAATTAATTAATATTAATATTAATATTAATACAAATTAATATTTAAAGGTCCACCACAATAGCACTACTCTTTAACTGAGTAATCTCATCAGACATGAATCATCCATAACTTACTTCTACATTTTGTTGTTGTGTTTTGACATCAGTATTCTCCCCATACTGTCGAAGCCTGTACAGCAGGCTCTGGATCATGTGTTCTGGAGATATGCTCTTCAGGGTGGAGAATTCTATAAGGTCCTCAGAGGCCACCAGGGACAACCAGCTTGTCCAAACCAGAGGCATCTCTTTAGTCACAGAAATGTGATTCTGGATCAAAGTGAGCATCATCCTGCAAAGAGGAAAGTGTCATCAATGTCATGCATGTTTGAGGTCAATGTACTGTAATGTCTTTCTCCCGAGAAAAAGCAGAAATGTGAACTAACTGGAATAATAGTCTAATTGAATACATATATGCAGTTAGAAATAGTAATATTTGTGTTTAAACTTCACTCCACAATGATACAATTATTCACAATACAGATTTTATAAAGCACATTGTGGACCACTCAAATATAGTTTTGAGACACTTTGAGGGACAATTGGACAAACCTTCTTTTGTCAGAAAAGCTTCTGATCCTCTCTCTGAAGTTGTTGCACTTAACATTTTCAAGCCCTGCCCAGTTCATCTCCTCTACAGTAGGACCAAGCCTGCCAGCGTCTGCTCCCGGCTGTCTGAGCGTGTGCAGTAGAGGAATGAGCAGGGGAAGCTCTGAGACCAGCATGTTTGAGCAGTGGTTGATCATACCAATCACAAGGCTGTGGAGACAAAGAAAGACAGATGAATAGATTTCACCCAACATATAGACAGGGTTGCTGTAATCAAACAACACAATATAAACATAGCATCTGAAACTCACTTTTGTGGAAAAGAGCAGACATTTCTAATTTCCTCTATGTTTCTGCTGTCAAGTGCAGTGTGTGAGGATACTACGTAGCATAGTTTTGCCCAGCCCTTCACCCCAAGATTTATCTGACAAGCTGTGCAGACTCTGAACAAAGACAAGCCAAACACTAGAGGGTTGTTGACAGTCTGGCTCTTCTGTGATGTTCCCTGGGACTCCGCATGCAACAGCTGCAGCAAACGCTCAGAAATCAACTCTGACACCTTTATGCCAAATAAAAAGAAAAATAAAGAAAACATTGAATGTGTGATATTGGATCTAATGGTCATACTGCTTTCTTGAAATGCAATTACAATATTACTACACGCTGTAAATGTCCCACTCACCTTAACCAAAGGGGGTGCGAAATTTCCTGGGTAGACCACATGTTGAACAGCTGATGCATAACTCCTATGGAAATGATGCAAGAGCTGAGCAAACTGCTCAGTGCTCTCCTGGTTGGGTGGATCCCATTTCTGTAAGATGTGGCCTAGTAGTAGATGGGCAGAGGCTTGCCAGGCATCAGCCATACCCTTTCTTTTTGATGTGAACACATCTATCAACCCTTGGACGGACCACTGTGACTCCAGCCGATTAATGTGACCCTCATAAAGGTGCAACTCTGGAAACAATGATGAATAATCAGTATCATACTCAATGTAACATACAAGGTAATCATTCACTTCTAAAAATATATTAGAATTTTTTTCCTCTTACCCTTTACTTGTGAATCATATGGAATTTGAATATTCCTTGTGGCTATCTCCATAATCTCTTTATGCCTTTGTTGCACCTCATAACGGTATGACAACATTTGTCCCCTGGACATTGAGCTTTCTGGTACTGAGAGACTTGCTTCTATTAGATAGCCTTGCTGACATAGACCTCTAAAGAATAAATTAAAAACTGATTTACAAACAATGATAATTATCGCTATGTGTGTATTGTGTGGTTGATGTAGCCGATAAACCGTAAAATATTCTCATCAATCCAACATCACCAGTAAGGAGAAAAGTATTCATACTCACACAAAATGAGTCATTTCAAGGGCATGAGTGTCACCTTGATGACTTAACAAGAGCGTGTCATATTCTTGGTTGAATCTGAACTTTTTGTCCAGCACAGCATAGATATGAAAGGTGAACATAGGAATCCCAGGAGGAATCCTTACTGGGGACCGCTCTCTGATGAAGGAGAGAAAATACCGATAATGTTGAGTGACTAGTTACAGTAATAAAGAAGTAATAACAGAATACTTGTTATGTGTCGCGTCATGTGTTATGTTATGTTACTCATTGTACTCATTGTACTCAGATAATAACAGCATGAAATAAGCTTATTGGCAGCTTACCGACATCCTCTACTCTTGGAATCTTTGCATTGATTTGAAGTCTGAGGACTCGGCTCCTTCGACCCCTTCTCAGTCCTTGTTTTATTTTCCACTGCAGCTTCTGCATAAGACTTGGTGGTTGATTTGACTCCCTTTTTTACCTGGCAGGCTGCGGGACTCCCTGAGCTTTCTCCTGAATGTTGTACCCCTTTATCTGATTCGGGCTTATTCTTTACCTCTTCGGTAGAGTTTGGATTCTCCCTCTTAGGTGGTTCTGATGCTGCTCCTTCACTGCCTGCTCCATCGCTGTTCTGTGTTTGCTCATTCATTGGCTGCGTGGAGTCAGCATGTTCATCTGACATTGGCTGGTTGGAATCAGAGGGTTCTGTCTGTGTCTGCTGTGTGTTCTGAACAACTATAGGGGTCTGAGTTGCCTGGTTCTTGTCTTTAGGTTTATTTGTTTGAGTCTGGGCCTGAACTCTCTTAGCATCCTTGACATGTGTTTGTTTTCTACCATTAGTCTGATGCATGGACTGGTCCTGTTGTTGACTGGTTTCAGCTTGGTGGTCTTGGTCGTGTTCTTGTGTCTGTGTTTCCATGGTTTGACACACCTGGTTGTTTTGGGTCTCCATCTCCCCTTTTTCCAGTGTACTCTGAGTCTGAGGATCCCTGTCAGCTTGATTTTTCATTTCTTTCTTTTTTCTTCTGTTACCTCTCCTTGTCTTCTTCTTCATATCCTGATCTTTCCTGGGGGACTTTGCTTGGCCCTGTTGATAACAAAAAAAGTCAGCAATGAGCCATGACAATGACTAGGTATGTCAGTTTCTCTTTTAAATCAGGACGATATGTACTGTTACCCAAATTGTTTCATTCATTTTATTGTTAATGATTGTACAATGAAAGACAGGCGCACAGGGTCCCATGTGGCTCAGTTGGTAGAGCACAGCGCTTGCAACGCCAGAGTTGTGGGTTTGATTCCCACGGGGGACCAGTAGAGGGAAAAAGTACAGAAATGTATCCTCTCACTACTGTAAGTTGCTCTGGATAAGAGCGTCTGCTAAATGATGTAAATGTAAAAATGAAAGGTGGTTGGTGGTCATGTGTCACCTGCTGTCCGTCTGTCTTGGATCTTTTAGTGACAGTGTCCTTCTCGGTAGTTACCTCCATTTTGTGCCGCTGTGTACCTGTTGGCAACCCAGGGCCAGGGCACTGCTGGGACAAGGACCCATGGTCTCCTTGGGGACTACTGTCACCTGAACCAAGCTCCATCTGCAGAGCTGCTGGCCAGCCCACCAGGCCCGGGATATATTGCTCTGTATGTTGTGTATCCTCTCTGGTAGGTTTGGACGTTAAAGACACTATCTTAATCTCTCACTACAGATGGAGATTAACACAAATTAAATGTTCTAATGGAAGCAATATCTAACTACTTTAGAAAGAAACTTACAGTGTTCAGACATTTTAGGGAACAGTCAAAACAGCAACAACTGCGCCATAGAGGCTCGTTTTGATACAGCCAGCCAATCCAGCTAGGGAAGAGAAGTAATACAATTCCTGGCGTTGCTGCCCCGCCCCATCTATAGCTGCAGTAAAATTACTTCCTCAATCAGTTTGTCAGATGGAAGTTGCCAAGTTTCTGTTTCCTCGATTTCTCTGTTTATGACTATTCATCTCCCAGTTATGAGTATGGGAGTTCTTTCCTAAGAAATTGCTTGCTTACTTATTTACAATGTCATAAAAAATATTGTATTTCCGTCTAAAGATTTACTAGATACATGTTTATTTACCTTGTCTAACTATTGACCGTTTCTTCATAGAAACATTTTTTTTATATATATATTTCTAATAAACGGTAACATCACAGCCTACAACTAGAAAAAGCTGTGAGAAAACAGGTGACACTTCCTTACCTGACAAATGTGTTCTCTGCTACAATACCTGACAAATGTGTTCTCTGCTACAATACCTGATAAATGTGTTCTCTGCTACAGTCCGTTGCGTCAATACAACCACTCAAGTAGGATACATTTGCCAATACCTTCTAACACCCACCCTTTCCCGAACTCGAGGGATCGTCGCGAAACATCTTACATGTTTAACTGGACATGTGAACGTAAAGTTATCTTCATTTATAGCGGGTAGGTTACTGTATGACAGTCCCTTATTTTTTGCCTTTCAGTTTCATTTCTTACCAGCTGAGCCTGTGTTTTTTCCAAACTAGAAACCTAAACATATTCACAGTCACTCCCACTACGATTTACACGCATTCATTAAAGCGCTTTTTCTGTAACTGTTTGTCATTATTTAACAGTCATTCAACCGTAACTAAACCCGAACACCTTTATTATGTCTGCAATAAGCAGCTGATCTAGGATATGCTTGGCACCCCTTAAACATGTAGGCCTATGCCTATTTTCAGGTAAAATGCTGATTCCAGATCTGTGCCTAGGGGTAACTTCATCCTTTGAAGAATAGCTCAATAGGCTAATGATTGATATAATTTACAGATTAAAAGTAATTATATCAATAATATCATTCATATGCAGATGTGAAACTGTGATGATAGGCCAATACAATAGTACAATAAGACAATAATCAGATAAAAACAACACATGACTGTAGTGTAAAATATCAAATGATCAATCAAGCCCTCACAGGAAACCCTATTGAAGCAAGGCACAAACTTGTGATATAGTCATTGAACACACTGTGTCGCCACCTATCGACAAAAAGGTTATCAGACTCACCCACAGGTTCACATTCTCACCAACATTTTGTGTAAAAATTAGAAATAGCAAAATAATATTTACAACTTGTCTCCAACAATTTGAGTCCATTGACAGAAAGGGGAAAGCATTACATTTTTACTGTATAGCCAGCTTACTGCATGTTGTTTTTACAACTCTTTTTTAATTTTTTATTCTTGAGTGCTTAGAGAGAATGAGTGTCATTTTCACAACTGAGTTTTAGGTGGAGAGTGTATTGAAGTTTGTGGTCACAGTCCAATCCCTTAGACCTGGGCACCATCAGCAGGTATCTTGACTCTCCGGACCACCACCCGGTTCCTGCTTCCCTGTGATCTAGTACCAGTGCTGGTACCGGATCCGTCTCCAGTTCCAGTCAGCATGGTGCTCTGGTTCTCCTCGTCTGGTGTCAGTGGGCGGTGCTCTGCTCTTCTCTGGGAAGGGCTTCTTCCTGCCCTCACGTTGTCCACGAATGCCTCAATGCCCTCAAACTTGGTGGTGAGCTCCCCCAGGCGCTCCTTCAGGGCATTGAATTCCTTGTAGAGGTCTCCTAAGGCATCTGATAGAGGAGGGATCCTGGAGGAAGGGAATGATTGGGTGATGGGGAAAAGGTGTAATGAGGAGGCTGCGGGAGTTCGTTACAGTTCAAAAACAAGTTATGTTATAAAGTCTTATTTTGTCTGTTATAACAAAGGGATCTGACTGACAAACACTAAAGCTAAAAGGTACATTTCCAAAGTAATGGGCTATGTAATAGATACAGTGAAGATACAGTGAAGTATCTTACCTTTTAATCTTACCTTAAATCTCTAGCCACTTTAAATAATTGAAAATTGGATGTAACAAATGTATCACTAGCCACTTTAAACAATTTTGTATATAATGTTTACATATCCGACATTACTCATATCAAATGTATACATTGTACTCTATACCATCTACTGAATCTTGCCTATGCCGTTGGGCCAGCCACTCAAATCTCTAGCCACTTTAATAATTAAAAAGTGGATGTAATAATAGTATCACTAGCCACTTTAAACGATGCCATTTATATAATGTTTACATATGCTACATTACTCATCTCATATGTATATACTGTACTCCATACCATCTACTGCATCTTGCCTATGCCGGTCAGCCATCACTCATCCATATATTTAAATGTACATACTTGTATTCATTCCTTTACTCTTGTGTGTATAAGGTAGTTGTTGTGAAATTTTTAGATTACTTGTTAGATACTACTGCATGGTCGGAACTAGAAGCACAAGCATTTCGCTACACTCGCATTAACATCTGCTAACCATGTGTGTGACAAACAAAATTTGATTTGATTTTTGATTTGATCAAATCATACAGTATGTTATTTTTCTGAGCTCACCAATGAACTTCTGATCTAAATACCTACTAAACGTATCTACACAGGATTCTACCCACCTCCCGTAGTCAGGCAGCACAGTGCTGTGGTCGTTGAGGACAAGGTCTTTGACTTGGGTCATGATGGCAAACTTCCAGTTGTCCAACACCAGGGTGAGGTTGGCACAGACTCTGGTGTTTACCTTCTCTGCTGCAATGGCATGAACAGGGTAATCATTTTGTTAATGTTTCTTGATAGTGTTTTGTACTTAGTTATACTTCTAACAATTCTTCAAAATCCCTGTGCTGATTTCTGGCCACCCTGTCCTGATCATAATCATGTCTAAAGAATACATTAGCAACAAAGGAATGCAATAATAAGAGAGAAAGCAAACTGTGACTGCTGAGGATGATTCACATTCTCAGTGGGGCCAATCAGAATGTGTAATTGCTGTTTTTGCTGTATCTATATACTGTATGTGGATTGTGTGTAAATTCTTCATCTATACAGTGCTGTGAAAAAGTTTTGCCCCCTTCCTGATTTCTTATTTTTCTGCACATTTGTCACACTTAAATGTTTCAGATCAACAAACACATTTTAATACTACACAAAGATAACCCAAGTAAACACAAAATGCAGTTTTTAAGTGATAATGTTATTTATTAAGGGAAAAAATCTACCCGAACCTTCATGGGCCTATGTGACAAAGTAATTGCCTCCCCTTGTTAAATCATGAATTTACTGTGGTTAATCACATTTTTTGGAAAGCGGAGTTCAATTTCACTAGCCACACCCAGGACTGATTACTACCAGACCTGTTGAATCAAGAAATCACTTAAATAGAACCTGTCTGACAAAGTGAAGTAGGCCAAAAGATCTCAAAAGCAAGACATGCCGCGATCCAAAGAAATTCAGGAACAGATGAGAAAAAGTAATTGACACCTATCAGTCTGGAAATGGTCATTATCCACAAATGGAGACAATTTGGAACAGTGGTGAACCTTCCCCGGAGTGGCCGGCCTACCAAAATCACCCCAAGAGCGCAGCGATGACTCATCCAAGAGGTCACAAAAGAACCCACAACAACATCTAAAGAACTGCAGGCCTCACTTGCCTCAGTTAAGGTCAGTGAATGTCCGGCCATCAGTTCGTGACCTCAAGCTGAGGCGCACCTGGGTTCTGCAGCAGGACAATGATCCAAAACACACCAGCAAGTCCATCTCTGAATGTCTTAAAAAAACAAAATGAAGGTTTTGGAGTGGCCTAGTCAAAGTCCGGACTTCGTCCGGAATCCGATTGAGATGCTGTGGCGTGACCTTAAAAAGGCGGTTCATGCTCGAAAACCCTCCAATGTGGCTGAAGTAAACAATTCTGCAAAGAAGAGTTGGCCAAAATTCCTCCACAGCGATGTGAAAGACTCATTGCCAGTTATCGCAAACGCTTGATTGCAGTTGTTGCTGCTGAGGGTGGCACAACCAGTTATTAGGTTTAGTGGGCAATTACTTTTTCACATAGTGCCATGATAATTTAATTTATTAAGTGAAAAAAGCTATCACTTAAACACTGCATTTTGTGTTTACTTGGGTTATCTTTGTGTAATATTAAAATTTGTTTGTTGATCTGAAGCATTTAAGTGTGACAAATGTGCAAAACAATAAGAAATCAGGAAGCGGGCAAATACTTTTTCACAGCACTGTATATCGTCTGTATATTCTGTTTATTGTGGTTAGCACCATTTGAACAAATTTCTGGTACCTGTAAATGTACTTGTAAATGTGAATAAAGGTGACTCTGATTCTGAAATGAAAACAGACCAGGCAGCCACTCACCCTCTGTCCTGTAGTCCCATTCTGAGTTTTGTTCAGTTATCCTCCTCTTCTGCGCTGCACACAGAGCCACCAGGCACAGCAAAGCCACTGCAGTCCTCATCCTCAAATCAGAATAAAGACATGTCATACATTACACCTGAACTGATATAATTAACTTGCTCTGCAGACATCCATTCTATCGTCTTACACTGAATGTGTAATAACCAGATTATTTTCTCACAGTATGTTTCACAATAATTTTTGGGAGTGTTTGCTGAGAATACATAAGTAAACATAGACTATGTACCTGCTCGCAATAAAAACCTCTGTCCTGAAAAGGTCACAGTGTTTGATAATAATCCCACAGCAGTGCAAATTTGTAGAGCACCGACAGAGGGACCTGCTTATATACTTATAGGCAGTCAGTATGTCCCCTCCCCCATACTGAGGACTTGCCAAGAGAAGGGTGTCATCCATGTCTCTACTCCCCTAAGAAAAAACACACCCACATCATGCATCACTTACAATTGTCCATTTATCATAATGCTTATCCAGTATCTGTACATTACTTTCAGATCTACAGGAATGTGTAGAGGCTGGGCTGGAATGAATTAGTGGAATGGTTAACCCCAGCATTCTCTTCCTTACTCTGTCATGCTTGAACCCATTTTTTAAATTTATTTTATCTTTATTTAACTAGGCAAGTCAGTTAAGAACAAATTCTTATTTTCAATGACGGCCTAGGAACAGTGGGTTAACCGTCTTGTTCAGGGACAGAACGACAGATTTTTACCTTGTCAGCTCGGGGATTCGATCTTGCAACCTTCCAGTTACTAGTCCAGCGCTCTAACCACTAGGCTACCTGTTGTGAACTCGTATGTGAGAAGCATGTGACATAAATGGTAATTTATCACACAAGAGAACTACAAATAGCGCGTAAGAGTGAGTGAGTGTCGTTATCCAGACAGTAGTGGAGTACTCGTTGTACGATAGTAGCCCAGGTTACCTAAACTGGGTTCCCTGAGGGTCTTAAGTGTAGTCCCATAAACCAGTAGTACCATGTATAAATATCTCACTTGTGTTTGAGACTGAGTTCACCTCTTCTCTTCCTGGACATTCCATCTTGGGCTTCATCTGTGTACCATGTGTCCAGGAGAGATAAACCTCACATACAACTGTGAGCACACCTCTTCATGGACATTCCTGGGTTGTGTTCAATAGCGCACACCGTAGCAAATAATTTTGCAGACTAGTGCTTCTTATTGGCCAAGTTCACATAGTCCCACACTGTTTATCCGTTTTATTCCATTTGGTGCCTGGTGAATGCAATCCTGCCTGTGCTACATCTGCTTCCCACCTGGGTCCTGTTGAGACTAGTATCTCCAACTGCACAAAGACAATAACCCTCACCTATAAATGACTGCTCCATAACATTCACCGATCTCTCATAAAACAGAATGATCAAGACAGCAGGAAAGTACATTGTGTCACAGAATAGTGGATTTAATTGGAAGCAGGTTAAGCAGGGACGTTACACTTCCTTCTGTTATCTTTATGGCTATTTTATCATATTAAGAAGTTATCTTGACTTTACGGCTAAAATTATATCAATTTAAAAATATGCCTTTGAAAACGAAGTAAAACCAAAGCTACACTGAACAAAAGTATAAATGCTACATGTAAAGTGTTGGTCCCATGTTTCATGAGCTGAATATATATATATATTTTAAATCAGACATTTTCCATACACACAAAAGAATATTTCTCACCAACTTCATGCACAAATGTTTACATACCTGTTAGTGAGCATTTCTCCTTTGCCAAAATAATCCATCCACTTGACAGGTGTGGCATATCAAGAAACTGATTAAACAGCATGATTATTACACAGGTGCATCTTGCGCACACTAAAATGTGCAGTTGTCACACAACACTATGACACATATGTCCCAAGTTGAGGGAGTGTGAAATTGGCTTGCTGACTGCAGGAATGCCCACCAGAGCTGTTGACAGAGAATGTTACGTTCTCTACCATAAGCCGCCTCCAACTTCATTTTAGAGAATTTGGCAGTACGTCCAACCAGCCTCACAACCGCAGACCAAGTTTATGGCTTGCTTGGGTGAGTGGTTTGCTGAGGTCAACGTTGTGAACAGAGTGGGGTTAAGGTATGGGCCTGTATAAGCTACAGACAACACAATTTTATTTAATCGATGGCTATTTGAATGCCGATACCATTACGAGATCCTAAGGCCCATTGTCATGCCATTAATTCGCTACTATTACCTCATGTTTCAGCATAATGCATGGCCCCATGTCTCAAGGACCTATACACAATCCTGAAAGCTAAAAATGGCCCAGCTCTTCCATGGCCTGCATACTCACCAGACGTCACCCATTGAGCATGTTTGGAAAGCTCTGGATCGACGTGTACGACAGTGTATTCCAGTTCCCGCCAACATCTAGCAACTATGCACAGCCATTGAAGTGGGACAACATTTCACAAGCTACAATCAACAGCCTGATCAACTCTATGTGAAGGAAATTGGTAACACCAAATACTGGTTTTCTGATCCACATCCCTACCTTTTTATTACGGTATCTGCATTCCCAGTCATGTGCAATCCATAGGTAAGGCCCTAATGAATCTTTCAATTGACTGATTTCCTTATATGAATTGTAACTCAGTAAAATCCCAAAATTGTTGCATATTACATTCATATTTTTGTTCAGTATAATTTGTATATCACCAGTAAAGTGTGTTTTAAGTACAACCAGATATGCCTATAGCATCAAAGAAAATAAGCAAATACAGGGAACAGTTGGGACCAAAATACCCCAAATCAGAAACACCAATTTGTAAAGACTTCAAAAGAAGCCAGAGCTCTACCAAAAGGGAAAGTTTATTTTAATTTAACTAGGCAAGTCAGTTAAGAAAACATTTTTATTTACAATGACGGCCTAGAAACAGTGGGTTAACTGCCTTGTTCAGGGCCAGAACGACAGATTTTTACCGTGTCAGCTCGGGGATTCGATCTTGCAACCTTTCGGTTACAAGTCCAATGCTCTAACCAGTAGGCTACCTGCCACAATGACAGCCTACCCCGGACGATGCTGGGCCAATTGTGCGCCACCCTATGGGACTCCCAATCACGGCCGGATGTGATACAGCCTGGATTCGAACCAGGGACTGTAGTGACACCTCTTGCACAGAGATGCAGTCCCTTAGATCTCTGCGCCACTCGGGAGCAATTGTGGAGGTCCTGCTTCAAAAAGTACACTGTGCTTCAGAGTACACATGCATTCTAAAGCCACGCACCATATTGCCTTTTAAATAGGCCCCAACCTTAACCACTTCGTAAAATACAGTTATGAAGAAACCATGTCGGGTTTACTTTAGGATGAATCAACAAAATAAAACGCTGCTCCATTGATAGGAATTATTTTTATTGTTTTACTGGTATTTTTGATATTGAAATGTTTTATCCTGGTGTACAGCATCATATAACTTTCTTTCGGGGTCCAATTCTTCAGCTCGGAGTGGGAAGTTGGGACTTTGTAGCTCTGGTCCAGGGCGTTACGTGCTGCTTCATCAGCAAGCCATATGTAACCCCCTGGACCAGAGCTAGGACATGTGTTATGTACTGTAATGTACTGTTCGTACAGCACGGATAGCATGGCATCAGCAGATCTTCTTTCACAAAAACTCAGAGGGAAAGGGATAGAAACAGGCAAAATAACTTTAAAGCATTCTCAAATTAATCTACAAACTAAAAATATATACTCACTTCAATTAAAATTACTTCTAAGCTCTTAAAAAAAATCTTTATAAATAGCATCAATTGAAAGCCATGACTGCCACCCCCCTCTTCTTTGCCAATTCCAAAATGCCAATTTCCTGATAGCAGCCCCAAAATGGATGAAAATTTCACGTGACAGGCCCAACCTCTTGGACACTCCCTATGTATTTTGAATGAAGCCCCTCTTCAGGAAATACTTTGAGGTATCGGTTGGACTAAATCTGACTTCTAGTGTCAAACTAGAGTAAAATCAAACCAAGAAAGAAAATCAAACCAATGACTTCGTTGAATGGCATCAAAATAGCAGTGTAAAGGTTTGAGCGCTTTATTTCAAGCATATAAAGCTGAATACATTGAATCAGCGATATATGTGAAGTAACACACAACCCCCACAGTGTTGACACAGAGCTCTTGTGGAATAAGCGCTTGAGTGGAAGGTCAATGATACCTGCTAACCCATTCATATTCTCATTATAGACATTATAGTGCACCTGGATCACTGTAATCTGTATCTCAAAAAGGGGGCATGAGAAGGGGAAACATTCCCTACTGAATTGATTGTGCGGTGGACATCAGTTATTTGACATCAAATTACTACCGATGGAATGAGTTCAGTTGTACAGCTTTTAGTGGAGGGAAATATTGGTTCTATGCAAAAGAAGCACACAAACCAAGAGCTCAACACTGCCTGCCCTCTCCCCCATTCTTGGCAATCTCTTTTTCCCCTCCCTGCTTCCCTCACCAGCTTTCTTCCTCTCCATTCCAGGTGCACAGCACATTGGCCTGCTGGAAGGCATGGACCATTAAGGTATCTTTCTCTCCCACTATGTTGACCTGTGGAGTCTGAAGGCAGAGTGATGAGATCCATAGGGGGCCTGTCAGAGATGATACTACCCATTCTCTACGCCATGGCCCCTCTGGACTGGCGCCAGTCGAAAGAGGATAACAGAGGCAAGAAAAAGCTAAGGCGAGAAAGAGGGAGAGATACAGTGTAGGTAGCTAACCCAGTAAGTAAGCATCTCAAAGCTGCCATCAAAACAGGCATGGTCTACTATACAGTATAAGCTTCAACTGGAGATATAACAAATACTTAGCATATACGCCAGTTCCAATTAAAAATGAGAAATATAACCCAAAAGGCCAACTCCCAAAACTTACTACTGAGGGCAGGGCATCAACCAAGGGGAAAAGCCTGAGCAACCGAGAACAAACATCACTCCTGCAATAGAAAACACTAAATAAAGAGGTTAGATTTATGAGGCTGTGTATGATATATACATTTAACGTGTCTAAGCTTGGGCCAATGAAGAGATCTTATGGATAGACCGTCACTGTCTGATAACTGTCAACTGTAAGGGAGGATGAGTTCTACAAGAACTGTAGCATCTGACGGAGCAAAACTGACCCAAACTGATTCAAAAGTCCAGATATATACTGTAGCTACAATCAGGAATAAAATGTAATTAAATAAACAGCATCAATCATTCCTCAAATAATGTATATTATTTACACAACAGAATTTCCAGAATAAGTCGTAACAGCAAAGGGGTCAGTGTGAGTGAGATATAACATCCAAATTCTAGAGTCTTTCTTTTGCCGTTGTCCTGAAGCACAGACATTTTTTTGGGAGCCAGGTCGTGGAAGAATATCAGGGGCCATGGGGAGAAATAGGGAAGAAGACTTGATGCCAAAGTGCTTTTACCTAAACATGTCCCAGCCGGTCTCAGTCAGAGGCCACGGCAGAGAGAGAGAGAGAAAGAGAGAGGATTGAGAGCACACAGTCAACCTTTGTTACATAATTTCATTTGGTGTAAACGAGTGCCTTCATTTTGCGCTTATCATTCCTTAGCAGTCTGAGATGGGAGGGCCAGAGGGAGGGGTCAAGAGGAGGAGACATCCAATCATACAGCTGCTTGCAGCATCCAATTGCGGTGCAATGATGTCGTTGGTGCGTAAGGAAGCGGGGAGGTGGGCAGGGCTGGACATAGGGTGGTAAAGGAGGGGATTGAGAAGCAGGGCAGGGGGCCACAGGAGGGATGGGGTTTAACCCCTCGGCAGGCTGCACATCTCACAGAGCTCTGTGCCTGGTTGGTTCATGAAGGTACAGTGGAGGCAGGACCACATGGCTGATGAGGAAGCTGGGGTAGAGGAGCCCCCGCCCATGGCACCAAACTCCTGAGGGCCCGATGACTGCCCACCCTCCGTACCTGAGGAGAGAAGAGAGTGGTCAGGGGGTAAAGGAAAACAGAAAGGTGACTCTTACCAGGGATAACTTTTCAAACTTATTTTTGTATGTAGGAATGATACATGTAATGAGCTGATTCCAAATTGGTCTTTGTGGTCAATAAAGGTCTACTGAAATTAACTTAAGACAAGTTCAACTCATCCATCAATTTAAAATCCAATCCATCGCTTCTCAACAGCTATAGAAATGTAATCTAAGGCATGTTAGCTCCCTCCTTGATGGCCAGAGGTACTTACTGCACAGCTGCTCGATGGTGGCCCACTGCTCAGACTTCTTCCAAGTCTGAGCCAGCTCCTCGTCTTTTGTCTTCACCGCGTCCAGCAGCAGACCAATGCTGTCCTGTGAACAGATCATTATAACTCTTATATATTATAACATACAGTGCACATTCAGAAAGTATTCACACCCCTTGACATTTCGTTATGTTAACCTGAATATAAAATGTTTTACAATACTCCATAATGTCAATGTGGAAATATGTTTTTAGAAATGTTTTACAAATGAATAACAAATGAAAACTTGAAATGTCAAGAGTAAATAAGTATTCAACCCGTTTGTTATTGCAAGCCTAAAGTTCAGGAGTAAATATTAGCTTAACAAGTCACAAGTTGATCATGAATGACAGTTTTGAGTTAAATAGTCTTGAAAACATACAGAACCAGTCATTCAAGAGTTTTTTTAATTTTTTACTATTTTCTACACTGTAGAATAGTGAACACATCAAAACTATGAAATAACACATATGGAATCATGTAATAAGAAATAAAAGGGTTCAACAAATCTAAATATATTTTATGAGATTCTTCAAAATAACCACCCTTTGCCTTGACAGCTTTGCACACTTGGCATTCTCTCAACCAGCTTCACATGGAATGCTTTTTCCAACAGTCTTGAAGGTGATCCCACATAGGCTGAGCACTTGTTGAATGCTTTTCCTTCACTCTGTGGTCCAACTCATCCCAAACCATTTCAATTAGGTTGAGGTCGGGTGATTGTGGACGCCAGGTCATCTGATGCAGCACTCCATCACTCTCCTTCTTGGTCAAATAGACATTACACAGCCTGGAGGTGTGTTGGGTAATTGTCCTGTTGAAAAACAAATGATAGTCCCACTAAGCGCAAACCAGATGGGATGGTGTATCGCTGCAGAATGCTGTGGTAACCATGCTGGTCAATTGTGCCTTGAATTCTAAATAAATCACCAGCAAAGCACCCCACACCATCACACCTCCTCCCCCATGCTTCATAGTGGGAACCACACATGCAGAGATCACCTGTTCACCTACCCTGCGTCTCACAAAGACACAGCGGTTAGAACCAAAAATCTCAAATTTGGAGTCAGACCAAAGACATATTTCCACCGGTCTAATGTCCATTGCCGTGCTTCTTGGTCTCTTCTTCTTATTGGGGTCCTTCAGTAGTGATTTCTTTGCAGCAATTCAACCATGAAGACCTGATTCACGCAGTCTCCTCTGAACAGTTGATGTTGAGATGTGTCTGTTACTTTAACTCTGAAGAATTTATTTGGGCTGCAATCTGAGGTGCAGTTAATCAGATTGAATTTATCCTCTGCAGCAGAGACAACTCTGGGTCTTCCTTTCCTGTGGCGGTCCTCATGAGAGGAAGCTTTATCATAGCGCTTGATGGTTTATAAGACTGCACTTGAAGAAACTTCAAAGTTCTTGAACTTTTCCAGATTGAGACATGATGGTCTGTCAAAGTAATGGACTGTCATTTCTCTTTTCTTATTTGAGCTGTTATTGCCATAATATGGACTTGGTATTTTACCAAATAGGGCTATCTTCTGTATACCCCCCCTACCTTGTCACAACATAACTAATTGACTCAAACGTATTAAGAAGGAAAGAAATTCCACAAATGACCTTTTAACAAGGCACACCTGCTAATTGAAATGCATTCCAGGTGACTACCTCATGAAGCTGGTTGAGAGAATGCCAAGAGTGGGCAAAGCTGTCATCAAGGCTAAGGGTGGCTACTTTGAAGAATCTCAAATATATTTCGATTTGTTTAACACTTTTTTGGTTACTGCATGATTCCATGTGTTACTTCCTAGTGTTGATGTCTTCACTATTAATCTACAATGTAGAAAATATAAAAAATTAAGAAAAACCCTGGAATGAGTAGGTGTCCAAACCTTTGACTGGTACTGTATGTCAAGACTTGGAAATGGCTTTCAAGCAATGATCAACCACCAACTTGACAGAGCTTGAAGAATATTAAAAAGCAAATATAAATGGGCAAATATTGTACAATCCAGGTGTGCAAAGCTCTTAACTTCTTAGGGATAGGGGGCAGTATTTTGAAATTCGGATGAAAAACGTGCCCAAAGTAAACTGCCTGTTACTCAGGCCCAGAAGCTAGGATATGCATATAATTAGTAGCTTTGGATAGAAAACACTGAAGTTTATAAAACTGTTAAAATAATGTCTGTGAGTATAACAGAACTGATATGGCAGGCAAAAACCCGAGCAAAATCCACCCAGGATGTCTGAATCAGTCATGTCACACTGTTTTCAATAGGCCAGCTATTCAAAGCCTCATAGTTAAACACCCAGATTGCAGTTCCTATGGCTTCCACTAGATGTCAACAGTCTTTAGAAAAAGGTTTGAAACTTCAATCATGAAAATCAAGGGAGTAAGAACACTTGTTCCTGGGTTCACGTCAAGTGTACTGTTTTGGATTTTGCACGTAACAGGGAATGCGCGCTCAGTTCTTTTTCTCTTCTATTCAGCAGGTTATATTCCGTCTGAAATATTATAGTGTATATTCATTTTAGGGTATCTGAGTATTGATTACAAATGCTGTTTGACTTTTTTCTGCTAACTTTATGGGTACTTTTGGGATATCGCTTGTCTGCATGGATGAAAGCCTTTGGGCAGGTGGATTACTGAACAAAATGCGCCAACCAAAACGGAGCTATATGGATATAAAGAGGAACTTTAATTGTGTAACCTGGACACGCTTTGATATGCCATAAGAGGAAGATCAAAGGTAAGCAATTTATTTTATGTTATTTTTTAGTTGTGACACCTCTGCTGGTTATGTTATTATGCTAATTGAGTTTGAGTTGGGCGCTGTCCTCAGACAATCAAATGTCCTGCTTTCGCCGTAAAGCCTTTCTGAAATCTGACAATGCTGTTAGATTAACAAGAGCCTACGCTTTTGAAGGGTGTGCAGCATTTGTATTTTCATGAATGTTTGAAATGAGTATTTTTGTAATTTGAATTTGGCGCTCTGCATTTCACCGGATGTTGTCAAAATCGATCCCGTTCACGGGATTGGATCCGTAACAGGTTAAGAGACTTACCCAGAAACACTCAAAGCTGTAATCGCTGCCAAAGGTGATCCAAACATGTATTGACTCAGGGGTGTGAATACTTATGTAAGTTAGATATTTCTGTATTTCATTTTCAATAAATTAGCAAAAAATTATAAACACTTGTTTTCACTTTGTCATTAGGGGGTATTGTGAGTAGAAAAAAAAAATATATTTAATCCATTCTGAACTCAGGCTGTAACAACAAAATGTGGAATAAGTCAAGGGATATGGAAGGCACTGTATTTTAAAGTGCGTAAAGGTACACTACATTAATTGGTGGAATTGGATTTAACAAATGTATCACTAGCCACTTTAAACAACTCTGTATATAATGTTTACATATCCGAAATTACTATATCAAATGTATACACTGTACTCTAAACCATTTACTGAATCTTGCCTATGCCATTCGGCCATCGACTCAAATCTCTAGCCACTTTAATAATTATAATTGGATGTAATAAATGTATCACTAGCCACTTTAAACAATGCCATTTATATAATGTTTACATAACCTACATTACTCATCTCATATGTATATACTGTACTCCATACCATCTACTGCATCTTGCCTATGCCCGGTCAGCCATCGCTCATCCATATACTTAAAGGACATACTCGTATTCATTCCTTTACTCTTGTGTGTATAAGGTAGTTGTTTTGAATTTGTTAGATTACTTGTTAGATACTACTGCATGGTCGGAACTAGAAGCACAAGCATTTCGCTACACTCGCATTAACATCTGCTAACCATGTGTATGTGACAAATAAAATTTTATTTGAAAGTTGGTCCCCCCTTTGCTGCTACAACAGCCTCCACTCTTCTGGGAAGGCTTTCCACTAGATGTTGGAACATTGCTGCGGGGACTTCACTTCGTGCACGAGGGCATTGTCATGCTGAAACAGGATAGGGCCATTCCCAAACTGTTGCCAAAGTTGGAAGCACAGAATTGTCTAGAATGTCATTGTATACTGTAGTGTTAAGATTTCCCTTCACTGGACTTAAGGGGCCTAGACCAAACCATAAAAAAACAGCCCCCAGACTATTATTCCTCCTCCACCAAACTTTACCGTTGGCACTAGGCATTGGGGCAGGTAGCGTTCTTCTGTCATCCGCCAAACCCAGATTCATTCTACAGACTGCCAGATGGTGAAGCGTGATTATGTAAAGCGTGTAATGTATTTAACCGCCATCAACAAAGACATTCAGGACAAACATCCTGACCACTACGACACTAACCCCTTCCACATTGGACAAACGTGGTGATAATCTGAACCTTTTGTTGCGTGACAACAAACCAAAACATTGTGCTTGAACGTGTCTGGTGTGTGCACAAATCTTTATGAGAGTGTTTGTGTGTGAAAAAGAGTGTGTGTGGAATTACAGTACTTACTCTGAGAGGCATGACCTCGTTGGTGACCAGAAAGATGAGTAGGTGAAAGTCCGACACAATGTCCAGGAATACAGTGGAGGTGCACTGGGACAGGTACGTAGCTAAACTGTGGAAGTCCTGTTACACACAGACAGACACACAGAAAGGGGAAAACATGGAATATGATCGAGATTCCTATAACCCCCCCCCCCCCCAATAGCCCAGGGACTCTAAATATGAGCATTTATTTTCATTGCCAGACAGTTATATGTGATCAGGTCAGGTTGAAACATAGCAGAAATGATGGCTGTTGCCAAAGGTTATAAGGTCAGGGTGGGGGGATGACAGCCTTCTAAAAGCTCTGAGACGGAGAGAAGTATGGAGGTCACTATTTGGATACTGAAGCAAACAAAATATAACATTTTATTTGTTACTGTGGGTGTGTTATTGAGCAAGTCTCTCCCAGGATGTGTCTGTTCTCTATGGGGAAACGATGTGTGGAGTAGAATGGTGTGTGTGTGATAATGTTTACCTGTGTCTCTCCCAGGATGTCTCTGTTCTCAATGGGGAAGCGTTGTGTGGAGCAGAAGGTGTACTGGGGGTCCTTGGGGAATGTGGTGGTTATCTGGATTGAGATGGAAGGAAGGAGAGCGAAGAAGAAGAGTTGACTGACTGGAAACGAGTTAGATCTTTGAGAGCACGTGCCTTTACTCTGACATCAGTGAGATGTAGAGCCAAGAAAACAGATGTATTCTGTTTTCATATTGACAAGAAGGAATTAAGTGCTCTCAGATGGTAATAAATATTTGGCAAGTCTATCTAGTTCCCTTTATTTTCTCTGGCTCATCATTGGCTAGCACCACCCCAGGGTGAGGTGGTAGATGTATGGAACATGGCGTGGAGATGCCAACATTTCACAACATTATTGTGGAAAGAGGAAGACATCCTGACATCATTGGGCAAAGTTTCGGTTTGACCATTTAGTTGTTCGTAAACAAACACAGCAACCAAAATGTTCTGAAAACAACATTGTGTATATGAACTTGCTTGTTGGAAGGCATGGAGAATGTAAATGGAATAATATTGATTGACAGAGGCTTATTTCAGTTGACTGGCCCTACTGGGTATGCTAAACTCTAAAACCTGCCCAACCGCTACTCATCTCAACATGTCATTGATGAATTACCTACAGTGCCTTCAGAAAGTATTAATACACCTTTATTTTTTCCATCCGAAATGTGAAATAAGTCCTGACAAAGTGAAAACATGTTTTCAGAAATGTTTCCACATTTATTGAAAATTAAATACAGAAATATCTAATTTACAGAAGTATTCACACCCCTGAGGTAATACATGTTTGAATCACGTTTGGCAGCGATTACAGCTGTGAGTCTTTCTGGGTAAGTCTCTAAGAGCTCTCCACACCTGTACTGTGCAACACTTGCCAAATGTTATTTTGAAAATTCTTCAAGCGGTCACATTGGTTGTTGATCATTGCCAGACAACCCTTTTCAGGTTTTGCCATAGATTTAAGAAAATGTAAGTCAAAACTAACGCGGCAGCTTGAACGTTTACTGTCTTCATGGTAAGCAACTCCAATGATTTGGCCTTGTTTTAGGTTATTGCCCTGCTGAAATGTGAATTAATCTCCCAGTGTCTGGTGGAAAGCAGACTGAACCAGCTTTCCTCTAGGATTTTGCCTGTGTTGCACTCCATTATGTTAATTTTTTATTCTGAAAAACTTCCCAGTCTTTAACAATTACAAGCATATCCATAACACGATGCAGCCACAACTATGCTTGAAAATATGGAGAGCGGTATTCAGTAACGGGTTGTATTTGCCCCAAACGTAACACTGTGTATTCAGGACAAAAAGTGAATTGCTTTGCCACATTTTTTGCAGTACTACTTTAGTGCGTTGTTTTGGAATATTTGTACTCTTTACAGGCTTCCTTTTCACTGTCAATTAGGTTAGCATTGTGAAGTACGTACAATGTTGATCCATCCTCAATTTTCTCCTATCACAGCCATTAATGCTTCCTCTCCTTCAACGGAGTCAGGAAAGACGCCTGTAGCGACCATTCAAAGTGTAATTAATAACTTGATCAAAGGGATATTCAATGTCTGCGTTTTCCTTTTTTACCCATCTACCAATAGGTGCCCTATTAATATACAGAAGAACTATCGCCTTATGGTTAGGATAGCCGAGTTGCAAGCTCAGCTTCAGGCGCAATCGTTAGGCGAGGGCAATTTAAGTGTAGGAAAGGATGATACAGCATGTGCCACCAGTAAATACAGGGAGTAGTGTTAATCCCCCTGCACAATCCTCGCAGCCGAAAAACTTTCTCAGGGCTTCTGGAAAGAAATGCTTTCGGCGTGCTTAACCAGTGTCGCTCATTCAGCCGATATAAAACTTTCAACCGGGTTTCCCCACTAAGCAACGAGTCGGAGTCAAAGCACAAGCCTTCTCACGTGTCTCTTCCACACGTTACGGGGTCTGAGCTGCCGATGCCTCCCACCATTAGCTCCCACCAAAACTCCATTGCCTGCAATATTAGACTTAAAAAGCGATAATACACTGTTTACCAGGGGGCAGGGCTACCAACGTAAAGGCTAATCTGAAGATGGTCTTGGCTGAGGCTAAAATTGGCGAATGTAGATGGTATAGGGATATTGCTATCCACGTCGGCACCAACGGTGTTAGGATGAAACCGGTCACAAAGGGCAACATAGCTTCAGCGTGTAAATCAGCTAGAAAGATGTGTTGGCATTGAGTAATTGTCTCTGGGCCCCAGTTAAGGAGAGTGATGAGCTCTACAGCAGACTCGCATAACCCTAGGCTACCTGAGGCGGCAGGTAGCCTAGTGGTTAGAGCATTTGGCCAGTAACCGAAAGATCGAATCCCCGAGCTGACAAGGTAGAAATCTGTCGTTCTGCCCCTGAACAAGGCCGTTAACACACTGTTCCTAGGCCGTCAATGTAAATAAGAATTTGTTCTGAACTGACTTGCCTAGTTAAATAAAGGTTAAATAAAAATAAATGAATAGAAACCTCAATCGCTGGTTGAAAACTTTTCTGCCCCTCCCAAAAGATAGAATTTGTAGATAACTGGCCCTCTTTCTAGGGCCAAGCCTGCTGAGTGACTGACTGACTCCATCCAAGCTGGAGGGGTGCCATCAACAGAGAGCCCTGTCTAACTCTTCTAGCTCCACAAGGAGATAGGCTGCAGGCCAGGCAGCAGGCGATTAAGCCAGCGTGCCAGCTTAGTGGAGTCTGACACCTGCACAGTCAGTGTAGTCAGCTCAGATTTCCCCATTGAGACCGTATCTGTGCCTTGATCTAGGTTGGGCAAAACTAAACACGGCGGCGTACGCTTTAGCAATCTCACTGGAATAAAGACCTACTCCATTCCCGTCATTATTTTCAAGGCAGTCATTAATCAATGATCATAACCTTGATATGATTGGCTTGACTGAAACATGTCTCAAGCCTGATGAATTCACTGTGTTAAATGAGGCCTCTAATCCTGGTTACACTAGTGACCATATCCCCTGTGCGTCCTGCAAAAGCGGTGGTGTTGCTAACATTTACGACAGCAAATGCGGTCTCTGCCTGGCCAGCTCCCTTCTCTCCACTGGGATTCTCTGCCTCTGACCCTATTACGGGGGCTGAGTCACTGGTTTACGAGTACTCTTCCATGCCGCCGCTATGGAGAGGTGCTTCACGTCGTGCCAGGCTTTATTCGCTATACTCTACTTGAGTGGGTTGAGTCAATGGCGTGATCTTCCTGTCTGGTTTTGCTCAGGCTCGTACGGTGGAGATATTCGTGGGCTATACTCAGCCTTAGGTAGTATTTCAAAAAATATTTTTTACATTATTATTGCACAGAGTAAGTCCATGCAACTTATGTGACTTGTTAAGACAAATTTGTACACTTGAACTTATTTCAGGCACGCCATAACAAAGGGTTTGAATACTTATTGAATGAAAACATTTCAGCTTTTCATTTTTAATTAATTTGTAAAGATTTCTAAAAACATAATTACACTAACATTATGGGGGTATTGTGTGTAGGCCAGTGACAAAATCTCCCTTTTAACTTCAGGCTGTAACAGCAAATCATGGAAAAAGTGAATGTGTGAATACTTTCTGAAGGCACTGTATAAGCAGGACTATGTTCAATCTATGGGTGTGAGCATTTAAACGAAATTGGGATGCTTAAAATTAGGAAAAATTCCTAACCGAAAAACTAGTTTTTTTTACGTAGATGCAGAAAGTAAACAGCTTGGTGGATCAATTTCCGCAACAACTAAGAGCGTTGAAGCGAAAGGCTCAACTTTCTCACTGCTTTGGTGTCCGGGCTGCCAAGCTGTCAACAGCTTGAAGTGAACCTGTGCACAACTGTGTGAGAGCCAAGTGTTGCATCTCGCTCATCTCAATATCCCAGCCTATTCATTGATGATAGGCCATGCTTTATTGAAGTTACGAGACTTTGCAAGCCAAGAAATTGTGACATACAGCCTCCCATTGCGAGATACAGCACAGTTGACTGGTGGCTGTCCTGCCTGTGCCCACCCCTGCGCTATCCGTCCCTTGGAAAAATGGAGAATAGAAAGGCAAGCGACAGCAGATGTCAATCATACTCACGTCTATGATAAGGTACTCCACGGGAAGAGGCCGGGCTAGATATGTGATGTCATTGCCAAATTTATCTTTGTCCTGTTGAGGGGAAGAACAATCATCAATGGAGAGAGATATAGGAATACTGTAGCAAAAGGTGCACAGTGTTTCCTCCGACACATTGGTGCGGCTGGCTTCCGGGTTAAGTGGATATCGTGTCAAGAAGCAGTGCGGCTTGGTTGGGTTTCGGATGATGCAGGGCTCTCGACCATTGCCTCTCCCGAGTCCGTACGGGAGTTGCAGCGATGAGACAAGACTCACTACCAATTGGATACCACGAAATTGGGGAGAAAACAGGGTCAAAATAAATAAACAATATAGAAAAAATAGTTTCTTTAGCATTTTCAACTCTACTGATGGTTTTATCACTAAACATGTTGCATTACATAGCAAATGTGCCCACTCTGGTCTTGGCACATGCGCTCTAGCCAACAGCTCGCAGATACAGTACGGGTATTGCCTACATGAGATTATGGTCAAAAGAGATGATTTTAAATTTGTCAAACATCAGCCAAGCATCGATCATGTCAGCAGAATAAGACCCTCAATCTTTATTCGAAAGGAGCATCAAGCTCATCACCTTGCACTTTCACCACCCTGTGAAGTTCATCATAACTTATTTTATCAGCATGGCTAAAAAAACTGCATGCTTTCCCAAGTCGTAGTGGGAGGATCACACAACACGTCATCGGGTGACTCCAAGTTTACTTCGATATGAGGGTTGTTATATCAATATTGGCAAAGGCATTTCCACAGCCAATTACAGACAAAAAGATCCCATGTTGAACTAACAAATTATCGGTCTGCATTTATAAAATTGTACTGAAACTTCCTGTTTCCATTACAACTGTCGTGGTTCATTTTTTTTTATACGGTATGACTTTACTTGAATAAAAACTGGATGGAAACGTGGTTAGTAATAGAAATAAAATTGCTGAAAACATGTTGGCTCACTATTTAAAACGAAGATGGAGAACAAACTATAGGATGAATAATACTGGAGTTATGGTGCAGGTACAACCGACTAGCGCTAGCTAACGCAACCGAGCAAAAATAAACAATCAATTCTTGGAGTCAAAGTGTTGAAATATCTTCCAAAATAATATTGCGACGTAACAGCATAGCAATTTTTCCAGCAACACTATTGGCAAGCTCCATTTAATCATACCATAGACACATCCATTTAACTGATCTACTGAATCATTTCACTTTGTCTTAATTGAAGCATAATAAACGTCATCAATCAAGCATGTCAAAGTTTGATCCTTTAGTTTTCAGCCAAAAGAAAATGTTTGGTGCGTTAAAATGACAAATGGCCTGTTAGTGGTGAGAAATAAAGGTAGCGACTTTGAGTGCAGTGTCTTTCAGAGTTTATTGAGCTTTGAGAAGTTCAGACAGTCTAAGCTTTGAGAAGTTCAGACAGTCTGTGTGTGTGTGTTCCTGTACCTTGTAGAAGACGTCCGGTACGTACTGCTCCGTGCTGGACTCTTTAGCGTAGCCCAGCTCGGGGGCGTCTCGGCAGGGCAGTAGGCACTCATCTCTCACCAGGGCCATGCACTGGTTAGACACCTGGTAACCCTCAAAGTGCACCTGGTTATCAGGACCACCTGGAGGGTAACACAGAGTCCGACTGGGGGTTGATACCACCGTTGGTCAAAGACCATCGGATTTGTTTTATATATTTCTGTAATTTATAACCTGTGGTGATGCTGTACTGTTAAGTTTGAGAGGAGATGCAAGACGAATTTCTTGAAACGGACACAAATAAATTATATAGGAGTGGCAAGACGGCACAAAACGATCTGGGACCAGGCTAGGGATTTCCAGATTTTTGAAAATCACAAGACCAGGTAATGCCAGTCATCACTCAATGTTATGTAAACAGATTGCTCATTTAGACAGTAGTACAGGCCCAGGATAGCAAAATATACACAGTGCATTCGAAAAGTATTCAGATCCCTTTTTCCACATTTTGTTACGTTACAGCCTTAAATAATTAATTTTAAAAAATGTCCCTTGTCAATTTATAAAACAATATTAAAATGGAAAGATCCCATAAGTATTCAGACCCTTTACTAAGTACTTTGTTGAAGCACCTCTGGCAGTGATGGCAGCCTTGAATCTTCTTGGGTATGACGCTACAAGCTTGGCACACCTGTATTTGGGGAGTTTCTCCCATTGTTTTCTGCAGATCCACTCAAGCTCTGTCATAGCAACTTTCAGGTCTCTCCAGAGATGTTCGATCCAGTCTCTGGCTGGGCCACTCAAGGACATTCAGAGACTTGTCTCGAAGCCACTCCTGCGTTGTCTTGGCCGTGAGCTTAGGATCATTGTGAAGGTAAACCCTTTAGGTGAACCCCAGTCTGAGGTATTTTTTTTTTAACCTTTATTTTACTCAAAGTGGAATGGTTAACTCCAGCATTCTCTTCCTTACTCTGTCATGCTTGACCACATTTTAAAAATTTATTTTACCTTTATTTAACTAGGCAAGTCAGTTAAGAACAAATTCTTATTTTCAATGACGGCCTAGGAACAGTGGGTTAACTGCCTGTTCAGGGGCAGAACGACAGATTTGTCCTGAAAGCTCTGGAGCAGGTTTTTCATCAAAGAGCTCTCTGTACTTTCCCTCGATCCTGACTAGTCTCCCAGTCCTTGCCGCTGAAAAACATCCCCACAGCATGATGCTGCCACCATCATGCTTCACCGTATGGATGGTGATAGGTTTACTCCAGACGTGACGCTTGGCATTCATCAGACCAGAGAATCTTGTTTCTCATGGTCTGAGAGTCTTTAGGTGCCTATGCCTAAAACTCCAAGCAGGCTGTCATGTGCCTTTTACTGAGGAGTGGCTTCTGTCTGGCCACTTGACCATAAAGGCCTGATTGGTGGAGTGCTGCAGAGATGGTTGTCCTTCTGGAAGATTCTCCCATCTCCACAGAGGAACTCTATCAGTGACCATCGGGTTCTTGGTCACCTCCCTGACCAAGGCCCTTCTCCCCTTATTACTCAGTTTGGCCGGGGGGCCAGCTCTAGGAAGAGTCTTGGTGGTTGCAAACTTCTTCCAATTAAGAATGACAGAAGCCACAGTGTTCTTGGGGCCATTCAATGCTGCAGACATGTTTTGGCACCCTTCCTCAGATCTGTGCCTCGACACAATCCTGTCGCGGAGCTCTACGGAAAACTCCTTCATCCTCAGCCTGGTTTTTGCTCTGACATGCACGATCAACTGTGGGACCTTATAAAGACAGGTGTGTGTTTTTCCAAATCATGTACAATTAATTGAATTTAATCACAGCTGGACTCCAATCAAGCAGTAGAAACATCTCAAGGATGATCAACGGAAACAGGATGCACCTGAGCTCAATTTCAAGTCTCATAGCAAAGGGTCTGAATACTTATTTACATAAAGATACCAGTTTTTTTATTTTTAATACATTGGCAAAAAAATCTAAAAACCTGTTTTTTGCTTTGTCATTATGGGGTATTGTGTGTAAATTGCTGAGGATATTTTTTTATTAATCAACCCATTTTGGAATAAGACTAACGTAACAAAATGTGGAAAAAGTCAAGGGGTCTGAATAATTTCCAAAAGTACTGTATATAAAAACAAATAATATTTTATTGTCACATACACTAGATAGGTGCAGAGAAAATATGTTTTACAGGGTCAGCCATAAAGCAAATTAGGGTTAAGTGGCTTGCCCAAGGGCACATTGACAGATTTTTCATCTTGTCAGCTCGGTCACTGGCCCAACGCTCTAACTGCTAGGCTTAGAGTGAGCCATAGGTAGCCTAGTTATGTGAGCCATGGGTAGCTAGAGTACCTGTGGCCACCACCGTGATAAACTTGGACCCAAAGTGTCCGTCGGGTGAGAGTCTGCAGGGGTTAGACTGTTGGTTCTGGAAGTGTCCAGCCGTGATGCATTCCTCTGCACTCAGGAAATACGAGTCCTACACAGACAAGGTAAAACATTTTAATGATCAAAGAAATAAATAAGTCAGAGATATTTCAGCTTTGTCCACCTAGAGTCGTCTGGATTTGTTCACAAAACTAATGCTGTGCGTTAGGCTATTCCCTGGTTTTTGGCAATTCTGGTCTACAGGTTAAGGTTATAGTGCTTGTCCATGCAGTGTATGGATGTGTTCTCACCTTGTTCCTGGTGTATTTAACCGTTCCTATCCTGGTGTCCTCAGAGAGCAGGTCAGTGAATATCCACCCCACCTACAATAAAGACAACACAGGAAGACAGTCAGTACAACACCATACCTGACACACTTTAAGAATCTTTATGAGTAGCACTTTAGTGTGGAGGCACTCCCGGCCTCCGATGGGGGTCAGTGAGATGACCATGAACCCAATGGTCACTGACAGAGCTCCAAAGTTCCTCTGTAGAGATTGGAGAATCTTCCAGAAGGACAACCATCTCTGCAGCACTCCACCAATCAGGCCTTTATGGTCAAGTGGCCAGATGGAAGCCCCTCCTCAGTGAAAGGCACATGACAGCCCGCTTGGAGATTGCTAAAAGTCACCTAAAGAAGACAACAAGAGGCAAGAAACAAGATTCTCTGGTCTGAATGCCAAGCGTCACATCTTTAGGAAACCTGGCACCGTTCCTACGGTGAAGCATGGTGGTGGCAGCATCATGCTGTGGGGATGTTTTTCAGCGGCAGGGACTGGGAGACTAGTCAGGATCGAGGGAAAGATGAAGTGAGCAAAGTACAGAGATGAGCAAAGTACAGAGAGATCCTTGATGAAAACCTGCTCCAGAGTGCTCAGGACCTCAGACTGGGGTGAAGGTTCAGCTTCCAACAGGACAACAAACCTAAGCACACAGCCAAGACAATGCAAGAGTGGCTTTGGGACAAGTCTCAATGTCATTGAGTGGCCCAGCCAGAGCCCGGACTTGTACCCGATCGAACATCTCTGGAGACCTGAAAGTAGCTGTGCAGCAACACTCCCCATCCAACCTGACATAGCTTGAGAGGATCTGCAGAGAATGGGAGAAACTCCCCCAAAACAGGTGTGCCAAGCTTGTAGTGTCATACTCAAGAAGACTCAATGCTGTAATTGCTGCCAAAGGTGCTTCAACAAAGTACTGAGTAAAGGGTATGAATACTTATGTAAATGTGATTTCCTTTTTTCAGAGGTGGAACCTAAAGGTCCTTTAAATGTAAGGGTAATGATTATTATAATCGGTGTGTGGATGGAGATATATATATATATATATATATATATATCACACATACACATAACTGCCAAAATAAAGGAAACACTTGAGTAAATGAGGGATACAAAGTATATTGAAAGTAGGTACTTCCCACACGGGTGCGGTTCTTAAGTCAATTAAGCAACTAACATCCCATCATGCATAAAAATGTCCAGTTGCCCATTATTTTGGCTACCATGGCTAGAAGAGAACTCAGTGACCTTGAAAGAGGGGTCTCAAAGGAGCATAGGGGGTTTAAAACTTCTTCTGGATCGGTGTCCCGGGGACGGTTAAGCTAACGTAGGCTAATGCGATTAGCATGAGGTTGTAAGTAACAAGAACATTTCCCAGGACATAGACATATATGATATTGGCAGAAAGCTTAAATTCTTGTTAATCTAACTGCACTGTCCAATTTACAGTAGCTATTACAGTGAAATAATACCATGCTATTGTTTGAGGAGAGTGCACAACTTTAAACATGAAGTTATTATTAACTTGGGTGCCAGAGCGGAAAGACCAGGTCATCTTATTGGTTCAGCTCCAACTTCAGACGGTTGAGTCAAAAACCACATCTAAAAGTTTTTTTTGTTGTTGCATATTTTAGAGTAGTTATTCCTCAATATGCATGTGTGGTACGCAAAATGCGTACAGGTTGGCAGGTCTGCCATCCAATGAACCTATCACAGTTTGATCGGACCACACTTTACATGATACATTGTAGTTGTACAATACATAACATGTAGGCTATTGTGATATGTTCGGTGAGTACATTTGTTACAAGCAAACTCTTGCCCACAAGATACAACATACACACAACACTTGATTGTAATTCAATTTCCTATCAGAGAAATCATGCTGGTTGTGAAAGCTCTACACATTACACCATGGCCTGGGGGCATATGGAAGTTGTTTAAGCAATCACCCTGAGAAGACTGAGGAATCCAGAGAATTAACTAGAGCCTCATGGCCCGAGAGAAAGAAGCTGCATCCCAAATGGTTAAAAGAAGTGCGGACTATATCGGGAATAGAGTGCCATTTGGGACGCAGTCATAGACCCTCCACCACTCGATGTCTCTGGTCAGTGGGTTGGGCTGTACTGTAGTGGCCAGTCACACTAGACAGGAGCAGGCTGTCCTGTCTGTAGCCTCCTGAGCGTACTGCTTGAACCCAGATGTTCCTCTTTACCTCTTCCTGACAGGAAGGAGTTAGGTGGTGTAGGTGGGGAAGGATAGTACCAATCAGACAATAATCTGTTTAGTTGTTACGTCTAGGGGTATCTTTTGCTTCAATAGAATGAACATAAAAATGTTCCACCGAAAATATTCCTTTTCATCAGATGACAGATGTGCAATGCTATTTGGCTAGCAGCCCCACAAGTAATGAGATTACAATGAAAAAGCAAGGTATTTGTGGCAAAAAAAAGAGGCTTGCCCATCATATTTCTAATGGTTATGATAAAATGTAGCAAAATGTTTTGCTTGAAGTTAACCTTGCAATTTACCGGAGAAATAGGCTACACTGAGAAAAGTAGCTACACATCAGTGTGCTGTGTGAATTCTCATACGAGTGGAGAAGTGCAACTAAAGTACAACATTTGTCTAATGCACAGCAAAACACAGCAAGATCTTAGTGTCTTGAACAGGGTTGGGGTCAATTCTATTCCAATTCAGTAAATGTAACAATCGAAATGGAATTGATAGTGATATGGAGAGAAGGTTGACATCAGAATCTAGAAAAGCTAAAATAAAGCCAATAGTATAAGCTAGTGGTTTCGTCTAACCTTGCGCAGGCCCAGCTTCGCTGCGATCTCCTCCACAGCTGCAGCTTTAGGGTCCTCCACCAGCTCCAGACTGTTCTGGGTGGCAATCTAATGGACAGAGGAATTCACAACAGTTAAAACTAAACAAACCACAAAATATAACACATCTAGGATTAACATATTTCTGAAAAAGTACACAACCTTAGTTTCCAATAACATAAGAAAATATATGTATAGCTATAATGAACTGATTATTTAAATATGCACTCTTTACTTATATATTACTGCACGGTCGGAACTAGAAGCGCAAGCATTTCGCTACACTCGCATTAACAGCCAGTAGTTTTGAAAGCGGTGATCACGAGCCAAAATGGGTCCCGGTTTTTTGTGTACTACGTCACCCAATTGTGTACTACGTCTTCCATTTAGTGTGATAGGTTACGAATTTAGTAATTTGTGTGATGTGTTACATGTGTTATGAATTTGATGTGCTTAAGATGCCGGAGTGCATCTAAGTCTGTGATAGAATTACTGCTCCAGCAAAAGCAGCATTTTATTCATGTCCAATAACCCATTGAAAGTGAACTTACTGCCATCCTGTGGCTAACCAACCTTACTACATCTACAACTCACTAACAAACCATTGGACTGACTCCCAAGAGTGCAGAGCACTCACCTGTGGGGGTTCGTAGATGGCAGCGACCTCCGCTCTGATGGCCAGAGGGATGTCTTTGTGCTCTGTGTACCTGCCGTACAGGTAGCCCATCCTCTGGCTGCCAGTCTTCCTCCAGTAGTCCAGGAAACGGTCTGCGATGGTGTGGTTCTCAAACATGATGTTGTCTATATGTCTGTATTTCTGGTAGCAGGGATGAGGCAGGTTATACAAATCACTATCTCCACTAGGAATGAGTTGTGACTGAGAAATATCTTGGTGTATTTCAATAGGATTCCTCTCATCATCTTCTCTTAATCTGAACTGATGCGAATGTAAATGAAGCCGAGGAGACAAGGAGAGGAAGACACTTAAAATACTGAGATGGACCCTTGGCAGCAAAGGGGAGTATTGAGATGGATCCTTGGGAGCAAGGAGGTGAGTGTGTATGGGCCCTTGGGAGCAAGGAGGAGGGAGTTATGGGGCGTACTTGTCTGTTGAGGGTGATTGCGCTGGGCTGGCACTTGGTGCAGATCCCCTCTGGCCAGGGAGGGTGGCCCTCACAGCCTGACTTGATCTTACAGCTGATGTTCTCCAGGGCCACAAACTTCCCTCTGTAGAGGAAAATAGGCTTTAAATAAAGACAAAGAGCATGTGGATGTAGCCAATTCTCCTGCTATGGAAGTGAAGAGTGCATAGACTGGACCCGGATATGTTTGTGCAATCTTGCCAACTTTAATGGATGTTGTCATGCCAAACATGTTGCCAAGAAACCACAGACAGGTCTGGAACCAGGCTAGAGAACATCTGGTGCCACTCACTTGTCAGCGCCTCCTGTCAGCTTACGGATGTAGGCGTGGAATGACATGTGCTTGACAGGCGGGTCAAGATGGCTCAAGTATTCTTCATCAAAAGGCTGACAGAGATAACAGTTAAATGTATAGCAAAGAAGTACACCTGACATGTAAACCACAAATTTAAAGTAAACCGTAATAGTTGGACGAATGAAGGTGGAAAGAACACACACTTACCTCTAGTGGTACACAGTGCACACACTTTCCCATCGATCCATGTCGACACCTGAAACAAGAACTGAATCAATACACTGATACAATTGAATTCCTTAACTTCTTAGGGAGCGGCTCCCGAGGTGACGGTTTTGGAGAGTCTGGCGTGCCCAAAGTAAAATGCCTCCCACTCAGGCCCAGAAAATAGGATATGCACATAATTAGTACTATTGGATAGGAAACACTCTGAAGTTTCTAAGAGTGTTAAAATAATGTCTGAGTATAACAGAACAGATATAGCAGGCGAAAACCCGAGGAATTTCTGTCCTGGAAAAAGTGTTTTTGACACATTGCCTCATTTTGAACCCCTCCCTATTGAAAACAGCCACTTCTGGGAGTTAGATTGCAGTACCTATTGCTTCCACTGGATGTCAACAGTCTCTAGACAGTGTTTGGTGATGTTTAGTTGCTCTGGATGGTAATAGAAGAAGAATTTCGAACTAGTCATCGGATGTAAACAGAAGAGGAAGCGTGTTCACGGGCACGCACGCGCTATGGTTTTTTCCTTTCCTATCACCCAGTTTATAATCCGGTTGAAATATTATAGTAAATATACATAAGTGTTCCTAAGGATACATTATCAATGATGTTTGATTGTTCTTGGACAAGTGTATAGGTATAAGTTGAACGCGTTCTCTTCACGGTTCAATGGGCGAGAGGACGCTGTATTTTATGAACATAACGCGCCAACCAAACTGAGATTTATGGATATAATAAATGACTTTTTCTAACAAAAGAACCATTGGATGTCTTCGTTGGACACTTGGGAAGCCCTCAGCAGAAGTTCTTCAAAAGGTAAGGGACTGGTTTTCGCTGTGAAATGTGTTTGTGTGAACCGCGATGGTTTATGAATTTATGCTAATGAGAAAAATATGTGAGGTGCTATCCTCAAACAATCAAATGTTGTGCTTTCGCCACAAAGCCTTTTTGAAATCTGACAGCGCTGTGATATTGCCAAGAAGCAGAGCTTTTGATGACTATGCAACACTTGTATATTGATGAATGTTTAATAATTCAACTTTTGGATTTTGAATTTGGCGCCTTACATTTCACCGAGTGCCACACCACTCCCTAAGTAGTTAATACAATAACATAACTAGCTACAGTCTACAAAGCTGTCTCTCTCTTACACTGTGGATCTCTGTCCTGTAAATCTTTGCTTCAATAGAACAACATATAGGAAGTCTATGAAATATCTTACAGCTTTGGATCTCTGTTCCTGTAGACCACAGGAAGTTAGTGGCACCTTAACTGGGGAGGACGGGCTCGTGGTAATGGCTGGAGCAGAATTAGTAGAATAGTATCAAATACATGGTTTCCATGTGTTTCATGCCATTTCAATCCCTCTGTTCTATCCATTATTATGAGCCGTTCTCCCCTCAGCAGTCTCCACGGCTGTAGACCTTTAAGTTGACAGAGCTGTGGATCTCCGTTTCAGCAGATCACGTGTCAAACTCATTCCAAGGAGGGCCAAGTGTCTGCGGGTTTTCGCTCCTCCCTTAAACATGATTTATAAATTAAGGTCACCACTTAGTAAGGAACTCCCCTCACCTGGATGTCTAGACATTGCCCTCCGTGGAATGAGTTTGACACCCCTGTCGTAGATCTTTAAGAGTATAAATCTATTGCAGCTGTGGATATTTGTTCCTGAAGATATTTGCTTCAATACAACAGGAAGTATATACATCTCTTATAGCTGTGGATCTCTTCAAATGAAATTCCTAGTTCAAGAACATTGGGAAACGATAGCACTCCAAAAGGACATCACCTCATTTCGCCTTTTCATTTTTGGCCAGGCAGGCTAATGCGTTTTGTCCTTTTAAAAAAGTTTTTGGGAGTGCCGCGGTTTCCCAGGAATTATATAAATCTCTTACAGCTGTGGATCTTTGTTCCTGTATATCTTGCCCTCCTGCTTGGCCAGGTACTGGTCAATCTCATCCTCGGGGATGTGGGGTCCCGAGTGGGAGCGTGACATCATGGACGATGAAGACGAGGAGGAGGGTAGTGATGAAGGGTGAGGCGTGGCCACGTCCATGGTCTCTCCGGAGGGTCCTGGGGAGCCCGAGGGGTACAGGAAGAGCATGTCTCCATGTCTAGAGAAACACACACAATGAGCATAACGATAATCCAAGACAATAAGTGAACAAAATGAAGTGACGATATACACTGAGTGTACAAAACATTAAGAACACCTGCTCTTGACAAACTGACCAGGTGAATGCTATGATCCCTTATTGATGTCACTTGATAAATACACTTCAAAATCAGTGTAGATGAAGGGGAGGAGACAGGATAAAGAAGGATTTTTAAGCCTTGAGAAATGGATTGTATGTGTGCCATTCAGAGGGTGAATGGGCAAGACAAGATTTAAGTGCCTTTGAACAGGGTATGGAAGTAGGTGCCAGGCGCACCAGTTTGTCAGGAACGGCAATGCTGCTGGGTTTTTAAAGTTCAACAGTTTCCCGTGTGTATCAAGAACGGTCCACTACCCAAAGGACACCCAGCCAACAGTACAACTGTGGGAAGCATTGGAGTCAACATGGGCCAGCATCCCTGTGGAACACTTGACGAATTGAGGCTATTGTTTAGTATACCCAGGGTAAATAATGACTACATATTTATCTAGCTAAATGGAGTAGCCTAAGAATTAGTGACAGGGTTCTCCCAAAAGAATGTAAGAGGGGCACAGCGCCACCTTGTGGACTGACTGCACCACAGTAATTTGTTTTTTTAAAAGTACTTTTATCTATAACCATGTTTCTATCAACAGCTTTCATGTGAGTAAAGTCATACCGTATAACAATAAAACTGCGACAACAGTGATGAAACAGGAAGTTGCGGTCCAATTTTATAAATGCACACAGAAAATTGTTTGTTCAATATGGTGGGATCATTGTGTGTTGGTAAAATGAATTATGCGAGAAATGGTGGTGGAAAAATGTACACTGCTCAAAAAAATAAAGGGAACACTAAAATAACACATCATAGATCTGAATGAATGAAATAATCTTATTAAATACTTTTTTTCTTTACATAGTTGAATGTGCTGACAACAAAATGACACAAAAATTATCAATGGAAATCAATTTTATCAACCCATGGAGGTCTGGATTTGGAGTCACACTCAAAATGAAAGTGGAAAACCACACTACAGCCTGATCCAACTTTGATGTAATGTCCTTAAAACAAGTCAAAATGAGGCTCAGTAGTGTGTGTGGCCTCCACGTGCCTGAATGACCTCCCTACAACGCCTGGGCATGCTCCTGATGAGGTGGCGGATGGTCTCCTGAGGGATCTCCTCCCAGACCTGGACTAAAGCATCCGCCAACTCCTGGACAGTCTGTGGTGCAACGTGGCGTTGGTGGATGGAGCGAGACATGATGTCCCAGATGTGCTCAATTGGATTCAGGTCTGGGGAACGGGCGGGCCAGTCCTTAGCATCAATGCCTTCCTCTTGCAGGAACTGCTGACACACTCCAGCCACATGAGGTCTAGCATTGTCTTGCATTAGGAAGAACCCAGGGCCAACCGCACCAGCATATGGTCTCACAAGGGGTCTGAGGATCTCATCTCGGTACCTAATGGTAGTCAGGCTACCTCTGGCGAGCACATGGAGGGCTGTGCTGCCCCCCAAAGAAATGCCACCCCACACCATGACTGACCCACCGCCAAACCGGTCATGCTGGAGGATGTTGCAGGCAGCAGAACGTTCTCCACGGCGTCTCAGACTCTGTCACGTCTGTCACGTGCTCAGTGTGAACCTGCTTTCATCTGTGAAGAGCACAGGGCGCCAGTGGCGAATTTGCCAATCTTGGTGTTCTCTGGCAAATGCCAAACGCGTCCTGCACGGTGTTGGGCTGTAAGCACAACCCCTGTGGGCGTTGGGCCCTCATACCACCCTCATGGAGTCTGTTTCTGACCGTTTGAGCAGACACATGCACATTTGTGGCCTGCTGGAGGTCATTTTGCAGGGCTCTGGCAGTGCTCCTCCTTGCACAAAGGCGGAGGTAGTGGTCCTGCTGCTGGGTTGTTGCCCTCTACGGCCTCCTCCACATCTCCTGATGTACTGGCCTGTCTCCTGGTAGCGCCTCCATGCTCTGGACACTACGCTGACAGACACAGCAAACCTTCTTGCCACAGCTCGCATTGATGTGCCATCCTGGATGAGCTGCACTACCTGAGCCACTTGTGTGGGTTGTAGACTCCGTCTCATGCTACCACTAGAGTGAAAGCACCGCCAGCATTCAAAAGTGACCAAAACATCAGCCAGGAAGCATAGGAACTGAGAAGTGGTCTGTGGTCACCACCTTCAGAACCACTCCTTTATTGGGGGTGTCTTGCTAATTGCCTATAATTTCCACCTGTTGTCTATTCCATTTGCACAACAGCATGTGAAATTTATTGTCAGTGTTGCTTCCTAAGTGGACAGTTTGATTTCACAGAAGTGTGATTGACTTGGAGTTACATTGTGTGGTTTAAGTGTTCCCTTTATTTTTTTGAGCAGTGTATATAATAACCATTGTATCAAAGTGAACTTGGGTGTCACGCGATGATATGGGCTGTAGTCCTCCCACTACGACATGCAGTTTATTAGGCTACAGAGGAAATAAATTATGATGAACTTCACAGGGTGGTGAAAGTGCACAGTGATCTTGATGCTCCTTTCCAATAAATATTGAGGGTCTTATTCTGGTGACATTATCGATGCTCGACTGCAATTTGACAAATATTCTCGCTTTTATCCATAATAATGTCATCTACCCCCACTGTATCTGTGACCTATTGGCTGGAGCTCACCTGCCAAGACCAAAGTAGGCACATTTGCGATTTAAAGCAACAGTTTGTGTGACAAAACTAAATCATTAGAGTTGAAAATGTGATGGTAACAACTTGAACTTTAGATATTTATTCGGTACATGATGAAGTACATTGTGTAAACTACGTCATCAAGCCCTTATTTTTAACCTCAACAAGACCAATTAGTGGAAACGCCTCTGAATGTGCATATTTTCTTTATGCGGATTATAGAATATTTGCATTAAAATAGGTCACCAAGTGGATGAAAACCCAACTATTTAAGGCATTTTTTTGCTCTAAATTTCAGAAAATGGCAGGTACAGGTGTTTAAAAAAAAAAAAAAAACCCTATACTCAGCAGCACCACTAGATTGTTAAAAAAAATCCTGGGGATAACCGAGAGACATGTGTGTTTTAGGTCTAATAGTAACAACTTAATGTTTCTCCAAACTCACTTGATCTTGAGCAGGCTGAGGGTCTTATTCTGGGACTGGATCTCATCGGTCTTGTTGCGGTTCAGGAAGATAGAGAAGCCATTGGAGGTGAAGCCAAACTCTTTGCCCACCTGACAGTAGAAAAAGGGTAATAATGATTAGTCTCACCTGCCAGACTCATGGCACAGCTGTGGAAAGAGACTAAGTAAAGAGATTAATTAGGTAATGATGAGCTTTACTTTAGAGCAGTGGTTCCCAAACTTTTTATAGTCCCGTACCTCTTCAAAACATTCCACCTCAAGTTGCGTATCCCCTCTAGCACCAGGGTCAGCACACTCAAATGTTTTTTGACATCATTGTAAGCCTGCCACACACACTAGACGTTTTTTAAACATAAGAATGAGTGTGAGTCACTTCCCACGAGCCAGGTTGTGACAAAGAGCTCTTATAGGACCAGGGCACAAATAATAATCAATAATTTTGCTCTTTATTTAACCATCTTACACATAAAACCTTATTTGTTAATCGAAAATTGTGAATAACACCACAGGTTAATGAGAAGTGTGTGCTTGAAAAGATGCACATAACTCTGCAATGTTGGGTTGTATTGGAGAGTCAAATCGTTTTCCATACACAGTCTGTGCCTGTATTTAGTTGTTTTCATGCTATTGAGGGCCGAGAATCCACTCTCACATAGGTACGTGGTTGCAAAGGGCATCAGTGCCTTAACTTCTTAGGGAGCGGCTCCCAAAGTGACTGTTTTGGAGAGTCTGGCGTGCCCAAAGTAAAATGCCTCCCACTCAGGCCCAGAAAATAGGAGATGCACATAATTAGTACTATTGGATAGGAAACACTGAAGTTTCTAGAAGTGTTAACATAATGTCTGAGTATAACAGAACAGATATAGCAGGCAAAAACCCGAGGAATTTCTGTCCTGGAAAAAGTGTTTGACACATTGCCTCATTTTAAACCCCTCCCTATTGAAAACAGACATATACGGGAGTAAGATTGCAGTACCTATTGCTTCCACTGGATGTCAACAGTCTCTAGACAGTGTTTGATGATGTTATAGTTGCTCTGGATGGTAATAGAAGAAGAATTTCGAAGTGGTCACCAGAAGTAAACAGAAGAGGGTGCGCGTTCACGGGCTCGCGCTGTGGTTTTTTCCTTTCCTATCACCCAGTTTATAATCCGGTTGAAATATTATACTAAATATACATAAGTGTTCCTAAGGATACATTATCAATGATGTTTGATTGTTCTTGGACAAGTGTATAGGTTGAACGCGTTCTCTTCACGGTTCAATGGGCGAGAGGACGCTGTATTTTATGAACATAACGCGCCAACCAAACTGAGATTTATGGATATAATAATTACTTTTTCTAATAAAAGAACCATTGGATGTCTTCGTTGGACACTTGGGAAGCCCTCAGCAGAAGTTCTTCAAAAGGTAAGAGATTGTTTTTCGCTGTTAAATGTGTTTTGGGTGAACCGCAATGGTTTATGAATTTATGCTAATGGTAAATATTGGAAGGTGCTACCCTCAAACAATCAAATGTAGTGCTTTCGCCGTAAAGCCTTTTTGAAATCTGACAACGCTGTGATATTGCAAAGAAGCAGAGCTTTTGATGACTATGCAACACTTGTATATTGATGAATGTTTAATAATTCAACTTTTGGATTTTGAATTTGGCGCCTTGCATTTCACAAGTGGACTGGAGGCAGGGCATGAAAGGCATAACGAATCCAGTTGTTTGTGTTGTCCGTTTCGGGAAAGTACCTGCGTAGTTGTGCACCCAGCTCACACAGGTGCTTCGCTATATCCCATTTGACATTGTCCATAAGCTTGAGTTCATTTGCACACAACAAATCATACAATGATGGAAAGACCTGTGTTGTCCTTGTTAATGCAGACAGAGAAGAGCTCCAACTTCTTAATCATAGCCTCAATTTTGTCCCGCACATTGAATAGTTGTGGAGAGTCCCTGTAATCCTAGATTCAGACCATTCAGGCAAGAAAAAACATCACTCAGATAGGCCAGTAGTGTGAGAAACTCGTCATCGTGCAAGCGGTCAGACAAGTAAAAAGTATGGTCAGTAAAGAATACCTTAAGCTTGTCTCAATTCAAAAATACATGCCAATACTTTGCCCCTTGATAACCAGCGCACTTCTGTATGTTGTGGGCAGCGACAATGATATGGGCAGCAACCATATCATTGCATAGCGCAGAAAATACACGAGAGTTAAGGGGCCTTGCTTTAACAAAGTTAACCATTTTCACTGTAGTGTCCAAAACGTCTTTCAAGCTGTCAGGCATTCCCTTGGCAGCAAGAGCCTCTCGGTGGATGCTGCAATGTACCCAAGTGGCGTCGTGAGTAACTGCTTGCACGCGCATTACCACTCTACCATGTCTCCCGGTCTTGGCTTTTGCACCATTAGTACAGATACAAACATTAACAGCAGCCGAGGGACTTGAAGCTTTCCACCTTCTCGACTGCGGTCTAGTTGATGTGGATAGGGGGTACTCCCTCTGCTGTTTCCTGAAGTCCATGATCATCTCCTTTTTTTTGTTGATGCTGAGTGAGGTTATTTTCCTGGCACCACACTCCCAGAGCCCTCACCTCTTCCCTGTAGGCTCATCATTGTTGGTAATCAAGCTTACTACTGTTGTGTCGTCTGCAAATTTGATTGAGTTGGAGGCGTGCTTGGCCCCACAGTCATGGCGGAACAGGGAGTACAGGAGGGGGCTGAGCACACACCCTTGTGGGGCCCCAGTGTTGAGGATCAGCGGAGTGGTGTTGTTTCCTACCTTCACCACCTGGGTGGGCCCGTCAGTAAGTCCATGACACAATTGCAGGTTCAGAACCAGGGCCTCGAGTTTAATGATGAGCTTGGATGGTACTATGGTGTTGAATGCTGAGCTATAGTCAATGAACAGCATTCTTACATGGGTATTCCTCTTGTCCAGATAGGATAGGGCAGTGTGCAGTGTAAATGGCGATTGCATCGTCTGTGGATCTATTGGGGCGGTAAGCAAATTTAAGTGGGTCTAGGGTGTCAGGTAAGGTAGAGGTGATATGATCCTTGACCAGTCTCTCAAAGCACTTCATGATGACGGAAGTGAGTGCTACGGGGCGATAGTCATTAAGTTCAGTTACCTTTGCTTTCTTGGGTTTAAATGTTTTTATTTTACCTTTATTTAACTAGGCAAGTCAGTTAAGAACAAATTCTTATTTACAATGGCGGCCTACACCGGTCAAACCGGGACAACAATGGGCCAATTGTGAGCCACCCTATGGGAGTCCCAATCACGGCCGGTTGTGATACAGCCTGGGTACAGGAACAATGGTGGCCATCTTGAAGCATGTGGAGACCGCAGACTGGGATCGGGAGAGATTGAATATGTCCGTAACACACCAGCCAGGTGGTCTGATCGGGTTAAAACACTTAAAATGTCTTACGTCGGCCACGGAGAGGAGACCACAGTCATTGGTAGCGGGTCGCGTTGGTGGCACTGTTATTCTCAAAGCAGGCAGAGGTGTTTAGCTTGTCCAACGTGATGAAGCCTCAGGATATGTGGTTTCCAGTGTACACAAAGTCCAGTGAAGTTCTTTGAGGGCAGTCGTGGTATCAGCTTGAGGGGGGGATATACACAGCTGTTACTATAACCAAAGAAAATTCTCTTGGGAGATAATACGGTCGGCATTTGATTGTGAGGTATTCTAGGTCGGGTGAACAAAAAGACTTGAGTTCCTGTATGTTATCACAATTACACCATGAGTCTTTAATCATGAAACATACACCCCTGCCCTTCTTCCCGGAGAGATATTTATTACAGTCTGCGCGCTGAACTGAGAATTCAGCTGGCTGGACAATTACAGGTAAAAACTAGACAAAAGACAAAACTAAGGAAAATGTCTCTACAACAAGGAAAATCATCCGTTTCAAAAACATTGCTCTGCTATTTCAATTTTTACTGTAAGAGTGTTGTCTCAAGTCTTAAGTTTACCTACACCTTAGCCAAATACATTTAAACTCAGTTTCACAATACCTGACATTTTATCCTAGTAAAAATTCCCTGTCAGGTCAGTTAGGATCACCACTTTATTATAAGAATGTGAAATGTCAGAATAATAGTAGAGATAATGATTTATTGCAGCTTTTATTTCTTTCATCACATTACCAGCAGGTCAGAAGTTTACATACACTCAATTAGCATTTGGTAGCATTGCCTTTAAATTGTTGAACTTGGGTCAAACGTTTTGGGTAGGCTTCCACAAGCTTCCCACAATAAGTTGGGTGAATTTTGGCCCATTCCTCCTGACAGTGCTGGTGTAACTGAGTCAGGTTTGTAGGCTTCCTTGCTCGCACAAGCCTTTTCAGTTCTGCCCACACATTTTCTATAGGTTTGAGGTCAAGGCTTTGTGATGGCCACTCCAATACCTTGACTTTGTTGTCCTTAAGCCATTTTGCCACAACTTTGGAAGTATGATTGGAGTCATTGTCCATTTGGAAAACCCATTTGCGACCAAGCTTTAACTTCCTGACTGATGTCTTGAGATGATCCTTCAATATATCCACATCATTTTCCTTTCTCATGATGCCATCTATTTTGTGAAGTGACCAGTCCCTCTTGCAGCAAAGCACGCCCAAAACATGATGCTGCCACCCCGTGCTTCACAGTTGGGATGGAGTTCTTCAGCTTGCAAGACTCCCCCGTTTTCCTCCAAACATAACAATGGTCATTAGGGCCAAACAGCTCTATTTTTGTTTCATCAGACCAGAGGACATTTCTCCAAAAAGTACAATCTTTGTCCCCATGTGCAGTTGCAAACCGTAGTCTGCCTTTTTTATGACCGTTTTGGAGCAGTAGCTTCTTCCTTGCTGACCGGCCTTTCAGGTTGTCGACATAGGACTTGTTTTACTGTGGATATAGATACTTTGTACCGGTTTCTTCCAGCATCTTCACAAGGTCCTTTGCTGTTGTTCTGGGATTGATTTGCACTTTTCGCACCAAAGTACATTCATCTCTAGGAGACAGAATGAGTCTCCTTCCTGAGCGGTATGACGGCTGCGTGGTCCCATGGTGTTTATACTTGCGTACTATTGTTTGTACAGATGAACGTGGAACCTTGAGGCATTTGGAAATTGCTCCCAAGGATGAACCAGACTTGGAGGTCTAGAATTATTTTTCTGAGGTCTTGGCTGATTTCTTCTGATTTTCCCATGATGTCAAGCAAAGAGGCACTGAGGTTGAAAGTAGGCCTTGAAATAAATCTACAGGTACACCTCCAATTGACTCAAATTATGTCAATTAGCCTGTAAGAAGCTTCTAAAGCCATGCCATCATTTTTTTGAATTTTCCAAGCTGTTTAAAGGCACAGAGTCAACTTAGTGTATTGTATGTAAACTTCTGACCTACTGGATTTGTGATACAGCGAATTATAAGTGAAATAATCTGTCTGTAAACAATTGTTGGAAAAATTACTTGTGTCATGCACAAAGTAGATGTCCTAACAGACTTGCCAAAACTATAGTTTGTTAACTTGTTAGGGAGTGGCAGCTGAGGGGTCGGTTTTGGAGAGCCTGGCGTGCAAAAAAGTAAAATGCCTCCCATTCAGGCCCAGAAAATAGGATATGCATATATTTACCATTGGATAGGAAACACTCTGAATTTTCCAAAACCGTTAACCATTTGTCTGTGAGTAAAACAGAACGCATATAGCAGGCGAAACCCCGAGGAATTTCTGTCCTGGAAAAAGTGATTTTGACACATTGCTCATTTGGGCACCCTCCTCATGAAAATGACCATATAAGGGCATATGAATGCAGTACCCATTGCTTCCTTTAGATGTCAACAGTCTCGAGACAGTGTATTTTTTCATTTTGGATGAATAAGACCAGAGAAGAAGAGCAAACAAGGAAGTCACTCTGTCATGTAAACAGTACCCAGCGCGCTCCCGACAAAGCACGCAGTGTCTTTTTACCGTCGTTATCAATCAGTTTATATTCGGTTGATTTATAATAGTAAATATACGTAAAAAGTGTTCCTAAGGATACATTTAAAACTATGTTTGATTGTTCTTGGACAAGTTTATAGGTATAAGATGAACGAGTTCGCGTCACGCTTTAATGGAGTAGTGGAAGCTGTCGTTTCTGATTCTAACGCATAAACCAAATGGAGGATTTATGGATAAAATACATTACTTTTTCTAACAAAAGAACCATGGATTGTCTTCGTTGGACACTTAGGATGACCTCAGCAGAAGTTCTTCAACAGGTAATTGATTTGTTTTTGCTGTGAAATGTGTTGTGTGTGTGCCATGATGGCTAATCGATACATGGCTATGGGAAAAATGTGAGGTGCTACTCTCAAACAATCAAATGTGCTGCTTTCGCCGTAAAGCCTTTTTGAAATCTGACAACGCTGTGATATTGCCAAGAAACGGAGCTTTTGATGAGTATGGAACACTTGTATATTGGTGGATGTTTAATAATTCAACTTTTGGATTTTGAATTTGGCGCCTTACATTTTACCTGGTAGTGTCGGGAGCAGCCCGCTAGCGCCCCAGTGATCCCTGAGAAGTTTTAACAAGAAATTTGTGGAGTGGTTGAAAAACGAGTTAATGACTTCAACTTAGTGTATGTAAACTTCCGACTCAGAGGGTGTAGTGTTTACGTTTTATATGAAAAATCTGCAGGCGAATATCACTTTGGTTGACTTAAAGAAACAATAAGTAACATAACAGGAGACTATTCACTGGACTTATGACGGATGAATGCGGACTGACTTTCCCAATCACCTTTGACATCATGCCTATACTTGCGCCATACACTATAATAAAATAGTTCCTTTGAGTCTGAAGACGTGTTTCTAAAATGTCAAAACCGTTTATAGTTCATCACTCTGTAATAAACTTTTGTCTCCTTAAATGAATCAACTAATTTTCTGTCTTTAAACATTTCTTAAAACAGTCTGGTTTCTTCAACACTAACTACAGTGGCAAGAAAAAGTATGTGAACCCTTTGGAATTACCTGGATTTCTGCATAAATTGGTCATAAAATTTGATCTGATCTTCATCGAAGTCCGAACAATAGACACAGTGTGCTGAAACTAATAACACAAATTATTGTATTTTGTCTTGTCTATATTGAATACATAATTTAAACGTTCACAGTGTAGGTTGGAAAAAGTATGTGAACCCCTAGGCTAATCACTTGTCCAAAAGCTAATTGGAGTCAGGAGTGCGCTAACCTGGAGTCCAATCAATGAGACGAGACTGGAGATGTTGGTTAGAGCTGCCTTGCCCTATAAAAAAAACACTTAAAAAATTTGAGTTTGCTATTCACAAGAAGCATTGCCTGATGTGAACCATGCCTCGGAAAAAAAAAAAAAATCTCAAAAGACCTACGATTAAGAATTGTTGACTTGCATAAAGCTGGAGATGTTCATCAGTCCACGGTAAGACAAGTTGTCTATAAATGGAGAAAGTTCAGCACTTGCTACTCTCCCTAGGAGGGGCCATCCTGCAAAGATGACTGCAAGAGCACAGCGCAGAAGAATCCTAGAATGTCAGCTAAAGACTTACGATATGTAAAACACTAAACAAGAATGGTGTTCATGGGAGGACACCACGGAAGCCATTGCTGTCCAAAAAAGACTGCTGCATTTCTGAAGTTGCAAAAGCGCACCTGGATGTTCCACAGCGCTACTGGCAAAATATTCTGTGGACACATTAAACTACAGTTGAGTTGTTTGGAAGGAACACACAAAACCTCATCCCAACTATAAAGTATGGTGGAGCATCATGGTTTGGGGTTGCTTTGCTGCCTCAGGGCCTGGACAGCTTGCTATCGTCGACGGAAAAATGAATTCCCAAGTTTATCAAGACATTTTCCAGGAGAATGTTAGGCTCTGTCCACCAATTGAATCTCAACAGAAGTTGGGTGATGCAACAGGACAACGACCCAAAACACAGAAGTAAATCAACAGAATGGCTTCAACAGAAGAAAATACGCCTTCTGGAGTGGCCCAGTAAGAGTCCTGACCTCAACCCGATTGAGATGCTGTAGCATGACCTCGAGAGTAGTTCACACCAGACATCCCAAGAATATTGCTGAACTGAAACAGTTTTGTAAAGAGGAATGGTCCAACATTTCTCCTGACCGTTGTGCAGGTCTGATCCGCAACGCCAGAAAACATTTGGTTATTGAAGGGTCAACCAGTTATTAAATTCAAGGGTTCACATACTTTTCTCACCCTGCACTGTGAATGTTCACACGGTGTGTTCAATAAAGACATGAAAATGTAGAATTGTTTGTGTTTTATTAGTTTAAGCAGACCGTGTTTGTCTATTGTTGTGACCTAGATGAAGATCATATAACATTTTATGACCAATTTATGCAAAAATCCAGGTATTTCTAAAGGGTTCACATACTTTTTCTTGCCACTGTATATTCTACCCTAAGGAGAGCTGGGTGGACCAGTCACCTTCATAGCTGCAGCGGAGTTATTCTGCCAAATAATGCAGGCTGTGTGTTAATTACGGCAAACTCTCCGTATCTCTCTGGTGGTTTGACAACGGGAGTCTGTGGCACTGTACCAAGAGGTGGGTCGGCATCTGTAACAGGTAAGTGCATCTGTCACACTCTGGGTGTTCCTCCCCACCCTTTGGAGAAGTCTCTAAAGCACTGTGGAGGGGTTTCAGGTGGCGTTGATTCCAAAGCAGCACTCCCTTGTCTGTCTGGACCAAGTATGACCTGGGTGTGTCACACTGTTGAAGCACTGAAGTGGTCTTTGTCCAGCCTCGTTCGTCATTCAGCTTCACGACTACGGGCTGGAGTTCTGGAAGGGTTCTGACGTTATACCTGTTGTTGTAGACACACGTAGCTCTGCTTTGCTTTCTGGTCGACAACTCTCACCCACTGGAGGTCTGGCCAAGCCGGTTGTAGGTTAAACATGGCCTGTGCTGGTCTCACACCCGTGGCTTGCAGTAAGTCATGAGAGCTAGGAATGGGACAGCCGGTTTCAGGATCCCTTTGGCTGTCTACACTGCTCTCTCTGCTTCACCATTTGCTTGGGCGTAGTGGGGGCTGGTGGTAATGTTTCTGAAATCATAGTCCATCGAGAATTGCGTAAAAGCTCTCCCTGAGAATTGGGGAGCATTGTCTGTAACTAGAATATTTGCTCGCCCCACCTGGCGAAGATGCGCTTCAGTTTAGCTCTAGTAGTTTCTCCTGACATGTCTTTGAAGTAAGCCATTCCTAAACATCAAGAGAAACAGTCCACAACTACCAAGTAGATATGCTTGTTGAGTTTACATACAGTGCCTTCGTAAAGTATTCAGACTTTCATTTTAGAATAAGTTAGCCTCAATCTACACACACAATACCCCATACTGACAATGCGAAAAAATATTTTTTTTTAGAATTTTTACATTTACAAAAACTGAAATACCTTATTTACACAAGTATTCTAACCCTTTGCTATGAGACTAAAAATTGAGCTTAAGTGAATCCTGTTTCTATCATCCTTGAGAAGTTTCTACAACTTGATTGGAGTCCACCTGTGGAAAATTCAATTGATGATTTAGAAAGGCACACACCTGTCTATTCAAAGGTAACATAGTTGACAGTGCATGTCAGAGCAAAAACCAAGCCATGAAGTCAAAGGAATTGTCAGATACAGGATTGTGTCGAGGCACAGATCTGGGGAAGGGTACCAAAAAATGTCTGCAATATTGAAGGTCGCCAAGAACACAGTGGCCACCATCATTCTGAAACGGAAGAAGTTTGGAACCACCAAGACTCTTCCTAGAGCTGGCCGCCCGGCCAAACTGAGCAATCGGGGGAGAAGGGCCTTGGTCAGGGAGGTGACCAAGAACCCGATGGTCAGTGCTCCAGGGTTCCTCTGTGGAGATGAGAGAACATTCCAGAACGACAATCTTTGCAGCACTCCACCAATCAAGCCATTATGGTAGTGGCCAGATGGAAGCCCCTCAGTAAAAGGCACATGACAGCCCGCTTGGAGTTTGCCAAAAGGCACCTAAGGGACTCTCAGACCATGAGAAACTAGATTCTCTGGTCTGATGAAACCAAGACTTTACTCTTTGGACTGAATGCCAAGCGTCACATCTGGAAGAAACCTGCCGCCATCCCTACAGTGAAGCATGGTGGTAGCAGCATCATGCTGTGGGGATGTTTTTCAGCAGCAGGGACTGGGAGACTAGTCAGGATCAAGGGAAAGATGAACTGAGCAAAGATCCTTCATGAAAACCTGCTCCAGAGTGTTCAGGACCTCAGACAGGACAATGACCCAAAGCACAGAGCCAAGACAACGCAGGAGTGGCTTTGGGACTTGTCTGTGAATTTCCTTCAGTGGCCCAACCAGAGCATGGACTTAAACCCTATCGAACATCTCTGTTGTCCAGAAAATAGCTCTGCAGCAATGCTCCCCATCTAACAGCGCTTGAGAGGATCTGCAGAGAAGAATTTGAGAAACTCCCCAAATGCAGGTGTGCCAATCTTGTAGCGTCATACCCAAGAAGACTTGAGGCTGTAATCGCTGCCAAAGGTGTTCCAACAAAGTACTGGAGTAAAGGTTATGAACACAAGTAAATGTGACATGTTTATTTTTAATAAAATTGCAAAAATGTACAAATCGTTTTTTTGCTGTCATTATGGGGTATTGTGTGTAGATTAATAAGGGGAAAAAATAATTGTATCAATTTTAGAATAAGGTTGTAACGTAACAAAATGTGGAAAAAGTTAAGGGGTCTGAATACTTTCCGAATGCACTGTATGTCAGCTGCTACACTTACCCCATGGGCAACTGGGGAATGGCGTAGTGATCAGAAGTTACCTCCTCTGAGTAAGTTTAGACTCCTGGCAGTCTTTGCATGTTCCTACCATTTCCTCTACGTTTTTACTTATTCCAGGCCCACCCACAACCTCGCACCCGGCACTTCACAATGCCTTAATAGCCGTTGGGATTGCGCTTCAACATCTGGCTTCCACTAGATGTCAACAGTCTTTAGAAAAAGGTTTCAAGCTTTTATCTTGACTAACCAGGGAGTTAGAGAAGATCTTCCTGAGGTCACGTCAAGTGTCCTATTATGGATTTAGTGCGTAACAGGGAGCGCGCTCTTAGCTCTTTTTCTCTTCTATTCATCAGGCTATATTCAGTCTGAAATATTATATAGTGTATATTCATTTTAGGGTATCTGAGTATTGATTAGAAATGCTGTTCGACTTGTTTCAACGAACTTTACCGGTACTTTTGGGATATTGTTTGTCTGCATGGATGAACCCTTTTGAGCAGGTGGATTACTGAACAAAACGCGCCAACCAAACAGAGCTTTATGGATATAAAGAGGGACTTTATCGAACAAAATTGACCTTTTATTGTGTAACCGGGACACTTGGGTATGCCATCAGACGAAGATCTTCAAAGGTAAGCGATTTATTTTATGCTATTTTTGAGTTGTGACACCTCTGCTGGTTATGTTATGCTAATTGAATGTGTGCGGGGCGCTGTCTTCAGACAATCAAATGTTCTGCTTTCGCCATAAAGCCTTTGAAATCTGATAACACTTAGATTAACAAGATTCTAAGCTTTTGAATGGTGTGCAACATTTGTATTTTCATGAATGTTTGAAATTAGTATTTCTGTAATTTGAATTTGGCGCTCTGCAATTTCACCGGATGTTGTCGATGTGGGACGTGACCGTCCCACCTAGCGCAGAAGTTAAGGATGTGACCCTTTTTTTCCAATTTCCGCCTAAAATGACATACCCAAATCTAACTGCCTGTAGCTCAGGACCTGAAGCAAGCATATGCATATTCTTGGTACCATTTGAACGGAAACACTTTGAAGTTTGTGGAAATGTTAAATTAATGTAGTAAAATATAACACAGATCTAGTACCATCATCTTTGAAATGCAAGAGAATGGGCATCATGCATTATTCCAGCCCAGGCGCAATTTAGATTTTGGCCACTAGTGGCAGCAGTGTGTATGCACAGTTTTAGACTGATCCAATGAACCATTGCATTTCTGCTCAAAATGTTGCATCAAGACTGCCCAAAAGTGCCTAATTGGTTTATTAATAACTAAGTTCATAACTGTGCACTCTCCTCAAACAATAGCATGGTATTCATTCACAGTAATAGCTACTGTAAATTGGACAGTGCAGTTAGATTAACAAGAATTTAAGATTTCTGCCAATATCAGATATGTCTATGTCCTGGGAAATGTTATTGTTACTTACAACCTCATGCAAATCGCATTAGCCTACGTTAGCTCAACCTTCCAGCGGGGGACCACCGATAACTTAGAGGTTAAGTGCCTTGCTCAAGGGCACATCAACATTCTTCACCTAGTCTTCTCGTCGGGGATTCGAACCAGCGACCTTTCAGTTACTGGCTCAACACTAATAAACGCTAGGTTACCCCGCCCCAGTTCTCATGTCTTGAGGCGTTACTATACTATTACCATACAACACTAGAGTTTTTTCATTCAACTAGGCAAGTCAGTTAAAACTTCTTAGGGATGGGTGGTGCGCTAGCGCCCCAATCCCGACACTACCAGGTGAAATGCAAGACAAAATCCCAAAGTTGAATTATCAAAAACGCACCAATAAACAAGTGTTTCATACTCATCAAAAGCTCTGCTTCTTGGTAATATCACAGCGTTGTCGGATTTCAAAAAGGCTTTACGGCGAAAGCAATACATTCGATTGTTTGAGGGTAGCACCTTCAATATTTTCCATAACCATGAAATCTTTAGCCAGCGCGGTCGATAGAAAATGCATTTCACAGGGAAAACCTGTGCCTTACCTTTTTGTAGAACTTCTGCAGAGGGCTTCCTAAGTGTCCAACGAAGACAATCCATGGGTATTTGGTTAGAAAAAGTAATTTATTATATCCTTAAATCTCCGTTAGGTGGGGACCTTGTGTTCAGAAAATCCAACGTGAAGTGAACGCGTTCATTTAAACCTATAAACTTTCCCTCAACAAAAACCAATTAAATGCAACCTTAGCTTATCTTTTATGAATAAAAGTGATAGTCTTTCACTTGGATGGTCACCTAAACGTTATATAAGTCAAATAAAGTGGACCGCTCAGCCAAACGCGTGCCCAAAAGCGTGCAACTGAAAAATAGCTCCCTGACTAAAACCACTGCCGATTGAACACAATGGTTCCGATTTCCATTAAACTTTACCTATACACTGCTGACATCCAGTGGAAGCAATAGGTACTACATTCAGTGTCCTGGTATAAATACTTTTCAATAGGCAGTCTCTCTAAGTGAGCCATAAACCACCAGAATGAAATTTCCGGATGGAATTTTCTCTGGTTTTTGCCTGCCAAATGAGTTCTATTACACTCACAGACAAAAAACTTTTGGAAACCTCAGAGTGTTTCCTATCCAATATTACTAAGTATGTGCATATCCTATTTTCTGAGCCTGAGTGGAAAGCATTTTACTTTAGGCACGCCAGACTCTCCAAAACCGACCCCTCAGCTGCTCATCCCCAACAAGTTAAGAACAAATTCTTATTCACAATGACGGCCTACCCCAGCCAACCCCTAACGACGCTGGGCCAATTGCGCACCGCCCTATGGGACTCCCAATCACAGCCTGTTGTGATACAGCCTTGAATCAAACCAGGGTCTGTAGGGAGGCCTCTAGCACTGAGATGCAGTGCCTTAGACCGCCGAGCCACTCGAGAGGTTGAGTGGTTCTGCTGGGAGGTGTAGTAGGATTTCACCTTGTCTGGCACTTTGGCGGCATACTTAGGCCATCCTGTTGTCACATGGTGTTTTACCATCTGCAGCTCTGCATCCGGTTGGGTCTGCTTCTTGACGACATCAAGCTTGGTGGGTGAGATAGGCCATTCTGTACAAACTGCATCCTCATAGGCCTCGATTTCACTGGTCAGATCTGCGATCTCTCATGTAACAGCTGCCTGGGGATGTCTGGAAAGGGTGTCTGCTATAACAAGCTGTTTCCAGGCACATACTCAGCTGTAGGGTTATAAACGCATCATGCGCATCAGTCTCTGACACCTCAAAAGCACAAAGTCAAGGTCTTTACAGTTTATTAATGTTTGTGATCATTCAGCAGTGTGAATGTAGAGGCCATACATATATCTGGTAAACTTCTCACATGCCCAGACTGCTGCGAGACACTATCTGTGCATAGCGCTTCTCTGAATCTGTGAGAGTCCTGGAGCAATAAGCTACTGGCTTTAACTGTCCAGCTTATTTTTGTAGTAGGACCCCGTCTAACCCATAACTACTGGCATCAGCACTGACTATGGTAGGCTCTGTAATATCACAGAAAGCTAGTACAGGTGACTGACGAGTTGCTTTACCTTCCTAAAGGCCTGCTCCTGCAATGTACTCCACGTCCATGTTGCATCACTCGAGCCGAGTCGTTGAGTGGTTTGTTGACATCGGCTAGACCCATTAGGTAACTGCTTAGGTAGTGAATCATACCAAGGATCCTCCTCAGATCAGACATTACTTGACAGCCTGGATCTTGGTTTCATCAGGACAACTGTCATTCTCGTTGATGCAGTGTCCTAGGTAGTCAAACCGTTTCTGACGCAGTAGACATTTGTCAGGGTTGAGCTTTCTCCAGTGTGTATTGGGTTCATGATCCTCACGCTGGAATATTTCTGGGGCACTATTGATTCCAAATTGAAGGTTGTTGAAACGGTACCTTCCAAAAGACGTTATGAATGTGGTAAGCTTGGCACTCGGTCTAGTGGAATCTGCCAGAAGCCATTTGCTGCATCTAAAAGAGAAAAACACCTTGGCACCAGAAAGCTTAGGCAGGCTATCGCCTATGGTGGGTAGAATATATTTCTCCATTTTCCCTGATTTGTTTAAACGCCTCAGGTCAGCACCTACCCTCAGCTGGTCTTTGTTCTTCTTGGGTACCAGGACCATAAGAGCACACCACTTTGTGGGCTTCCTAATCACACCACTCAACAGACGTGTTTCATGGCCATTCTGGGGAGCCCACAGAGTGGTGTGCTCTTATGGTCCTGTTTCCGCTGGCTTTTGGGGGCGCTGATGAAAGCGGAGTCTTTCATGAATAGGGTCCTTTTTGGGCACAAAATTATAATCTCATAATCCTTCTGATCCTCGTCTACAGAAAACGTGAATGTCTTGAAAACTTGTTCAGCTTCTTACCCCAGGGAATAGAGCAGAGTACAAACATGTACCTCTCCATCCTCTGTTTAGCTTAGTTGCTATCATGTAATGATAAAATTGTTCGCGCCATTCTGGCCAGTGTTCTGGGCACCGTAGTCAAAGTCTTCTTGAGGTAGAAACATAGCCATCATTAATGATCTTCGAACACCATGTGTTATGCTTTATTAGAAGAATCTGGAGGAGAATATCACTTTGGTTGACTTTAAGGAAACAAAGTATTATACAACAGGTGGGTCTAATCCTGGATGCTGATTGGTTAAAACCGCATTGCATCCGGTGTCTATTCCACAAGTTACCATCAGCTAAAGCTATGACGTTGAAACGCCTATTTACTCTGTTCCATCTCACTGTGCAATTCACTGTCTCATCAGCCCAGCTAGACAATCTATAAACTTGATCTCCACTGTAAAAATAATCTAGACATTGTCTCCCATTTCTTTTAGACAAAAGAAATGTTTTTCAATAGCAGAGATTAGTATGAACTTTGTCCATCTGACATTCGCGCCATTGTTTCAGTGGAAATTCTATCTCCAGCTGTCCTATTGTAATGAACATGTAGGGGTCACGAGTCAGGGATGAGACAGGCAGCTTTTCTCAGCCAGTCGAAATCATGAATCAGCCTAATTTTTATAGATATATACAAAGAAATGTCAATAGAACAGGTAAACCAAAATGAATTGCAGCTAGTTTGCAGTCTTTCCAGCTTCAGTTTGAAGTGATTGTGTTTGCTGTGTTGTTGGATAGCGCCTCTGAACAACAGTGTCCTGATGAGCACATGTTCTATGCCAGATGAAATCACGCATCATTAGCTCATTGTTATGGATGTATCCAAATAAATTGTCACGAGAAAACAGCATAAACAAATGCAAATGCAGCTACTTTGTTGTTATTCTGGCTGAACTTTTTGACGTGATGGTAAGTTAGCCGTAGTTGGCTAGCTAGCAATCAAGGGATAAGAACGTTGCCAGCCAGTATGGCAATAGAACATTTCAAACGAACGACTGTGTCGTGTCCATAGATACAGAACAAAAAGAGTTAACTGGGTCGCTTCTCTGGCAAACAAACCGATAGAACGAACGACCATCCATCTTGGGTATCAACCCTAAATTTGGGTCAGGACTGTATCTTGTGGAAGGCTGAAATTAATAAATTCATAAAAATGTTTAATGAAAATATGTAAATCATTATTTTAATATGTTGGTAACCCATTGTATAAAAGTGATAAGGCCCACGAAGCCGGTGTTTGGAGGATATATTGGCATGGTTTGCGGGCACTCGACGAACAACACCCATGTCAATATATCCGCCTAACACCGGCTTCTCGGGCATTATCACTTAGACAGGATACTGTCTTCACTGGACTTGTTACTACGGATGCAAGCAGGCTGACTTGCCCAATCACCTTTTGACATCATGTGCGCCTATGTTGAAAAATGTAAGAGCAAATAAATAAATACCGCCAGCAATGACAAAATGACGTTTTTTTCCCCCTAGGGGCACAGGTGCTCCCAAATTAAAATTCCAGGTAGCACAGAAAATGATTTAGGAGCTTATGCGGCCAAAGTGGTAGCACTGCAAAGCCCTGCGAGAGTATTTTTTTGCAAAAGTCTAAAAAGTAGACTGCTCAAGGTAAAAATCCTGTGTCAGCCATACACAGGTCACAAAAATGCAGCTTATTCAAAGCTGAGAAGACAGTGTATTGCCATTGTTCTTACAGGCAAGACAACAGTAGTGGTCTAGCCTATATCAGCATAAATATAACAATGACATGCAAAGGGGTATAATGTATGAATGCGTCTGGGCAAATCCCTCCCTCCCTGTCTGATCAGACACAGTGGGCTCTTCATGCAACTCTCCATCTCTCCCCATCACTGACTGATTGACAGTACATCAGAGGCAGAGTATACAAAATAGACTACTCTCTCCATTGATCTGCAACACATTTCTGTTTTAACTAAACTGCCACAGGCAAGGCAACCCTTCTCCACTGTGACCAAACAGCCAGTGACTTTTCTTTTTCAGCCACTGATATTGGAATTGAGTTTGATGGGCAATCTGTAATTGGTACATCAATTTGTTGACTTAAATGATATGTACCCATTGATTCTTGAAGAATATTACATATAAATGCTTAATGAGCTTAGTTAAACTCTCTTACTGTTTGTAAACCATGTAATTGTAAACAAACACTGTGTAGCTTCAAAACATGGTTAAACTATAATGTTGATGTCATGGATGGATATTCTTTGTATCCATAGCTCGGTCTCTGAGGATCTTGACTGCTGTCATTGATGGCATTAGACACTGGAGCCAGTTCAAGGACAGAGCCCCGTACTTATTCAAAAATGACTCTGCAGTTACCGCCCGGTCTCATGGAGCTAAGAACTTCCTCATGAGAGAAGGGAAAGAGGTGGTGCAGTGTGTCTTCTATGAAAGCTCTGTCTATGAATTTGAAAGTGATTCCATTTCTCAAGCCCCATCCCTCAGTTCTTTACCAAAACACTTAGTTGTCTGAACTGCTGACTGCCTCTAAGGTATTTCGTTGATTTACTACCCAATACTGTCTCACACTCGCTAAGGTCCAGTTGTGGCCAAGACTGGCAGGCAAGCAAGCAAGCGGATGTGATACAACCAATTATAAACCACTGTTCAAAAGAATTGCAATAATAGACAGCTCTCCAGCTCCCTCTAAGACACAGCTCCCTCTCCACATAGGTTCTACAGCTGCACCATCAAGAGCATCCTGACCACTTGCATCACCGCCTGGTATGGCAACTGCTCGGCATCTGACAGTAAGGAAGTAGAGGGTAGTGCGAACGGCCCAGTACATCACTGCGGCCAAGCTCCCTGCCATCCAGGACATATATATAATAATAGGCAGTGTCAGAGGAAAGCTAATAAAATTGTCAGAGACTCCAGTCACCCAAGTTATAGACTGTTCTCTGCTAACGCACGGCAAGTGGTACCGGAGCACCAAGTCTAGGACCAAAAGGCTCCTCAACAGCTTCTACCCCCAAGCCATAAGACTGCTGAACAATTCATAAAATAACCACCGGACAATTCACGTTGACCCCTCCCCCCGTTTGTTTGTTACCTATGCATAGTCACTTCGCCCCCACCTACATGTACAGATTACCTCAACTAGCCTGTACACCCGCACACTGACTCGGTACTGGTGCCCCCTGTATATAGCCTCGTTATTGTTATTCTAATTGTGTTACTTTTTATTTTAGTCTACTTGGTAAATATTTTATTCTTCTTGAACTGCACTGTTGGTTAAGGGCTTGTAAGTAAGCATTTCACGGTAAAGTCCACACTTGTTGAATTTGGCGTATGTGACAAATAAAGTTGAATTTGACATAACACCCACAGGTCTCTGCTGAGTCATGCATTGGATCCTTCCACAGTGGATGGCTCACTCATTAGCTGCACAGGCGAGGGGGAACTCTTTAGAAATACTTTCCCTTCCTGCAGAGCTGCCTACCTCATAAATTAACACTGAGCTTGAGCACAGGCTAGGCACAAGGAGAGTGAGTGAGAAATACAGTGATAAAGATGTCCATCTACTGATGCTACCTGGCCAAAAGCACAGTTAGACAGAATGTGCTATTAATACAACTACAGAATGACAGAAAGAACCACAAGTTTCCAATGTGTTTGAGGGGAGTAGTTTGATTTTGTACACAGCCCAACCATATAGCCTACAATACCACTAAGAGCCCATGTTCATCTTCATGTCATGTTTCCATACCTTATTGAGGAAAGCGGCTGCTGTCTCTTTCTTGGTGGCGGGGATCTTCTTCATCCCGTTCGGTGACTGAACACGGATGATCTGTAAATTAGGAAAAATATTACATTTCTCCACATCATAATCTATCATTTCCATTATCTCCTAAATTTAGATTGCTTTACCAAACCAAATACATTGGAAAACCATATTGATCATGACTCAGAATTGGCAAATTCTCAAAAAGTTCTATAGCTGCACCATTGAGAGCATCTTGACTGGCTGCATCCCCGCTTGGTACAGCAACTGCAAGGCACTACAGATTGTGGTGAGTACGGACCTCTATACCAGGCTGTCAGTGGAAGGGGCAAAGCAATTGTCAAAAACTCCAGCCACCCAAGCCGTAAACTGTTCATTGTCTCTGCTACCGCATTGCTAGCGGTATCAGCGCACCAAGTTTGGAATCAACAGGACCCTGAACAGCTGCTACCCCAAGCCATAAGACTGCTAAACAAATCAAATTTTTATTTGTCACATACACATGGTTAGCAGATGTTAATGCGAGTGTAGCGAAATGCTTGTGCTTCTAGTTCCGACCATGCAGTAGTATCTAACAAGTAATCTAACAAATTCACAACAACTACCTTATACACACAAGAGTAAAGGAATGAATACGAGTATGTACATATAAATATATGGATGAGCGATGGCTGACCGGCATAGGCAAGATGCAGTAGATGGTATGGAGTACAGTATATACACATATATATGAGATGAGTAATGTAGGATATGTAAACATTATATAAATGGCATTGTTTAAAGTGGCTAGTGATACATTATTTCATCCAATTATAATTATTAAAGTGGCTAGAGATTTGGGTCGATGACCGAACGGCATAGGCAAGATACAGTAGATGGTTTAGAGTACAGTGTATACATTTGATATGAGTATGTCGGATACGTAAACATTATATACAAAATTGTTTAAAGTGGCTAGTGATACATTTGTTACATCCAATTCCTATGTATAAAGTGGCTAGAGATTTAAGTCAGTATGTTGGCAGCAGCCACTCAATGTTAGTGATGGCTGTTTAACAGTCTGATGGCCTTGAGGTAGAAGCTGTTTTTCAGTCTCTCGGTCCCAGCTTTGATGCACCTGTACTGACCTCGCCTTCTGGATGATAGCGGGGTGAACAGGCAGTGGCTCGGGTGGTTGTTGTCCTTGATGATCTTTTTGGCCTTTCTGTGACATCGGGTGGTGTAGGTGTCCTGGAGGGCAGGTAGTTTAACCCGGTGATGCGTTGTGCAGTCCTCACTACCCTCTGGAGAGCCTTACGGTTGTGGGCGGAGCAGTTGCCGTACCAGGCGGTGATACAGCCCGACAGGATGCTCTCGATTGTGCATCTGTAAAAGTTTGTGAGTGATTTTGGTGACAAGCCAAATTTCTTCAGCCTCCTGAGGTTGAAGAGGCGCTGTTGCGCCTTCTTTACCACGCTGTCTGTGTGGGTGGACCAATTCAGTTTGTCCGTGATGTGTACGCCGAGGAACTTAAAACTTTCCACCTTCTCCACTACTGTCCCCTCGATGTGGATAGGGTGCTCCCTCTCCTGTTTCCTGAAGTCCACGATCATCTCCTTTGTTTTGTTGACATTGAGTGAGAGGTTATTTTCCTGACACCACACTCCGAGGGCCCTCACCTCCTCTCTGTAGGCCGTCTCGTCGTTGTTGGTAATCAAGCCTACCACTGTAGTGTCGCCAGCAAACTTGATGATTGAGTTGGATGCGTGCTTGGCCACGCAGTCATGGGTAAACAGGGAGTACAGGAGAGGGCTGAGAACGCACTCCTTGTGGGGCCCCAGTGTTGAGGATCAGCGGGGTGGAGATGTTGTTTCCTACCCTCACCACCTGGGACCGCCCGTCCAGGAAGTCCAGGACCCAGTTGCACAGGGCTGGGTCGAGACCCAGGGTCTCGAGCTTAATGACGAGCTTGGAGGGAACTATGGTGTTAAATGCTGAGCTGTAGTCGATGAACAGCATTCTTACATAAGTATTCCTCTTGTCCAGATGGGTTAGGGCAGTATGCAGTGTGATTGCGATTGCGCTGCGTCTGTGGACCTATTGGGACGGTAAGCAAATTGGAGTGGGTCCAGGGTGTCTGGCAGGATGGAGGTGATATGATCCTTGACTAATCTCTCAAAGCACTTCATGATGACGGAAGTGAGTGCTACGGGCGATAGTCATTTAGCTCAGTCACCTTAGCTTTCTTGGGAACAGGAACAATGGTGGCCCTCTTGAAGCATGTGGGAACAGCAGACTGGGATAGGGACTGATTGAATATGTCCGTAAACACACCAGCCAGCTGGTTCGCGATGCTCTGAGGACACGGCCAGGGATGCCATCTGGGCCGGCAGCCTTGCGAGGGTTAACACATTTAAATGTTTTCTCACATTGGCTGCGGTGAAGGTGAGCCCGCAGGTTTTGGTAGCGGGCGTGTCGGTGGCACTGTATTGTCCTCAAAGCGAGCAAAGAAGTTGTTTAGTTTGTCTGGGAGCAGGACGTCATGGTCCGCGACGGGCTGGTTTTCTTTTTGTAGTCCGTGATTGACTGTAGACCCTGCCACATTCCTCTTGTGTCTGAGCCATTGAATTGTGACTCTACTTTGTCTCTATATTGACGCTTAGCTTGTTTGATTGCCTTGCGGAGGGAGTAGCTGCACTGTTTGTATTCAGTCATGTTTCCGGTAGCCTTTACCTGGTTAAAAGCAGTGGTTCGCGCTTTCAGTTTTGGCGCGAATGCTGCCATCAATCCATGGTTTCTGGTTGGGGAAGGTTTTGATATTTGCTATGGGTACAACATCACCAATGCATTTGCTAATAAACTCGCTCACCGAATCAGCGTATACATCAATGTTGTTGTCAGATGCTATCCGGAACATATCCCAGTCCACGTGCTCAAGCAATCTTGCAGCATGGAATCAGATTGGTCGGACCAGCGTTGAACAGACCTGAGAACGGGCGTTTCCTGTTTTAGTTTCTGTTTGTAGGCTGGGAGCAACAAAATGGAGTCATGGTCAGACTTGCCGAAAGGAGGGCGGAGAATAGCCTTGTATGCATCACGGAAGTTGGAATAACAGTGGTCCAGGATTTTACCAGCCCGGGTGGCACATTCGATATGCTGGTAAAATTTCGGAGCCTTGTTCTTAAATTAGCCTTATTAAAATCCCCAGCCACAATAAATGCAGCCTCAGGATATGTGGTTTCCAGTTTACATAGAGTCCGATGAATTTCTTTCAGTGCCGTCGATGTATTAGCTTGAGGGGGGATGTACACGGCTGTGATTATAATCGAGGAGAATTCTCTTGGTAGATAATGCGGTCTGCATTTGATTGTAAGGAATTCTATGTCAGGTGAACAAAAGGACTTGAGTTCCTGTATGTTGTTATGATCACACCACGCCTCGTTAATCATAAGACACACACCCCGCCTTCTTCTTACCAGAGAGATGTTTGTTTCTGTCGGCGCGATGCGTGGAGAAACCAGGTGGCTGTACCGACTCTGATAACGTGGTCCTGAGTGAGCCATGTTTCCGTGAAGCAAAGAACGTTGCAGTCTCGAATGTCTCTCTGAAAGGCAACCCTCGATCGGATTTCGTCTACTTTGTTGTCAAGAGACTGTACATTGGCGATTAAAATACTCGGGAGAGGTGCACGATGCGCCGTCGACGTAAGCTTGACCAAAAGACCGGCGCTGCTTCCCTCTTCTCGGCGCCGCCGTTGTTTTGAGTAGCCACGTGCTATCCAGTCTGTTGTTGTGTTTGGGTTAACGAAAGGAGAATCCTCTTTGGGAAAGTCGTATTCTGGTCGTAATGTTGGTAAGTTGACGTTGCTCTTATATCCAATAGTTCCTCCCGGTTGTATGTAATAAAACTTAATATTTTCCGGGTAACAATGTAAGAAGTAATACATAAAAAAACAAAATACTGCATGGTTTCCTGAGAACGTGAAGCGAGGCTGCCATCTCTGTCGGCGCCGGAAGTAACGGAAGTAACAGCTCATCAAATGGCTACCTGGACTACCTGCACTGACCCTTTTTTTCACTAACTATGCGCACACACTGGACTCTATCCACACATACTTATTACACTGACACCCCAACACACACTACATATGCCCACACACACACTTTCACCTACGCTGCTGCTGCTACTGTCTATCTATCCTGTCGCCTAGTCACTTTACCCCTACACACACACACACACACACACACACACACACAGCTACATTACCCCTGCACATCGACTCAGTACTGGTACTCCTTGTTTTCAGCCATGTTATTTTTTAGCTCATTATTGTTATTCACTTTGTATTTGTGTCACCATTTCTATGTTGTTGTTTTTTTACCTTTAACTCTATCGTTAGCAATCGACCCGTAAGTAAACCTTTCACTGGCAGTCTACACTTGTTTACAAAGCATGTGACAAATAAAATGTGATTTGACTCAATGGGCTAGTTTTATTAACACCCCAAACTGTCTCGCTGACATTTGTTGCAACCCACTGAAAACAGGACCATGCTGTAACTAGCTAGCTAGATTGTTCTGCTAGAGCTGTCAGTGCCAGGGCCATGACAGAGCAGAAATGTGGGTGTGGGTGGAGGGTCGTTGGCACCCGTCGTTCATTCATATATTGACACAGATGGTCATAATTAAACAATAATTTGGTTGTGATGGTGAATTACCTAGTTTAGTTAGCGAATCTAGCTAGTTAGCTAAGAATTGTAAAGGACATGATATGAGCAGCTTCTGTCATGGGCTGGCTGGTTTTTAAATAATTACTGTAGGCACGTTAGCTAGCTGGATTGTTTAATCTCGAATGAGCTGGGAAAACAACCCTAAACAGTATAATTTAGCTAGCTAACTAACGTTCATTATTTAGCTAGCAAGCCAATCAACTCGTGACTAAGTAATTAGCTAGCTAAAACTATTTTTAGGCACAAGTTGAAGACAAGGTCGCTATGAACACTGACTAGTTAAATTAAACTTTTAACAAAGTTAGCTAGCTACAGAACAAAACAAATGGGGGCCAGGGATGGTGATAAAACTTGTTAACTTAGCTACTTACGTTAGCTGCCTAGGTAGCTAGCTAACAACGTCAACAGCAATGTGCCTTTGTCAAAGTGAACGTCCACGCATTTTTCAAAAGCAAGTTACAAAGATAGTTAGCTCCCTAGCTAAACACACGATTTAACTACTTTTCTAATAAATAGTTATGATAGGTCAACGTAAACTGAGCCACCGTAACTTTACATGTGGGCAAATTTGAAATAAAATCTGACTAACTAGCTAGGTAAGATTGCTAACAGAGGGAGTTAGCGGTTATCTAGGCCCTGTCAGTCTAGTGAGATGCTAACTATGTTAGCTAGCAAATGGCTAATTCTGCTGCCTCATCACTCCGCCGGTCAGACTTTGGTAACGTTAGCTAGCTGGCTATCAATCCTACATCTTTTAGCTTTAACTACAATGTGCTGTCATACTTACAATATTTTCTGCCATGATGTTCGGGTTTGTGGTCCCGATTTATTTCACTGTGTAACAAAAGAGAACGATACCAACGATAAAATATTTACTGACTGGGCAGAATCAACGGAACTCCATTCCACGACTCAAACACCGGGTGTTACACGCTAACAAGTCCGTGCCATAGTGCTCCTCAGCAACTGCCCGAGACTTTTGTTCTGTAGCATTTCAACAGGTTATTACTCCCTCGCAAAGAATTCTCAACTCCACGATACTCAAAGGAGTTGAGTTGCGAGGCGATGAATTTTGGCGGAGTGGACTCTACCTCCGACTACAACGGGTCGGTATCAGTCGATACCTGTAAAAATGTCCATTATTTCATACCTTGTAGGGTGAATTCATATCAGAGTGGACATCATATAAACTCAGACAGCTTAATCCTGAGGCGTTTATTTATTGGTCTGACAAGAGAAAATCTAAACTATTGTTACAACATTGCTTTTTTTCTTCTTCAGTTTTGATGTTAAGGTTATAAAACTCATACATAATGCCCAGTGCCAAATTGTAAATGTACTTACTATGTACTGGTGCATGAAAATACATTTAAAAAAGTTGCCAATATTATTTTTACATTTTGTAATTCAGTATTTTTTTACTAAATAGGGCAGCATGGATTAGATAAAGTGGGACTCGAGGTAAAGACAAGTTTCAAGTTGGATATTAGACGGATATTTGCGCTTTCAAACCTCAATAGCTTTCAAACCACTTGAGCCACAGACTCCAAATTAGTGTCATGATGTTGGAAAAATTGCGCACAACATTGCACAGGTCTTTCCAAAGCTAATCAACATGTGTAAATGTGAGCAGCATTTTGTATTCCTAGTTGAATTAGTTAGGGAGCGTAAACAAAGTACAAAAACATTTTTACATTCAAATTTCAATAGCTCCTTGGTCATGTGACCTACTTGACTCAAACAAGGTTCAGAATGTCCAGTGACTACCATTCTATATTGCACACCCTTTAGTTCATCCATTTTCATCTCACATGATTTTACATGAATTTTTCAAAATGTTAAATTTCAATAGCTCCTCGGTCATGTGACCTAGTGACTTCAAATAAGGTTCAGAATGTCTACTCAGTAGGCCTACAAATTGCACACCCTTTAGTTTGTCCATTTTCATCTCGCATGATTTTACATGAATTTTTCAAAATGTAGAATTTCAATAGCTCTTTACCAAAATAGAGGCGGGGCGACGTTTTGTTATTGTTTCATCTGTGGATTTGCCCTTTAAACAGCTGCATATCAAAGTGTCACCAACAAAAAGGTCAACAATAGGCCTATAGCAAATGCAGCATATGGCATTCATTTCTCACATGTCAATAGCACTTTTCAGTAGTGGTCAAAGCATTTCATTCCATGAGCGCAGCATTTATTTTTCAACTCGAATCAATGAGCCCAATCAGTCCTCCATGACAACAAAATCATAAACAACAGAGTAGGGCTGGCTAGTTTTGGGGTTATGCTCAGGTAAATCAATATTTCCAAGTCCTATTCTTGAAGATCAAGGGGTATAAAATGTTTTGGAATGACTGGAATTCAGATGTTTAATTTTTTTATGTATATATATAATTTAATCGTATTATGTAGTAGAAAGCGATGGGTTAGAAGAAGCCTAAAGTAAAATATAACATCCATACATGGCCAGCTATGTAAACTTTAACATTGATTTATCCTGCAATTGATGTCGTTCAATTGGTAACATACATTTTTGTATTCTTTTAATGTCTCTTACGGGGAAAGTAATCTAAAAGTAACTGAATGTAATCAGATTACATTACTGATTTTGGGTAATTGAAAAGTTACGTTATTGATAACATTTTTGGACAGGTAACTAGTAACTGAAACGGATTACATTTAGAAAGTAACCTACCCAACCCTGCCCGCAAGACAAGCCAACAAAGGTCTCTTCACAATCCCCAAGTCAAGAGCAGACTATGGAAGGTACACAGTACTACGTAGAGCCATGGCTAAATGGAACTCTATTCTACATCAGGTAACTGATGCGAGCAGTAGAATCAGATTTAAAAAACAGATAAAAATACACCTTATGGAACAGAAGGGACAGTGAAGAGACATACAGGCACAGACACATGATAATACACGCACTCTACACACACGTACACATGGGATGTTGTATTGTAAATATGTGATAGTGGAGTGGCCTGAGGGAACACACTAAATGTATTGGGTAAAGTGTTATGAAATGTAATGTATAATATTTTCATAACTTCCTTAATGTTGCTGGACCCAAGGAAGAGTAGCTGCTGCCTTGGCAGCAGCTAATGGGGATCCTTAGTAAATACAAATACAAATGGGCACCCATACAATTAACGCATATCTCTTATTTCCCAAATGATACACATTCCTTTGTCTCATGCCCTTCTGCACACTTCTCACACCTAGGAACCTCCCTCCTACACACTGCTGCCACATGCCCATAAACTTGACACCTGTAACAATGTAATGTATTCCGCACAAAGGCTTGTACAGGATAACTTATATATCCTAACAATTTTATTTTTAATTTATTTAACCTTTATTTAACCAGGTAGGCTAGTTGAGAACTAGTTCTCATTTACAACTGCGACCTGGCCAAGATAAAGCAAAGCAGTGCGACAAAAATATATGTGCAGATGATGATGTGCAAGTAGTGATACTGGGGTGCAAAAGAGCAAGAGGGTAAGTAATAATATGGGGATGAGGTAGTTGGGTGTGCTATTAACATCACTTTGTCGGACAAAGACTCAACATCAAAATTCAAAAGAACAGACAACAACTCTTCTGTTTTACCACTCACGCCACCCTGTCTGCGTCGCACCAAACAATGAGCATCACCAACACCGGCAATCTTCCCCTTCAGTTGGTCAACTTTCATATTTATCGCTACCCTCGTAATCACTCCTTTCAATGGTACCCTTTTCTTGAGAGCAAACTATTCACATCTCTTGTCCCATTTGTTTGACTCGGAACGCCTGCTCCCCTCTGACCAGCAGAAACACAAACAATTATCACAAGACCACTTCTGGTTACCTTCACGGATTCCACAGCACTCAACTCTGTTTTCACCCACCCTGAAACAACAAATGGATCAGCCAAAAGGCAAAGGTTCCACTTTTCCCAAAACTGTCAATCCTACCGTCACAGACTAATCTATATTCTATATTATGACCCTCGGTGCAAGCCTCGTGCTCTGAGAACTTCACCACACCTACCACCTCTGATAATTCGCCCTCACCCACTTCCATATCTCTTCCTGTCTTCTGGCATACAGCTCACTAAGCTTACACTTTCTACCATTTTAATTTAACAAACTATCTCCCTTTTTCCCGCCATTTTTAACTGATTCAAGCTCACCCTCTTCCTCTCTCTCTCTCTCTCTCTCTCTCTCTCTCTCTCTCTCTCTCTTAAACCTCCTCTGTATCTCTTTTTCCCTCAATTCCTCTTTTGTATTACAAGTACAGTGGGGCAAAAAAGTATTTAGTCAGCCACCAATTGTGCAAGTTCTCTCACTTAAAAAGATGAGAGAGGCCTGTAATTTTCATCATAGGTACACTTCAACTATGACAGACAAAATGAGGAAAACAAATCCAGAAAATCACATTGTAGGATTTTTAATGAATTTATTTGCAAACAAATAAGTATTTGGTCACATACAAACAAGCAAGATTTCTGGCTCTCACAGACCTGTAACTTCTTCTTTAAGAGGCTCCTCTGTCCTCCACTCGTTACCTGTATTAAAGGCACCTGTTTAAACTTGTTATCAGTATAAAAGACACCTGTCCACAACCTCAAACAGTCACACTCCAAACTCCACTATGGCCAAGACCAAAGAGCTGTCAAAGGACACCAGAAACAAAATTGTAGACCTGCACCAGGTTGGGAAGACTGAATCTGCAATAGGTAAGCAGCTTGGTTTGAAGAAATCAACTGTGGGAGCAATTATTAGGAAATGGAAGACATACAAGACCACTGATAATCTTCCTCGATCTGGGGCTCCACGCAAGATCTCACCCGTGGGGTCAAAATGATCACAAGAACGGTGAGCAAAAATCCCAGAACCACACGGGGACCTAGTGAATGACCTGCAGAGAGCTGGGACCAAAGTAACAAAGCCTACCATCAGCAAGGGCATTGAAGATGAAACGTGGCTGGGTCTTTCAGCATGACAATGATCCCAAACACACCGCCCGGCAACGAAGGAGTGGCTTCAGAAGAAGCATTTCAAGGTCCTGGAGTGGCCTAGCCAGTCTCCAGATCTCAACCCCATAGAAAATCTTTGGAGGGAGTTGAAAGTCCGTGTTGCCCAGCGACAGCCCCAAAACATCACTGCTCTAGAGGAGATCTGCATGGAGGAATGGGCCAAAATACCAGCAACAGTGTGTGAAAACCTTGTGAAGACTTACAGAAAACGTTTGACCTCTGTCATTGCCAACAAAGGGTATATAACAAAGTATTGAGATAAACTTTTGTTATTGACCAAATACTTATTTTCCACCATAATTTGCAAATAAATAAATTAAAAATCCTACAATGTGATTTTCTGGATTTCTTTTTCTCATTTCGTCTGTCATAGTTGAAGTGTACCTATGATGAAAATTACAGGCCTCTCTCATCTTTTTAAGTTGGAGAACTTGCACAATTGGTGGCTGACTAAATACTTTTTTGCCCCACTGTATGTCTCCTTATGATAATTTTGTACTTCCCCAAACATACATCTCATTCTTGCCCTCTCAAGGGACTGCATTCCCCTCAGCTCATAGGGATCCCCCGATAGCAAAGTTCAATTGTCTCCTGGTTGAACTTTGGAGCCCTTTCAAAAGAACCGCTCGTCCACCTTTCTCCTGCATCTGATCCACACCGACCCTGGCAAAACTCATCTCCTCGCCACTAACTCCATTGAGTATAGAGTACCACAGTATGAGTCATAATACCCATAAAACCTAGTGGTCAAACAAGGAAATGGTTCCAATTGTTTTTCCGCCATTCATTTCTCCCATGGGGAATTTTAGAAACACTTGAAATAAGGGCTGTGTTTCATGCAGGCTTTCCCTTGCGTGACGTTTTAATAACCGTGTAAATCTCTCTGATAAAATTGGAGTCCACATTGATTGGGCATGATTTGGAAAGTCACACACCTGTCTACATAAGGTCCCACATTTGACAGTGCATGTCAGAGCAAAATCCAAGCCATGAGGTGAAAGGAATTGTCCATAGAACTCCGAGACAAGATTGTGTCGAGGCACAGATCTGGGGAAGGGTACCAAAACATTTCTGCAGCATTGAAGGTCCACAAGAACACAATGGCCTCCATAATAATTTTTTTACTTTTTACCCCCAATTTCATGATATCCAATTGGTAGTTACAGTCTTGTCCCATCTCTGCAACTCCCGTACGGACTCGGGAAAGGCGAAGGTCCTCCGGAAAACGATCTGCACTGCTTCTTGACACAGTGCTCGTTTAACCTGGAAGCCAGCCACACCAGTGTGTCGGATGGGAAACATCGTACACCCGGTGTCTGTGTCAGCATGCAGGACCCGGCCCGCCACAGGAGTCGCCAGAGCGCGTTGGGACAAGGACTTCCTGGCCGGCCAAACCTTCCCCTAACCCAGACGACCCTGGGTTCATTGACATGGGAGAAACTTCCAGAAGGACAACCATCTCTGCAGCACTCCACCAATCAGGCCTTTATGGTAGATTGGCCAGACGGAAGCCACACCTCTGTAAAATGCACATGACAGCCCGCTTGGAGTGTGCCAAAAGGCACCTAGACTCTTAGACCATGAGAAACAAGATTCTCTGGTCTGATGAAACCAATATTGAGCTCTTTGGCCTGAATGTCAAGTGTCACGTCTGGAGGAAACCTGGCACCATCCCTACGTTGTAACATGGTGGTGGCAGAATCATGCTGTGGGGATGTTTTCAGTGGCAGGGACTGGGAGACTAGTCAGGATCGAGGGAAAGATGAACTGAGCAAAGTACAGAGAGCTCCTTGAGATCCTGCTCCAGAGCGCTTAGGACCTCAGACTGGCGCAAAGATTCACCTTCCAACAGGAAAATGACCCTAAGCACACAACCAAAGTGTGGCTTCGGGACAAGTCTCTGAATGTCCTTGAGTGGCCCAGCCAGAGCCCGGACTTGAACCCAATCTAACATCTTTGGAGAGACCTGAAAATAGCTGTGCAGAGACGCTCCCCATCCAACCTGACATAGCTTGAGAGGATCTGCAGAGAAGAATGGGAGAAACTCCCCAAATACAGATGAACCAAGCTTGTAGCGTCATACCCAAGATGACTTGATGCTGTAATCGCTCCTGAAGGTGCTTCAACAAAGTACTGAGTAAAGGGTCTAAATACTAATGTAAATGTGATATTTCCATTTTTGCTTTGTCATTATGGGGTATTGTGTGTAGATTGATGAGGGGGGGGGAAAACTATTTAATCAATTTTAGAATAAGGCTGTAACATAACAAAATGTGAAACAATTTGAGGGGTCTGAATACTTTCTGAAGGCACTGTATGTCATGAACAGTAGTCTGGAAAGCCAATTCTATGTGGACGTGCGTCATGAATTGCTCTAACCTCTAAACCAGTGGCGGGAAACGCCAATACACTTTTTTTTTTTTTATTGATACCAGCTAGGAATGTATCCTCTTTATTGGAGATATTATAATATCATATATATGCTATATTTCGATAGACCTTAAAAAATAAACCAGGCAAAGTATTTATTTATTTATTTTGATTTGATTCTGTACAGAGGACAGAGCTCTGATGACATGAGTAGCCTATGTTGGCAGCTGAAGCATCCATCTTCCTCATCCCTTATTTCTTACCATTCATTCACTGCTACTCATTTTACATTCACAAGAAACTGAGACAACATGGACATCCATCCTGCAAGAGTACAAACCCCTCAGGTAACTTTTCACTGTCAGGGTGAGGATTCCAACACAAACTAAGCTGTTGTAGGCTACCCATGGCCTTCAACTCATTTACCAGAAAAGGAGAAGAAAGAAATGTTTTAAGATAAAATAAGTTAATGGCATTTTAGAAAGTTATTCTTCAGCCGATATAACATATTGCAAATCAGTGACATAATTTAGCATAGAACTAAGAATGTACACTTTGTAGGCCAGTATCAGTGCAGAGTGGTCCAAGGAATGTGGAGGTCAATGTTCTATCTAGAGATTAAATGAAATGATCAACTACAATGATGATGAAACACTAGGCTATATGGTGAGAACACTGCGAATGATGGATGAGATGATTGAGAGATAATGATGAGGAAAGATGGTCTTTACATGTATACACAACACAAACTACAAATGGACAACTACAAAATAAAACGGAGATAATGAAAAGATGACATAATGATAAAATGAGCGTGCAACACCCACAATACACACAAGACACAATGCCAACATGCGATGGACAAAGTAAAAGACAGAGAACATGCACACATAAAATAAATACATCTATACATTATATAGGCTATTAAAATGTGACTGGCCACAATGTATACATAAGTGTACATTGATCTCAAGAAATATGATACAAATATGAGACTACAGTGAAACACAAGCAAACAAAATGATGGTAAGCATGACAATTGTGGAATGAGATGAAATTATGGATGGAATGAATGAATTATAGAGAAAATTAATGAAATAGAGATGACATGCCCAGCTAAATAAAGTGACAAAGAGACGTCAACATGAGCATTGGTGAAGGTAACCTAAACAAGATTACACAAGACATCACTACTACTGCCCAATCACAGTGACCTAGTATGGTAGATTATCAGGTGAGAATCACATTTGAAATCGAGTTTGACATCTGAGGTTTGTGGAGGAATCTGCGTCTGTTGTAGTAATGTTGCACACTCATTTATCTCCATTCAATGTCTATCATGCTGCTTGTGGTAAAAGTAAAGGCAGCAAGAGCCTTTTCCCAAGCCATGAAACCAGTTTATATCCCTGAGAATAATTAGTTAAAATGTACGTTACATAATAAAGATAGTCACAAATTGTTTGTTATACAAAATGTAGAAAATAAGGATGCCAGAGTTAAACATGACGATGGAATGATAGAATCCTTGTTTTGTTAAAGGTTGTGTGTGTACCAGTGAAGGATTGGTGATCCTGAGGGAGAGGAAAGGGGGATGATGTTTTTTCATCCACATTGTACCAGGGACAGATTACAGATTATGCTCAGCCATGACCAGCAACTGTCTCATCTCTACAGGAATCAGATTTGATATGTGTGATATTCGGCATTGATGACAGATTACATCTATGATGATAAAAGAAGTGCCGAGGCACGTGAAATGAGAACACACCCATTTCACGGGTATGTCACTTGTTTGTTTACTCAACGTTTGAGGCTGCATTGCTTTTCGTAAATTGTTTGTTGTGTTTCATGAATAAGAGGAGCAAAAAAGAGGATAGAAGAGAAGCGCTTGGAGATAGGGGAGGAGAGAAAAGGAAAATGGCTGTTCTTCGCTTTGGTATGTGTTTTGATAGTTCCATTCAAACACAGTGAGAGGGCTGGGGCCAGATGGATGGTTTGAACAGAGACGGTAGAGAAAGCAACACATCCCACCTTCATTTTTTGCTGATTGGGGTGGGGTAGCTCTGGTCTAGTCATCTCTCTGGCTCAGGGACAATAACTAGACCAGAGCCAGCTGTTTCCTTTCTTGTGTGTGCATGCCAGTTATTATGGAGGAACTGTGAGCTCACGTGGGAAAGCAAGCTCACGAAAGAGAGGGAACACCCACTTCCACAGACGGGAACATTTAATATTTTTTACAATAGTAAACTGCTTGAGTGAACTATCCTCATGTATCCACAATCTTTGGTTTGAAGTAGATGGAAGTAAAGGATTGTGGGATGGATGGTGAAGGTCTGGAAGATTTAGATGATACCATACTTGGCCAGCTCGCTAAGCTCCAGGTGGTTGAAGGCCTCCCAGGGGCAGATGACTGTGATGTCTGCAGAAGAAACATATTATGTTGAGTAACAGTCAGTAGACCAAGCAAACCCAGTATGGTTTTCTACCGTTTTTAGGGAAGGAACAGGTAGAGTAGACAAACAGTTGTAATGAACTTACCAGTGCCTAAACCCTCCATTCCAGGGATATCATCACCAAAGCTGTAAATGAGACAGAGTTAATTTATTTATAATCAGACCTCTTGAAAATGTCATTGTGCAATTGTTGAATGCCTGTTTGAAACTAAGAAAACTGAATGAATGTGGCCTTACCCCTGGATTCCCTTCTTGGGGGGCTTGCTCTTGAACTGGCGAGTCTGTCTCTGCTTGAATTTAGGGGGTCCCTTGCGTGGTGTGGCAGGGCCCCCGGTGACACGGGTGGCAGACTTGATCTCCAACTTGGGGACCTCGAGATTCATGGTTAGTAGTTAGCTGTTTTTTTTGTGCAGGTGGTTATGTGTTCAATCCCTCTCTGAAGTGTTGTCGTCTTGATGAAATCTCCTCAACTGGGGAAATGAGAGAAACAGATGTTATCCAATTTTGATCCTTCCATCAAAATTACAGTACATGATCTAGTGCTCACATTTTCATGACAATAAAGGCTTGTTCTTCAGTATTGAACATTTGGAGCTTAGAATGGAAGAAATTAGAAGAAAGAAAAGAAGAAAAGAGATAACTACTGGCAAGACGATCTTCAACAACACAGAGCATATTCAACACCAACGCTACCTGCTTTGTACTTACATTATTACACGTTTTATAAGGAACTTCATTTACTGAACAGCCCCTCACAACCTTGTCTGAGGGCTCAACCTAATGCCTAATCCCCTTACTGATCTGATATTAGTGGGATTACGTTTTAAATGCATATTGCCCTTGTAATTGAATGTCTATCTCGGATAGGCTACCTTGTTGAGTGACGCAAAATGATGACCCAATTTCATCATGTAATCCCCAGCTCAAATTAATAAGCACCCCCCTCCCCACCACATCCACCCTCCTCGTTTCAAGCCAGCGGCCAGCCATCCACACTTGGGCTAATCTCATTAGTACAAGGACAACATAAAGAATATGCTGAGCAGGCAGACTGTCTAAAGTGCTGCTCAAACTTATCCTCTCTTACAATGACATTCCAAAAACTCACAAAATGGCTCATGACCTACAATGTTTCATATTGGAACCAATTTAACTGCACATCTATGTTGACGTAATATCAAAATTAATGTCCAATGACTCATTGATAATTGAAACGTAAAACAATGAAATATGAAAATAAAACATCAGCCTAATTTGCTTTCCACAATTGGGTAACTAGCATTATACAGACCTCTCTGGAAATGAATACACAAAACAATGTCATATTGTTGTTCTGTCTAAAACACATTTCCAACATCAAGAACTTTCTGTCTAATTGTAATATCCATCCTTGAACCAGATGAGCACCAATTATACGGAAAACACATTGGGTCTTATTCATAGCTTGCAAACTACAGATATACTGTAGGATCTTAATTTAACCACCAGTTTCTCACAGCAGGAAAATTATTGTGTGCATTATAATTAATGGAACATTTTGTAGGGGTTACATTTTCAGTTAGGGCAAATCAAGTCTGAAATGTTAAAGTGGAAATTACAAATGTAAGAAGTATTTTTAAACCTTGAATACACTACAAGTTAGAATTTTCTGCTGTGCAGGAACTGCAACAACAGGGTGATCATATTAAGACCCTACACCTGGTGTAGGTACTTAACACAAATCGGTTTGTTTCTCCGACCCACCACTCAAAACTGTCTCAGCACAGGACAAGGTCTTCAATAATTCAAATAGAATATTCTGCAAATTTTGTACTCTTTTCCAATTCTCTTTTCTACCATTTTTTTTTAACAGTACAGTAACAAAATCCATCAAGTGTCTGCCATCATGGAGTAGGTATCTGAATGGATGGGTGTACTCAGCGGGCTACCCTTGCAAGTTAGACAATTGTTTCAGAAATATTACATATCTATAACTTTTATTTTTGTATCTTATTTAACCTTTATTTAACTAGTCAAGTCAGTTAAGAACAAATTCTTATTTACAATGACGGCCTACCAAAAGGCAAAAGGCCTCCTGCAGGGATGGGGGCTGGGATTAAAAATATAGGACAAAATACACATTACGACAAGAGACACACCACAACACGACATAAAGAGAGACCTAAGACAACAAAGTTAATGTGAATAACTGGAAATTATGGCTACTCACCGGGTTCTTGGGTGAAGGCTAGCCAGACGAGTGGATGTGAGCTCTGAGCACAGCTCTCTCTAGTAGATGTGTGTTTGGGTCTATGCTAGGTTTGCTATGAAGGCCAGGTGGGGCTGACGGGACCTCTTATATTCACCTCTGCAGATTAGGAGTGTCCCGCCTCCCATCCCTGACCTGCTGTCATCGCTGCTGTGGCCTGAGGTGGGGGTCAGGGGTTGGGGGACACTTGTGAAGGAGTGGGGAGCAGAAGAGAGGGGGTGAGGGAAGATGGATGGAGGGAGTTAGAGCACAAAGACAGCAATAACTTGAATGCATTTAGTGTCGATTGTATTCTAGCATGTTTTCCAAAGTGGCCTTCAATTGTTGTTTATCCACAGCCTTCCAAATCATTAAAAGTAAATGCAGAGACATAATAAGGGATATCACATTGAACAGAGATGTGAATGAATCATTTGGATGAACAATGTAATCGTTGCACCCAGAACCAAATCAGTTACTCGGCTTTAATGATAAGACTGTCACAAAAAATGATGAACTATGTCGCTAATACAATATTGACTTGGATGGTAATGAAGATTCTCCATATACTGGGAACCTTCCAGTCCTAGCCCTACTGAGCAGCCCTTCCCACCAGTTATGTAACCTTCTCTCCATCCATCTGCTGGGCCTGGTTCTCTGGGATGCCCTGGCCCAGGGTGTCAACAAACCCCCAATCCCTTAACAGTATCTCAGATTGACCTATCTATTACTCGATGCACAAAATAGGCTAATCCTTTACGGCCAGTGTCTTCATGGTGCACTGCTCACCATTGCGTTCAGAGCTGAGATGACTCACTAGTACCTCACTCCAGACACTCCATCTGCTCTCAGATGTACCCCCCCTCCCCACTCAGAAAAACAATTACTCTGACTGTAGTTGTGGATTATAGTGTCTGGATTCTGTTTTTCTGATTAGTTAATTACATTGGGTAAATCCACCCGTGTGGCAGGGATTATTTAGCCTCAGTAGTTATTGACCAATCTGTGATCAATCTTGCTCATCATCTACAAGCATTACATTTTAAATTAGACAGATTGCATGTAGCACTCTGCATCAATACCATCTACTTGCATCAACCTCGTAGCCTACATAGTGTATATTTACCTATGTTTGATGGTCTTTTGACCAGACAACTACTGCAGCATATTATCACTTTAATAGGATATAGTTTAGTTTATTAGGATCCCCATTAGCTATTGTACATGCAGCAGCTACTCTTCCTGGGGTCCACATGAAACGTACAAATACATGACAAAGTATAGAACAGTAATAGACTAGAACAATAGAAGATATGACATTAAATAAAAAATAAAAATAATAATAATGTCCCCAATGTTAGTTGTGGGTGTGTGGTAGGTAGGGGGCATGGGGCAGAAGGGACGAGGGGTTGTTTCGTGTGGTTTAGTTGGGATGAAGGGTGTGTGTGTGTGTGTGTGTGGTGGGGGTGGGTGGGGGGGAGTAGACTGTGGTAGGGGTCATTGCTGCCCTGAGGATGTGTCTGGTCTGGCTGTGCCTGATCACCTCTAAGGTCATAACTCACGAGGACACACAAGGTGCTTCAGTCTCTCTCTGTATGGAGTTAATGAAGGGTGAAGGATCACTCAGGACGGGAGAGACAGCAGAGGGCCATGATCATTGTAAAAAATACTATTGTCAGGGATCAGTCCATATACTACAGTCTATAATTATTCCTCCAGACACAAGGCATATTAGCGGTTCTTCCCCTCAGATCGTTTCATATTGTCCAGAGCCCTTCTAATTCTGCTACCTTCACTGTTAGAACACCTTCTATGCTCCTCTAATGATATGGAGCACGTCAGTGTGTGATACTCGTAAGAGGCAAAAATGTGTAGGCCTATTGTTCAGACCTGCGATATTGTTTCATGTTGCCCATAGCGCATTCCACGCATTACTCTGGGGGGATTAAAAAAGAGCTAGGTGCTTGAGGGTGATGGTGACTGGTTCTGACTTAATGGAAAAAAAATTGGTTCTGACTTAATGGAAAAAATTTAAGTTGCCCAAGTGCCTATTTCACCAATGCTACATGTCACAATGCCCTTTTCCTGTGCATTCGTTCTCACATGTAAACAAAACTTGTGGTGACACTACATATAGTTCCTAGTGTGAGGTAAGGTTTCACCCATGGCAGTTGAAAACATTGAGGGAACCTCTGTCCCAGGTGTAGCAGGTATAGGATATAGAGGTGGCAAAATGTGTTATTCACCAGATTAACAGTGTATTACTGAACAAGGGCAACCTCCAGTGAGCAATAGAGTGAAAATGGTCAAAGAAAATGACAAAGGCTTTATTCATTCACAAGTACAATATTTATTTCACACATATGTTGTCTATCATCAACATACCTATCATTTAGATAATACAATAACATCAACCAATATAAAAATGTATTCAGTCCATATACCTCAAACATGTCAAAATGCTAATCCATCAAATATAATTGTGCGTATTGAATTTGAAGGGTCAGCTAAATTTATTTTTAAAATCAAATCAAAGTTTGTCACGTGCACCGACTACAACCCTAACCAACAGTGCAATTTTTAACAAAAAAAATTGTATTAGGTAAACAAATTAAAAACAGTAAAATGACAGTAGCAAGGCTACAGTTGAAGTCGGAAGTTTACATTTTTCAACCACTCCACAAATTTCTTGTTAACAAACTATAGTTTTGGTAGGTCGGTTAGGACATCTACTTTGTGCATGACACAAGTAATTCTTCCAACAATTGTTTACAGACAGATTATTTCACTTATAATTCACTGTATCACAATTCCAGTGAGTCAGAAGTTTACATACACTAAGTTGACTGTGCCTTTAAACAGCTTGGAAAATTCCAGAAATTGATGTCATGGCTTTAGAAGCTTCTGATATGCTAATTGAAATCATTTGAGTCAATTGGAGGTGTACCTGTGGATGTATTTCAAGGCCTACTTTCAAACTCAGTGCCTCTTTGCTTGACATCATGGGAAAATCAAAATAAATCAGCCAAGACCTCAGAAAAAGATTTAAGACCTCCACAAGTCTGGTTCATCCTTGGGAGCAATTTCCAAACACCTAAAGGGACCACGGTCATCTGTACAAACAATAGTATGCAAGTATAAACACCATGGGACCACGCAGCCATCATACCGTTCAGGAAGGAGACACGTTCTGTCTCCTAGAGATGAACGTACTTTAGTGCGAAAAGTGCAAATCAATCCCAGAACAACAGCAAAGGACCTTGTGAAGAAGCTGGAGGAAACAGGTACAAAAGTATCTATATCCACAGTAAAAGGAGTCCTATATCAACACAACCTGAAAGGCCTCTCAGCAAGGAAGAAGCCACTGCTCCAAAACTGCCATAAAAAAGCCAGACTACGGTTTGCAACTGCACATGGGGACAAAGACCGTACTTTTTGGAGAAATGTCCTCTGGTCTGATGAAACAAAAATAGAGCTGTTTGGCCATAATGACCATTGTTATGTTTGGAGGAAAAAGGAGAGGCTTGCAAGCCGAAGAACACCATCCCAACCATGAAGCACGGGGTGGCAGCATCATGTTGTGGGGGTGCTTTGCTGCAGGAGGGACTGGTGCACTTCACAAAATAGATGGCATCACAAGGAAGCAAAACTATGTGGATATATTGAAGCAACATTTCAAGACATCAGTCAGGAAGTTAAAGCTTGGTCGCAAATGGGTCTTCCAAATGGACAATGACTCCAAGCATACTTCCAAAGTTGTGGCAAAATGGTTTAAGGACAACAAAGTCAAGGTATTGGAGTGGCCATCACAAAGCCCTGACTTCAAGCCTATAGAAGATTTGCGGGCAGAACTGAAAAAGCGTGTGCGAGCAAGGAGGCCTACAAACCTGACTCAGTTACACCAGCTCTGTCCGGAGGAATGGGCCAAAATTCACTCAACGTATTGTGGGAAGGTTGTGGAAGGCTAGCCGAAACGTTTGTCCCAAGTTAAACAATTTAAAAGGCAATGCTACCAAATACTAATTGAGTGTATGTAAACTTCTGACCCACTGGTAATGTGACGAAAGAAATAAAAGCTGAAATAAATCATTCTCTCTGCTATTATGACATTTCACATTCATAAAATAAAGTGGTGATCCTGACTGACCTAAGACAGGGAATTTTTACTAGGAGTTTAAATGTATTTGGCTAAGGTGCATGTAAACCTCCGACTTCAACTGTACATTAAATGATAATACATGATTTATGCTTCTCATGTAAAATACTATAAATTAGGTAAGACGATTTTGTAATGACAAAATCTAGTTAAAATGTCCTTGAACAAGTAAAATGACAGTTTGACAAACTAATACGATAAAATGCACACCAGTATTCAAATCTGATGGAGTGATTTTAAAAGTGCATACAGTATAAAAATGCCCTCAATGTCCCTCTCACTCACTGCCGCACAAAGCCATACTTAAAAACTCGACTTCTTCATCATCCTGATCTCCATCTTTAGGAAGGCTTTCAGGTTCTCATCCGCTACGTTCTCCTCAATAGCAGCCAGGGCCTTCTCTATCCCCAACCCTCCATTACGGTAGTAGGCTAGGAGCTGCTCTGTGTGCTCAATCCATACACAGTTATGACAACCGCTCATACAGCAGTGGGTGGGAGCGGGTGGAGGGCCATTGGCCTTGGCAGGAGGGGAGTCAGAGGTACTGGGGCCATAGCCAGACTCAGGGCTACTGATTGTAGTTGCTGTCTGTTGGCTACTGTCTGTGGTTGATGTATTCAGAGTAGGAGGAGTGGCTGAATCAGGTCCAGTGGTGACACTACAGATAGTTCCTAGTCTGAGGTAAGGTCTCACCCATGGCAGTTGAAAACATTGAGGGATTCTCTGTCCCAGGTGTAGCAGGTACAGGATACACAGCTGGTAGAAATACAAAGCATGTTAACTAATGTCATCGCCAGCAGATGACTCGCTTGCTTACACCTGCACTAGGGTTGGACAGAATTCCTTTGTAGATTAAGACACCATGGAGCCTGCGCAATATGTCTTGGAAAATGTACCTCAATCCATGAGAAATGTGTTGTACTCCGAAATGTCAACTGTACTCCCTTTATCCCAACTGTTACACCAAGAAGATTGAATGACTGCTAGTTTTTAATTTTTTATTTACTTAATTTAAAAAGGAAGCCTATCCAACCCTAGTGCAGCTGTAAGCAAGCGGGTCAGATCTGTTGGCTACACATGTGATTATGAAAACCGAGGTAAGTGTAGTTTTCCTTACGTCCAACCAACAACATAGTGACAAATAAAACATTTCTAATTTCAATAGCTCTTTAACCATTACTCCTAAAACTGTCAAAACTGGTTCTACACTATTTGAATTTTTACATTTTAATAGCTCATGTGACCTACTGACTTCAAAAAGGTTCAGAATGTACACTCAGTGGGCCTACACATTGCACACCCTTAGGTTTGTCCATTTTCATCTCACAAGTTTGTACATTAATTTTCAAACCTTTTAAATGTTTAAAATTTCAATAGCTCCTTTGTCATGTGACCTACTGACCTCAAACAAGATTCAGAATGTCCACTGACTAACCTTCTATATTGCACACCCTTTAGTTTGTCCATTTTCTTTTCTTTGTGAAGGGCAGTGTGCCCTGAAATGGGTTCTCCCCCCGAGAGAGGGGCCCAAGCCCTGGAAAGCGTTGCGGTTTCGGCGGCGTCCAGTGAGCTCTCCCTGGCCCTGTGGGAGAGGGTGTAAATCTCATGCCGGGCCGTACCCATATCCGCAGCAGGTCTCCAAGGTGAACAGCCTCTGGCATGTTATAACAATGTAGGTAAGGAAAGTTGGCAAAAAAAGATCCGTAACTTCAGGATAAGGATGGGCTCTAAGGGCTGGGTCGGTCAGGCTGGGGTGCGAAGCGGGGCTGGGCTCGAGCCGTGGCTGGGGGAGCAATCTTTCTGTCGCCGTCCTCTCGCCACCATTGGAAGTTCGTTATGCGGCCCATCTCGCAAGGGGCTGCGTGCGGGGGTTTGTCGAGGTAGTGTTCATCGGCGGGCTGAAGGCGGACCGGTGGGCGGTTAGGTCCGGCAATTGGCGGCGGCACATTGAAGGTGTCCTCTACACTCACTACACTTTAGGGTGAGACTAAACCCATTGGCCCCGCAGTGATAGGGCATTGCATGGATCTGGCTCATGCCCTACGAAGTGGGGGAGAGGTATCCCCAGCTTGTCTGGGGAAGGAGGCCTACATCTGATGTGGGTAGAACCATCCACGCTCATTGATTTGCTGCGGAACCATAAAACTGACAGAAGAAGCCTAGGCTCCCACTGGGCACTGATCACTGAATGTCCTTCAATTCAAAGGAGCGTACCCACCGGTCGCGGTCGCACTCAAATCACACGTGGGGTGACTGTGACCCCCTCATGTCAAAGTGAGGAATATCGATGAAGCGGGGGTAAACGGCGGGATATAATTAAGAGACTCGAGGTAGCCAAATGCCTCATCATCTAATTAGTGACGCACATGAATGGATGAACGAGATTTCCACTGTCCCTACCTACTATCTAGCGAAACCACAGCCAAGCGAACGGGCTTGACGGAACCAGCGGGGAAAGAAGACCCTGTTGAGCTTGACTCTAGTTTGGCACTGTGAAGAGACATGAGAGGTGTAGAATAAGTGGAAGGCCTTGGCTGCCGGTGAAATAGCACTACTCGTATAGTTTCTTCTCTTACCCGGTGAGGGAGGGAGTCGAGCCCCGGGTGCTCACTGTCCCCGCTATGGGGACAGTGGCAGGTGGGGAGTTTGACTGGGGAGGTACACCTGTCAAAAAGGTAACGCAGGTGTCCTAAAGCGAGCTTAGGGAGGACAGAATTCATCAAGCGTTGGATTGTTCACGCACTAATATGGAACGTGAGCTGGGTTTGGACAGTCGTGAGACAGGTTAGTTTTACCCTACTGATGATGTGTTGTTGCAATAGTAATCCTGCTCAGTACGAGAAGAACCGCTGGTTCAGACATTTGGTGCATTTGAGTGGCTGAGGAGACAACGGTGCGAAGCTACCATCTGTGGGATTATGACTGAACGCCTTTAAGTCAGAATCCCCCCTAAACGTAACGATACCGTAGCACCGCGGATCTTCAGTTGGCCCGGGATAGCCTCTTTTGGCAAGTCAGCCCTCGATCCAAGCTTTTTTAAGGACGGAAGGCGTCTTCCTTCACCACCCTCCTTCTTTACTTAAGGGTTACCAGGTGCATAGACAAAGGCCAGGGGCCAGACACAGAGTGTGAGAGAGCCCAGGCAGGCGGGTAGAATGCATAATACATTGACATTGGGCTCTGGATAGGTAGGGGGCTAGGTCGCCAATCCGTCCCGGGCACGTCGTCTGGTGGGACTGTGAGTCAGGTTGGGACTCGCTGTGGAAGTCAAAAGGTCACCAGGTGCACGTGGAGGCCTCCCCCAAGGCGGTGGGCATAGAGTCCGAGCAGGGGCGGCCGGACTAAGGGGCAGCACTCAGGCAGTAGAGGTTGTGTTGGTGACTTAGTCTCTGAGCGGATAAAAGCGGGCGGGTCGCCAGGTGCACAGAGCTTGTTTCAGGTTACCAGGTGCACAAGGTGGCCTCCATCAAGGCGGGGGGCACTCCGAGTCCAAGCAGAAGCGGCCAAACTTAGGGGCTGGGGGCAGCACTCAGGCCATGGAGGTTGGAGTGGGGACTTAGTCTGTGAGCAGAAAAAAAGCTGGTGGGTCACCAGGAAAACAGAGCCTGTTACGGGTTACCAGGAAGGCCCCAGGGAGAAGGCCGAAGTGAATAGGTGTGTGAGTGACACTGTCCTTCAGGGGGCAGAGCAGGCAAATTAATGTAAAATCGTGTGAGCTGAAAAGGGACAAACTAAAGGGTGTGCAATATAGAAGGGTAGTCAGTGGACATTCTGAAACTTGTTTGAGGTCAGTAGATCACATGACAAAGGAGCTATTGAATTTTTACATTTTTTTAAATTAATGTAAAATTGCGTGAGATGAAAATTGGTTTGAAAGCTATCGAGGTTTGAAAGCGCGAATATCCTTTGAATATCCAACTTGAAACTGTCTTTACCTCAGTATTATGAAAGCTAGTGAGAAAGAAACGGGATGGTGTGGTAAGTAAATAGCTAGTCCTAATACTTTCCATTACTTGTACAGCATAGCCACATACATTTACATAGAAAAACTAAACATCCCTTGTCTGTCACGAATGTTGAATAAATTTATATTTGAACTGCCATTTGTCTGTTGGGTTAGTCATTCAGCTGATATAAATTTGATACAAAATATCCACAGAAAATTATTATTAAACCGACTTCAAAATGATAATAACCGAAGTCTTGCAGGCATTTCCATGGTTTTGTGCATGTGCCAGGTTTTACAAATTTCAACTGCAGTACTGGGTCTAAAAAGTCGGGTAAATAATACTTTCCTGTGAATATTTTGTATCAAATTTCGGCCAACTGAAGGACCAACCCCACAGAAACCCGGTAGAATAAATTCAAAAGTAATTTTATTTAACTTGTAAATAAACTTCAAGTTTTAGTAGTGCTTTGTTTCAGACTGCATAACGTTACCAATAATTGTTATCACTAACCAGGTTTCCATCCAACCTTTTTATGCAAGTAAAGTAGCCTATATATCCGATTTTAAAAAATGTAATCATGACAGCTGAAACAGCAAATTTGTTAGTAAACTTTCCAAATGTCGACTAAACAAAATACGCTAGGCAAGGTGGGATCTTTTTGTGTGACGGTGGAAACGCCTATATGTGCAAATATTGATATAATAAGTAAACGTGATATGGTGCGTGTTCCTCCCATCACAACACCGGAGAGCATGAGGTTTGTTAGGCTACAGCTTAAAGTTATGATGAACTTCACAGGGTGGTGAAAGTGCACGGTGATGAGCTTGATGCTCCTTTCCAATAAATATCGAAAGTCTTATTCTGTTGACATTATGATCGATGCTTGGCTGCTGTTTGAAAAAAATAAATATGATCTCGCTCTTTTGTCCATAATAATCTCATCATGTAACGTTAGTAGGCTACGCCCGCACTGTATCTACTAGCTGTCGACTGGAGCGCACCTGCCAAGACCTGAGTGGGCGCATTAGCTATTTAATGCAAAGAAAATGTGTCAAAACCATCGGAGTTGAAAATGCGATGGAAACTCATTTAAATTATATATTTCATTACGTACAATGGGAATTTAACATAAAGTTATTTTATATGTACTACGTCAACACGCAGTAAATGTAAGGGGAAATGCGCTGATTCTAGAATATTTCAATGAAAATCTGTCGCCAATTGAATGAAAACCTAGCTGGTTTGATGTATTAGGCAAATATCTAGCTAGCTAGTTAGCTAACTAGCCCAATGTACTGTACTGCATGTACTGTGTAGGCTTTGGTGAACGAGAGCTAGTAGTTAACATAGCTGGATGAATCCCAATAGTTACGTATTGATTTACACCATACAGACAAACAATAGTTGGAATACTAGCTAACTAGCTCTGAATAATGACTTTATTGTCATGCTGGCGAACAAGTATTTGGTTTTTATTTACAAATAGAAGGCTGTAGCTGGCTAGTGGCGTTAAACAGCTGAGATTAGCTACTAACTTACCAACCTTTTGTGAAGACGACGATCCCATGATATTTACTCTTAAACGAAACATATTTTTTCAGATATCTATATTACGGAACACTTCATGTCCTATGTAGAGTACAATCAACCGAAGTCTTTCTCAATGTTGTTCATCTACTTAGCTAGCTCGCATGCTAGACGTGAAATGTCTCAACGTTGGAACGAATTAACTTTGACCCTGTCTGTGATTGTAAACAACGTTTCTGATTGGCTGAAAGAAACCATAGGGTGTTCATGACTGCATTGTCAATTTATGACCACAAGATGTCAGTAGATAATATCTATGGATTTGGCCTTCAGTTGAAACATGTCCCACCATACCTTTTTATGCAAGTGAAGTACATAACGAATGTCACGACAGGCTTGATGCAAACAGCACATTTTTTGGTAAACTTTCCAAATGTCGCTGACAACTATTTAGCAGTCGTATAGCTTGGAGGTAGAAGCTGTTTAGGTTCCTATTGGTTCCAGACCTACAGTGTATGACATGGGTGGCTGGAGTCTTTGACAATTTTTAGGGCCTGGTATAGAGGTCCTGGATGGCAGGGAGCTCGGCCCCAGTGATGTACTGGGCCGTACACACTACCCTCTGTAGCGCCTTGCTGTCGAATACCAAACAGTTGCCATACCAAGCGGTGTTGCAGCCAGTCAAGATGCTCTCAATGGTGCAGCTGTAGAACGTTTTGAATATCTGAGGGCCCATGACAAATCTTTTCATCCTCCTGAGGGGGAAGAGGTGTTGTCGTGCCCTCTTCACGACTGTGTTGATGTTCCTTAGTGATGTGAACAGCGAGGAACTTGATGCTCTCGACCTATTCCATAACAGCTCCGTTGATGTGGATACGGGCGTGCTCGGCTCTCCATTTCCTGTAGTCCACGATCAGCTCCTTAGTCTTGCTAACATTGAAGGGAGAGGTTGTTGTCTCTGATGTCCTCCCTGTAGGCTGCCTCATTGTTGTCTGTGATCAGGCCTACCACTGTCGTCTGCAAACTTAATGATAGCGTTAGAGTCGTGCGCGGTCACACAGTCGTGGGTGAACAGGGAGTACAGGGAGTACAGGAGGGGACTAAGCACACACACCAGAGGGGCTCCGTGTTGAGGGTCAGCGTGGCAGATTTTTACGTAGTTATTACACACTGATTACACCATCACTCGTATTTCATTCACAACGATTCACCAATATGTACGCTATGATGCTGGTTAAGTTGTCTCGCGCACCTACAGTGCTGGTCATAAAAAAAAGCTAGCTAGCTCATGGATGCAAACAATTTTCTTCCCCAAAAACGACAATCTTTTTCAGTAGCTATAGTTAGCTAGCTAACTATATAGCTAGGTTTCATCATCTAAAATAACCTTAATTTATAAGACAGTTCTTATTTGAATAATGGTGGTTGGACCCATCTATGTGAAGCTAGCAACAATAAAGATTTGCCACAATAGTGGACTTTGCAGTTAGCCTTCAAAATAAAAGTATGACATTCTTCAATTTGTATTCATTTACATCACTGTCAATGACATACTTTTATTTTGAAGGCAAATCGCAAATTCCACTATTGTGCCTAATCCTAATTGTGGCCATCTTCAGAACACATAACCCGGTCCGGTTGAGCCTCACTAGCCAGATGAAGCTAGCTGGCAGCTTGTAACGTTAACTTTGGGCAACAGGGTTAAGTAGTTGGCTAGCTATTTTCATTAACTAGTTCAATTTCAATAGGTGAACAACAAGTGGCAACCTAGCTAATACTTACAAGGATTCCTAAATCATTGCTAAGAATAATGAAAATGACTGCAGTTTCTACTGGTCATTTTTTTCAGGCTGGTTGTATTGGTGCTAGCTAGGTACCAAGCTAAAGCTAGCTACCCCAGAAGTTGCGGCCAAACAATTTTTCTTTTTTATTTCACCATTATTTAACCAGGTAGGCCAGTTGAGAACAAGTTCGCATTTAAAACTTTGACCTGGCCAAGATAAAGGAAAGCAGTGCGACAAAAACAACAGAGTTACACATGGGATAAACAAATGTACAGTCAATAACACAATAGAAAAATCTGTATACAGTGTGTGCAAATGAAGTAAGGAGGTAAGGCAATAAATAGGCAATAGTGGCGAAGTAATTACAATTTATCAATGATGCTTTATTACCAACGCGGTATTGTAAACACATAATTCGTGGCCGGTGTTAGCTTGTTTGCTTTTTGTACAGCTTTGACATTGCTTTATGGACACGCAAAGACCAAAACGGCGTTCCATAGTATGTACAGTTGAAGTCGGAAGTTTACATACACCTTAGCCAAATACATTTAAACTCAGTTTTTCACAATTGCTGACATTTAATCCTAGTAAATATTCCCTGTTTTAGGTCAGTTAGGATAACCACTTTATTTTATCAATGTGAAATGTCAGAATAATAGTAGAGAGAATGATTTATTTCAGCTTTTATTTCTTTCATCGCATTCCCAGTGGGTCAGAAGTTACATACACTCAATTAGTATTTGGTAGCATTGCCTTTAAAATTGTTTAACTTGGGTCAAACGTTTCAGATAGCCTTCCACAAGCTTCCCACAATAATTTGGGTGAATTTTGGCCCATTCCTCCTGACAGAGCTGCTGTAACTGAGTCAGGTTTGTAGGCTTCCTTGCTCGCACACACCTTTTTCTATAGGATTGAGGTCAGGGCTTTGTGATGGCCACTCCAATACCTTGACTTTGTTGTCCTTAAGCCATTTTGCCACAACTTTGGAAGTATGCTTGGGGTCATTGTCCATTTGGGAGACCCATTTGCGACCAAGCTTTAACTTCCTGACTGATGTCTTGAGATGTTGCTTCAATATATCCACATAATTTTCCTGCCTCATGATGCCATCTATTTTGTGAAGTGCACCAGTCCCTGCTGCAGCAAAGCACCCCCACAACATGATGCTGCCACCACCCGTGCTTCATGGTTGGGATGGTGTTCTTCGGCTTGCAAGCCTCACCCTTTTTCCTCCAAACATAACGATGGTCATTATGGCCAAACAGTTCTATTTTTGTTTCATCAGACCAGAGGACATTTCTCCAAAACGTACGGTCTTTGTCCCCATGTGCAGTTGTAAACCATAGTCTGACTTTTTTATAGTGGTTTTGGAGCAGTGGCTTCTTCCTTGCTGAGTGGCCTTTCAGGTTTAGTCGATATAGGACTCGTTTTACTGTGGACTTTTGTACCTGTTTCCTCCAGCATCTTCACAAGGCCCTTTGCTGTCGTTCTGGGATTGATTTGCACTTTTCACACCAAAGTACGTTCATCTCTAGGAGACAGAACGCGTCTCCTTCCTGAACGGTATGACGGCTGTTTGGTCCCATGGTGTTTATACTTGCGTACTATTGTGCAGATGAACGTGGTACCTTCAGGTGTTTGGAAATTGCTCCCAAGGATGAACCAGACTTGTGGAGGTCTACAATTTTTTTTCTGAGGTCTTGGCTGATTTCTTTTGATTTTCCCATGATGTCAAGCAGAGGCACTGAGTTTGAAGGTAGGTGTTATGATTTATATGTTTAATGACTAAATGTTTGTACGTTTAAGTAAATACTAAGAATATTCCATTCTGAAAATGTATGCAATAGAGATTGGGTTATAAGACTAATGGTAATCCAATTGATGTGTGCGTCTAGAAATGTATATTGTGTGGAGAGTGGAACAAGATGGTACAACTTGCCATAAGGAGTCTGTGAGAACAAAGAATTCTTCGTGAAACTAGATTGTAGGAGAGAGGCCTTCTCGTCCTTGGGAAGGGAGGAACTGATAGGAGATATCTGAAATTGACTTATGTTGCAAGATGGTGTTATACCGAGGGATGTACTGTGGGAAAATATTATTTCCTAGAGAGGGTGGGGCATTTGTATCTTTTGTTTTCAACTTGTACAATATAAAAAGAATTCTCATGAATAACTAGAGCTACTGTCATTAACTAGAGCTTTACAACCTCTAGGAATTATTCAAAGCCTGATTGATGGTTTATGTCAACAATTGAGAACGAAATTCTCATGACAGTAGGCCTTGAAATACATCCAGAGGTACACCTCCAATTGACTCAAATTATGTCAATTAGCCTATCCAAAGCTTCTAAAGCCATGACATCATTTCTGGAGTTTTCCAAGCTGTTTAAAGGCACAGTCAACTTAGTGCATGTAAACTTCTGACACACTGGAATTGTGATACAGTGAATTATAAGTGAAATAATCTGTCTGTTAACAATTGTTGGAAAAATTATTTGTGTCATTCACAAAGTAGATGTCCTAACCGACTTGCCAAAACTATACTTTGTTAACAAGAAATGTGTGGAGTGGTTGAAAAACAAGTTTTAATGACTCCAACCTAAGTGTATGTAAACTTCCGACTTCAACTGTATGTCGTGAAGCTAATAGCAGATTAATGTGTAACTCCGGTAGGGCAACATCTTAAAAATAGCGCACTTGGTGGTGTGTACCAGTGCTCGACCAGTCGGCGAAAGCCAACATCACCCACGACAGAGAACCGTTGATTGTCAAGGGCAATGAATTCCATTATCTTGGCTTTAATGGATTTCGCCTTTTCAGTTCTCTCGCTGAAATTTTCTTACTCTTTCAAATGACATCACCGTTAAACAAGACATCGGGCAGATACCGATGTTGGCATTTTTAGCTAATATCGTCCGAATCCGATATGTTCACCGATATATCGTGCATCCCTAATTAACAGAATGTTTCCTAAAAGATCGAACATGGTTACATGTTTTCAATTTTGGTAATCTTCTAGGAAACTCCAACTGGTTTGACATTGGGAATCTTCTCAAATACTTCAGAGAACGGTAAGAAACAATGATATTCTGTGGGAATTTCAGTACTTCAGCATCTATATTTCTACAGGTTTCTTCATGGGTCTATTTAAAGTCATGTTCTCAAATTGTTCCGAGAAAAAAAAGAAAACGTATTTCCTTTAAAATGGGGTCTGTTTGAATAGACTAAAATGATCAGCTTTGTATGCATAAAGAAACGTGGCATGCTAGCTCCATCCCAGGGTGCAGTGGATGTCACGTCCAGGCCTGAGAAGACAGGCTGGCGTGTTTAGTTTTGTTGTAGGGTTTTTTCTGTTCTAGGTTATCTGTTTCTATGTTGGGGTAATGGTTTCCAATTAGAGGCAGCTGAGTGTCGTTACCTCTAATTGGGAACCATATACATGTTTGTAGGTTTCACTAGGGGTTTGTGGGTTATTGTTTGTTTGGTCATAGCTTAAGTGTATTTCTAAGTTATTGTCTTATATTACGATCTTCGTTCGTTCTGTTTGTTATTTTCCCCAGTATCGTGTATTAAATAAAATGTATACTGGAAGCATCGCTGCGTCTTGGTCTGTCCTGCAAGGAGATCGTGACAGTGGATTAATTCCATGGATAGAGAACAGAAGATTATAAACTCAGCAAAAAAAGAAATGTCCCTTTTTCAGGACCCTGTCTTTCAAAGATAATTAGTAAAAATCCAAAAAACTTCACAAATAATTGTTTATGGTTCAATGAACCATAAACAGTTATTGAACATACACCTGTGGAATGGTCGTTAACGGTAGGCAATTAAGGTCACAGTTATGAAAACTTAGGACACTCAAGAGGTCTTTCTACTGTCTTTGAAAAACACCAACAGAAAGATGCCCAGGGTCCCTGCTCATCAGCGTGAACATGCCTTATGCAAGGAGGCATGAGAACTGCAGATGAGGCCAGGGCAATAAATTGCAATGTCCGTACTGTGAGACGCTTAAGATAGCACTACAGGGAGACAGGACGGACAGCTGATTGTCCTCGCAGTGGCAGACCACGTGTAACAACACCTGCACAGGATCGGTACATCCAAACATCACGTCTGTGGGACAGGTACAGGATGGCAACAACAACTGCCCGAGTTATACCAGGAACGCACAATCCCTCCATCAGTACTCAAACTGTCTGCAATAGGCTGAGAGAGGCTGGACTGAGGGCTTGTAGGCCTGTTGTAAGGCAGGTCCTCACCAGACATCACCGGAAACAACGTCGCCTATGGGCACAAACCCACCGTCACTGGACCAGACAGGACTAGCAAAAAGTGCTCTTCACTGATGAGTCGCGGCTTTGTCTCACCAGGGGTGATGGTCGGATTCGCGTTTATCGCCGAAGGAATGAGCATTACACCGAGGCCTGTACTCTGGAGCGGGATTGATTTGGAGGTGGAGGGTCCGTCATGGTCTGGAGCGGTGTGTCACAGCATCATCGGACTGAGCTTGTTGTCATTGCAGGCAATCTCAATGCTGTGCGTTACAGGGAAGACATCCTCCTCCCTCATGTGGTACCCTTCCTGCAGGCTCATCCTAACATGACCCTCCAGCATGACAATGCCACCAGGCATACTGCTCGTTCTGTGCATGATTTCCTGCAAGACAGGGATGTCAGTGTTCTGCCAAGGCCAGCGAAGAGCCCGGATCTCAATCCCATTGAGCACGTCTGGGACCTGTTGGATCGGAGGGTGAGGGCTAGGGCCATTCCCCCCAGAAATGTCCGGGAACTTGCAGGTGCCTTGGTGGAAGAGTGGGGTAACATCTCACAGAAAGAACTGGCAAATCTGGTGCAGTCCATGAGGAGGAGATGCACTGCAGTACTTAATGCAGCTGGTGGCCACACCAGATACTGACTGTTACTTTGGATTTTAACCCCCCTTTGTTCAGGGACACATTATTCAATTTCCGTTAGTCACATGTCTGTGGAACTTGTTCAGTTTATGTCTCAGTTGTTGAATCTTATGTTCATCAAATATTTACATACGTTAAGTTTGCTGAAAATAAACACAGTTGACAGTGAGAGGACGTTTCTTTTTTTGCTGAGTTTAGGTTCGAATCTCACTGTTGTGTCACAATATTTGTTTTTTTTGCATGATTAATGCATAAGAAAATTCATTTCCAAGTGTCTTATCTGTGCATGGAGTAAAACAAATGTTAACCCAAAATATGCTACCAGTGTTATTGAAACATTTAGTGAAAGTTTTAAAACTTGTTAGGGAGTGGCAGCTGAGGGGTCGGTTTTGGAGAGTCTGGCGTGCCTAAAGTAAAATGCTTTCCACTCAGGCTCAGAAAATAGGATATGCACATAATTAGTACTATTGGATAGGAAACACTCCGTGGTTTCCAAAAGTGTTAACATTTTGTCTGTGAGTGTAACAGAACTCATTTGGCAGGCAAAAACCAGAGAAAATTCCATCGGGAAATGTCATTCTGGTGGCTTATGGCTCACTTAGAGAGACTGCCTATTGAAAATTCTTTATACCAGGACACTGAATGTAGTACCTATTGCTTCCACTGGATGTCAGCAGTGTATAGGTAAAGTTTCATGGCAATCGGAACCAATGTGTTCAATAGGTAGGGGTTTTGGTGAGGGGAGCTATTTTTCAGTTGCACGTTTTTGGGCGCACGTTTGGCTGAGCGGTCCACTTTATTTGACTTATATAATGTTTAGGTGACCATCCAAGTGAAAGATTCACTTTTATTCATAAAAGATAAGCTAAGGATGCATTTTAATTTGTTTTTGTTTTGTTGAGGGAACGTTTATAGGTTTAGTTGAACGCGTTCTCTTCACGTTGGATTTTCTGAACAAGGCGCCAACCAAACGGAGATTTATGGATATAATAAATTACTTTTTCTAACCAAATACACATGGATTGTCTTCGTTGGACACTTAGGAAGCCCTCTGCAGAAGTTCTACAAAAAGGTAAGGCACAGGTTTTCCCTGTGAAATGCATTTTCTATCGACCGCTGGCTAAAGATTTCATGGTTATGGAAAATATTGAAGGTGCTACCTCAAACAATCAAATGTAGTGCTTTCACCGTTAAAGCCTTTTTGAAATCCGACAACGCTGTGATATTACCAAGAAGCAGAGCTTTTGATGAGTATGAAACACTTGTATATTGGTGCATGTTTAATAATTCAACTTTTGGATTTTGCCTTGCATTTCACCTGGTAGCGCCCCACCACTCCCTAACTTAAGGAAGTTATTAAAAAACCTCCAACCTCCATCATTTCCACTCTTAGAACGTTAATAAAACCTCCCTGGAAAACTTGAAACGAACCAAAATAAAACGTTCTCAAAACCTCCCTGCCACCAAAAAGTAAACGTTCCCAGATCAGGCAAAATGTTCACTTCCGTTATCAGAATGTTTGAAAAACGTTCAGTTTTACAGGTCAGGAAATGTATGGCTTTGTTCCCAGAACCAATGTGAAACCAAAACCTTACGTTTCCACAACTTCCATGGAGCCAAATGTCCTAGCTGGGTAGTTACTGTCTCAATGATTTTGTCAAGAATAACTGAGCAAATGAATGTACAGCATAGAGGTACATTTATAAACATGTATATTTCAACAGATATTTTCCTGGGGAGATTTGGAATAAAGATATTCCATACATTTTGTGTCCTGCTGGCTGTACATCAGTACATGTCCACTTTCAACAAAGAGAGACCCCTGCTTCATCACTACTATATCAAGCTAAGGTTGGATGAAGCGTGTGAGTATATCCCAGTGGACTGTCTTGTTGCCAAGCACTACCTACCTGCTTAGAGAGTTGTAGAGCCATGCATCTGCCCTGTCAGATTCTCTCATTAGTGCATGAGGAAAGAGTCTACCATACTATACTGGAGCTCTATGGTTCAGCTTTGTAAAAATACTTTTCGTTTTAGATATATATAATGCTCTATGTTTTTAGCAGCACACCAACTAGTCTCCTCTGTTCTACAGTATGCCAACAACAATTTTAACATTGATGCTGGTCCTCACCATGATTCAGTTCCTTGCAATTACTCACACCTTGAAAAAAACTATTTTTCCTTTGACTGTATTACAATGGTTGGCAAACATACGCAGCACAATTGTACCTTTCATCCAGAGGTCTTTAGTATTTTATTTGGATCCCCCCTTTAGCTGCTGCTGAAGCAGCAGCGACTCTTCCTGGGGTCCACAAGGTCTATTGACATTAGGCTACTAGCCTACCTCTGTGTGTGACTGTGAATCATGGAAGTCAATATTTACACTAACAGGAATCTGTTATAGCCAGTCTAAAGACATGCGATAAGTTATGTTATTTCTCCATACAGGCTAATCTACTAAAGCGTAAGGGAGAAGTAGAGAGGTAAATAGGGACAGAGATAGATAAATAACAAGAAACAGAGAGAAAAACAGAGAGAGAGAAACTCTTTGTGAGTGTAATGTTTACTATTCATTTTTTGTTTATTTCACTTTTGTTTATTATCTATTTCACTTGCTTTGGCAATGTTAACATACGTTTCCCATGCCAATAAAGCCCCTTAAATAGAATTGAGAGAAACAGAAAGAGAGAGAGTGACAGACAGAGAAATAAGGAGAAACAGAGAGAGAGAACACCATTGTAAATACAACTCATATTTATGTTTATTTATTTTCCCTTTTGTACTTTTTTGCACATCGCTACAACACTGTATATAGACATAATATGACATTTGAAATGTCTTTATTCTTTTGGAACTTCTGTGAGTGTAATGTTTACTGTACATTTTTGTTAATTTCACTTTAGTTTATTATCTATTTCACTTGCTTTGGCAATGTTAACATATGTTTCCCATGCCAATAAAGCCATTGAATTGAATCGAGAGAGAGACAGAGAGAGCAGGACCAACCAACCTAACACACCCCACCCCCTCCTAACAGCCCCCCCAATAGCCCTCCTGACAACCCCCACACATCCACTAAGGACACAAAAAAGCCACACTAAGGACACAAATGGTGCCCCTCATTGACTCAATTGGCAAATACTTTCAAGATGATAAACATTTCCCCAAACACAAAGTGGCTAAACTCTGGTGGCCAAACTCTAGGCATGCCCTGGAGCTGTGGTCAGAGGACAGACTAGGGTCCCCCAGACACATCATAATTCACACGGGCACAAATGACCTGAGGGCCCACAGGAAAGGGTGGCCATAACACTCAAGTGAGTTATTGAAAAAAACTTCTTCCACTTTCCCCAACAAGTGGGTATCTCCACACAGCTAGAACGAAAATACTTTTACCCTACACCATATCAGACCTATGCCCCTTCTGCCCACCCCATGCCCCCCGTCCCTGCGGCAAGGACCTCAACATGACAGAAGGACATATGCCCAGGCCGTGAGCAGAGCAACAGGCCCAACCCCCACTATTTCCTGCGATCTAAGAGGTATGTAGTATCAGATGCTCAACATGCTCTGCTCTTGCGATCTAAGAAGTATGTATCAGATGCTCAACATGCTCTGCTCACACCTACTGTGATCGTCTGGGCATAAACCACACAAAAAAACACTAGACACTATGGAACACAAAGCTTTTACTAGCTCATCCTGGATCTGAGGTCATCTGCCTTTGGCCTTAAGAGCAGGATCCCAGACTTCATTGGAAATACAGACATTGTCACCCTACAAGAAACATGGTATAAAGGAGACGGACTCACTGGTTGCCCTCTAAGTTACAGAGAGCTGGTAGTCCCATCCACCAACTACCAGGTGTGAAACAGGGAAGTCTCAGGGGGTATGCTAATTTGGTATAGAGCAGACCTAACCCACTCTATTAAATTAGTCAAAACAGGAACATTTTACATCTGGCTAGAAATTAATAAAGAAATGATCTCAGCAGAGAAAAATGTCCTCATGTGTGGTACCTATATTCCCCCAATAGAATCCCCATACATTAACGATGACAGCTTCTCCATCTTAGAGGGGGAGATCAATTTCCAGGCTCAGGGACAAGTACTAGTCTGTGGTGACCTAAATGCCAGAACTGGACAAGAACCTTACACCCTCAGCACACAGGGAGACAAACACCTACCTGGAGGCGACAGCATTCCCTCCCCCATATGCCCCCCTAGACACAACTACGACAACATAACCAACAAAAACAGGTCACAACTCCTGCAGCTCTGTCGGACGCGGTGTATGTACATAGTCAATGGTAGGCTTCGAGAGGACCTACGGAAGGTACACCTATAGCTAATCTCTTGGCAGTAGTACTGTAGACTACTTTATCACTGACCTCAACCCAGAGTCTCTTAGAGCGTTCACAGTCAGTCCACTGACACCCCTATAAGATCACAGTAAAATCACATTCTACTTGAACAGAGCTATGCTCAATCATGAGGCATCAAAGCCAAACAAACTGAATAATATTAAGAAATGCTATAGATGGAAGGAAACTATTGTGGAAATCTACCAAAAAAACTATTAGGCAACAAAGAAATGCAATCCCTTCTAGACAATTTCCTGGACAACATGTTTCACTGTAATAGTGAAGGTGTAAACTTCAGCAGAAAACCTGAACAGTATATTTGACCTCTCAGCTTCCCTATCAAATCTAAACATTTCAAGCAGACAACATAAGAAAATTAACATCAATGACAAATGTTTTGATGAAGAATGCAAAAACCTAACAAATAAAGAGAAATCTATCCAACCAAAAACAGAGACCCAGAAAACCTGAGCCTTTTGATGAATATGCAACAATTGTATATTTATGAATGTTTAATAATTAAACTTTTGGATTTTGAATTTGGCGCCTCACATTCACTGTGGTGAATCACTAAAACAATACAGAAATACACTACGTAAAAAGAAGGGACAGCACGTCAGAAATAAGCTCAATGTAATTGAAGAATCCAAAGAATCTAACCATTTCTGGGAAAATTGGAAAACTCTAAACAAACAACATGAAGAGTTATTTATCCAAAACGGAGATGTATGGATAAACCACTTCACCAATCTTGTTGGCTCTATAACAAAGAACAAACAGCAAAAACATATACATGATCAAATACAAATCTTAGAATAAACTATTAACTTCTTAGGGAGTGGCTCCCGAGGTGACGGTTTTGGAGAGTCTGGCATGCCCTAAGTAAAATGCATGCCACTCAGGCCCAGAAAATAGGATATGCACATAATTAGTACTATTGGATAGGAAACACTCTGAAGTTTCTACGAGTGTTAAAATAATGTATGTGAGTATAACAGAAGTGATATAGCAGGCGAAAACCCGAGGAAAATCCATCCGGATTTGCAGTTTTTTTTTGTAAATGAGCATCTTCTCCATTGTGCCTATTGCATACAACTTTATGTAGGACTGAGACTGCAGTACCTATGGCTTCCACTAGATGTCAACAGTCAAAGACTGGGAATTCTAGCAGTGACCAGAACGGATAGGGAGAGGAAATTGTCAGGTGACCACTTTTGTAAACAAGGTTCGACGCGCGTGAGATTGTGAATGCGCACCACTTTATTTTCCTTTCCTATCGTTCACGTTATTGTCCGGTTGAAATATTACAGCAAATATACCCAAAAGGATACCTAAGGGTACATAAAAAATGATGTTTGATTTGTAGAAAGTGTATAGGTATAATTTGAACGTGTTCTCTTTACGGTTCAATGGGCGACTCAACGGTGGATTTTATGATCATAACGCGCCAACCAAACGGAGATTTATGGATATAATAAATGACTTTTTCTAACCAAAGAAGCATGGATTGTCTTCGTTGGACACTTGGGAAGCCTCAGCAGAAGTTCAAAGGTAAGCGATTTTATATTAGCGATTTTATGCGTTTTGTGAGACTCGTGTTGGGTTATGGATTTATGCTAATGCATAAATATTAGAGGTGCTACCCTCAAACAATCAAATGTTGTGCTTTCGCCGTAAAGCCTTTTTGATAATACCAAGAATCAGAGCTTTTGATGAATATGCAACAATTGTATATTTATGAATGTTTAATAATTAAACTTTTGGATTTTGAATTTGGCGCCTCACATTTCACCGGGTAGTGTCGGGAGTGGGGTGCTAGCGCTAGCGCCCCACTGCTCCCTATGTAGTTAAAGACTACCAGAGCCCACTGGATTCTCCAACTTCATTGAATGAACTACAGGACAAAATACAAACCCTCCAACCCAAAAAGGCCAGTGGGGTTGATGGTATCCTAAATGAAATTATAAAATATACAGACCACAAATTCCAATTGGCTATACTTACACTCTAACATCATCCTCAGGTCTGGCATATTTCCCAATATTTGGAACCAAAGGCTGATCACCCGAATCCACAAAAGTGGAGACAAATATGACCCCAATATTTGCCGTGAGAAATGCATCAACAGCAACCTTGGGAAAATCCTCTGCATTATCATTAACAGCAGACTCGTACATTGAAAACAGTGAAAACAATGTACTGAGCAAATGTCAAATTAGATTTTTTACCAAATTACCGTACGACAGACCACGTATTTACCCTGCACACCCTAACTGACAAACAAAAAAATCAAAACAAAGGCAATGTCACGCCCTGATCTGTTTCACCTGTCCCTATGATTGTCTCCACCCCCTCCAGGTGTCGCTTATTTTCCCCAGTGTATTTATCCCTGTGTTTCCTGTCTCTCTGTGCCAGCTCGTCTTGTATGTTTTCCAAGTCAACCAGAGGTTTTCCCCATTCTCCTGCTTTTTGCTACTCTCCTTTTTCTAATCCTCACGGTTTTGACCCTTGCCTGTTTTGGACTCTGTACCCGCCTGCCTAACCATTATGTCTGCCTTGACTACAAGCCTGTCTGCCACTCTGTACCTCCTGGACTCTGATCTGGTTTTGACCATTTGTTTGTCCACAACATTCTCTTGCCTACTCCTTTTGGATTAATAAACATTGTAAGACTTCAACCATCTGCCTCCTGTGTCTGCATCTGGGTCTCGCCTTATGTCATGATAGGCAAAGTCTTCTCATGCTTTGTTTAATTTCAAAAAAGCTTTTCACTCAATTTGGCACGAGGGTCTGCTATACAAACCCATGCAACTGGGCAGGGCTAGATTGTCTCCTGAGGAATTTTTAAGCAGACTGAGCTCCGAAAGTTGTCTGTATTGTGGTACTTCAGGACATTACATATCCACCTGTCCAGTAAAATAAATACCAGACTCATCAGTAGGTACGAGTACGCTGGTGGGCCATACAGGGAGTCTCCCATCTCTCATTACTCACACTCCTCTCCATGCTATCCCACTGTGGGTGACTGATCTACATCTCTCTGGGTGCATGTGCTCATGGACTCTGGGGCCAACGGGGGCTTTATGGGCACTACCCTTGTTTCAAAGCTGGGCATCTCCACACAACCCCTCTCCATTCCCATGAGTGCCATAGCATTGGACGGACGCTCTATTGGCAGGGTCACTCACAGGTACGGTTCCCATAAACCTGCGAGTGTCAGGTAACCACAGTGAGTCCTTGCAGTTTCTGCTCATTGAGTCTCCTCGTGTACCTGTGGTTTTGGGATTGTCATGGCTCCAGAGGCACAACCCCCAGATCGACTAGGCTACGGCTCTATTCTGGGTTGGAGCCCATTCTGTCACGCACATTGCTTCAAGGCAGTGCAGCCTGCCCCTGGGCGTCCTACTGCGGGCTTGGGAAAAGACTCAGACCTCTCAGCCGTTCCCGCGGAGTACCAGGACCTCCGGGAGGTTTTCACAAGGCCTGTGCCACATATCATTCTCCGCATCAATGACCTGCTCCCGGGCACTACACCGCCTCGGGGTGGCTTTCTTCCCTGTCTGGTCCCGAGACCAAGACCATGGAAGTGTACATTGAGGACTCACATTGAGGGTTCATTCGTCCTTCCGCCTCCCCAGACGGAGCAGGGTTGTTCTTTGTGGAGAAGGACAAACCTTGCGCCCGTGTAACGACTACCGGGAGTCACGGATCCCTCCGGAACTGTCATTGCGCACATCTGGTTCCTATTCCCAGTTGATTAGTAATTGTATAAGTGTGCCCTTTGTTCACCATTGTCCTGTTGATTATTGTTCCATTGTCCATTGTGCATGTGAGTACCTGTGCTGTGTGTTTTGGCTTTCGTGCCATGTTGGATTGCGCAGATGATTCCGGGCATCGTCCTGTGTATTTGATCATTGTGTGCGTCTTTATTTATTCCAGGTACTCCTTGCTCTTTTGTTTTGGGTTTCAACCCGGTATTTGTGTATACGTGTTGGTTTCATTTTCTTCCCCGTGCCTTTATACGGCACACTGTCATTTGGGAAATAAAAACCCCTATTACGCATTCCTGCGCTTGTCTCCCGATCCCTTCATACCAGTGTGACAACCGGGTCCTTAATGACATCACGGTAAAAAAAATGTACCCTCTACCACTCCTCGCCTCGGCTTTTGAGCCTCTCCAGGGGGCAACCATTTTCTTAAAGTTCGAATTTCGGAACGCCTTCCATCTAGTTCGGATACGGGAAGGAGACGTTCTGTCCCTGATTGACTCTGCCTTGGATTATGAACCTCTGCCCTCGACCTGCCCTTTGTTATAATAAATATTCTGCGAAATTGAACTATCCACCTCCTGTGACTGCATATGGATCATATCCTGAGTCGTAATAGAAATAAAAGGGGGTGCTCATATTGCTTGTGGGAACAAAGCCATATGTTTCCTGACCCATTAAACATAACAACTGTCACGACTTCCGCCAAAGTCGGTCCCTCTCCTTGCTCGGGCGGTGTTCGGCGGTCGACATCACTGGTTTTCTAGCCATTGCCAATCCACTTTTCATGTTCCATTGTTGTTGTCTTGTTTTACACACCTGGTTTCAATCCCACAATTACTTGTTCATTATTTAACCCTCTGTTTCCCCATGTTTGTTTGTGAGTGATTGTTTGTATGTAATACGGTCCTTTGTTTGTGCGCTCGCTATTTAAGAGTTGTATTGTTTGTGAGTAATTTGAGTAAATACGTTTATTGCTCAATTCTGCTGTCCTGCGCCTGACTCCTCTTCACCAGCTTCACACAGGACTTATTACAACAACATTCATAGAAAGTTTTCTTGTGGTTTTTATGAAAAGTTTTGTTAAAGTTTTCTAAACAGCTTTTGAACATGACTTTAAACAGTACCATGAGGAAACGTTATACTGAAGTACGGAAATTCCTACAGAAGAACGTTGTTTCTTAACGTTCTTTGAACTAGTTGAGAAAATTCCCAATGTCAAACCAGTTGGAGAACGTTCTTAGAACATTACCAAAATTGAAATGAAATTGAATGAACTTTTAGGAAACGCTACATTAAAGTAATGAAATACCAATATATATTTTTTTTGTCAAGCTTCTTTCATTTGCTGAGAATGTTGCAAAGCCAAGCAACTATCCTGCACTGTTCCGATAGTTTTTTTTTATCCAAATCAAATTTAATTGGTCACATACATATATTTAGCAGATGTTATTGCGGGTGTAGCGAAATGTTCCTAGCTCCAACAGTGCAGCAATATCTAACAATTCACAACAATACACACAAATCTAGAAGTAACATAATGGAATTAAGAAATATATAAATATTAGGATGAGCAATGTCAGAGTGGCATTGACTAAAATACAGTAGAATAGAATACAGTAAATACATATGAAATGAGTAAATCAGTATGTAAGTAAACATGATTAAAGTGACTTAGTGTTCCATTATTAAAGTGACCAGTGATTCCATGTCTATGTATATAGGGCAGCAGCCTCTAAGGTGCAGGGTTGAGTAACCGGGTGGTAGCCGGCTAGTGATGGCTATTGAACAGTCTGATGGCCTTGAGATAGAACCTTGTGGGAAGTTTATGAAAAATAACCATAGGACAATCACGCTCTCACCAAGTAAGAAACGAGAGAGAGAGAGAGAAGAGAGAGAGAGAATAGTCCTCTCTCACACACTACTGTCCCGTGTGCATCTGAAGCAAGCTGTCTGCCCCCCCTCACCTGGATAGGGTTTCACCCCACACCTGTCCCCTTGGAAACCATGGAACCTCAGTTTACCTCAGGCAGGTATTTCCTTAGGGCCCTCAGCTGAAATTAAAAGGGATAGTTAGAGATTGTAAGCCCTTTATCTATTTCCCCAGAGTCCGGTGAACTCGTCTTTGCGCTACAGCTGCTGTTGTTAGCATTGGCTTGCAAAACTACCTCTTTCTTCATACTGGACACAGAGATAAAAATGGTATCTTATGAGTTCATTCGTTGAAGGGTCAGACACACCAAAAAGTTAGAATTTTTTAAAGATATGCATGTTACGCATGTTACATTTCACATGAACAGCATTGGCATGGATTGCCTAAAAGCTACAGTGGATAAAGAGCTTTAGCTGTGCTTATCCCTGTGTTTGCAGCCCTGTGACTGTGGGCCACACAATGGGCCTCTCTGACAGCTGTTGGACAACTGTTTCACATTCCTCAACCTGGTGGCCGCTCTGCAATGTCCCTGTCCCTCTTTAGAGGGGAAACACTCACACTAGTGACAGCAGTTGAATCCCCGAGCTGACATGGTAAAAATCTGTCGTTCTGCCCCTGAACAAGGCAGTTAACCCACTGTTCCTAGGCTGTCATTGAAAAAAGGAATTTGTTCTTAACTGACTTGCCTAGTTAAATAAAGGTAAAATAAAATAGTGTACTCCATACATCAGTGTTTCCCATCTCCAGTACTCCAGATCCCCCAACAGCATACATTTGTGTTGTAGCCCCGGACAAAAACACCTGCTTCAACTTGTCAAGGGCTTGATGATCAGTTGACAAGAAATCAGGTGTGCTAGTCCGGGGCCACAACACAAATATGTACTGTTGAGTGTACTGGAGGAAACACTGCCATATATCATGACCAAAAATAGATGGTCTTGTGGTCTTAATCTGTTTCTCTGATCTCAGTTTCTCTTCCGTTTAACTCTTGGCAAAGCCACTGTTTCCCTTCATGAGTGACAGAAGAAGTTCAAGGGGTTCATTTATGCGATTGTGGGCCATGCATTAGTTCTATTCTAGCTACTTGCGTGTAGCCTTCCCATGACAGTCTGACTGTGCAGTACTTGACAGAAGAAGCAGCTGTGTCAACACCTTCAGACCTCCTCCCCTGATCACTCAAACAGGGGATAGTCAGAGTAACTCAGTATTAGCACAGTATTACCACATTAGTAGGTAACACAGGAATACTGACACATCAAGCTCTTTCTCTTAACCACCCTCTACTAACCACTCATTCACAAAACATTTTTCTGGGGGTTACCTGTTTTGCATGTTATTTTGGAATTAATAAGTGTCACATATCAGCTTGCAAACAATTTAAAACAAAATGTAATAATAATTGAGTTAATAAAGCCAAATAAAAACATGGTCTCTTTTTTGCTTTCTTGAGTAAGGCATCTCCAAAATGCAGGTGTTTCAGCCTAGCTCTGTCACGCTGTATAATGATAGGAGACAGGCACAGGAATACGTAATAGTGTTTTTTATTTCGCCACCCAAAATAAAGTATGTCATGAACACGACGGGGACGAAGCCCAAAACAAACGTGTATATAACACAGGGATGTAACCCAAAGAAAAGAGTGAGGTGTAAACTTATAATACACGGGACGAGACCCGTAATAACAAGTGCACAATAACACGTAGCACGAAAGCCGATACAACAGAGAACAGGTAGTCACAAGATCAACGGACATGGGGACAATAATCGACAATGGGGAACAGGGGACAATGGGGAACAGAGGGCACATACATACTTACTAATCAGCAGGAACGGGAACCAGGTGTGCATAATGAGACAAGACAGTCCGGGGTTGGTGGTAATGAATCCAATTTAGTGATGCCTAGAAGGCCGGTGACGTAGACCTCCGGAGCTGGTGTATGGAATGAGCAGCAGTACCGGGGGGATCCGTGACAAGCTCAGTGCTTCTGTGGTGTGGCAGCCAGCGAATAATATGGAGCGTAGGTGTTGGTAATGTTATTGGGTAATGCTCTCTAGTTGCGCCGGGATTGGCTCAGTGTTCTGTCACTCATGGGGACACGTCCCCGACAAATCTAAGGGTTGACCTCGTAAATTCAAGCCCCTTGGGTGTTGCCATAGAGTTACATTAGAAGTGCCCATCTAAGAAGGCTCAAGGTCATTGGCCACAGATCAAATTACGTCAAATCATGTTAAATCTACAGTACCTTTGAATGGACTGATCATGTCAACATCATACTTTAAAAATCTTAGCTAGCAAGCTAGCAGTCATCATCATGAATCAAGTCAACAATTTACTGTCAATTGCTTTTTAATCCTTGTCATATGAAGAGAAATAATGAAGAGAAATTATAGATAAAATGTATCGGTGCTCATCGGCCATTGGACATAAACATAACACAACAAGTTGGAAATCACAAATTCAACAATGAGGGGTTTGGAAGGAATTAGTGGCTAACTGAAAGCATTGCAAAGCAATCACTAGCCTGCTATTCAGTGGCGTGGCAGTGGTGTAAAGTACTTAAGTAAAAATAAATGTACTTTTTACTCCATACATTTTCCCTGACACCCAAAAGTACTCGTTAACTTTTTAACAGGAAAATTGTCAAATTCACGCATTTATGAAGAGAAAGTCCCTGGTCATAACTACTGCCTCTGATCTGGTGGACTCACTAAATACAAATGCTTCGTTTGGAGTGTGCCCCTGGCTATCTGTAAATACAAATAAAACATGTAATTGTGCCATCTGGTTTGCTTAATATAATGAATTTTATTTGAGCAATTCCATGTACTTTGGTACTTAAGTATTTTTAAAACCAAATACTTTAGACATTTACTCAAGTACAATTTAACTTGGAACTTTCACCTTTACTTGAGTCATTTTCTATTAAGGTATCTTTACTTTTACTCAAGTATGACAATTTAATAATTTTTCCACCACTGCTGTGTGGTACCAAGTATGGATTTAAGGGTGTATTTTCCAAGCTTAAAATGATAAACATTCAACATTGGCCTTGCTGTCAATCCAGCATGAATTCTGCCACAAATTCTGCTGCGTTCAAAATAACTTAACTCCAATGGGAAAGTTCAAGACAACTGGGAACTCGGTAAAAAACGAGCTCTGACTGGGAAAAAACATTTTGAACGGTCATCCAACTCTAAATTGTAAGTCGGGAACTGGGGCCTCTTTCTAGAGCTACGACCGGAAGATCAATGGCGTCATCATGATTTGACCTTGTTTTTGTCTGAATTCCCAGTTGTCTTGAAAGCGCCATTAATCCAGAGAATGACAGACTTTGATGACAAAGTTTGATGACAAAATTTGCCCATGAAGGACCGCAGCACTGTTCAAGTGGCACAGCACAACAAGGTGAGTCCAAAACTGTCTTGTATGCTGCTGCATAAATGATGTAATATGCCAGGGAGATATGTATACTGTAGCTAAGAAAGTAATACTAAGCGTATGTTGTGTTAGTAGCCCATATACCTCACCCTAATAATTTGGTCTATTTTCCCCTTTTAATTTCACCTTCTGTTCTGACTTGGTGGTACAAATGTAGCCTATATTCTGTTTTAGAGAAATGTAATCATTGAATATTGTAAGAGCTTTCATTGTCTGCTTATATGCCCCCTTTATTTTCCTAAGGTTCTGACTTGGTGTACCTGGAAAACACTGTAAGAACGGCCCATGTTCTGAATTCTGTCGCTGTACATTTCAAAAGTGCTGAACAAATAGTTATATTGACTACGTCCATCCTAGTTTGCGCATTAATGTCTTAATCTAAATTATGGATTGCCTCTTATACGCTTGTCGTCCCCTTATGCCATAGTTTGTACATCTCAATTGTCAGTAGAAACAACATTTGTTTAAAAAGGGAGTAAATGAGGCTGAATGAGCTTCTTTCGTTGCCAGACAAGGCTCCGCTGATAGCCAGGTGTAGCAGTGGTAAGGTGTTGGGACCGCTGTTGGGACTCTGCTGTTGGCACAGCTTTATGTAGGCCCTAACAGTTTGTGGGCACCGTTTGTCACCGTATAGTGCAATTAATGTATTGTGTTGTGTTGTTTAGTGTCTTTGCTGGCATGCATCCCCCCAATTATTTTTTTTGCCCCACCAAGATTTACATGCTAAAACCGCCACTGAGTGCACCTGAGATTTGGTTCTGGGTTGTGAGATGAGCTGTTCAGGGGATGACACTGTGGTTGTCCATAGTAGCAGGACAGGGGGCTGTTGTGGTGTTCAGATGGTGCCCTTCCTCAAAGTCCTGCCGTCAGTGGAATATCTCCCGTGGCCCTGCCTACCCCTGGCTCTCCTCTCTCACAGGACCAGCTTTGTCCCAGACACACAAAGACCACACTGTTCATCTCATCTCCTCTGGCAGTGGAGTAGCCAAAGATCCAAAATGACATCTTAGTGACACCCCAGACTCCTCACCTGTCAGGATGGCCACAGGCCACAGTGTTTAAAGCACGAGGGAGGGTAGACAGGATTAGGGAAAGAGGAGGACACAGAGACCTGTCCTGAGGGGATATTTCTGAGCATCCGTTTGGATTTTTATACAATGTGTGGGTATCTATAATTCTCATGCACCAAGACCATGCCATAGATATGTTGATATGGTATAACTCTGTGGTTATCACCCCACAGTTATCCATCAATAGTGTGAAGCAGTTAACGGTAATGACTGTGGTGGTGATGATCTGGTACAACAAAGCCCTTCTCCACAGAGAGGTAGAGCCCAGAGCAGATAATGAGGTTAACAAGGGAGGGAGTAATCAGAACACTCCAATTAAGCACATGAATAGAGAGACAATCACATGGACAGTTAGTAGTGACTAGAGCTAACCCCCGAAGGGATAGATAGCAGAACAAAAATCCTCACAGGGATAGGTATTATATTCCCCCGAACATCTTTCTCCAAAAGCATCTGGTTGATTGCCAAGAGTTTGCTTACAAAAAAGTAGTCTAGCACTTGGTTCTGGGTTCAGAGATTAATTAAAAATATACTTGTTTTTATTGCTCTCTTTAAAATGAAATAAACAGTTCTAGCATTTGCTTTCAGTGTCAACTATACTGTATGACTCACTCACTCGATATCACAGGTTCTAGTGTTGCTATGGTTTTCTCCATGAATTGACTGTTTGCTGATGCAGTGAGTGGAGTGCCCTTGGCCTTGACATAACCCTACCATACTATCAACACAATATGTCAAGTTACATACAGTTGATGTACACAGTAACAGCTTTAATGGACCATAGCCATATACACTGAGTGTACAAAACATTAGGAACACCTTTCCATGACAGACTGACCAGGTGAATCCAGGTGAAAGCTATGATCTCTTATTGATGTCACATTTTACATCCACTTTTATCAGTGTATATGAAGGGGAGGAGACAGGTTAAATAAGGATTTTTAAGCCTTGGGACAATTGAGACATGGGTTGTGTATGTGTTCCATTCAGAGGGAGAATGGGCAAGACAAAATATTTAAGTAACCTTTGAACAGGGTATGGTACTGTACTAGGCCAGGCGCACCGCTTAGAGTGTGTCAAGAACTGCAGTACTGCTGTGTTTTTCATGCTCAACAGTTTCCTGTGTGTTTCAAGAATGGTCCACCACCCAAAGGACATCCAGGCAACTTGACAAAACAGTTAACATGGGCCAGCATCCCTGTGGAACGCTTTCTACACCTTGTAGAGTCCATTCCCCAACGAGTTGAGGCTGTTCTGAGGGCAAAGGGGGGGTGCAACTCAATATTAGGAAAGTGTTCCCAATGTTTTGTACACTTAGTGTAGATTTGCATTGTATATGTAAGATTTGGCTCTGATATGGATAATTAATTACTGTAGTTGTGAGACAAATGTGTACTCCTATATCACATGCTTCAACAGGTCTCTGTTTGACTTGACCACAGGGCTGTTGTAACTGTCAACAGCTTTATGCAAACTGCTGGTAAATCATTTCTGAGGGAGAGAGAGTTCCCTTCCCTCTAGTTCGTCTATGTCTGAGTCCCAACTGGCACCCTATTCCCTATTAAAAACAAAAAAACAATGTTTTAAGTGAGAAGTAAGCATTTTTCTGAATTCTAATAAAAAAGAATATTCACATGAACACCACAATGCCTATTCCACCCATGCTATACCAAGGTTTTCCAGCCCAAGCTTTGACCTGCTACAGTAGCTATATTGGTATTTTATTGCAAACTATGTGTAGGCAGGTTGTTTAGGATTGTTTTTTCTCAAACAGCCTAATTCATACTCTTCAGATGGATAATGGACTTTACAGTGTCCTGCTATTCAAATGTTGTATACGGGTATGTCATTTGACTGTATGCATTTTTAGATGTAGGCCTATTGTAAATGTGTACAAGTACAAACATAACTTTAAGCTACATATTATTTTGACCGAGGTAATGAACTGTCCACTGACTGGCACAGCATTTGATAAAACAGGACCATATTTGAAATACACCACAAGTGGTTCTGAGCTTATGTCAATATTACACAGGTAAGCTAACACTTAAATCAGGAATGCAGACAGACTCCATCTATCTGAGCTACTGTGTCCAACACACCACCACCTGTTGCTATGTTGGGCACCTACTGACTAAAAAAGGATGTTATTATGATTATTATTTTTCAATTACATGTATTGCTCTAGTAAAGGTTTAAGGAAATACAGGCATGCTCCACATTACTACAAGACAAAACAGCTCAATCAAGCCTGATGGTCTTGGAAGTATAAAAGCAAAGCTTGCTTAGGTAGCGTAATGGGATAATGTCTTACTGTGGTGTGTGAAGGATCCAATACTTGACCTTGTATGTGGTACAAAATCACATTATTGTGGAAGCACCTCTTCTAAGAGAATGAATTAGGCTCTTTGAGAAGGTTTGAATCCTAAGCAACCTGCCTACACATAGTTTGAAGTACAATATCAACATGGCTACAGTAGCAGGTCAAAGCTGTGTACTGGAAAACCTTGGTAGAGCATGGGTGGAATGGGCATTGTGGTGCTCATGTGAATTTGGGCTGGGTAGTTGCCTGGCGGTTAAGAGGTTGGGCCAGTAAACGTAAAGGTTGCTGTTTCAAATCCCTGAGCTGACTAGGTGAAATCTGTCAATGTGCCCTTGAGCAAGGCACTTAACCCTAATTGCTCCTGTAAATCGCTCTGGATAAAAGCGTCTGCTAAATGACTAAAATGTCCTTTCTTTTTCGGTTTCAGACCAATGCCTACTTCTCACTTGAAACAAAAAGATATAACATTTGGCTCTGATATACACAATTAATGACTGTAGTTGTGTGGCAAATCTGTACTCCTATATCACATGCTTCAACAGGTCTCTCTCTGTTTGCCTTGACCACAGAGCTGTTTTAACTGTCACCAGCTATGTGCAAACTTCTGGTAAAGCCTTCCTGAGGGAGAAAGAGTTGCCTTCCCTCTAGGTCGTAACTGAATTCCAAACCGATCCCCTTACTGATTCAGCAACTCGCACTGAGGGGGACTAAAACTCAGTGTTTTATTAATGTTTTTTTTCTCATTCACTTCTTTTTTTACCTGTGCTGTTGAAATTTGGAGAATAAGAATTTCACTGTACCCTGCGATTACATCTGCGACCCAGTGCATGTGACTAATAAACTCATCTAATCTAATCCTAAATGGCACCATATTCCCCATGATGTGGCTCATGGGCCAATAGGTCTGGTCAAACCCAGTCTACTATATAGGGAATAGGGTGCCATTTGGTACACAACCTATGTTTTTCCAGTGATGTACATTCCAGTCAAGAGTTTGGACACACCTACTCATTCAAGGGTTGTTCTTTATTTTTACTATTTTCTACATTGTAGACATCACAACTATGAAATAACATATCAACTCATGTAGTAACCAAAAAAGTGTTAAACAAATCAAAATATATTTTAGATTCTTCAAAGTAGCCACGCTTTGCCTTGATGACAGCTTTGCACACTCTTGGCATTCTCTCAACCAGCTTCAATTGGAATGCTTTCAACAGTCTTGAAGGAGTTCCCACATATGTTGAGCACTTGATGGCTGCTTTTCCTTCACTCTGCGGTCCAACTCATCCCAAACCATTTCAATTGGGTTGAGGTCGGGTGATTGTGGAGGCCAGGTCATCTGATGAAGCACTCCATCACTCTCCTTCTTGGTTAAATAACCCTTATGCAGCCTGGATGGGATGGTGTATCACTGCAGAATGCTGTGGTAGCCATGCTGTTTAAGTGTGCCTTGAATTCTAAATAAATCACAGACAGTGTCACCAGCAAAGCACCCCCACACCATCACACCTCCTACACATGCGGAGATCATCCGTTCACCTACTCTGCATCTCACAAAGACACGGCGGTTGGAAACAAAAATCTAAAATTTGGACTCATCAGACCAAAGGATAGATTTCCACCAGTCTAATGTCCACTGCTTGTGTTTCTTGGCCTAAGCAAGTCTCTTCTTCTTCTTATTGTTGTCCTTTAGTAGTGGTTTCTTTCCAGCAATTTGACCATAAAGGCCTGATTCACGCAGTCTCCTCTGAACAGTGATGTTGAGATGTGTCTGTTACTTGAACTCTGTGAAGCATTTATTTGGGCTGCAATCTGAGGTGCAGTTAACTCTAACAAACGTATCCTCTGCAGCAGAGGTAACTCTGGGTCTTCCTTTCCTGTGGCGGTCCTCATGAGTGCCAGTTTCTTCATAGCGCTTGATGGTTTATGAGACTGCACTTGAAGAAACTTTCAAAGATCTTGACATTTTCCGTATTGACTGACCTTCATGTTTTAAAGTAATGATGGACTGTCATTTCTCTTTTGCTTATTTGAACTGTTGTTGCCATAATATGGACTTGGTCTTTTCCCAAATAGGGCTATCTTCTGTATACCACCGATACCTTGTTACAACACAACTGATTGGCTCAAATGCATTAAGAAGGAAAGAAATTCCACAAATTAACTTCTTAAAATGAATTGAAATGCATTCCAGTTGACTACCTCATGAAGCTGGTTGAGAGAATGTCAAGAGTGTGCAAAGCTGTCATCAAGGCAAAGGGTGGCTACTTTGAAGAATCTCAAATATAGAATATGTTTTGATTTTTGTAACACTTTTTTTGGTTACTACATGATTCCATATGTGTTATTTCATAGTTTTGATGTCTTCACTATTATTCTACAATGTAGAAAATAGTAAAAATAAAGAAAAACCCTGGAATGAGTAGGTGTGTCCAAACTTTTGACTAGTACTGTATGACCTGATTGACCAGTGACCGCACAGCAGCCCCACATAGCAATGCTGTCATCGTCACTTCTCACACCAACAGTTAGTTCACCCTCGGGGGCCTCTGGCAGGGCAGGGGCCGTGTGGAGCAGCTAGCGGTAGTGATGTAAGCCTGTTGGTAAACAGGACAGAGGTTCATGCCAGGTTCATGAGTCCATAATGAGAGGCTTTTTGTTTACATAGAGGGGGAACAGGTAGCCTATATGTTCAGGAAGAGCATTTGTCAAACACCACTTTATCCCAACACCCTGCTTCCACCCTGCTTCCACCCTGCTAACCTTGAAATACAAACCGAATGCGGTATGTTTCACTGACATTTCAGAACTGTATCTGATAAATAATAGACAGGATTAGTTGAAAAACCAATACATTCTTTTATGTCTAAGTAGTGGGAGGAAGAGATTAGTAAATCTAAACAATCCTATTAAAGTTCAATAAACAAAAACACTACAATCAATGTCTCGCTATCACTGATTCATTAGTCCAGATTGTGCCATTTAGTTTATTGCCTGGCTTTATTTTATAGATCAGTTACGCCCAGGTTTGCAGTTGCAGAGGAGGACTGTTCATCCATCCAGAAAGTTCCTGATATGTTTGCCTTGGATGTGCAGTGTATTAACTAGTTCCTGATGTTACCTCATCAATGGCTGCTGGTGATTCTCAGTTTGTTTGCTGAGGGGCCCTCGGCCCCGGACTTAGGCCTGGGGCAGTGGACAAGGGGTGGGCTGGAGGCTGGCTGAAGGGGGGGGCTGGCCTGGACGGGACTGTTATTGCGCTGGGACAGAGGGGCATTGATGGGAAGCCTGGTCCTGCACTGCCAGAGATTCTGTGCGTGTGTGTATGTGCGTGTATGTGCAGGTGCCTGTGTGTGTGTGTCTTACTCTCAGTCAGAGAGAGAACATGTTTCTGAACTAAGTTTATCAGGCAGAGCTCTACCTGGGTAAACATCAGACCACAGAGGCAAAGGTCCCTTCTCACATAGGCCTACACTCTTAGACTCTTAGAAATATTACCCAGCATGCTCTGCTGCAGGTATATTTTTCTGAATTGTTATAACATCTGTGTTTTTCCATGTACATTGATTGATTGATTTCAAGATGGCGTAGCAGTTGGACGTGTATTTTGTCTTGTCCCGTCCCGTGTAAATATCGTTTTTATAATCTTTTTATATATTTTCACATATCTTTTTATATATGCTTTCTAAAATTCAACTTAAAAACACTCTCCTGCAACCTGCCTCACCCAATGTGGTGCGGATCTGTGTTTTTTTGTTGTCGTTTTTTTTTTTATCCTGAGTCGCCCAACAAATGCTAGCTAACTTCACTAGCTAACGTTAGTATTTAGCTTACCATTGCTAACGGACATCAGCTAACCTTAAGCTCGGAAAAGCTCTCGCCGTTCGTATAACGCGACTCAAACCAGAGCTTACCGGACCTATTTTTATTTTTTCACCTGGATCCTGCAGCTAGCTAGCTGCTACCCGAGTGCCTATTGGCTAACGTCGGTCCCGGAGCAATGCACCTATTAGCCTGAAGCTAGCCTGTGCTTGACCCATCTCCCGGCTGGCTGAAGAATCCCATCAGCCACTCCTGGGCTACAACACCTATCTGGACCTGTTTTTACTGCCGGTGTGGAGCCCCACTGGGCCTTCAAGACTGGACTACCGACGTTATCTGCCCGAGGGGGTTATTCAACCGGCCCTCCGTCGCGACGTCACGTGAACGCCCATCAGCTAACTGCGGCCTGCTAACGTTGGCTGTCTAGAGCATATCAGCTGCTAGCTAAACAGGTCCATCGGACAATTTATTGGGCCACTATTACCTATTTTTGCCAATTGGCCTGGTCCCCTTCACCACACGGAACCCCACTAACCCATCACGACTGGTCTACCGACGGAAACGCACGAGGAGGCTATAAACTGACTTCCTCCATCTTTGTTAGCCGGCCTGCTAGCCTTTGCTAGGTTGCTACCCCCGGATAGCTGTCTGAATCTCCGTGTCCCCAACCAGCCTCACTACTAACTTGAACTCTTATGATCACTCGGCTAAGCATGACTCTCCTCAATGTCAATATGCCTTGTCCATTGCTGTTCTGGTTAGTGTTTGTCTTATTTCACTGTAGAGCCTCTAGCACTGCTCAATATGCCTTATCCAACCCTTTAGTTCCACCTCCCACACATGCAATAACATGTTACCTGGTTTAAATGTTTCTAGAGACAATATCTCTTTCATCACCACCCAATGCCTAGGTTTACCTCCCCTGTATTTACGTCCTACCATACCTTTGTCTGTACATAATGCCTTTAATCTATTATATCGCCCCCTGAAACCTGTTCTTTTTACTCTCGGTTCAGGACATCCTAGATGACCAGTCATTATAGCCTTTAGCCGTACCCTTATCCTACTCCTCCTCTGGTGATATAGAGGTTAATCCAGGCCCTGCAGTGCCTAGCTCCACTCCTATTCCCCAGGCGCTCTCATTTGTTGACTTCTGCAACCGTAAAAGCCTTGGTTTCATGCATGTTAACATTAGAAGCCTCCTCCCTAAGTTTGTTTTATTCACTGCCCTAGCACATTCGCCAACCCGGATGTCCTAGGCGTGTCTGAATCCTGGCTTAGGAAGACCACCAATAACGCTGAAATTTCCATCCCTAACTACAACATTTTCAGACAAGATAGAACGGCCAAAGGGGGCGGTGTTGCTATCTACTGCAGAGATAGCCTGCAGTTCTGTCTTACTATCCAGGTCTGTACCCAAACAATTTGAACTTTTACTTTTAAAAATCCGCCTTTCTAGAAACAAGTCTCTCACTGTTGCCACTTGCTATAGACCACCCTCTGCCCCCAGCTGTGCTCTGGACACCATATGTGAACTGATTGCCCCCCATCTATCTTCAGAGTTCGTGCTGCTAGGTGACCTAAACTGGGACATGCTTAACACCGCGGCCATCCTACAATCTAAGCTTGATGCCCTAAACCTCACAAATCGTAATTGGACCTACTAGGTACAATCCCAAAGCTGTAAACACGGGCACCCTCATAGATGTCATCTTAACTAACTTGCCCTCCAAATACACCCCCGCTGTTTTCAACCAAGATCTCAGCGATCACTGCCTCATTGCCTGCATCCGTAATGGGTTTGCGGTCAAACGATCTCCCCTCATTACTGTTAAATGTTCCCTAAAATACTTCAGTGAGCAGGCCTTTCTAATCGACATCCTGGACCAAGGCTTTCGACTCTGTCAATCACCACATCCTCATCGGCAGACTCGACAGCCTTGGTTTCTCAAATGATTGCCTCGCATGGTTCACCAACTACTTCTCCGATAGAGTTCAGTGTGTCAAATCAGAGGGCCTGTTGTCTCTGGCAGTCTCTATGGGGGTGCCACAGGGTTCAATTCTTGGGCCGACTCTCTTCTCTGTATACATCAATGATGTTGCTCTTGCTGCAGGTGAGTCTCTGATCCACCTCTACGCAGACGACACCATTCTGTATACTTCTGGCCCCTCTTTGGACACTGTGTTAACTACCCTCCAGACGAGCTTCAATGCCATACAACTCTCCTTCCGTGGCCTACAACTGCTCTTAAACGCAAGTAAAACTAAATGCATGCTCTTCAACCGATCGCTGCCTTCACCATAAAATCTAGAATTGGCTTCCTATTTCGCAACAAAGCATCCTTCACTCATGCTGCCAAACATACCCTCGTAAAACTGACCATCCTACCGATCCTCGACTTCGGTGATGTCATTTACAAAATATCCTCTAATACTCTACTCAACAAATTGGATGCAGTCTATCACAGTGCCATCCGTTTTGTTACCAAAACGCCCCATATACCACCCAACACTGCGACTTGTACGCTCTCCTTGGCTGGCCCTCGCTTTACACTCATCACCATACCCACTGGCTCCAGGTCATCTACAAGTCCCTGCTATGTAAAGTCCCGCCTTATCTCAGCTCGCTGGTCACCTTAGCAGCACCAACCCATAGCACACGCTCCAGCAGGTATATCTCACTGGTCACCCCCAAAGCCAATTCCTCTTTTGGCCGACTCTCCTTCCAGTTCTCTGCTGCCAATGACTGGAACGAACTACAAAAATCTCTGAAACTGGAGACACTTATCTCCCTCACCAGCTTTAAGCACCAGGTGTCAGAGCAGTTCACAGACCCCTGCACCTGTTTATAGCCCATCTGTATATAGCCCAACCAACTACCTCATCCCCTACCGTATTTATTTATCTTGTTCCTTTGCACCCCAGTATTTCTACATTGCACATTCATCTACTGCACATCTACCATTCCATTGTTTAAATGCTATATTGTAATTACTTTGCCACCATGGTCTATTTATCGCCTTACCTTCCTTATCCTACCTCATTTGCACTCTTTGTAGTTTTTTTTCTACTGTATTATTGACTGTATGTTTGTTTTACTCCATGTGTAACTCTGTGTTGTTTTGTGTCGAACTGCTTTGCTTTATCTTGGCCAGGTCGCAGTTGTAATTGAGAACTTGTTCTCAACTTGCCTGCCTGGTTAAATAAAGGTCAAATAAAAAATTTAAATAAAAAATGTGACTCACCACCTGGATTCGGTCTTATGTAGCAACATTTGAACTTGTTTTTTTTACATTGGTAAAAAGTAAAGACTACAAAATGGTATATCTTACTGTCACGATCTCCTGTAGTGACGGACCAAGGCGCAGCGAGGTATCCAGTATACATACTTTATTTACGTAACGTAACTAGGGAAAAAAACAATAAACAAACGAAGATTGAGACAACGGAACATAACATAGACTAAACACTTAAGCCATGAACCAAACAATAACCCACAAAACCCTAGTGCAAAACCACAAACATATATATGGTTGTCACGATTATCTCTTGGGACAGACCAACGCGCAGCGAAGTATCCAGAATACATATTTATTAACGAACGTGACTTGAGTGAACTAAACAGGGAACGATGAACATGACGTGGAAACAAACTCTAAATCCTAAACTGGACACTGGGACATAAACACGATGGCATGAACCTAAACACGATGGCATGAACCTAAACACGATGGCATGAACCTAAACACGATGGCATGAACCTAAACGCGATGATCATAACGATAAACAATAACCCACAAACCTAAGTGCTAAACCCCAAACATATATATGGTTCCCAATTAGAGGTAACGAGACTCAGCTGCCTCTAATTGGGAACCATTACTCCAACATAGAAATACACACCATAGAACAAAAGAAACCCTACACCAAGACAAAACTAAACACTCCAGCCTGAACACTCAGGCCTGGACGTTACAGTACCCCCAAAGGCGCGGACTCCGACCGCGCCCAAAAGTCCGTGGGGGGGTCTTCGGGTGGGTCCCTTTGTCCCAGGTGGGGTCTCCGGTGCCGGCCGTGCTGGCTCGAGTTCACGCACCGGAGGCCCTGGACCATTAGCCGGAACAGTTGGTACTTGACTCATGACATAGGAAGCAGACACCAGCCGTACAGGACTCATGATGCTCCCTGGAACTCTGGTGCGTGGAGCAGGAACTGGCCGTACTGGACTCATGATGTTCACTGGAACTCTGGTGCGTGGAGCAGGAACTGGCCATACCGGACTCATGAAGCTCACTGGAACTCTGGTGCGTGGAGCAGGAACTGGCCGTACCGGACTCATGATGCTCACTGGAACTCTGGTGCGTGGAGCAGGAACTGGCCGTACTGGACTCATGATGCTCACTGGAACTCTGGTGCGTGGAGCAGGGACAGGACGTGCCGGGCTCTGAAGGCGCACAGGGGGCCTGATGCGTGGAGCAGGGACAGGACGTGTTGAATCCACAACACGTACATGGATCTTGGAACGTGGAACAGGTACAGGACGTGTTGAATCCACAACACGTACATGGATCTTGGAGCAGGGACAATTCTTCCAGGTAGCTCACAAACCCTGGCCTCACGGGTGAGTGGAGCTGGAATCTCTCAAACTGGGCTGTGGATTCGCACCGGAGATTCTGCCCGCAGGACCGTAGGATATCTTGGTCCCAAAAGGCGCACTGGAGACCTGGCGCGCAGAGCTGGCACCACTCTTCCAGGTAGCACACTGACCTTGGCCTGACAGATGAGTGGCGCTGAGATCTCTCGCACCGGGCTGTGGACACGCACCGGAGACACGGCACGCAGAACCGGTGCCGGATATCTTGGTCTTAGGAGGCGCACTGGAGACTTGGCGCGTAGAGCTGGTACCACTCTTCCAGGCTGCACACTCAATCTAGCCCGACAGATGAGTGGAGCTGGAATTTTGCGCACTGGCCTCTGAATCCGCACAGGAGACACCATGCGCAAAACTGCATAGCACGGTGTCCTTTCAGTGCGACGCTCCCTCCAATGCTCCCTCCAAGGAGCACGAGGAGTTGGCTCAGGAGTCCACCCTGAACCGGCCAACCTCTCGTGTACCCCCAAAAAAGTTTTTGGGGAAGCGGTATTGACCCTTCTAGCCAGGCGAGGCCCAACATATTTCTCCCTCTCCGGGCTCCATGCCCCATATAGCTCCTCGTAACTCCCCCGCTCAGCTTTCGCTGATCTCTTCCTCCTCCTGGGACGACGATGCTCCGCCGTCTCTCTCCATGTCCAGGACTCCTTGTCTTCTTGCTTCTTGGTCTTTTCTGGGTGGGTTATTCTGTCACGATTATCTCTTGGGACAGACCAATGCGCAGCGAAGTATCCAGAATACATATTTATTAACGAACGTGACTTGAGTGAACAAAACAGGGAACGATGAACATGACGTGGAAACAAACGCTAAATCCTAAACTGGACACTGGGACATAAACCTAAACACGATGGCATGAACCTAAACACGATGATCATAACGATAAACAATAACCCACAAACCCAAGTGCTAAACCCCAAACATATATATGGTTCCCAATTAGAGGTAACGAGACTCAGCTGCCTCTAATTGGGAACCATTACCCCAACATAGAAATACACACCATAGAACAAAAGGAACCCTACACCAAGACAAAACTAAACACTCCAGCCTGAACACTCAGGCCTGGACGTTACAATGGTTCCCAATTAGAGGTAACGACACTCAGCTGCCTCTAATTGGGAACCATTAACCCAACATAGAAAATCACACCTAGAACCAAAAAACCCTACACCAAAAACCAAACTAAACATGCCAGCCTGTAAAACTCAGGCCTGGACGTGACACTTACACTGTATTTTTGAGGAACAATGGGAAAGTAATTCTGCTTTGAAAGTTGATACACTTGTAAACACTTTTGAGAAAAGGGCCTTTAAATGTTTTGGTACCTACTGGAGAGCTCTCCTTTGTCTACACCCATTCAGCATTGTTCACACCCTCTTAAGCCAGCCCCACCCATATTTTTAAGGATGTGAGGTCATGTGCTAAACAGTGAGTAGTGTAGTAAAGATGAAGACTAAAAGTAGTAGTAGCCTACAATAAGGAAACATTCCAGGTAAACAGAAAGTGTCCGGATGGAAAGATACCTTATTAGAAAATGACTAAAGTAAAAGTCACCCAGTAAAATACTACTTGAGTAAAAGTCTATAAGTATTTGGTTTAAAAAATACTTAATAAGAAAAGTAAATGAAATTGCTAAAATGTACTTAAGTATCAAAAGTAAAAGTAAATGGAATTGTTAAATGTACTGAACTATCAAAAGTAAAAGTATAAATCATTTCAAATTCCTTAAACCAGACGGCCCAATTCTTTTATTGACGGATAGCCAGGGGCACACTCAGACATAATTTACAAACAAAATATTTGTGTTTAGTGAGTCTGTGTGCTATGTCCCAAAATTATATTACGACCCCACATATCAATATACATTTTATATATCAATATTTTGCTAAGTCTTGCTAAGTGGATGGGTTTCTACAGAAGGTGTAAACGGTACAGCCAAATGGTAACTGTTACGGAGTCTAGTTGATAGGTAATCGACTAGCCGGACTGTTCCCCGGACTCCGCGTGTAGGGATTTGTACAATGCTTGAACAAGGCTATTGAACTAGACATTGGTGTCTGTCTTTATTCCTTTATCCAGCATATCATACTGAAACATGGTATCAGAAGTGGCTCGAAAACCACACGTTTGTGATTTTTGTAACTGAGTACAGTATAGGCGCAGTTACATTCCATATGCGAACACACGCCGTGTCCTACTCACAGCACTGATCAACTCGTTGTTAGCTGGCTAGCTAGCATCACTACCTACCTCAATGGCTGAAGGCAAAGATATATCCTACTCCATCGCTATGGCAGCGAACATTCCGCCACCAAATCCCATGGTTCTCACAGGGGACTGGAATACTAATTGGGACAACTTCAGAGATGAATTCGAGGACTATGCGCTGGCGACCGGTCTACATGAGAAACCCAACGAGGTACAAGCGGCAACTCTGAGGAGTTTAATGGGCAGCGAATGCAGGCACATCTACCGGCACAATCTCACCCTCACAGCACGACAACAGCGTGATGCAAATGCTATATTGATGCATTGGGAGAATTACTTAATTTACGAGCGGTTTGTGTTTGGAAGCTGCAAACAGGAAGAGGGCGAGTCAGTAAACAACTTTGTAACCCGTTTGAGAGAAAGATCCGCTACTTGTGAATACGGGGGATTGAAAGATGAACTGATTCGGGACAAAATAGTACTGGGAATTGCAAATGAGGCCACGCGTCGGCGTCTACTGAGAGAGAGAGGCTTAACATTAGTAACTGCCATTGAAATGTGCCGCACTGCTGAAGTCACTGACATGAGAATGAGAGCAATGGAAATCGAAACCCCACGCACCGACGTTGATACTGTTCACGCTGTTGCCAGGCAGACATTCAGACAAAACCAATCGAGGCAGAGTAATTCACCATGAACGGTGAACACAGAGAGCCCCATAGCATGTAAATACTGTGGGAATACACACACACGTGGCAAAGAGCACTGCCCTGCCTACGGAAAACCATGCAGACCTTGTGGAACTAATAATCACTTTGCAAAAGTGTGTCTCAAAAGCAAAAGAAGGGTGAGTGAGGGGAAGATTCACTGTGTTGATGATGTCACTCAATGTTCAGAGCAGAACAGTGAAAGTGATATTTACATGCATGACATCTGTGACTGAACCAACTGACTGGATCAGCAATATGGTCATAGTGAAAAAAACAGAGAAGCTGAGGGTCTGCATCGACCCAAAGCATCTGAACCAAGCACTGAAACGATCACATTACATCATGCCGACACTAGAGGATGTCCTCTACAAGCTTCCCAAGGCCAGGATTTTCACCTTGGTGGATGCCCGAGATGCATTCCTTCAATGCAAGCTGGACGAAGAAAGCAGCTTCATGACTACCTTCTGGACCCCCTGGGGTCGGAAACGCTGGCTCAAACTCCCGTTTGGTGTCTCAGTGGCGCCTGAGGTATACCAACGCAAGCAGCACGAGTTACTGGCTGGGCTCAAGGGCATTGAACCCATTGCTGATGATGTCCTGATCGTAGGTTGTGGTGACACAGACGAAGAAGCAGAACGTTACCACGGTGTGAAGCTCCTGGCACTGATGGAGCGCTGACGATCAGTTAAGCTTCGTCTTGGCCTGAAGAAGCTGCAGTTCAAGGTAAAAAACGTCCACTTCCATGGCCACATTCTCTCGGCTAAAGGCCTGAAGCCAGACCCAGAGAAGGTCAGAGCGATCCTTGACATGCCAAACCTGTCTGATGCAAAAGGGGTACAGCGTCTCATCGGCTTTGCAAACTATCTTGCAAAGTTCATGCCACACCTATCAGCAGTCTGTGAGCCTGTGCGCCGGTTGCTGGACAAAGACACACCATGGCACTGGCTACCCAAGCACGAGGCCGCAGTACAGGAGATGAAATCTCTGGCTTCATCCATGCCAGTGTTGCGCTACTACGATGTCACGAAGCCTGTCACAATCCAGAGCGACTCTAGCCAAAGGGGACTGGATGCTGCCTTATGCAGGAAGGCCAGCCCGTTGCGTTTGTCTCGAGAGCGCTGACCCCCACTGAACAGAACTATGCACAAATTGAGAAAGAGTGCCTCAGCATCGTCTTCTCCTGCCAGCGCTTCCATCACTACTTATATGGTCGAGAGCTGGTCACCGCTGAAACTGACCACAAACCACTCATTGCCATTTTCAGTAAACCTCTCCTCAATGCGCCCAAGAGGCTTCAAAGCATGCTCCTGACTCTGCAAAACTACAGCCTGAAGGTCATTTACAAGCCAGGACCAGAGATGTACATCAGCGAACCACTGAGCAGGGCAACAGCACAATGTACAGGCAGAGGCACTGCCTATCAGTGGCATGCTATCTGTTCGCTACAGCAGGAACAACAAGATGTTCAACAGATCAATCAGGCAGACTACTTAAACGTCACAGATCACCGCCTAGCCCAGATCAGGCAACACACTGACAAGGACGAACACCTACAGTCACTGAAGTCCATGGCTCTCGCAGGTTGGCCACACCTGAAAGAGGAGACACCTTTCACAGTGAGAGAATACTGGACCTTTCGAGATGAGATCAGCGTGCAAAATGGCGTCTTGTTCAGAGGTCAGAAGGTCATTATTCCCAAATCACTACGTCCAGAGATGCTTACCCGCATACACTCCAGTCACGTTGGAGGTGATGCATGCTACCGGGCAGGCTCGTGAAACGTTATACTGGCCAAACATGCAAGCAGCAGCTGTACCACATGCAACGAGTACGCTCATGAACAGCAAAAGGAAACCATGATGTCACACGAACTGCCCACAAGGGCTTGGCAAATCGTCAGCATGGACTTATTCAGCCACAGACAAAAGGACTACCTTCTCATTGTTGATCACTACTCTGACTTTTGGGAAATTGAACTGCTCCCTGACTTGTCTGCAGAGACGGTCATAAAAACGCTGCAAGGCGCAGTTTGCAAGGCAAGGTCAGCCTGACAAGGTAATCACGGACAATGGCCCACAATTCACTGCACAGTTCAAGCGTTTCGCCTCAGAGTGGGAGTTTGACCACGTGACCTCCTCTCCAAGACACCCAAAAGCAAATGGCAAGGCAGAGTCAGCTGTCAAGATTGCAAAAAGCTGTTAAGCAGGGCCTTGCGTGATGGCAACGACCGATGGAAAGCGATCTTACAGTGGACAAACACACCCACCGAAAACATGGACAGCAGCCCAGCACAACGCCTTCTGTCCAGACATCTGAAGACCACCATCCCTGTAGCTAACAAGCTACTTGAGCCCTGCGTCATGGTTGGTGTCACGGATAAACTGCGTCACAGAAAGCAGCTCGCTAAGTGCTTCTACGACCGGACTGCTCGAGACCTACCAGAGCTGGAGGTTGGTGAAACGATAAGGATGAAACCGCTGCCGGGAGACCACACAGGACTTTGGAGGCTGGGCACATGCCTACAGAGAGTTGCACCACGTTCTTACCTGGTGGATGTTGGTGGCTCCCTCTATTGTCGCAATCGGGTGGATCTGCGCGTAGCAGAGCAGACACACCATACACTCACCTAGATGAGCTGGATCACAGTCCAGGCCTAAGGGCAAGGGGCGCAGAATTGAGACATGAGCCAACTGAATGTGAGGCTTCTACCCCACCAAGCTCTCCAGCTCGTGGCCCTAATCCTACCCCTGTCAGAGCCAATACTTACTCACAGGTGGGTCGGCTGTGCAAGCCACCGGACAGGCTTACTCTGTAAGCAAGAGATTGTGTTAACTTGTCCTCTGTTTCTAAAAAAATGAAATATATAAAAAAAAAAAAGAAAACATAAGAGGAAGATGACAACTGAAGTAAAAAAGAAAATATAATGTTTTCTCAATTGTTTTGACTTGACTGTTAAGAACTTAATGTTATGCCGTTATGTTTGCACTTTCTATTGAAAAGGATGATGTTACGGAGTCTAGTTGATAGGTAATCGACTAGCCAGACTGTTCCCTGGACTCCGCGTGTAGGGATTTGTACAATGCTTGAACAAGGCTATTGAACTAGACATTGGTATCTGTCTTTATTCCTTTATCCAACATATCATACTGAAACAGTAACTTGCATAGTAGCAATATCAGAATAGATAGTGTCAATATAAATAAAATAATATACAGTATGTACACAAACAATATCAGTAACTATAGTGATAAACGAGGTAGTTGTGTGCATACAATCAGGGGTACAGTGTCTGAGCAGCAGGATAAAAATAATTTGTAGCAGCAACGTATGGTGTGTGTGTTAGGAGAGAGTCATTTGAAAAGAGGCACTGCAGATAGTGCTGATGACTGGTCCATCCGAACCACGCATGATGAAGGGAATCTATATTTGGAAAGCCTGTTTCTGTCCTGCCCTTAACTTTGGTGCAGGGCATGTGATGTCCATAGCCTCTTTGTCGCAAAACTCTCTGACCTTCTCAAAAAGATAAGTTTGTCTAGCTGTGTCCAGGTGGTGCTTGAACAGGCAGACCATCTATGGGAGGAAGGATGTCAGCATTGCGCAGCAGCTGAAACCTGGTCCTGACTGAGTCTGAACGCTCCTTGGCGACAAAAACACCCAGCTCCAGTGCATTTAAGCTGTAAAACAGGAAATAACAAAGAAAATGTTGAAGACATTGCAACCTTGCACAACATCAATCCACCTCCCAAGTTTAGATAAAAAGAATAACTCCATACAATGCAATGAAAATGATATTCACCTGAAGTGCTGGTACAGCTTCATCTGTGGCAGCTGCCTGAAGTACGGAGTCGGGTGTTGTTGCCAGCCATAGCTTTCATCAGCACCGTTCCATCAGCACCGTACCATCCTCCAGTCCAACCAGCTGAGGGATGTTGACCCCTGTCGCAGTTCTGTCCTTCACAATACCAGCAATCTCAGACAAAGTGCTCACTCTGGTCTTTCTGAAGCGCTGATGAGGCTTGATGAGGCTAAAGCACCAGTTGGGGGCAAACTTGGTGTGGCCTGTGATCAGGAAGGGATGGTCCAGACTGTGGTGGAGCTTGTGCAGGGTCCGCCAGGCACAATACCAGAGCACAAACTTGTTCTTGTTTTGGCCACTTCAGTTATCATAATTCAGATCCACACGTGTTTCCCCAACTTTGTAGTTGGTGAATAAATGGTGCATGTAGTTAATGACTGCGCTGCTGCCTTTGCTGGATGACATGCCTTCATCAATCAAGTAATTGACTTGTGTTATTCCTTCACAGCAGAAGCCAAACAAGCCACACTTGAAATGAGCTAAAAAGTAGATGGGACCTGGCTGCATAGGGTCAGAAGGATAGTGCACCTGCAAACAACAAAAGAACATCAACATAAATTACAATTAATTGTCTCACCCCTGTCAATTTGTCTTTACACCGCTCAGTGAAAGGTATTTGCCGGCCTCCCCCACAAAATTATATATTTTAAATATATATATTTTTTTGAGTGTATATCTATCTATCCATCTATGGTCTGTTGTTTGTTTAGACATGTAATGTTAACGTTAGCTAGCTAGCTAAAAAATGAACTAGAATCCCAATCCATAGAGTAACGTTAGGAAGCCAGCCATCAAACTCCAGCTGACTAGCTAACAGCAAGCTTTAACTAGCAATACAAACCGATTGTCATAAATAGCTAAAGCTAACCAAACAGGTTCAATGTTAGCTAGCAAGCCAGCCATCTAACCTCCGCTAACGTTAGCTAGCTAACAGCAAGCTTTAACTTGGTCTTTTGTTTAGACATGTAACATTAATGTTAGCTAGCTAGCTAAAAAAGGTATTAAAATCCCAATCCATACAGTAACGTTAGCAAGCCAGCCATCAAACTCCAGCTGGCTAGCTAACTGCAAGCTTTAACTAGCAATACAAACTGATTGTCATAGCTAGCTAAAGTTAACCAAACAGGTTCAATGTTAGATTTTTAACCATATACATGAATGAAAGCTTCACGGCGGACTGATTCATTTTCAGAGTCAGAAAGATTCAGCATGGCACGATCGTCCTCCAGAAAGTAGTCCATCACAACAAACTCATCTTTCAGCATGTCCAGCCCACTCATTATCTCAGCCAATCATGGCTAGCAGGAAGGTTGCTGCCTTTTTCTGTGGCTAAACCAACTAGGCTCGTAATTTAGCAATATTACTTGTATTTACAGATGGCATACACGTTTGATATTAAGGCTCATGAAAGTTCACAAGTTTAAAAAGGCATTTCTGGCATAAAACGCATTTTGATAAAAAATATATTTTTTACTTTCAAACGACTCACCTGTGAAGTCGTGACTTGCGACAAATTCCTAGTTTCCTGAATCGGGTCACAAATTCCCTGAGACGGCAAAACAATGGACTAGCTTCTTCTACGAGGCGCAGAGCTGCTTGAGAGTCCTACCATAGAGTAGGAAGTGAAGACAATGACCGAGAGGCAGCTATGGCGGGGGTCTTAGTGAGATTAAGACTCCGGGCGACCCGTCTTCCATTATCGGGCATACTACTAGCCAATGTTTAATCATTAATGAACAAACTTGACAAATTCAGAGCAAGGATCTCCTTCCAGAGGGACATCAGATCCTGCAACATACTCTGATTTTCTGAGACTTGGCTTTCCTCCAGGTTTTACATTTTTTCAAGCAGATAGGAAGCGGGCTCTCTCTGGCAAGAGCAAAGGTGGTGGGCTATGCTTTATGACCAACAACACATGGTGCGACGGAGGAAACGTACAGGAACTTGCGAGCTTCTGATCCCCCGACTTGGAATACATGGTCATCAAATGTCACCCTTTTTACCTTCCGAGAGAGTTCTCAGGGATTATTGCCATGGCTGTGTACATCCAGCACCAAACTGACTAAAAGTGCTCTCTAAGACCTTCATTGGACCCTGAACAAACTGGAGACTGCATTCCCGTGAGGCAGCGTTCATTGTTGCGGGGGACTTTAACAAAAGCAATTTTAGAACCGTGCTTCCAAATTATTACCAACATATGGACTGTGGAAATTCTACTCTTGACTACTGCTACATGCCTTTTCGACACGGGTATAAGGCCCTCTCCCGTCCACCTTTCGTCAAATCTGACCATGTCTTGCTTCTCCCCGCCTACAAACAAAAAACTCAAGAGGGAAGTTCCATTGGTCAGGGTTATACAGCATTGGTCCGACCAATCAGAAATCCCCCTCCAAGACTATTTTGATCACGTGGACTGGAATATGTTCCGGGTGGCCTCTTGAGATAAAACCTGTGAATGCGCTGACTCAGTTACCGGATTAATAAAAAAATGCATAGATGACGTGATACCAATAGTGTCTTTCAAACATTCCTGAATCAAGAAACTTGGATTGATAGCAGCCTTGTAGGGAAACTGAAAGAAAGAGATGCTGCTAATTAACAGGCAAGGTGACAGGGGACAATAGTTTTGTTTACATTTTTTATTTAACTAGGCAAGTCAGTTAAGAGCAAATTCTTATTTACAATGACGGCCAACCAAAAAGTATAAGGCCCCCTGCTGTGACAGGGGCTGGGATTAAAAATAAAAAATGAAATAAAAATATAGGACACAACACCCATCATGACAAGAGAGAGACCTAAAACAATTTGCAGCAACAGTTTGCAGCAACATGACAACACAGCATGGTAGCAACACTTAAACAGTACAAATACGACCTACGCAGATTGATCAAGATGGCAAAACACAAGTATAGGGACAAAGTGGAGGAGCAATTCAGCGGGTCGGACACAAGGCGTATGTGGCAGGGGCTTCTAACGATCACGGATTATAAAAAGAAAGCCAGCGGTCACCAACGCCACCCTACTAGAGGAGCTAAACACCTTTTTTCTCATTATTCGACCACAATGACCCTGAGCTGCCGAGGAGAGCCCCCCCTCCCCCCATGACATCGTGTGCTACACCCTCACAGTCTCCACTGAGAACGTATGTAAGTCATTCAAATGTGTTAACCCTTGCAAGGCAAATTGTTTTATAATAATAATAATAATAAAAAAAATATATACTTTGCAAGGCTCCCGGGCCCAGACGGCATCCCTAGCTGTCTGGGCCATCAGAGCATGTGCAGGCTGTTGTGTTCTCTGACATTTTCAATCTCTCCCTAGCTCAGGCCGGTATACCCACTTGCTTCAAGATGTCCGCTATCATTCCTGTTCCCAAGAAAGGGAAATAAACTTAATTGAATGACTACCGACCAGCAGCACTTACTTCTGTCATCATGAAGTGCTTCGAGAGGCTAGTCAAAGACCATATCACCTCCTCCCTTCCCTTCCCGAAACACTCAACCCTCTCCAATTTGCCTACCGCCCTGACGGATCCATGGACAACACAATCGGCATTGCACTGTGCACTGCCCTTACCCACTTGGACAAAAGGAATGCATCTGTGAGGATGCTGTTTATCGACTACATCCCAGCCTTCAATACCATAGTGCCCTGTAAACTGCACCCCCTATGGTCATTCCCCCCCTACCCCCTAAACAGTGCTTACTCTGCCTCCACCCCAATGGACATTTATTTATTCATCAAATCAAATAATTTATTTATCCATCAATTCTACAGTTAGGATGTATATAGTGATATTTCTATTCATATTGTTGTTGTTTTAATGACCATTTACCACTCTGAAACTCTGAATCTGAACCTAAACCTTTGTGTGTAGGCTGCAAACAAATATACCATATTCATATTTTTCAATGTGTTTATCCAAACTGAGTCCAGTGTGATACGTCATCCAAGTGTACCATGTTTGAGGTAATTTCACAGACACTTTCATTCAAAGTCTGTGTCCAAGATGCTGTCAACTGTGATGTCCAATAGGGTGTCCAATGATTGTGGACTCAAATTAGGATATAATTAACATAGACAAAGATTGCATCCTTCTGACCTCTTTACATATGTTACAATGAGTTGTGATGTAAAACATCATGCTGACCTTACATTTCATGGGAACACAGACATTTGCACACAGTAAAAAAGCTAACTTAACCAATTGCTTTATCAGCGTTATTCTGTGAGTTGAGTGGACTTCAAAATGACAAGAATTTGAGCTCATGTGTTAAAGTTTGTTCACTCAACAAACTCTGCTCGGAAGTGAACTGAATTTGAAAAAACGTGTGTAGTAAAATTACAAATTCATGTTTGCCTTTGGAAGGCAACACTGTAAAAAAGCAAACTCAACCAATTGCTTGTAAGCCCTGTGTTTTATGTATATTTCCACACTAAGAGGTTGGAATAATACTGTGAAATTGTGACAATGACGATAATGCCCTTTAAATGTAAGAGCTGTTTGAAAAGACCCTCTGAAATTTCAGCATGTTTTGGTGGGATGGAGTTTTTTGCCTGCCTGGTGACGTCACCATGCGGCAAATGAGATAATAGACCAATAAGAAAGAGAGTTTTCCATACCTCTCTGCTAATAACAGCTCGTTTTCAGTTTTTCCCTCCCCACTCAGACCACTCCCAGACAGTCCTAGCAAAAGTCTTGCTTGAGAAATTACTATTTTCTAATAAGCTACTTTGGTTTCTTTATGAAAAGTTTAATTGAAAACAATCACAGTAAGGTACTTGATTGTTACCCAGAAATTATTTGATATTGAGATAAAACGGCTGCCTTGGACCTTTAATCAGCATTAATATGTGAGTTGAGTGTAATTCAAAAGGACAAGAGTTTTAGCTAATTTGTTCCAGTTTGTTTACTCAACAAACTCTGCTCGAAGTGAGCTGAATTTGTTGAGTAAAATTACAAATTCATGTTTGCTCAAAACTACGTCCATCATCATATTTCCCAGCATGCTGTATTGCAAGCTGATTTTCAGAATGGTTTCTTTCAATACCTGTGTTTTTGCATTTACATTGATTGGTTGATAAATCGGATGCTACACAAACATAAATAACATAGCATTTTCCAAACTAATCCAATGTGTTAGTAGTTGGAAATATTGCACCCGTTACTGAGGTTGTTCCAGTTCATATGATTTAGGTAGTCTCAACAATCAAAATTATTATGCTGGCAGTCAGTCTCAATATAAATTTCAGGGCCTGGATTCACAAATCCATCTTAAGTAGAAATGTATTTTTAAATGCTGTTTTTTCCTAAAGTTTATGCTATTCCTCAACATAGTTCTTGGAAATATTCTCAAGGTTTTTTTCTAAGAAAAAAGATAAGAATAAATGGGATTCTTGAAAATATGTTTTAGGTTTCTTCTTGGAAATGTACTTAAGTTTAGGACAACAACCCTCTTGTGCAGACTGGTGTCAGTAGGTGAGCATTTAAAAAAGACATAACTAAAAACAATGTAAACCTTAATGTTTAATTAAATATTTGACTAAATAATTTATATTATAATAATAATTGTTGAAATGGTCATAAAATCAAATGATGTCATAGCTGAATGTATTGATTAGAAACGTTTATTAAAATAACAATAGTCAAACAAAATGGCAATAGTCAAAAACAGTACTAATCAAACAGGAATATTTTGTGATTCGAAGCTTACTATGACACTGTACATTAAAGGATGGAAGTTATTTGGGTAGCTGCTAGAGAGGGAGAGCCCACAGAGGCCCCTCAGAGATCAGATGGATCCTCTACATGTCCCTGACCATGTTATACTTAGGCAATATTGACTACCACGACACTATCATGTACTTGGCTGACCTTCTAAATGAAAACTTAAAAAGAAAGACCATTAGATCATTACCTTTTCCAATCATCCTACAAATCATGATAGCCCTGAGATTCCTAGCATCAGGATCCTTTCAAGCCTTGCTTGCACGGACCATGGGAGTTAGAAAGTCCTCTGCGAGTCGGGTGGTTAGGGCAGGTGTGGTGCACTGTGTCATCATGTGCAAAGAGTTATCAAGTTCCCATCAACTGCAGCTGTACAAATAAGCACCAAACAAAGTTTTTTGAGGTGGCTAACTTCCCCAATGTCCTTGGTGCAGTGGATGGGACCCATGTGGCAATAAAGGTCAGTGACGATGACAAGCTTCTGTCAAACCATGTCTACATAAGTAGAGTTTACACTCTACCAAAATGTATTATTTCAGTAGGCCTTATAAGTATCTGATGTAGTCTTACCATTTCTCCTGATAGGGTCCACATGATGAGGAGGAAATGTATGTTAATTGAAAAAACATCCACTCTATCAATGTGCAAGTAGTCTGCAATGCCACACTAGCCTTCACAAATGTTTTTGACAAATGGCCCAGGAGCACACATAACTCCTTCCTTGTATCAATTTTAGCCCTGGGAGTTTCAGGAAGGTCACATTCCTGATTTTTTAATATATATTTTTATTTATTTAACCAGGCAAGTCAGTTAAGAACAAATTCTATTTACAATGACGGCCTACACCGGCCAAACCCAGATGACGCTGGGCCAATTGTGCACCGCCCTTTGGGACTCCCAATCACAGCCAGTTGTAAAACAGCCTGGAATCAAACCAGGGTGTCTGTAGTAACGCCTCTAACACTGAGATGCAGTGCCGTAGACCGCTGCGCCACTCGGGAGCCCCCAAATGGCTGGCTATTAGGTGAAGAAATCAGAAATAACTAACCCTTTCTTTCCTTTACCTGTTACCTGTGTAATTGTTTTGTGGTCCACAGCACACTTAAAATAGTGTTGCTTCTTATGATATCAATTTACTACTTTGTATGTTTAGGGTTTCAGGTGATCAATCAATCAAATGTATTTATAAAGCCCTTCTTACATCTGCTGATGTCACAAAGTGCTGTACCGAAACCAAGCCTAAAACCCCAAACAGCAAGCAATGCAGGTGGCTAGGAAAAACTCCCTAGAAAGGCCGGAACCTAGGAAGAAACCTAGAGAGGAACCAGGCTACGGGGGTGGCCATTCCTCTTCTGGCTGTGCCGGTTGGAGATTATAACAGAACATGGTCAATATGTTAAAATGTTCATAGATGACCAGCAGGGTCAAATAATAATAATCACAGTGGTTGTAGAGGGTGCATTAGGTCAGCACCTCAGGAGTAAATGTCAGTTAGCTTTTCATAGCCGATCATTCAGAGTATCTCTACCGCTCTTGCTGTCTCTAGAGAGTTGAAAACAGCAGGTCTGGGACAAGGTAGCACATCCGGTGAACAGGTCAGGATTCCATAGTCGCAGGCAGAACAGTTGAATCTGGAGCAGCAGCACAACCAGGTGGACTGGGGACAGCAAGGAGTCATCCGGCCAGGTAGTCCTGAGGCATGGTCCTCTGAGAGAAAGACTGAAAGAAAGAGAATTAGAGAGAGCATACTTAAAGTCACACAGGACACTGGATAAGACAGGATAAATACTCCAGATATAACAGACTGACCCTAGCCCCCCGACACAAACCATTGCAGCATAAATACTGGAGGCTGAGACAGGAGGGGTCGGGAGACACTGCGGCCCCGTCCGACAATACCCCCAGACAGGGCCAAACAGGCAGGATATAACCCCACCCACTTTGCCAAAGCACAGCCCCCACACCACTAGAGGGATATCTTCAACCACCAACTTACTATCCTGAGACAAGGCTGAGTATAGCCCACGAAGATCTCCTCCACGGCACGAACACAAGGGGGGGCGTCAACCTGGACAGAAAGACAGTGGCTATGGACAAAAAACATGGCCATGACACCAATCCTACACACTCACAACAATGCAGAAGAGAACTACAACCATGCTCAGATAAAAATGAGGAGTTTAGTAGAGTGATCTATCGGATTCCTAAAATCCAGATACAGATGCATTGACCGCTCTGGGGGTGTTATTTCATACAGACCATAAAAAACATGCAAGATCATAACCTCAGCATGTATCTTGCACTACATCTGCATACAAAACAGGATGCCACATCCCAATACACCAGACATTCCACCAGCTGTACCTGACCAGGATGCCACAATGCCACTGGTAGATGCAGTGATGGCCTACAAACAAGAAATGGAGGAGATTCTGGAGGAGGAGATTAAGGAGGAGATTCACGTGACAAAAAGGTTTGTATGATATCGAAACAGATTTATTTTAGGATATTAATCTTCAAGTCTTCTTCGCTTCTCCATGGCAAACTTCTCCTTCTCCAGGGCTAGCTTCTCCTTCTCCAGGGCTAATCTCTCACCTTCCACCTTTAGCAGCTCCTCCTGCACCTTGCAGGGCTGTGACCTCCCCTAGGAGCATCCTCTGGACAGCCACCATCTCCACACCACCAAGCCTCCTTGCCCGGGGTGGCACTGGCACATTAGGGGGTGGCACTGGCACATCGTACATTAGGGTGTCATGATGGAGAAGGATCCGAGACAGGCGCATCTCTTCTGTGTCTTCAGTGATATCTGTTGAGAAAATTCAATGAATCTGTTATGGAAATGATATGTGTTGTAAGCCTATTATAGAAGAATAATAAACTTGTGAAATTAGAAATCTAACAAACACCTACCTCTGCTTGTTCTTCTGTCATATGATCATGATGATCCATGGCTCCCACATCTGAGCACAGGGGCAAATGGATGAGGTCCAGTGTTATTTCTGGAAGGTCAGACACATCGTGTCAGCATGACAACAACGTTTCAAGAACTGTATGCTTGATATGATGAGAGAAGTAACAAGTGTAACGTTAGCTGCACGACTGGTTACTTTTGTAACCATGAACGTTTCTTGCGTCACAGACACAGTTGGCTACCGGACATTTAAATACAGCAAGAAAACAAATTACACGTGCATTATCTAGCTAGCTAGTAATTTACAATATATTACAATATATTACAATAAGTGTTAAATAGCTAGAGTTAACTTGTCAATTTGCAAAGAATAATTAGCTAATGTTGTTTAATTTACCGGTCGCGCAGTCCGAGTCCACAGTCCCTCTACCGCGTTCTCCTATCTAACCCTTCTCCTACAGCTGGTCCACATGAATGGTCGATAACCCCCTCTAGTCTTCTTCAACGCTCTGCTTCTCTCAGCTCCCTTCTTCTTAGCAGCCGACTTGATGTCGTAACACTTATTTTTTACGGCGTCACTGTCCCTTGCCATACCCCCAACAGCAAAGACCCGGCCACTCACCCATCCTCTCTTTTTGGTCTCTGCAGTGACGATGCAGTTATCGAGATCCCCCAATTGCAACCTTTTCCTGGTTGCTATTTCCTCCACCATCATTTCAAGCTCTTGTTAACTGAAGTTTTTATTGCGCTTTCCTTGTTTATCAATTTTTGTTTTTGATATAGCTAGTCTGATGGCTATGATGTGTTAAAAAAAAGGGGTTTATGTGTGTATAAAGGATTCGCGAGCCAACAAAAAATGTTTTATTCTCGAAACATAAAGCAGATAAATAAATAAAATGGAAATATCAACACTTTATTATAGTGGGCCAAATCCTATCATCCCTGTCACACAGGCTCATTCATTGGTTTCAAGCACGTCAGTAATGTCAATGCCACAATATATTTACGAAGTTCCTAAGACAACTATGAATTTCTAAGAACATTTTGAGTAATTGCACTTAATAACTCTTATGAACTTCTTATTTTTTTCCTTAAGAAGCTTCTTACGTTTTTACGTAAATGGTGTTTTGTGAATCCGGGCCCAGGTGATTAAAAGTTACAGTTGTTGGATATCCTCATTCTGGCTGGATTCCAATAAGAATTACACATCACTTTGCAAGCAAGGATAATGTGGCTTGCTGTGGCCTCTAAACCAGGAGTTTCAGACCACTGTGTTAGGGTGTAACTAGGACTTCAAATAAATGCCTTACAGTGCCTTCAAAAAGTATTCACACACCTTGACTTTTTCCACATTTTGTTGTGTTACAGACTGAATTTAAAATAAATTACATTTAGATTTTTTTGTCACTGGCCTACACACAATACTACATAACGTCAAAGTGAAAATATGTTTTCTGAGATTTTGACAAATTAAATAAAAATGAAAAGCTTTAATGTCTTGAGTCAATAAGTATTCAGCCCTGTTGTTATGGAAAGCCTAAATAAGTTCAGTAGTAAACATTTGCTTAACAAGCCACAAAATAAGTTGTATGTACTCTGTGTGCAATAATACTGTTTAACATTATTTTGGAATGACTACATAATCTCTATACCCAACAAATATAATTAACTGTAAGGTCTCTCAGTCGAGCAATGCATTTCAAACACAGATTTAACCACAAAGACGAGGGAGGATTTCCAATGCCTCGCAAAGAAGGGCACCTATGAGTAGATTGGTAAAAAAACAAAAAACAAGCAGGCATTGAATATCTCTTGGAGCATGGTGAAGTTATTACTTTGGATGATGTATCAATACACCCAGTCGCTACAAAGATACAGGCAACCTTCCTAACTCGGTTGCTGGACAGGAAGGAAACCACTCAGGGATTTTACCATGAGGCCAATGGTGACTTTGAAACACTTACAGAGTTCGAAGGCTGTGAGAAGGAGAAAACTGAGGATGGATCAACAACATTTTAGTTACTCCACAACACTAACATAATTGACAGAGTGAAAAGAAGGAAGCTTGTACAGAATAAGAATATTCCGAAAAGATGCATCCTGTTTGCAAAAAGGCACTAAAGTATTACTGCAAAAAATGTAGCAAAGCAACACACTTTTACAATGTGGCAAGTAAATGTGTTATGTTTGTGGCAATTCCAATACAACACATTACTGAGTACCACTACATATTTTTTCAAGCATAGTGGTGGCTGTGTCATGTTATGTATATGCTTGTACTCGTTAAGGACTGGGAAGTTTTTCGGGATAAAAATGAAAGGGAAAGGAGCAAACCACAGGCAAAATCCTAGAGGAAAACTTGGTTCAGTCTGATTTCCACCAGACACCGGAAGATAAATTCACCTTTCAGCAGGACAATAACCTAAAATAACAAGGCCAAATCTACACTGGAGTTGCTTACTAAGAAGACATTGAATGTTCCTAAGTGGCCGAGTTACAGTTTTAATTAAATCTGCTTGAAAATCTATGGCAAGAACTGAAAATGGTTGTCTAGCAATGATCAACAACCAATTTGACAGAGATGAATTTTCCAAAGAATAATTGTCAAATGTTGCAAAATCCATGTTCGGAAAGCTCTTAGAGACTTACCCAGAAAGACTCACAGCAGTAATCGTTGCCAAATGTGATTCTAACATTGACTCACTGGTTTGAATACTTATCTAATCAAGAGATATATTTTTTTACAAACATCAGAATGTTTCTTTCACTTTCCACATCACAGAGTATTTTGTGTAGATTGTTGACAAGAATTTACAATTAAGTCAATTAATCCCACTTTGTAACACAACAAAATTTGGTAAAAGTAAATGGGTGTGAATACTTCCTGAAGAAACTGCTTGTTTGGTCAGGAAGAGTACAATCTGAATGACACAACCTTCACTTTGGACACTCACTTGGTGAAGGCTACAGTACTCAATGCCATTGAGTTGAACAACCATCTCTCCGTTGCTAACAAATACAGTCATGGGTGGTAAATCCTATTCACTTGAAAGGCAAGGCACACTGGGAAATATGCAAATAAGGTCGAATAAATTCTCAAGTTGAATTGCATGTTCAATTAATCTTGAGTGAACATACAATTCAGTTGAGTGAACATAAAGTTGAGTGAACATACAATTCAACTTGAGAATGTATCTTGGTTCAGCTTCATGTTCAAATGTTGAGCAAACTCGCAGTCCCATTGCCTTACAATTGTACGTTGAATCAGCATCCTTTTTTAAATTTCTGTTGTGAGAGATACTAAGGCTACAGTGACCAGAATACACACAGTCACCTCTGATTCCTAGTAACATAAGCTTATCCAGGAATGCTTTCCCCATTGACGTCATATTATTGTCCACTAGGGTTGAGGAGTAACTGATTTTATGTCACCAGTTACATGTAATCTGATTACTAAACAACTGTAACTGTAATCAGTTATGTTACCAGCAAAAATATTGTAATCAGATTACAGACACTTTTGAAAAACTAGATCATTACTTCTTGGAATACATTTAAATTCAGAAAGGATGTTTGTGAAATTATACATTATGACACTTTTATGTTTTCTCAAAGACATTTAATTCAGTATTGAAAATATGCGCAAGTTTAAGTTTGTTCCAACTGAGTGAGTCTGACCATAAGTCAGAGACCACTATTGCTTTGGCCCAGGCATGCCAAGATAAAATTATGATTAAAAGCATCACTTATCCCATTCTTCTCAGTTATGATGCCATATTTAAAAGGATCACCAGCAGAGTCCGAGATAGAGCTTAAAAAGTAGCTTGATTTAGCTTTCTTAAGTGAGATAGTAAATCTGTTTCTTAATTGTATGAAAGATTGCCAGTTCACTACAGAGTCAGTTTTCCTTGCTTTGGCCCAGGCCTGAGCAAGGAATGAGCTCAGATAGCTGAAGCGCAGATAGCTGAAGCTTAGATAGCTAATAGCCCCTGATCTATCTTTGCCTCTGAATTGTTTAAAAGTGTCTTGTTTATCTAGACACTTTTAGAGAAATAAATAATAAAGAGCACATTTCCTAGAGCCAAGTCAGAGTCAGGAATACAGGAAATGGTGGCTAAATCATAGTAGAAACCCTTGAGGAGAAAACATTTTAAAATGTATCTTATTAATTAAAAGAGGATTCGTATTTTGCTGTTTGGTATCTCTAATACATACTATGGGACAATAATCACTGAGATCATATGCAAATACTACACTAGACAAATATTTTTGGGGATTACTAATAAGAATAAAATCAATCAATGAGGATTTCTACAAATGTTTTTTTCCACATTTAGCTGTATGGGTTTTGAGATCAACTGAGAGATTAAAGTCATTGAATATACTCTTAAATTGATCTGAGGATAGCCAATCCAGATTCGAATCCATCTAAAATGACCAATTCCGAGGACAGAAAAGCTGTTAAACACTCGGATATAGCACCCATAGCATTTTTTCTATTTTCTACATTGTAGAATAATAGTGAAGACATCAAAACTATGAAATAACACATATGGAATCATGTAGTAAGCAAAAAAGTGTAAAACAAATCAAAATATATTTTATATTTAAGATTCTTCAAAGTAGCCACCCTTTGCCTTGATGACAGCTTTGCACACTCTTGGCATTCTCTCACCCAGCTTCATGAGGTAGTCATTTGGAATGCATTTCAATTAACAGGTGTGCCTTGTTAAAAGTTAATTTGTGGAATTGATTTCGTTCTTAATGCATTGGATCCAATCAGTTGTGACAAGGTAAGGGTGATATACAGAAGATAGGCCTATTCGGTAAAAGACCAAGTCCATATTATGGCAAGAACAGCTCAAATAAGAAAAGAGAAATTACAGTCCATCGTTACTTTAAAACATGAAGGTCAGTCAATATGGAAAATTTCAAGAACTTTGAAAGTTTCTTCAAGTGCAGTCGCAAAAACCCTCAAGCGCTATGATGAAACTGGCTCTCATGAAGACCGTCACTGGAAAGGAAGACCCAGAGTTACCTCTGCTGCAGAGGATAAATTCATTAGAGTTACCAGCCTCAGAAATTGCAGCCAAAATAAATGCTTTTAAGAGTTCATGTAACAGACACATCTCAACATCAACTGTTCAGAGGAGACTGCTTGAATCAGACCTTCATGGTTGAATTGCTGCAAAGAAACCAATACTAAAGGACACCAATAATAATAAGAGACTTGTTGGGCCAAGAAACATGAGCAATGGACATTAGACCGGTGGAAATCTGTCCTTTGGTCTGATGAGTCCAAATGAGATTTTTGGTTCCAACCGCCGTGTCTTTGTGAGACGCAGAGTAGGTGAACGGATGATCTCTGCATGTGTGGTTCCCACCGTGAAGCATGGAGGAGGAGGTGTGATGGTGCTTTGCTGGTGACACTGTCTGTGATTTATTTAGAATTCAAGGCAAACTTAACCAGCATGGCTACCACACCATTCTGCAGCAATTCGCCATCCCATCTGGTTTGCACTTAGTGGGACTATAATTTGTTTTTTCAACAGGACCATGACCTGACACACCTCCAGGCTGTGTAAGGGATTTTTCACAGAGAAGGAGAGTGATGGAGTGCTGCATCAGATGACCTGGCCTCCACAATCAGTCGACCTCAACCCAATTGAGATAGTTTGCGATGAGTTGAACCACAGAGTGAAGGAAAAGCAGCCAACAAGTGCTCAGTATATGTGGGAACTCCTTCAAGACTATTGGAAAAACTGGTTGAGAGAATGCCAAGAGTGTGTAAAGCTGTCGTCAAGGTAAAGGGTGGCTACTTTGAAGAATCTCAGATATAAAATATATGTTGATTTGTTTAACACATTTTTGGTTACTACATACTTCCATATGTGTTATTTCATAGTTTTTTTAAAGAGTTCTTTACAATGTAGAAAATATGAGTAGGTGTGTCCAAACTTTTGACTGATACTGTATATGGTCACTCCTCCACCTTTCTGTAATCTGTCACATCTAAATGCATTATAATCATTCACTTCGATGTCTTTATAAGAGACAGAACCATTTAACCATGTTTCAGAGACCAGAATGTCAGGACACGAGTCCTCTACCCAAATGAGTTGTCTAAATGTTTTTTTATCATACTTTGCACATTTAGGTGCATTAGCCCAAGCCCCCTACGAGATTTCAAGTCAAATGGGGTATTTAGCTCAGTCCTATAAGTGCTAACAGGCATAGGGTCATCTGCAGCTATTTGATGATAAAGCTGAAACTTTGCCAAGGTCCCTGGCCAACCACGTGAGAGCAGAGCAGGCTAAGCATTGGCTAAGCTTTTGACAGACCTCCCTCAAGTCACTGGATGCAGGGGCTCGGGCGGGAACTGGACAGAAATTCAGAGGACAGAAACTGAGCTCTGCAGTGTTGGCAGAGCTCAGTTCACCCGGATGAAACTCCAAGCTGGCGAAGCGCCAAACTCTCAGCATATGAGTGCTGATGATGTGAATGATACTGTACATGGTGGGAACTGCATCATGTTGTCCACTACCCATCGACAGTGTTTGCCAGACCCTAGGGTAATGGTTAGTGCTGTGTAGAGCTGGGCTAAGTTGAGGTGGGACTGGTCTGGTAGAGCTGTGCTGAGATGGCCCGGACCTGGTTGAGCTGTGGTGTGATGGGCCGGGTCAAGTTGAGCTGTGTTGTGATGGCCCGGGTCTGGTAGAACTGTTCTGAGGCGGGCTGGGTCTGAGCTGTGCTGAGGCAGGCCTGATCTGATAGAGCTGTGCTGAGGCAGGCCTGATCTGGTAGAGCTGTGCTGAGGCAGGCCTGATCTGGTAGAGCTGCGCTGAGGCGGGCCTGGTCTGGTAGAGCTGTGCTGAGGTGGGCCTGGTCTGGTAGAGCTGTGCTGAGGTGGATCTGGTCTGGTAGCATGGGAGGAAGGTTGTAGGGGAAATTGAAGAGGGTGGTGTGGAGGGCGGTGTGGCCATTGAATGCTCCAAACTCTGCATGGGACCTCTTTGACTGCGTACGGCTTGGGCATAGCTCAGTGTATCTGCATGCAGGTCCTGGGAGAGAAGTGGTGTGGGGAGCAGTGTTTGCTGGCTGTTCTCCAGTCTCTGTTAGGCGTCACCGGATGCCGTTCCAAAGGAGCGTCTGATTTGTCTCTGGGAGTTGGTGGCTGGTCCGCTGCTCCTGTGGGGTGAGGTGGACTGGCCACCCAGAGCAACATCCTTTAACGTCCTGGCGAAGGTGGAAACTGTCTCTTTGTACAGGTGTACATTGTCATAAAGACAGTCCAGGCTGCAGGTAGGATGGTGGGCCAGGTGTAGCACACAGTCCCGAAGAGAGGCTGGCATTTACCCTCTGGATGGTGGCAGGTTGGAAATCTCTCCTCTGGAAAAGGGTAGATAGTACAATTTCTACAAGGGGGAAGATGGTGGAGGTCCTCTGTATCCCTCCCCTTAGTGATGAGGCCACTCTCTCTGTTGTTGGGCTCGCAGGTAATTGGTCCCCGTGTGAATGATGATATGGCTAGGGGAGCCAAGCTGGGCCACAGTCAAGAGCTCTCACTGTTGTGCGGCACCATAACTTTGTCACCTTTTTTATTTTGGAAAAGTGTATTCTCTAATATAAACTTTACATTGGAGTCTATCATTAATATAATGTCTTGTTTCTCATCAGGTCTGTGAAGGATGTCAGGAGTGATAGTAATTACAGGCCGTGAGATGTGGATGGAGGGGGTCAGCTGAGTTGGTGCATTGATTTGGTTGGTTGGTGGATTCTGGTTCAGTTGTTTGTTTGGTCCTAGGTTTTTGTGTTACTCTTTGTAGAGTGGATGGTGGTGGCTGAGGAATTCCTGCCTTAGCTCATGTAGCTCTTTCTGCAGGTCCTGCATGTGGCTGGTGTTGACTGTGCTGGACAGTCTTCACACTTCCATCCTGAGAGCCTGGTTGTCGTCCTCAGCATTTTTCATTGCACACTGCAGCTCCCAGATCTCATCCCTACGCTAACACACCAGGCTGGTCTCTTCCTCTATCAGATGCTGTGGTACTGCAGGTGTCACGTGTGAGAGAAGCATGCTCAGGGCGTGTCTGCTCAGTGTCTGCTGCAGGTGAGGCAGGGAGAAGGACTCTGGGGACTACATACTTGGTCACAGAGGGAGTGGAGGCTTTTGTCGGTAGTGCCAGTGGATAGGACAGTGGACAGTTCAGCAACAATAGGTTTTATTTGGTCGATGTAGTGAACAAATTGATCCAGACAGGCCTCTGAATCTTGAACCAATAACAGTTGCCTCATTGTTCTGTTTTCTGACATTTTAAGTTCATTTTTGTTCTTGTGTTCAAAACATTAGGATCATCTGTGTAGAACAGGATGAAGTCTGCCCTCAGAGTCTCTGGGGATTCTCTTTGCAATTTCTTTTAGAATTTCTAACATTTTCAGGATATGGCAAGGTCTCTGAAACAATGCTTAGAGAATGCATCCATCTTCATGTTGACCTGTTTAACAATGTACTCTGCTCTATAATTTTTTATTTAATCTTTATTTTAACTAGGCAAGTCAGTTAAGAACAAATTCTTACTTACAATGACAGGAACAGTGGGTTAACTGCCTTGTTCAGGGGCAGAATAACAGAGTCTTACCTTGTCAGCACTGGGATTCAATCTAGCAACCTTTCGGTTACTAGTCCAATGCTCTAACCACTAGGCTACCTGCCACCCCATAATTGACTTGCTTCTAACCCCAACAAGGACAACAAGAATAATGATGTGCCTCTTGATGAAATCACTTATTTAAATAATTCACCTACAGATAAATGTACATTTTAAACAATGCACTTTTATGAATAATACAATAAGATATTAAGGGTGCCTTCATAAATTCACTCCGGCTATCTATTCCGATTTCTGAGCACTCTCGTCTGAATGTGCCAGAGTGCAGAATAACTGATGAATTTACGAACCAGCAACACCTGTTGGATATGACCGGTGTCAGTAAACGTCGGCCAAAAGACGTAATTAAATTGTTGCCAGCAGCACAGTTACATTTGTGTCTGGAAGTAGCTAGCAAGCTAGCCAACTTTAGCCAGTTAGCTTGGGTGCTTGACTGCCGTTGTGAGGTCAGAACGCTCTGATCAACCCTACTCCTCTGCCTGAGTTTCCAGTGTGCACTCTGAACTCTCAGAGAGAGAAATTCTCTGAATTTATGAACGGACAATCTGATAATGCTCTGAATTTATGAATGCACAGAGCACACTCTGAGCGCACTCTGGCACTCCAGAGTGAATTTACAAATTCACCATAAATGCGTTTTTCAAAGAAATAGCACATTACACAAATTAAGATACTCAATGTTCAGGATGTTCCCACCTCCTTTTCAAGTGCTCTTTTTCTTGTTTGTTTGTTTGTCTGAATGCTTGTTTCCCTCAAGGCCTGAACTATCCTCACATTATCCCTCAGAAATCCTTCCTCTTTCTCTCTGTGCTGGTTTTGGGTTTGTTTAACTATCTAATTCTTCTTCTTGTCCTTGTTGGGGTTAGAACCAAGTCAATCAATTTCGCAAAATCTCACCAGGCTATTTCCACAAAAGAAAAGTATCTTCCAATTCTTCTAGATGTTCCTCTATTGTTCTTCAAGCAAATGGGAGGCCGATGATACCGCCCTTCCCATCAGACCAATTCCTTTAATGACCAACTTCTTGAAGTTTGCAGTTGTTTGCTCAAAACATATAATTTCTTACCCTTTAGTGTGTGTACTTTACTGTATGTATACCCCAATGGACATAGAACACAGACTAGATGAGGCCAGCGATGCGGTTCTTAATGCGCTGACCACAGAATTAAAAGGAACACTACTGCATCTCTATGGCTCCTCTGACCTTGTGTTCACAGACAGGGTTTGTTTTTAATATTGATCAGAATATTCCCTCTCTCTTCCTCTGAGCCTATGGTCTGATGTCATGTTTAGGTTTTTCCAATAAATCTATCCCTGCATCACACATCAGACAACATGGTGGAGACTCCTCTGGGAGTTAGAAAGATAACGTAGTGCACAATATAGGGAATAGCGTGCCATTTGGGATGCGACCATTGTGTAACAGAGTCATCTGAACTTAACCTATGTGTGGGTGCTAACACAGAGAATGGGTTTCATAACCCTACATTGTTGTTTTAATCACAGAATGGGTTTCGTAACCCTACATTGTTGAGGTAGGATTGTCCTATAAAATATCCGGTTCTCCTTCTTCTCTGCCCATCAAAGAAAATATAGCTTTTCCCCCTCCTGAGCCAGCAGCATTCAACAACACTTGATAGAGATAGTTTAGACTTGTGTGGGGGAGCCCTTACCTAGCTATTTAGCGCTTAGAGGTTATCAAGGTCAACCTTCTGTAGTTGGAATCAGACATAAATCACATTCAGCCACCTTGACGCCCACTTAGAGAGAGAGTGAGAGCAAGAGAGAGAGAGAATAGGTGCTATCACAATGGAAGGTTTGAGTTGATTAGCTTGAGGCCAAGGTTTGAGGTTAGGCAGCTTATACACATGTGCTTACTGACAGACTTCAACAGATGCACAACACATTCAAAGCATACCCTCCTCTCAGTCTATCCCTATCCAGCCCTAGGATTATAGCCCTGTATAGGGTGTTGCCAGCACCAGCAGTTGTCATCATATCAGACCTGAATAACCCATCCCAGATATACAGGATTGAATAGCCCATCCCAGATATAGAGACCTGAATAGCCCATCCCAGATATACAGACCTGAGTAGCCCATCCCAGATATACAGACCTAAATATCCCATCCCAGATATTCAGACCTGAATAGCCCTCTCCCGTACTCCCTGTTCACCCATGACTGCGTGGCCAAGCACGCCTCCAACTCAATCATCAAGTTTGCAGACGACACAACAGTGGTAGGCTTGATTACCAACAACGACGAGACGGCCTACAGGGAGGAGGTGAGGGCCCTCGGAGTGTGGTGTCAGGAAAATAACCTCTCACTCAACGTCAACAAAACAAAGGAGATGATCGTGGACTTCAGGAAGCATTAGAGGGAGCACCCCCCTATCCACATCGACGGGACAGTAGTGGAGAAGGTGGAAAGTTTTAAGTTCCTCGGTGTACACATCACGGACAAACTGAAATGGTCCACCCACACAGACAGCGTGGTGAGGAAGGCGCAACAGCGCCTCTTCAACCTCAGGAGGCTGAAGAAATTCGGCTTGTCACCAAAAACACTCACAAACTTCTACAGATGCACAATCGAGAGCATCCTGTCGGGCTGTATCACCGCCTGGTACGGCAACTGCTCCGCCCACAACCGTAAGGCTCTCCAGAGGGTAGTGAGGTCTGCACAACGCATCACCGGGGTAAACTACCTACCCTCCAGGACACCTACACCACCCGATGTCACAGGAAGGCCAAAAAGATCATCAAGGACAACAACCACCCGAGCCACTGCCTGTTCACCCCGCTATCATCCAGAAGGCGAGGTCAGTACAGGTGCATCAAAGCTGGGACCGAGAGACTGAAAAACAGCTTCTATCTCAAGGCCATCAGACTGTTAAACAGCCGTCACTAACATTGAGTGGCTGCTGCCAATATACTGACTCAAATCTCTAGCCACTTTAAATAATTTAAAATAGGATGTAACAAATGTATCACTAGCCACTTTAAACAATGCTTTATATAATGTTTACATATCCAACATTACTCATCTCATATGTATATACTGTACTCTAAACCATCTACTGCATCTTGCCTATGCTGTTCGGCCATGGCTCATCCATATATTTACATGTACATACTCGTATTCATTCCTTTACACTTGTGTGTATAAGATAGTTGTTGTGAAATTGTTAGATTACTTGTTAGATACTACTGCATGGTTGGAACTAGAAGCACAAGCATTTCGCTACACTCGCATTAACATCTGCTAACCATGTGTATGTGACAAATAACATTTGATTTGATTTGATTTGAATAGTCCATCCCAGAGAGTGGAATCTCTCCAACTAACACTGGCCAGGATAACAGATAAACAACATGCAACTGCAATGATAACTTGGGTGGTGATTCACTGGACCAGATAGTAAGATAGTATGATGTTTGATTTGTACAGTATTATGCAAGCTCTATAGCAAAGCTCGAGAGGATATTCTGGACCACTATAGGCCTCTCTTATGTTGTCATAATACAACCAGGGAGAGAACTATGGATACATACTGTCTACTGTATCTTTCATATCAAAAGCACAAAATAGATTAGACAACAAACATGAATGAATTGTTTCAATCCACTTTGATGACTGGTATCGTTCCATCGATCTGTCAGTTAGTGTAACTGGATACAATATTACTATGACCACACACATGATCTAATGACATGCTAATATAAAAATAAGCAGAACTGTTTTTGGGTGTCTCACAATTCTCTGTCCACTGGTGTATCAGAATGTCTGAGTATTAGAAGTATATGTGTCATCAGACACCTATCAAATAATGGCATCATAGTAAACTATTTATCCCAAACAATTCTTCTATCATTTATGATTATGTGAACAGTTTATTTTTTCCTTTTCCACAACAACGTAACAAAACCAAATTTCCCATGCAGTGGCCAGCTACTCTATAACACCTGATTTATCTTCTCTACACACAGCAGGCCTTTGTGGGAGCTTTGTTGTTTAGTACACACTCTTATCCAGAGTGACTTACAGTAGTGAGTATATACATTTTTGTACTTTTTCCCCGTACTGGTCCACTGTGGGAATCGAAATCCACAACCCTTGCTTTGCAAGCACCATGCTCTACCAACTGAACCACACGGGACCCCGTGATTAGTAAAATGATAGGCAAAACAAATGAGGGGTGTGAAAGTCAACACACCAGAGCTTGGTCTCACTCATGAAACAATAGCATATTCTTGGCTGTGAATGCAACACACCACCTTACATCCTTTTAGCTATCTCACAATACCACTCTCCATTAAAACAGTACTTAAAAACTGTGTTGTTATCCAACTTGTAACCCTGGCCTTAACTAACCTGTTGTTGTACTCTTATATCACCTTGTGCGTCCCAAATGGCACCCTACTCCCTACATGGTGAACTACTTTGACCAGAACCCTATGGGCACTATAGGAAAAAGAGTGCCATTTTGAATGAACACTCAGTGTGACACATAGAGACCCTGAGGGGAGTTCCACCGAGGCCCTTATCAAAGGTGACTATGGAAATAATCCATGCAACAGGGAGAGAGAGATCAGAGAATTAACTTTTCCGCCACCAATCAACCGTGTCCTTTGAGATGGCATCTATCTAGTCTGGGAAATCCCAGACCTAGGACAACAGTATGTTGGAACATTGTTAATGTGGGAGGCAACCCGTCTGCCGAGGGAAACTAGCATTTATCCAGAGAAATCCTATTAATTTACTAATTCCTTATTCTATTGATGTCTACAGTCTCTTCACACAGCGGCAACAGACCAGTGACCTGACAACCCTGGGTTACAGCTTTGCTGTCCTATTTCCCCATCACATGAATTTGCATGCCACACATTGTAACAGCAATGTTGACAACTATAATATAACTATAATATAATATACACTGAGTGGCCAGTTTATTAGATACACTCCAGGTCAGACCCCTCTTTGCCTCCAGAACAGCATGACTTATTCAGGGCATGGAAACATTGCTCAATTTGCATCAAGGGACCTAATGTGTGCCAGGAAAACATTCTCCACACCATTAAACCAGGCAGGATGGGGCCATGGACTCATGCTGCTAACACCAAATCCTGACTCTGCCATCAGCGTGATGCAACAGGAACTGGGATTCGTTGGACCAGGCAATGTTTTTCCACTCCTCAATTGTCCAGTGTTTGTGATCAAATGCCCACTGGAGCTGCTTCTTCTTGTTTTTAGCTGATAGGAGTGGAACCCGGTGTGATCGTCTCCTGCAATAGCCCCTCTGTGACAAGGGAAAGGGGATACATATTCAGTTGTACAACTAAATGCATTCAAATTAAATGTGTCTTCCACATTTAACCCAAAACGTTGGACCAATGTTATTTGCCTGTTTGTGGCTAGCTGTTAGCTTGCATGATTCTTGCCCTTTTCCTTCGACCTCTCACCAACAAGCTGTTTTTGCCCACAGGACTACCGTTGACTGGATGTTTTTTGTTTGTCGCACCATTCTCGGTAACACTGTCTTGCGTGAAAAGCTCAGGAGGACAGCCAATTCTGAGATACGGGAACCGGTGCGCCTGGCACCAACGATCAAACTATGCTCAAAGTCGCTTAGGTCACCCATTTTGCCCATTCTAACGTTCAGTCGAACAGTAACTGAATGCCTCAATGCCTGTCTGGCTGCTTTATATAGCAAGCCACAGCCACATGACTCACTGTCTGTAGGAGGGAACCATTTTGGTGAACGGGGTGGTGTCCCTAATAAACTGGCCACTCAGTGTATAGTATATTATGTAGTCTCTGATATGGGCATTTATTATAGTATAATGGTAATTAACAGCATAAGATATTACCGGAATGAGGGTTTTATTTATGACAGATTATTTTAGGACTATATGTATTTCACCAGTGAATCATTATTATTTGGGACATCAATGGCTGTTGATACAGAATGTGCAATCAATTAATTAATTGTGGTTTTTAAACTTCATATTAGATTTACATTTCAGGATTGCAATTACAGGTGTAGGCTCAAATCTGATTTGATAAGAAAGTAAGTACTGTAAATGTCTATGTTCAAAATATATTTCAAATTCATACAACAGTTCGTACAAGTGCTTCCATACGTACAGTATGTAGTGAAGAGACATTCATTGGCATGGTATTTACATTAACTCATTCAACACCATTTAGCTACAACTGAAATAGCTATGTTAACTTTGTGAAAGTGATATCCACAAGCTAAGCGCTAAACATTGGCATAGTTTTTAGGTATTTTCTTAAAACTGCACTGTTGGGAATGGGTTCGTAAGTAAGCATTTAACTGTAAGGTCTACACCTGTTGTATTTGGCGCACGTGACAAATACAATTTGATTTGATTTTGATTTAATAATATTGGCCCTTAATTCATTTAAAGCATGAAAGTGCAGTCTATTTGTATGCTAAACCTATAACTAAGTGTATACCAGTGACAGAAGAGTCCTTTCCCAAGATTCCATGGAACCATAGAGACGTTCCAGATATGGAATTTTCCACTCTTAATGAGTCCTCCTCTGGGAACCCTGGGATGGCAGGTAAATCCCATGACATCGTCACACCTGTTGGCCCCTCGCTTGACTGATCCTGTCGTTGGCTGCACTTCCACGTGACTATTGTGTGTGTGTGTGTGTGTGTGTGTGTGTATGTGTGTGTGTGAGAGAGACTATATAGCCACCTTTGTTGCCAAAATACCCCCTTTCCCCCATCCCATGCTAAGAGAAAGTCTGACTATTATTTTCCACCATTCCAGCATGCTCACAGTTCGTCTGTCACAGTACGTCCAGTGGAGAGCTTAGCTCAGCTCACAGTGAGAGGAATGGTAACCTGCAAAATATATTGTTCTCTCCCTAAGCCATGGGTATGCTGTCTGCTCTGTGGGCTGCTTTGACTGCAGGTTGCTTTGATCTATAGAGGGTTATGTCGAACACACACAGCAAATTGGCCAGTGTTGATGTTTCAGTGTAACATTTATTGTGTTTATTCAGGAGATAAATTCACTCTGTAAGAGTGAAAGTAACACTCAGTTGGGTAAAATAATCCCAAGTGTTAGTGTTAATAAGAATAGTTATTTTTTTACACTGTGGAGAGTAAAACAGTCCCATCAAAAGCACGCCTATCATTACCATATTTCCCAGCATGCTCTACTGCAGGTAGATTTTTTTTAGGATTGCTTTTAATGTCTGTGTTTTTACATGTACATTTATTGATTAATATTAAACTACACAGAGATAAATAACATACATTTTCTAAACTAATCCAATCAGTTAGTTCAATTTATTGCACCCGTTACTAAAATTGTTGTACCAGTTTAAATGATTTAGGTAGTCTTAACAATTTTCGTAAGAAGAAGAACCCTGACAGTCATTCCGAATGCAGGTTGCGAGTGAATAACAATTTTAACTGTAGGATATCCCAACTCTACCTGGATTTCAATACAAATTACACATCACTTTGACAGCCAGCATAATGTGATTTGCAGGCCTGATTTGGTGTGCAAACCATGGCTTTCATCCTAACCACTGTATTAGGATGAAGCTAGGTCATGATACATGTAGTATGATAGTCATATTTTTAGGGATTCAGTAGGTGACAGCCACAAGCCATTGACATGGAAGAATTCAGTAATCATGTCTCTATCGTTAACAAATACAGTCATGGGTGGTAACTCTACCGTTCACTTGAAAATAAAAGGCACTTTGGGAAATATGCAAATTAAGTGTTACGTTTCACTCTGTAGGTGTTGCGTAATACTCTACAGTAGAGCTATGCAAACAACACAATCAAAGTTTCTATGAACAGTTTAAGAGTTGAATGGGGAACACTGCAACAGAGTTAAATCTTTAACACTTTCAAAATGTTATATTAACACCAGTTCAGTGGGACTGAAAATAGTGTACATTTAACACTTTCAGAGTTAAATGTACACCATTGATTTTGCTATGCAGGACTGTCCATTCATAGATAGGCAAACTGTTTGTATCGGTCACCCAAACGTCACCTCTGGAGAGTGATAGGCTGGTCGCTTTAGAGCCAGCTCATATTAAGAATCCAATGGACAACAGCAAAATAGAGTCAACTGATTTGAGGAAAATGGATGAACAAAAAATGTCTTGAGGAGAGAGGTGTAACGTAAAGTCTGTGTTCACCACTGGGATTTATTGTGCAGTCCATTACCCTGAAAAAAATAGAGATGATATTGTTAAAAACTGTATAGGGGCAATTCCATTGTAACGGAAGATTTTTCACTTTAAAATGTATGCCAAACAAAAACCATTGATCTCAAAAGTTTAACAAACCATACAACTCCATGCAGAAGGACAACCTTCAACAAGGAAGGGAAAAATCGGAGTCTCACCGTAATTCCGTTACCGTGGAATTGCACATAAGGCTAATGTCATAAATATGCATAGTGTAATGATAGTCCTAATGCAATGTGTGTGTGAAAAAAGACTGAATTGATTAGAGGACTGTCCATAACACCAGAAAGAAGTAAGAAACCCACAGGACGAATGAAGTGAAAGATAAGACAGGTCCAAAACAGGAACATCTCAATAAGAGAAAAAGGTGAAAAGAAAGAAACAAAAACAATATATTCTCTGGGAATGTAGAACTAAAAACCATCCAATAGGAATGTAGAACTAAAAACCATCCAATAGGAATGTAGAACTAAAAACCATCCAATGGGAATGTAGAACTAAAAACCATCCAATGGGAATGTAGAACTAAAAACCATCCAATAGGAATGTAGAACTAAAAACCATCTGATAGGAATGTAGAACTAAAAACCATCCAATAGGAATGTAGAACTAAAAACCATCCAATGGGAATGTAGAACTAAAAACCATCCAATGGGAATGTAGAACTAAAAACCATCCAATAGGAATGTAGAACTAAAAACCATCCAATAGGAATGTAGAACTAAACACCATCCAGTAAGCATGTACAAGAGCAGGAAGAGAATACACATGCTCGTCAAGGTGAAACATAGACAAAGAGAGAATTCATCAGGGGGAACCCGTAGGTAGAACAAGTTGCTATGGATACGGGTATAAGGCAGAGTTGAGAGGATTGCTTGTGCTGTGTGCAGCCTTAGGCTAGAGAAAGGTGAGGAGAATGTGTTTGTCCCAAATCGCACACTATTCCCGATTTAGTGCACTACTTTTGACCGGGCTCTGGTCAATCGTAGTGTAATATAAAATGAATAGTGTGCCATTTGAGACGCACACCTGAAGACATGGCCTGTCTATCTACACCTACACTGTGGCCCTGTTGTGTCTGTGTGTCTGCGGCCTCGTCGGTGCATACTGACAGGGTACTGTCCCCTCTGTGGGCCGGGGAGCAGTTGTTGATGGAGGCTCGGGGGATGCGAGACTCATAGGACATTTCCTGCTGCAGCCAGAGATACACATGGGCCACAACATGTACATCATTATCCAGACAAAAGAGAAGGGAAGAATATTTAAACAAATGGATATTAATAAGGGTCCTCTTTCTGTTTAAGAGATAATTGAAAAACAAAACAACAACAATCTGAGGCTGAGGCTGTGTGTGTGTGTGTGTGTGTGTGTGTGTGTGTGTGTGTGTGTGTGTGTGTGTGTGTGTGTGTGTGTGTGTGTGTGTGTGTGTGTGTGTGTGTGTGTGTGTGTGTGTGTGTGTGTGCATGGACAAACAACTGATGGCCAGTACTGACATTCCCCATTCCCTTGCTAATGATAGCTAGTTCTGTGGGCTGGTAGACAGAACTGCGGAGCTGACCACTGTAGCCGCTGTACGGGGACACAACCTTCGGACCTGAAAGATACAACAAGAAAACAGACAACATCTGAATAATACACATAGGGACAATGGATACTGTCTTTATATAACTACATATTCAACTGCAAATCTCAATCAATCCAACTTAGTCAGATATCCAGCTCTCAAATGTTATCCTCCTCTAGGTCAGGGGTATTCAACTCTTAACCTACAAGGGCCGTCGGCTGCTGGTTTTGTGTTCTACCCGATAATTAACTGCGCCAACCTGATCAGTCGCTGACTAGAACAATGAAAAACTCAGTGGAACTAGCTTTGAGGTCCAGAGTTGAGTTTGAGGGCTCTAGGTATTCAGTGTTCCCAAGCAACCAGTCATGACAAGATCATAAACCACTGATGTAGGCTATGAGGGTTGAATTCAGACCCAAGTTATGTGCGCGTCAACTGAACTTAATTCCCGTTTATGCAATTTTCTCTCTGTGCCTAGTCTGACAATTTAAGCATGGGGAAATTCATGTGCCAGCCATGTATTCGTTTAGGGTGGAGATCACATAAATAAGTTTGGCAGAGGTGTAGCTACAGATGCACCATAATTAGACATTGACTTAATTCCCTAATAATTACAGGAATAAGGTCTAGCTAACCTTTCAGTTCCAAGTAGAAAAACAGCTACTTTCATTTTCCTGATAGTATTAGCACCATTCTCCATGCACTGTAATTTATAAAGTGATAAGAGCTATTGATAAGAGTTGGTAAATGAGTAATCAGTTTGGATATGGGGATAAATATAAATAAATATATAACTGTTTTTAGATCTATTTTACGCTATGATCGCTGGAGACAAATGAAATCAGTCATATGGCGGCAAACTGAAAAGCACATCAACATGACAGGCATTTATGCCTCTTTGCCACAGGGAAGTATGAAATGCTGTGCCGTTATGCAGAATTTAAATTGTATGGCCTTTTAACTTTCAGGGATGAATCTTGGAGGCGCAAGATGCAAGGCATATCCGAGCAGAATGATAGTTGTGCCAACTTTAACCTTTGTGCACTCTAGAATATTTAATTATTTTCCCCAACTTTTCCCGTTTCCTACAATTCAATAAGCCAATATCGGTAGCGACCGTAAGTAATAACCACACACATTTTACTGCCAATTTAGTGTTAGTTCCTTTCAGTTGGTAGGTTTACTCTACATTTCATTGCATTGTTTGATTTAGACCATTTTTATTTGTTTCCTCTGTAAACGCTGTCACGTTCATGTGGTTGTTGCTGAGGGTCGCTAGCAATAACGAATAATATTGAATTACAAGTTACAAGGGACATGTAGCCTATTTGAATCATTGTGTAATGCAGATTCATAAATACTCTCCTAACTCTAAATCAGCGTTTTAGAAGGAGGTCACTGGAGAAACAGGTTTATACTCAGACTCGGATGCAGGTAAGCTATAAAGCTCAATTTACAAGACGTCAGTATCGCTATCCTTGTATATCTGTAATATTTACAATGAAAAAATTACTAAGGGTGCAGTTCAGTTTTCAGTGGGAAACTCAAGTTGTTCCGGTCATCAGGTTTATATTTGGACTCAGATGCAGCTAAGGTATCAAGCTCAATCTGTAAGATGTTAATGTTCGTGTTGCTACCCTCCTTGTATGTCTGTAATCCATACTTTCTACAACAACAACAAAAAATATTAAATGTGATGACATTCGATCAACGAGGAAAACTGAATGGAATACTGTCAAAAATACTGTGGGACTGACTTGCTATACTGTAATTGTCATAGCCCCAAATCAAAAAATAAACACGTAGGGGTGGTTTCCCAGACACTGATTAAGACTAATCATAGACTAAATTGGAGATTTAAGCTGGACTAACTGAAATAGAATTTCTCAGACATGGTTTAAAATAGTCTCAGACTTTCCCTAGTCCTGAATTACAAAGTCTGATTTCCAGAAGTCTGATTAGAACTAGTCTAGATTTAAGTAAAGGCTTAAACTAAACCTGGCCAGAGGCAGGTTTAACTTCAGATTAATTGATGTTGGCCTCCAGATTGACCTTAGCAATAGAGGAAAATGGATTACCTGGACTATTTTAATGATGATGAAAGAGTTCCATTTAGTCCAGACAGAAGGGTGGTTATGGACAGGAGCAACCCACTGAATGATTTTGATGAAATCAACTTTCGTGACCGTTTTCGCATGTACAAAGCAACTGCAGCAGACATAATTAGTCTGCTTGAGACAAGCGTAAGTAAGTGAACCAACTGTGTGCAAAATAGTCCACAAAGTGTGCAAAGCTATATGTGAACTGAAGGACGACTACATCAAGTTTCCTGATGCTGCTGGCCAAGCCAACTACAAGGTGGAGTTCTTTGAATATGGAAACTTCCCTGGAGTCATTGGCTGTATTGATGGATGTCATATTCACAATAAAGTTACCTCAGATGATTGAAGACAACAATTGCCACAGATTGATGATGAACAAAAGTTTAATTTCACAAATTGAGATATCGGGACCCTGAACTGGTGCTGGTTTCAGTAGAACATTGGTACTGCTGCTGCTTCATGTTTCTCTCTTCCTCCCTCATGGCTAACTCAACATTAAGTATTTTCATCTTCATTTCATGTTCATCTTGTAAATACTTTAATTTGTGCTCATGGAATTCCATGGCCAGTTTCTCGTGCATGGTCAGCCTCTTGGTCCTTCTCATCTGGCCAGAATTAGTTACACCATCGTCCCTCCAGGCTGCTGCAGCTGTAGTGGGCTGACTTTCATCCTGTCTCAGGACCTCCAAGCTCTGGTGATCATCTGAAAAGTATTATATTGCAGCATTAGTGAACAATATGTATTCAGAAGTTCAGTTCATGAAATATTTAAGGTTATATGACTGCAAGAAATGACTGACAACAATACATATTCTCTGCAGTTTAAGGATGGCACATATTGAATTAATGTGGCCTACCAAATGAAGATTGGAACGGGGCCCCATCTGAACTGTCCAAATGATCATCATCAGGTATACCTTCCAGGGGCTGCTGGCTATCAATGATCGAAGTCAACAAGTGTCCTAGGTCATCAGTCTCCGGTCTTTCTGGGGTCCACCACCAGTCTTGAAACGCTCCCTACGTGCAACAGCATTTGTCTTCTTTAAGTTTATTTTCATGTTTTTCCACAGGATCTTAGAAAGATGAGACAATATAAAAAAATTAAATTCTGTATGATGCTGTTTGTAATGTACTTGGATCAAAAATGAAGCAACATTTCAAAGTGACTGACATGTAAAAGTAGACCAACAATAATACAATAGCTTACCTGAAGTTGTTGAAGTGTCCTGTTGCTTACTTTTTCATTCGAGTTAAATTCATTGCAAATTGAAGTCCAAGCATTCTTTTTCTTATTTTCTGTTGCTGAATCATGCTGTTTGTTCTCAATAATTGGGTGGTTTGACACAATTTGCTTCAAAAGGTTCCTTTCAAAGTCACTGAAATTCTTTGAACGTTGTCTTTTACCTTTGTCCATTGTTTGGTTGGGTGATTTACTCCAGTTCCACACACACAATGTTAATGTTTCTTAAGGGTCCAGTCCTGGTTTTTGAAGCAACCTCAGGTCTGCACCAAGTGCACAACATTACTCTAATTGGGCTTCACAGAGAGTAGCTAGTTAGTCTTTATTAACCTTAGTCTGCAACTCCCTAGTCGGGTACTACTTAATCTCAAATAAAGCAATGTCTCGGAAATTAATTTAATTTAAGTAGAATTAGCCTAGTCCTCATTTATTTTAAACTCTGTCTGGGAAACCGCCCCTGACTGTTTAACTAATACTTAACTACTTAACTAAAAGGAGATTAATATGCATATTTTGAGGGCTTTCTTTATTGATCCCTGTTCTCTCAATATATTCTAGTGAGTCTGTCGAGAAAATTAAGATTAAAAGGTACACCGTATTTAAGGGATAGTTTTAGATAAATGTACTGAAAACCCTACAGAAGGAAAATTCCATGAGAAAATCTGTTGGCCAACAAGAGGGAGGGCTTTTGGCGGTTTAACTAAATTTATTCAGTGCGCATAAGGGAGCCACACACAAAGAGCTCGTTACGCACTTGCATAATGTAAGTCTGAATACCAAATACTGAGAAGTGCTTAAATCAAAACACGTAAAAAATTTATAGATTTCCTGAGTCTGAATTGGCCCCTAACTGTATTATCTCCCTTGTGCATTCAACTGTGTATCCTCTATAAACAATGGTAGTGCGAATCAGACCTATGCAGAAAATAGTTGTATTTTGTAGCTTGTTTGAAAATGCCAACTTTTCAAATACTCAAGGTAGTCGAATATAGAGAATCAACTAAAGGCAACTATTGGCAATTACTTCCTTTGATATTCAAATACAGGTCTCAGAAAAACAAATAATTCTTGAAGGTATTTGAATATATGCAAGTTATTTTAAAACAACCAAAATGTATTTATTGGCTGCTAAATATTTGATGAAGAACCAAAAACTAGAACAGGTAGTTTAATTAGTCAAAATATATTATCATTAACACATGGAATTTATCAATCGAAATAATGGAAATAAATAATGGACAAAACTGATTTTGTTTTATTGGTTAACATTTATTTTTCAGGGTTTCTTTACATCATGCATTACATGAATGTTTACATCATTGTCATAGCCTATGGTTCTTTAACGGTAATTTTAGATCTTGGTTAAACATTTAAGATGGTGATTGCATTTGATGAACTTCAGCGTATCAAATGTTTTGTCAATCATTGAGCAACGGTCAGGCCTGAACGTTTTTCCAGTGATGCTGAAACAAACATAATTTCCTTATTCTGTCCAATGCCATCAGTTATATAGGTTCAGGTACATCCCTCATTCCCAAATGAATGGAAAAGATCATCACAGAATGAAACCAGGGAATTACATAGCACTTATCTTTCCATTTAGCATTGAGGAATATATATGGATCTACACAACAAATGACCTGGGACATGGACTTACAAGACACATTTTTGTGTTAAAAAATAGAATTAATAATAATAATTAACACTGACAAGGTTGAATCAACACTGAAAGTGTGGAGTTTGTGGACCCATATAGACACCAGAAAAATCTTAAATTAACACACTGCTTAGTGTAAAGCCTTATTCAAATATTTGACAGAGTGCCTTTCGAGAAAATTGTACCGTTACCATCCATGACTGATTTGTTAGTGACAGAGACATGGTTGTTGTATTCATACAGTACATTTTCAGTCCTATGGACTTAACCATGTGAGATCCTAAGTGAGTATGTTATCTATAAAAAAAAAAAACATTTATTGAACCTAATACCATACGTATTTCATCAGGCCTTATTTTGAGAGCCTAATTTTACTGTAATAAAGGGTGTGAAACTCATACACATAACTTTGCCCATCATTATATTATATTTCCCAGCATGCTCTATTGCAGGTTGATTTTTAGAATTGTTTGTTTCAATATTCACATTTATTAATCTTATGCTACACGAAGATACATAACATACATTTTTTCTAAACAAATCCATTCAGTTAGATTTTTTGCAACCGTTACTGAAATGTTTGTTCCAGTTTAGTTGGGTTAGGTAGTCTCTTCCCAAAATGTCCAACCATGGTGCTCATTCTGAATGCAAGTTGCAGGTGAATAAAAATGTTAACTGTTGGGTAGCTTAACTCCAGCTGGATTCCAGTAGAAATTAGACAATCCATTTGCAAGACAGTATAATACTGCAGGACATGGAGTTAGGATTCCAAGACTCTGCAGACTATTGCAAAATTCCAAGATTTTCCAAAAGTCTTCTTTGGAAGTTTTCTGGAAATGGAAGCAGGAAATCCAAAATCCTTCAAACAGGATATTACAAGCCTACTCGCATACCAATTATGCACTCATAACTAAAGGTACAAAAGATAACTTTACTGGGTAGCGTTTGTACCCCCTTAGGAACAAATCAAAAAACATAATCTTAGAGCACTATACAACAGCCTGGAATTCATGGTTTACAGGCCACAAAGTGATGTGAAATTCCTATTGTAATCCAGACAGTGTGGGGACCATTTCAATAATGGGTGCAATAAATCCAAGTAACATATTTCATTAGTTTAGAAACTGTTTGCAATTTATATGAGTAGCATCAGACAAATGAATGAATGAATGAATGTACATGCACAAACATAGATATTGAAACAAACAATTCTAAAAATAAAGCAGCAATAGAGCATGCTGGGAAATTTGATAATGCTGGCCGTGGTTTTGGTTCAAAGTGATGTGTGTGAGTTTCAGACCCCTGTATTAGGGTAAAACAAATTATGCCTTATGAAATAGGTAATGTAATTAGTTCATATTCTTAACTACCTTTTTTTATGATGGCTTAGGATCTCACCTGGTGAAGTTCACAGGATGGGAAATGGATGAATGCAACAACCATTTCTCTGTCCTTAACAAATACAGTCATGGGTGGTAACTCCACAATTTATTCAAAAGGCAAGGCACTCTGGGAAACTAAGCAGTGTGTTAATTTATCACTGTTCCGGTGTCTATATGGATCCACAGACTCAACACTTGATTGAACACTGCTTACTGTAACGCCTTAACAATTCTATATTTTTTAAGTAACACTGAAGAATTTGCTGTGCGGTATAGTGTCACAACTTATTTATACTTATCTGTTCACAATATCATTGGTTGATTGTTAAGACTTGATTATCTACACCTGGGGCCTGTTCAAGAGAATGAAAATGTACAAAATGTTCAGATGTTCTGATTCAGAGGGGTTGGGTTAAATGTGGAAGACACATTTCAGTTGAATTCATTCTGTTGTGCAACTGATTAGGTATCTATGGAGACGGCACAGTAACGCAAACACAAGCATTGATATTGGGACTGAGTCAGAGCTGAGGAGTTTGTTGTGTCAGCGTTTATGTATGCATGGGACACTGATTAGGTCACTGTTCTATTCTAGACATTTACTAACGTGTGAGTAATTACAAACTCCCATTGAATCACCTGGTAGATCTGTGGTAATAGAACATGTGTGTGGGAAAGGCGACTCGGTTGCTTAACTACTTTGGGAGCAGTGGGGCGCACTCCCGACACTACCCGGTGAAATGTAAGGCGCCAAATTCAAAATCCAAAAGTTGAATTATTAAACATTCATCAATATACAAGTGTTGCATAGTCATCAAAAGCTCTGCTTCTTGGCAATATCAGATTTCAGAAAGGCTTTACGGCGAAAGCACAACATTTGATTGTTTGAGGATAGCACCTTCCAATATTTACCATTATCATAAATTCATAAACCAGTGCGGTTCACACAAAACCCATATCACAGCGAAAACAAATCCCTTACCTTTCGAAAAACTTCTGCTGAGGGCTTCCCAAGTGTCCAACGAAGACATCCAATGGTTCTTTTGTTAGAAAAAGTCATTTATTATATCCATAAATCTCCGTTTGGTTGGCGCGTTAGGTTCAGAAAATCCAACGTCGAATCGCCCATTGAAACGTGAAGAGAACGCGCTCAAATATACCTATAAACGTTTCCTAAACAAATCAAAGACCAGTTATAATGCATCCTTAGCTATCCTTTTATGAATATTAGCAATAATATTTCACTCGGATGGTCACCTAAATGTTATATAAGTAAAATAAAGTGGGGCGCGCACCCAGTCTCGCGCCCGAGAAATCTTGTTGACATCTGAGCTCCCTTGACCATTTCCTCTTCCTATCCGTTTTGCTTACTAATATCCCTCCCAGTCTTTGTATAGAGACTGCTGACATCTAGTGGAAGCCATAGGTACTGCAGTCTCAGTCCTGGTTAAAATACAAATTAATAGGCAGCCTGGAGAAGAAGGTCAAGTACAAAAGAAAATGCAAATCCGTATGGATTTTCCTCTGGTTTTCGCCTGCTATATCAGTTCTGTTATACTCACAGACATTATGTTAACACTTTTAGAAACTTCTGAGTGTTTCCTATCCAATAGTACTAGTTATGTGCATATCCTATTTTCTGGGCCTGAGTGGCAGGCATTTTACTTTGGGCACGCCAGACTCTCCAAAACCGTCACCTCTGCTGCTGCTCCCCAAGAAGTTAACTTCTAAATAAGTCCTCTGGCTAAACATAGACAGTGACTGACTAGTTAATGTTCTCATAGCGCTCTCTCATCATGAACGACATCGTCCTTTGTTCTCAGTCTTTACCAGAAAAGGTTCATTTGTTTTAAAACAAACATTTCCCTTTACTATTTAATATAATCGACAAATATGGAAGGGTTATTTTTCTCACAACGTTCTCCGTTCTCTTCTCATTATTAGTTTGATTGGCTAGGCAGAATGTCATTTTGTTTTATTCATTCAAACATGATATTCCAGTTCTTAAGGATCTGCCCCTTTTTTTCAATTTCCGCCTAAAACGACATGCCTGTAGCTCAGGACTTGAAGCAAGGATATGCATATTCTTGGTACCATTTGAAAGGAAACACTGAAGTTTGTGGAAATATGAAAGAAATGTAGGAGATTATAACACATTAGATCTGGAAAAAGATCATATTTTTTCCATCTTTGAAACGCAAGAGAAAGGCCATAATGTATTATTCCAGCCCAGTTGGAATTTAGATTTTGGTTTTAGACTGATCCAATGAACCATTGCATTTCTGTTCAAAATGTTGTATCAAGACTGCCCAAATGTGCCTAATTTGTTTATTAATGACTTTTCATGTTCAAAACTGTGCACTCTCCTCAAACAATAGCATGGTATTATTTCACTGTAATAGCTACTGTAAATTGGACAGTGCAGTTAGATTAACAAGAACTTAAGCATTCTGCCAATATCAGATATGCCTATGTCCTGGGAATTCTTTTGGTTACTTACAACCTCATGCTAATCGCATTAGCCTAAGTTAGCTCAACCGTCTCACAGGGGACCCACCGATCCTGAAGAAGTTTTAATGAATGCTGTATGTTCCTCTATCTTCTAATATTGTCTTGATAGGGCGTGGTGCCAGCTGATCTCTCAGCAGACCAGGACATACAGTAAGCTAATCTCTCAGTCAGGACAGAGCTGCTAACTCATAAGGCGCCATCCGCCATCCACATTACCATGTGCTATTATCTCTCCCTCCCACTCTAACCTAAGCCATGGGATGCATCCCAAAGGGCACCCTATTCCCTATATAGTGCACTAAGTTTGACCAGAGACCTATGTGCCCTGGTCTAAAGAAGTGCATGCACTACATAGGAAATAGGGTGCCGTTTAGAACGCAACACTTGTGGTGATGAGATGAGGCTAGGGCAGGCTGAGGGCAGGTAGAGCAGCATCAAAGAGATAGAGTGGGAGGAGAGGCGGGACACAGTGTCCTGTCTGGCCCCGCTGCATCCTCTAGATCAGATACGGGTCACCAACAGGATTAAAACCATATCAGCATATCAAATTATGAAGAGTTTGGAGAACGTGAACTGGGTGTGAAATTCATTACCGTTTTCGATGACATTCATTGTTACTTCTTCACTGATAGTGTGTGAAGATCGCTCCATGCAGACAACAATGTTCCCTTATTCATGTGTCTGACTGTACTGATGCAAGCTTCAGTGGCCCTCTTAATGAACCTCCTCTAATGTTTGCTAGGTGTGTTAGAAACATCCACTGTATGTGATGTGCCAGCAAGAGGACAAAACATCCCGTCGTCTAGTGAAGTTTACTAATTAGTGAAGCCAGGTAATTAGTGGGTCAACAAGTGTCAGTGTGTGTGTGTGAATGTGTGTGCAGCTTACGTGTGTGTGTATGTGTGCGTGCTTGGGTCTGCATGCATGAGTGTATGTCTACATACCTGAGTTCTCATCCATAGAGAAAGCCTTGTTCTCCATAAACATATTCTGGGCTCCTTGATCCTTCAGGATGGTCTCGTAGCCCACCCCTCTATTGGGGTACAGGTCCTCTCCGAACCCCGGCGCCACCCCGTCCTCCTGAGTCAGAGAGCAGATCTCTGGGATGGTGTAGAGGACCAGGAACACCCAGGCGTTGCTGACCAGGGCGATGGCCAGGGTAGGGTCATCCCAGCTGGGTCCACCGGTCATCAGGTTCCCCCAGGCGTACATGGTGATCCAGGCCACCCAGATGAACACAGAGAGGAGACCCGTAACGAGGAGAAAGGCTCCCTCCTGGCGTCTCTGCTTGTGTTTCCCGCACAGGGGAGGGTAAGGATGCCACCATGACAGCTAGGAGAAGATTCAGTACGTAGATCAGCGCCATTACGAAGTCCTGGTTGGCGATGTTACAGGGCATGTCGGTGGCCGTGCCTAGTGCTGTCCCTGTAACGTTGATCGGTGACGGTGGGTAGCGAACAATGGTAATGATCAGCCACTCTGTGTTGATGACCACCTCCACCAGCCAGAGCCCCAGGGCTCCCAGACACAGAACCCAGGCCCGGGGCCCCTGATCCCCCCTGCGGGCCAGGAGGTTCAGCCTCACACACTGCATGAGAAGACACGCGAAGCACCCGGCGAACAGCACCCCCGAAGAGGAAGCGTCGCGAGGCACAGGTGGCAAAGTCCTTCCCTACGATGAAGGAGAAAGTGAGGCAGAAGAGGCCCAGGGTACAGATCAGGATGCAGGCATGGAGCCCCACGGAGCTCCTCTTGTTCTTGTCTGTGATGAAGGGTAGGCTGGCCAGGAGGACGATGAGGAGGATGATGGAACCCACCACGCCGGCCGCTGCGAATGACTCCAGTACGATGCCCCATACGGCACTGAGGTCACACAGGCTATAGTACAGAGAGCCTACATTGGAGCCACACCCCCCTGGGGTCACGCTTGCGGCCATCGAGACGGGGAGAGACCAGAAAGTGACAGCGGTCGGGAGCAGAAGGAGATGAAGCCTTTTGAATGTCTGATCCATGGAATTCAGCAGAACCTGTTCACACAGAAAGAGAACAAGGAGAGTCTGAGTTTGTTGGCATCCGAGAAGGTTATTTAAGAGGATGAGAAGTGAGAAACTAATGACTTTGTCATCCCTTCAAAAGAGTCACTCTCAATACACCTAACCAGATAAATCTAAGTCAGGAGCAAACAAATAAAATCATACTGTAATCAGGATGTAATGGCGTTTACCCACATCACACAAGCAACTGATGGAGAGATTCTGTTTCTGTTCAAAATGGCTAGATTTCAATGTTTCCTCGGGAGGTATATAAGCCAGCAACACAAAAACACAAGTGGAGGTATTGCTGAAGCTGGCATTGATCCCTTCTAAGAATCATTGAGTGACTTGCAGGATAAATTAGGGTTAAGTGCCTTGCTCAAAGGCACATAAATATGCTTAATGGCCCAACACTCTTAACCATTAGGCTACCTGCAGCCCCAGTGATAACACTTTGGAATGCCAATTGAGACACTCTTGTTGAGTCACACTCATAGGATAGCATAGTACAGGAAACACACTCACAGCACATACTGTATGTGCTGCTCTAACTATAAGTTGATCTTGAGATGAGGTGCCATGAGCCTTTCAAGGTTTTCTAGTTTCATACCAAAACTTCTCCCCGTGAAGAGTTTGTCAAACCCATCTAAACAACTGTCAAATTGTTTTAATAAGCATCCCTACAGTAGTCCCAGACGTCTTTTAGTGCTGTGCCATGCCGTTTGTCTCTGTCCCTGTCAGATTACACAATGCTGAGTTGACAACAGCCATCTTATAACCAAATAGATGGAGTTGTTGTGGTGGCGGATAATGTTTAGTTTCCTGCCATGGAGCCACTGCTTAGCCATAAGGTAAATACTTTCCAGGTGCATTAATTCAATAACCCTCATCTAATAAACTTTTCTGGCCGCAATTCTGCCAATAATGTAACAAAGCTGATGTTGGGGACTAGGGAGTAAGTAGCACAACATCCGTCAATTGTTTGTGGAGGGAAGTGAAAGACAATTGTTTTGGACCTCTTGATCTCACACATACAAACATGTGCACAGGCTAGTGCCACACACACTCACACACACACTCTCACTCACACTCTCACTCTCTCTCACACACATACACACTCACACTCACACTCACTCTCACACTCTAATTCACACTCACACTCTTACTCACACTCACACTCTCACTCTCACACACACACACTCACACAAACTCACACTCATACTCACATGCACTCTCACCCTCACACTCTCACTCTCACCCTCTGTCTCACTCACACTCTCACTCACACTCACACTTTCTCACACACACACTCACACAAACTCTTACTCTCACTCTCACTCACACTCTCAGTTTCACTCTCACTCTCACACACACACACACACACACACACACACACACACACACACACAAACATGGTCTCTGTGTTCCCAACCTTAAAACCACGAAAAAGCATGGATATGTTAACCACTCCTCTTCTGCCATTAACTCTTTCAATCACCAACTAAGGTCATTCAACCTTAAACTGAATACCATGAAGAATTTATTTTTTGTTTCACTCATTGGTTGATACTGGTACTCCCTGTATATAGCTCCACATTGATCTGGTACTGGTACTCCCTCTATATAGCTCCACATTGATCTGGTACTGGTACTCCCTCTATATAGCTCCACATTGATCTGGTACTGGTACTCCCTCTATTCAGCTCCACATTGATCTCGTACTGGTACTCCCTCTATATAGCTTCACATTGATCTGGTACTGGTACTCCCTCTATATAGCTCCACATTGATCTGGTACTGGCACTCCCTCTATTCAGCTCCACATTGATCTGGTACTGGTACTCCCTGCATATAGCTCCACATTGATCTGGTACTGGTACTCCCTCTATATAGCTCCACATTGATCTGGTACTGGTACTCCCTCTATATAGCTCCACATTGATCTGGTACTGGTACTCCCTGTACATAGCTCCATTCTTTTATTTTATTTGTATTATTAAACTCTGCCTCGTTGGGAAGGGCTCATCAGCAAACATTTCACGGTAAAGTCTACTCCAGTTGTATTCGGCGCATGTGACAAATACAATTTGATTTGATTTGAAATGTCGTTTCTCCTTTTATCTGTATTATTCTCAATCCATCGCAAATAGAAATCTCAAAACCTTGCTGAAGACTTGACAGGCAGCAGCTCTGACAAATCACTCCAGAATATCACTCTTTCAAACCAATGAAATTACAGAGAAGGCAGGAATATAATGTTGCAGAAAAAGGGCTCACCTGCTCAGGTGTGTGCTGTGCGTGCAACAAAAGTGACAGTCAGTGCTGTCTTCATCTGAAAATTTATCGATTAACATGTAAGTGTATATAAGCAGTGGTTCCTGGGGAACCAAAGGGGTGCAAATTTTTGTTTCTACCCACATGTACATACTGTATTACCTCAATTACCTAGCACACCTGCACATTGACTCGGTACTGGTTCTCCTTGTATATAGCCTCATTATTGTTTTTATTGTCTTACTATTTCCTTTAATTTAATTTAGCAAATATTTGTCTTACATTTTAACACTGCACTGTTGGGAATGGGCTCGTAAGTAAGCATTTCACTGTAAAGTCTACACCTGTTGTATTCACATGTGATCAATACACATTATATAAACTCATCAGGCTTTGATGATTTGAATCAGGTGTGTTAGTTGTTTTGTAAAAATGGATACCCTCAGGATTAAGAAACACTTGGCTATATTGTGTTAATATTCCATATTTTGGACATCTATAAAAGAAAAATGAATTTAACCTTTATATAACATGACATACATAACGTTTCCATGTGCTTTGCCAAAGTTCGAATCACAAAATCTCTTCACAACAGATACATGAAGCTCAACTATAGGCTTTGAACTAACTATTAAATCTTTTTTGGAACAATTTACAAAAACCCACGAAAGTCTCTACTGGCTTTTGAGTGTCACTATTAGACCGTGCGTATTGGTTGTGTTACTAAACATTTAACTGTACCTCCATCTCTTCACAAATTAAATGAATCTGTTGAGGACCTTACCTTCGGATGTCTGACTGTTGTAAATCTTTGGTGGTCCTTGATATTGCCACTACTTGCAATTCACCTGTTCCAACCCACACTGACAAAAAAAAAACGCGCTCTACATTGTCCCCAGGTAGCCTACATCCAGTGGGCTAAAAGGTGATAGCTCTTAGAAGATGTTGCCTATATTCCGTTTCTAGTGGTTTTGAATTACACTGCAATCTCTGCTTTTGGTCAGTTCTGAAATATTGAAGTCGGGGTTGGATCTCACAATACTAGACTTCTAGAGCTGTTCATGCGGAGCGATTGGTCCCTGGATAGCGACTGCCTACTCTCTCTCTCTCTCTCTCTCTCTCTCTCTCTCTCTCTCTCTCTCTCTCTCTCTCTCTCTCTCTCTCACACACACACACAAACACCATTTTGATTAATACTAACAGGGTCGAGTGTTACTGTAAATAGAATAATACAAGGAACTTTTTGTCCTGTTAACTCTACAAGGAGAACAAATACAATGGATTACTTCGAAGGGAAGGGGGAATGTGTGAAAAACTTTCTAATTGACACTTTACAAAGGTGTCTGATTCGAATAAGTCAAGCTTGCACATAAATTACTGCACTGCCAGGAAAAGTATTTGCAAAGTCTATTTTCAAAGTCTTCGCGCCAGTCGTGCATTCCATGTCCAATTTGCTGCATTTGACCGTGGTGACCTCGAAGGTATTCAAAGTGTCTTCTCCCCGCTCCATGGATAGAACATTTACATGCAATTGGGTCATCAAGACTAGAAGTAGACCATTGTAAATAAATTAGGCTATCTATTCGCGCCTCTCCTCAGAACATTTATAGCCTATGGTGAAATAGAGACTCCCAATGTGTCAATAGCCTAGTTTTGCATCTGCACACACAATAGGATGTAAAAAAGTATGTATGAGGAGACACCTGGTGGTAGGGCAGTGGTTACTAGACTAGTAGGCCTAGTCCAACTGTTGATCCTTTTGACGTCAAAGCTACAAGGTGGCGGCACACTCCATGAACTTGAATATGTCACAATTTGAAATGCAGCCCCTTTGCTTTTGATTGTGATAATACCATTGTTTTCGTCTTCCTTCTAAACAGTCAGTGTCAACTTTACAACTAGAGTGTGAGAAAAACACTTCTTCCACCCTCCTGTGTAAAAGAAAGCATATTTGTTAGACAGTGTTGTTGCCTGGTTGATACCTTCTCTCCTGTCTCTGTAAGCTGCCCACCCTTTCCCGCCACACCACAATGACACAATCAACGTGGCTTCTAAAAGGACAAATAGAAGAATAGCTGCTTGCCTCCGGTTTCTTTCCTCCGGTGGTTGTTGCTGTTATTGCCCATGTGACAAGGTAACTTCATCCAAAAATACATCACCTGGCTATCCATGATGTGTGTTGTGGTACAGACACAGCTACAGTGGGGCAAAAAAGTATTTAGTCAGCCACCTATTGTGCAAGTTCTCTCACTTAAAAAGATGAGAGAGGCCTGTAATTTTCATCATAGGTACACTTCAACTATGACAGACAAAATGAGGAAAAAAAATGCAGAAAATCACATTGTAGGATTTTTAATGAATTTATTTGCAAATGATGGTGGAAAATAAGTATTTGGTCAATAACAAAAGTTTATCTCAATACTTTGTTATATACCCTTTGTTTGGTAATGACAGAGGTCAAACGTTTTCTGTAAGTCTTCACAAGGTTTTCACACACTGTTGCTGGTATTTTGGCCCATTCCTCCATGCAGATCTCCTCTAGAGCAGTGATGTTTTGGGGCAGTCGCTGGGCAACACGGACTTTCAACTCCCTCCAAAGATTTTCTATGGGGTTGAGATCTGGAGACTGGCTAGGCCACTCCAGGACCTTGAAATGCTTCTTCACGAAGCCACTCCTTCGTTGCCCGGGCGGTGTGTTTGGGGTCATTGTCATGCTGAAAGACCCAGCCACGTTTCATCTTCAATGCCCTTGCTGATGGAAGGAGGTTTTCACTCAAAATCTCACGATACATGTCCCCATTCATTCTTTCCTTTACACGGATCAGTCGTCCTGGTCCCTTTGCAGAAAAACAGCCCCAAAGCATGATGTTTCCACCCCCATGCTTCACAGTAGGTATGGTGTTCTTTGGATGCAACTCAGCATTCTTTGTCCTCCAAACACGACGAGTTGAGTTTTTACCAAAACGTTCTATTTTGGTTTCATCTGACCATATGACATTCTCCCAATCCTCATCTGGATCATCCAAATGCTCTCTAGCAAACTTCAGACGGGCCTGAACATGTACTGGCTTAAGGAGGGGGACACGTCTGGCACTGCAGGATTTGAGTCCCTGGCGGCGTAGTGTGTTACTGATGGTAGGCTTTGTTACTTTGGTCCCAGCTCTCTGCAGGTCATTCACTAGGTCCCCGTGTGGTTCTGGGATTTTTGCTCACCGTTCTTGTGATCATTTTGACCCCACGGGTGAGATCTTGCGTGGAGCCCCAGATCGAGGAAGATTATCAGTGGTCTTGTATGTCTTCCATTTCCTAGTAATTGCTCCCACAGTTGATTTCTTCAAACCAAGCTGCTTACCTATTGCAGATTCAGTCTTCCCAACCTGGTGCAGGTCTACAATTTTGTTTCTGGTGTCCTTTGACAGCTCTTTGGTCTTGGCCATAGTGGAGTTTGGAGTGTGACTGTTTGAGGTTGTGGACAGGTGTCTTTTATACTGATAACAAGTTCAAACAGGTGCCATTAATACAGGTAACGAGTGGAGGACAGAGGAGCCTCTTAAAGAAGAAGTTACAGGTCTGTGAGAGCCAGAAATCTTGCTTGGTTGTATGTGACCAAATACTTATTTTCCACCATAATTTGCAAATAAATTCATTAAAAATCCTACAATGTGATTTTCTGGATTTTTTTTCCTCATTTTGTCTGTCATAGTTGAAGTGTACCTATGATGAAAATTACAGGCCTCTCTCATCTTTTTAAGTTGGAGAACTTGCACAATTGGTGGCTGACTAAATACTTTTTTGCCCCACTGTAGCTATATGAATGTGACATATGGACAGAGACACAATTGTGTTTTACTTCTGTGCCTGGGAATAGCCTTTAAAGAACAGCCTTCTTTAAATCACATCCCCATTTAATCTACACTGTGGGCCAGGGCCCTCAACTTGCGGGCAAACATTTAGTTCCTTGCGGGCAAACATTTAGTTCATTTCCTAAAATTCTACACATTTTGCCATCAGGCAAAGAGAAAATATTGAAGTTTTTTAAGCATTTTTGCTAGAATTATACACTGCTCAAAAAAATAAAGGGAACACTTAAACAACACAATGTAACTCCAAGTCAATCACACTTCTGTGAAATCAAACTGTCCACGTAGGAAGCAACACTGATTGACAATAAATTTCACATGCAATAAAGGAGTGGTTCTGAAGGTGGTGACCACAGACCACTTCTCACTTCTATGCTTCCTGGTTGATGTTTTGGTCACTTTTGTATGCTGGCGGTGCTTTCACTCTAGTGGTAGCATGAGACGGAGTCTACAACCCACACAAGTGGCTCAGGTAGTGCAGCTCATCCAGGATGGCACATCAATGCGAGCTGTGGCAAGAAGGTTTGCTGTGTCTGTCAGCGTAGTGTCCAGAGCATGGAGGCGCTACCAGGAGACAGGCCAGTACATCAGGAGACGTGGAGGAGGCCGTAGGAGGGCAACAACCCAGCAGCAGGACCACTACCTCCGCCTTTGTGCAAGGAGGAGCACTGCCAGAGCCCTGCAAAATGACCTCCAGCAGGCCACAAATGTGCATGTGTCTGCTCAAATGGTCAGAAACAGACTCCCTGAGGGTGGTATGAGGGCCCAACGTCCACAGGTGGGGGTTGTGCTTACAGCCCAACACCGTGCAGGACGTTTGGCATTTGCCAGAGAACACCAAGATTGGCAAATTCGCCACTGGCGCCCTGTGCTCTTCACAGATGAAAGCAGGTTCACACTGAGCATGTGACAGACGTGACAGAGTCTGGAGACACCATGGAGAACGTTCTGCTGCCTGCAACATCCTCCAGCATGACCGGTTTGGCGGTGGGTCAGTCATGGTGTGGGGTGGCATTTCTTTGGGGGGCCGCACAGCCCTCCATGTGCTCGCCAGAGGTAGCCTGACTGCCATTAGGTACCGAGATGAGATCCTCAGACCCCTTGTGAGACCATATGCTGGTGCGGTTGGCCCTGGGTTCCTCCTAATGCAAGACAATGCTAGACCTCATGTGGCTGGAGTGTGTCAGCAGTTCCTGCAAGAGGAAGGCATTGATGCTAAGGACTGGCCTGCCCGTTCCCCAGACCTGAATCCAATTGAGCACATCTGGGACATCATGTCTCGCTCCATCCACCAACGCCACGTTGCACCACAGACTGTCCAGGAGTTGGCGGATGCTTTAGTCCAGGTCTGGGAGGAGATCCTCAGGAGACCATCCGCCACCTCATCAGGAGCATGCCCAGGCGTTGTAGGGAGGTCATTCAGGCACGTGGAGGCCACACACACTACTGAGCCTCATTTTGACTTGTTTTAAGGACATTACATCAAAGTTGGATCAGGCTGTAGTGTGGTTTTCCACTTTAATTTTGAGTGTGACTCCAAATCCAGACCTCCATGGGTTGATAAATTTGATTTCCATTGATAATTTTTGTGTGATTTTGTTGTCAGCACATTCAACTATGTAAAGAAAAAAGTATTTAATAAGATTATTTCATTCATTCAGATCTATGATGTGTTATTTTAGTGTTACCTTTATTTTTTTTGAGCAGTGTATATATTTTTGCTATGCGGCATAGAGAAGATTTAGCTGTTTTATAACACATTTCATGTAATTCTACTCATTTTGCCATGGGGCAGGGAGAATATTTTGCAGTTCTACAACAAATTTCCTGCAATTCTATATATTTTTGCCATGACTCATACCATTTTAATATGATGTCTGAGTGAAAGGGACTAACAACATCAATGAGAGCCCCCTGGATGTCAGGGCCCCTGGACAATTCAACCATAGTTTAGATAGCTGGCTAGACTAACTGAGCAAGCAAAAAAATTGTTAGCTGACATGGGTTGAGTGACTGTCAGTGACTGACAAAACAAGTGATAAACTGCTGATGCACAATTACATTTCAAATTACACCTTGTGTATTCTACTATTCTAACACTCAAGCTAAGCCATCCATTGATCGGGGCCCCTAAGCGACCACTTATGTCGTTTATGCCTAGGGCTGGCCCTGCTGTAGGCTATTTTCTCCAGAGGTGTCTCTCTCTCCACAGAATCCTCACTGTGTGAACATATAAACCTCCAGAGATTCTAGGTTGTTATCATTGAGCGTCACAGTAAGGTGCAGAACGTTCAATTCACCTAGGGGGCAGGGAGACTCCCAGCTCCGCCATTGACAACTGAATGTAGTTTTCAAGGGATTGTCTAATACATTTTACAACTATTTTGTTGTAATATGATCACCTCTTGAAGAGCAGTTAGATTCTTCCGATTACTCTATGCAAAGGACAACCATCTCTGCAGCACTCCACCAATCAGGCCTTTATGGTAGAGTGGTCAGACGGAAGCCACTCCTCAGTAAAAGGCACATGACAGCCTGCTTGGAGTTTGCAAAAAAGGCACCTAAAGGACTCTTAGACCATGAGAGACAAGGTTCTCTGGTCTGATGAAACCAAGATTGAACTCTTTGGCCTGAATGCCAAGCGTCACATCTGGAGGAAACCAGGAACCATACCTTTGGTGAAGCATGGTGGTGGCATCATCATTCTGTGGGGATGTTTTTCAGTGACAGGGACTGGGAGACTAGTAGGGCTCAAGGGAAAGATGAACAGAACAAAGTACAGAGAGATCCTTAATGATAACCTGCTCCAGAGCGCTCAGGACCACAGACTGGGGTGAAAGTTTACCTTCCAACAGGACAAGGACCCTAAACACACAGCCAAGACAGTGCAGGAGTGACTTCGGGACAAATCTCGATGTCCTTGATTGGCCTAGCCAGAGCCTGGACTTGAACCCTATCAAACATTTTTGGAGAGACCTGAAAAAATTGTGCAGCGATGCTCCCCATCCAACCTAACAGAGATTGAGAATGGGAGAAACTCCCCAAATACAGTACAGGTGTGCCAAACCTGTAGCGTCATACCCAAAAAGACTAAAGTACTGAGTAAAGGGTCTGGCTACTTACTGTATGTAAATGTGATATTACAGTTTCTAAAAAAATTCAATTTCTATAAACTGGTTTTTGCTTTGTCATATCGGGGTATTGTGAGTAGATTGATGAGGGGAAAAAAACGATTTAATCCATTTTAGAAGAAAGCTGTAATGTAACAAAATGTAGAAAAAGTCAACGGTCTGAATACTTTCTGAATACATTGTAGCTAGCTAGCTAGCTGAACAAACAACTTGTGTAATTTATCTTGACCCAACAAATCTCAGCGTAACCCCTGCGTTTTGGACTTCTAACCCCTTTCAAACATTGTGTGTTTGAGCTACAGACTTCGGGGTTGTACCAATGGATTTGTCTATCACCGTTAGTCTGTGTGATTAACGGGGGCTACGCTAGTAAGACAAGGATGGATCCCGAAGGGGACCTGAGCCGGGTCTTTTTACAAAAACATCTGTAGAGTCAGAATGGTTTGAGCTGCAAACTATTAAAATCTATCTATGAAAAGCTGAGACTCTCATGAACACACACGTTTTGCTCTATGATGCTCACAAGCGTCAATAGAATGTTAAGGGTTCCCCTACATAGAAGATCATAGGAAATCCCAGAACATAGTCTCTATAATACTGTAGTAAGTTCACATAGCTGTCACAAACTCCATACAGTTGTCACTGACTATTTGGATATACATTTCCTCGTGAGCAAACCATTTCTGTACTTGCAGCATTAATATAATTACATTTTTATCAGGTTTTTGCTCTGGCTGACCTTTTTCTATTGACTTTTGTCATCAAAACTAATGAATGCAACTGTTTTGGGTAAAGTAATAAAGAAGTTGAAATATTTTGGTTAGATGTTCCTAAAACTGATTGTAACTATATATGGATGAAAAGTATGAAAAGGCTTGTTCATTCACATGTCATGAATCCACCATGATATGTTTTTTTTCTGTATTAGATCATACGGGTTGAAAAGTTGTTTAATGTCTGAGTGTTGGAGTGTGCCCCGGGCTATCTGTAAATAATAAAAAAAACATGAAAATGGTGCCATCTGGTTTGCTTAATTTTAAAGCAATTTTAAATGATTTATACTTTTACTTTGATACTTCAGTATATTTTTGCAATTACATTTACTTTTGATATTTAAGTATATTTAACACCAAGTACATTAAGACTTCAAGTAGTATTTTACCACTGCACCTCACACACATATGGTTATTGGCTCAAATTGAAGAAGACACCTGTACCATGTCAAATATTGAGTTTAAATGTATTTAAGTGTGTGTTTATTACACTTTGTATACAACACATAACATTAAAGCATAAAACCCTCTTTTTTGTTTTGAGGTGTACTGTACATGACTAGTCGAAGATACACTGTTGGTCAATATTCTTCATCGGTGACTCCCTATCATCTTGTCAATGTGCAAAAAAGTAGATATCTCATACAATCTGTCTGTATACTGTATACCTTATATAAATCTGTCTGTATATATATTATACAATATGTCTGTAAATATCTTATACAATCTGTCTGTATATATCTTATACCAATCTCTGTATATATCTTATACACTCTGTCTGTATATATTTTACATAATCTGTCTGAATATATCATAAACAATCTGCCTGTATACCTTATACAATCTGTCTGTATATGTCTTATACAATTTGTCTGTATATATCTTATACAATCTGTCTGCATATGATTTATCCATAACATGGCCAGGCGTCCATTAAGTAAATAAGTAAGCCTTGAACAAGTAAACTTTGTCAACCGTCCAACGGGGCAAGAGCCACAGACTATCTTCTGTTTCTGCAGCGTAAAGTACACCCCCTGGACAGGGAGCTCCATCTCCTTACTGCTGAGTACCTAGCAGAGGCATCTGGTCCCCCTGGACAGGGAGCTCCATCTCCTTACTGCTGAGTACCTAGCAGAGGCATCTGGTCCCCCTGGACAGGGAGCTCCATCTCCTTACTGCTGAGTACCTAGCAGAGGCATCTGGTCCCCCTGGACAGGGAGCTCCATCTCCTTACTGCTGAGTACCTAGCAGAGGCATCTGGTCCCATTTTTAGTCTTTGGTAGGACTCGACAGGGGATCAAACTTCTAATCTCAGGGCAGACACCACAAGGCCACTGAGTTGGTTCCAGGTGTCTTTTATGTGTCAAAAATGTCCAATTGTCAATTTCTATAACTTATATGAAAGCATTTATGGCCAAAATAACATTCTTTGATACAGACTATAACTTTTTTATGTATTCATGAGTTGTCAATTTTATTTATTTTTAATTTTTATTTAACCTTTATGCAAGTCAGTTTAAGAACACATTTTTATTTACAATGACGGCCTACCAAAAGGTAAAATGCCTCCTGCGGGGACGGGGGATGGGATAAAAAAAAAATATATATATACACTACCGTTCAAAGTTTGGGGTCACTTAGAAATGTCCTTGTTTTTGAAAGAAAAGCAAATGTTTTGTCCATTAAAATAACATCAAATTGATCAGAAATACAGTGTAGACATAGTTAATGTTGTAAATGACTATTGTAGCTGGAAACGGCTGATTTTTTATGGAATATCTACATAGGTGTACAGAGGCCCATTATCAGCAACCATCACTCCTGTGTTCGCTAATCCAAGTTTGTCATTTTAAAAGGCTAATTGATCATTAGAAAACCCTTTTGCAATTATGTTAGCACAGCTGAAAACTGTTGTTCTCGCATAGAATAGCCTTCATTTCTCAGAACAAGAATCAGAACAAGAACAATAATAGACTGACGAGTTTCAGAAGAAAGTACTTTGTTTCTGGCCATTTTGAGCCTGTAATCGAACCCACAAATGCTGATGCTCCAGATACTAAACTCATCTAAATAAGGCCAGTTTAATTGCTTCTTGTCACGACTTTAGCTGAAGTTGGTCCCTCTCCTGGTTCGGGCGTCTACCTGCGGTCGACGTCACCGGAGTTCTAGCCACCACCGATCCATTTCTCAGTTTCTGTTTTGTCTTGTCATTATTCACACCTGGTCATCATTACCCTAATTATATGTGTTATTTAATCCTCTGGAGAGTGACCGCATTTCATCCGTGCGTAATTGGCCGACTCCAACCACGGTTAAGGAGGTGCAGCGGTTTTTAGGGTTTGCCAACTACTACCGGAGGTTTATCCGGGGCTTCGGGCAGGTAGCGGCTCCCATTACCTCACTGCTGAAGGGGGGCCCGGTGAGACTGCGTTGGTCAGCTGAGGCGGACAGGGCTTTTGGTCACCTGAAGGATCTGTTTACCTCGGCCCCCGTGCTGGCTCATCCGGATCCCTCTCTGGCATTCATAGTTGAGGTGGAAGCGTCCGAGGCTGGGATAGGAGCTGTGCTGTCGCAGCGCTCGGGTACGCCACCAAAACTCCCTGTGCTTTTTTTTTCTAAGAAGCTCAGCCCGGCGGAGCGAAACTATGTCGTGGGGGACAGGGAGTTGTTGGCTGTCGTGAGGGCTCTGAAGGCGTGGAGGCATTGGCTTGAGGGGGCTAAACACGATTTTCTCATCTGGACCGGCCACCGCAATCTGGAGTACATCCGGGCGGTGAGGAGACAGAACCTTCGTCAGGCAAGGTGGGCCATGTTTTTCACACGTTTTGATTTTACGCTCTCTTTCAGACCAGGTTCCCAGAACATAAAGGCAGACGCACTGTACCGGTTGTATGACACGGAGGAGCGGTCCATCGATCCCACTCCCATACTTCCTGCCTCTTGCCTGGTGGCACCGGTGGTATGGGAGCTAAACGCAGATATAGAGCGGGCGCAGCGTACAGAACCCACTCCCCCTCAGTGTCCCGCTGGGCGTGTGTACGTTCCGTTCGATGTCCGTACCGATTGATCGTTTGGGCACACACATCACTCTCCTCTGGTCATCCGGGCATCGGCCGGACAGTGCGCTGTCTTAGTGAAAAATACTGGTGGCCTACGTTAGCGAAGGACGTGAGGGTTTACAATTCCTCCTGCTCGGTGTGCGCACCGTACAAGGCGCCTTGGCACCTGCCCAGAGGTAAATTACTACCTCTACCCGTTCCACAGAGGCCGTGGTCCCACCTGTCGGTGGATTTCGTGACGGATCTTCCACCGTCACAAGGAAAGACGACGATCCTGGTTGTTGTGGATCGATTTTCAAAGTCCTGTCGTAAACCAAGATGTGGGTAGGTTTCTGAGGTTGTATTGCCAGGACCGGCCGGGAGAGTGGGCGGTGTTCATTCCCTGGGCAGAGATGGCCCAGAACTCACTCCATCACTCCTCTACTAACCTGTCCCCATTTCAATGTGTGTTAGGTTACCAGCCGGTTCTGGCACCGTGGCATCAGAGCCAGACCGAGGCTCTTGTGGTGGACGAATAGTTTAGGCGCTCTGAGGAGATCTGGGAAGCCGCCCACGTGCATCTGCAACGAGCCGTGAGATGGCGCTGACCGAGCGCTGACCGCAAGGAGAGCGCTGACCGCCACCGCAGTGAGGCTCCGGTGTTCGCACCAGGGGACCGGGTCTGGCTCTCGACCCGAAACCTGCCTCTCCGCCTGCCCTGTCGGAAGCTGGTGCCGCTGTTTGTGGGGCCGTTCAAAGTCCTGAGGAGACTGAACGAGGTTTGTTATAGGTTACAGCCCAGACTACCGTATTAACCCCTTGTTCCATGTGTCTCTCCTCAGGCCGGTGGTGGCTGGTCCACTCCAGGGACCTGAGATTCTGGAGGTCCCTCCGCCCCCGCTAGACATCGAGGGGGCCCCGGGGTATGCAGTCCGAGCGATAATGGACTCAAGGCGTTGGGCAGGGGGCCTTCAGTACCTCGTGGAGTGGGAGGGGTACGGTCTGGAGGAGAGAAGCTGGGAGCGAGGACATCCTAGATCCTTCACTGCTGCGGGATTTTCACCGCCTCCACCCGGAGTGCCCTGCGCCTCGTCCTCCGGGTCGTCCCCGAGACCGGTGTCGGCGCGCTGCTGGATCCGCGTGTAAAGGGTACTGTCACGACTTCAGCTGAAGTTGGTCCCTCTCCTGGTTCGGGCGTCTACCGGTGGTCGACGTCACCGGAGTTCCAGCCACCACCGATCCATTTCTCCGTTTTTGTTTTGTCTTGTCATTATTCACACCTGGTCATCATTACCCTAATTACATGTGTTATTTAATCCTCTGTTCCCCCATCAGTGTTGTCCGTGATTGTTTCATGTTTGTGGCTCGGTGTGTGAGCAGTTCTTATCTACGTTGGTAGATTTTTGTGCCTTATTAAAATAAGGAGTGTGTAAACCGGCTTTCTGCGTTTGTTTCGATAGACCTGCTGTAGAGCCATTACACTTTAATCAGAGCAACAGTTTCAGCTGTGCTAACATAATTGCAAAAGAGTTTTCTAATGATCCTTTTAAATGATAAGCTTCGATTAGCGAACACAACGGGTCATTGGAACACAGGAGTGATGGTTGCTGATAATGGACCTCTGTACACCTATTTAGATATTCCAAAAAAAAGCTGCCGTTTCCAGCTACAATAGTCATTTACAACATTAACAATGTCTACACTGTATTTCGGATTAAGTTGATGTTATTTTAGGACAAAAATGTGCTTTTCTTTCAAAAACAAGGACATTTCTAAGTGACCCCAAACTTTTGAATGGTAGTGTATATGTATATAAATATAGGACAAAACACCAACAAGAGAGTCAACACAACATAAAGAGAGACCTAAGACAACAACACAGCAAGGCAGAAACACATGAGAACACAGCATGGTAGTAACACAACATGACAACAACAACAACATGGTAGCAACACAACATGGGACCAGCACAAAACATGGTACAAACTCTATTGGATTTAAGTTAAACATTTGGTGAAAAAATATTAAATTCCCTTACATTGATGACTTCTCGCATCAGTTTTCCACATTGATTTAATGTCATCAAATTACATTTATTTTTGTTGAAATTATGTGGAAACAACGTTGATGCAACCAGTATCTGCCCAGTGGGCTGAGTTTACGTCAGTAACTGGCCTCCTTAGACTGCATTTCATGGTTTCGTTTAGCATTTATTTTTGTGCCAGGGACCGGCAAAGGCATGGCCTTCTTTCTCTGGGACCGTTTGGGTAAAAAATTATTGCCCTAACACATATAACTATTTTAAAGAGCCAGTGCAATCACAAACATGATTTTCCAGTGTTTTATATACATTTCCAAAATACTGTGCAATTGTTAGTTATGATAACCCCCTTTAAGTGTTAGGGCTGTTTGAAAAAAACACCTTTAATGTCTGCTTGTTTAGGTGGGATGTCGTTTTGACCTTCCATGGTGACGTCCTCATGCGATAAATTAGTTAATAGACCAATAAGAAAGACCGTTCCAAACTCATTTGCCAAAAACAGCAAACGATCAGTTTTCCCCTCCCCACTCCCAGACAGTCCTAGCTAAATTGTTGCTTGAGAAATTGCCCTCTGCTAAGAAGCTATTTTTGTTACTTTATTAAGTAAGGTATTTAATTGTTAGCCAGAAATGTAATACTTATATATAAAAATGGCTGCAATTGGACCTTTAAATAGTAATAACATGCACAATCAAGCTATTTAATTATCTATTTTACCTGGGGATCAGAAACAAATGTGTAAAAACTACTTGATGCAAAATTTGGCCTTACTGCCATTACCTCAATAAATGCACAAAATAACACACAAAGATATTTCAAATGAGGAAGCCCACATTTTTATCTTTCAAAAACAAGGACATTTCTAAGTGACCCCAAACTTTTGAATGGTAGTGTATATGTATATAAATATAGGACAAAACACCAACAAGAGAGTCAACACAACATAAAGAGAGACCTAAGACAACAACACAGCAAGGCAGAAACACATGAGAACACAGCATGGTAGTAACACAACATGACAACAACAACAACATGGTAGCAACACAACATGGGACCAGCACAAAACATGGTACAAACTCTATTGGATTTAAGTTAAACATTTGGTGAAAAAATATTAAATTCCCTTACATTGATGACTTCTCGCATCAGTTTTCCACATTGATTCAATGTCATCAAATTACATTTATTTTTGTTGAAATTATGTGGAAACAACGTTGATGCAACCAGTATCTGCCCAGTGGGCTGAGTTTACGTCAGTAACTGGCCTCCTTAGACTGCATTTCATGGTTTCGTTTAGCATTTATTTTTGTGCCAGGGACCGGCAAAGGCATGGCCTTCTTTCTCTGGGACCGTTTGGGTAAAAAATTATTGCCCTAACACATATAACTATTTTAAAGAGCCAGTGCAATCACAAACATGATTTTCCAGTGTTTTATATACATTTCCAAAATACTGTGCAATTGTTAGTTATGATAACCCCCTTTAAGTGTTAGGGCTGTTTGAAAAAAACACCTTTAATGTCTGCTTGTTTAGGTGGGATGTCGTTTTTGACCTTCCATGGTGACGTCCTCATGCGATAAATTAGTTAATAGACCAATAAGAAAGACCGTTCCAAACTCATTTGCCAAAAACAGCAAACGATCAGTTTTCCCCTCCCCACTCCCAGACAGTCCTAGCTAAATTGTTGCTTGAGAAATTGCCCTCTGCTAAGAAGCTATTTTTGTTACTTTATTAAGTAAGGTATTTAATTGTTAGCCAGAAATGTAATACTTATATATAAAAATGGCTGCAATTGGACCTTTAAATAGTAATAACATGCACAATCAAGCTATTTAATTATCTATTTTACCTGGGGGGATCAGAAACAAATGTGTAAAAACTACTTGATGCAAAATTTGGCCTTACTGCCATTACCTCAATAAATGCACAAAATAACACACAAAGATATTTCAAATGAGGAAGCCCACATTTTTATCTTTCAAAAACAAGGACATTTCTAAGTGACCCCAAACTTTTGAATGGTAGTGTATATGTATATAAATATAGGACAAAACACCAACAAGAGAGTCAACACAACATAAAGAGAGACCTAAGACAACAACACAGCAAGGCAGAAACACATGAGAACACAGCATGGTAGTAACACAACATGACAACAACAACAACATGGTAGCAACACAACATGGGACCAGCACAAAACATGGTACAAACTCTATTGGATTTAAGTTAAACATTTGGTGAAAAAATATTAAATTCCCTTACATTGATGACTTCTCGCATCAGTTTTCCACATTGATTCAATGTCATCAAATTACATTTATTTTTGTTGAAATTATGTGGAAACAACGTTGATGCAACCAGTATCTGCCCAGTGGGCTGAGTTTACGTCAGTAACTGGCCTCCTTAGACTGCATTTCATGGTTTCGTTTAGCATTTATTTTTGTGCCAGGGACCGGCAAAGGCATGGCCTTCTTTCTCTGGGACCGTTTGGGTAAAAAATTATTGCCCTAACACATATAACTATTTTAAAGAGCCAGTGCAATCACAAACATGATTTTCCAGTGTTTTATATACATTTCCAAAATACTGTGCAATTGTTAGTTATGATAACCCCTTTAAGTGTTAGGGCTGTTTGAAAAAACACCTTTAATGTCTGCTTGTTTAGGTGGGATGTCGTTTTTGACCTTCCATGGTGACGTCCTCATGCGATAAATTAGTTAATAGACCAATAAGAAAGACCGTTCCAAACTCATTTGCCAAAAACAGCAAACGATCGGTTTTCCCTCCCCACTCCCAGACAGTCCTAGCTAAATTGTTGCTTGAGAAATTGCCCTCTGCTAAGAAGCTATTTTTGTTACTTTATTAAGTAAGGTATTTAATTGTTAGCCAGAAATGTAATACTTATATATAAAAATGGCTGCAATTGGACCTTTAAATAGTAATAACATGCACAATCAAGCTATTTAATTATCTATTTTACCTGGGGATCAGAAACAAATGTGTAAAAACTACTTGATGCAAAATTTGGCCTTACTGCCATTACCTCAATAAATGCACAAAATAACACACAAAGATATTTCAAATGAGGAAGCCCACATTTTTATCTTTCAAAAACAAGGACATTTCTAAGTGACCCCAAACTTTTGAATGGTAGTGTATATGTATATAAATATAGGACAAAACACCAACAAGAGAGTCAACACAACATAAAGAGAGACCTAAGACAACAACACAGCAAGGCAGAAACACATGAGAACACAGCATGGTAGTAACACAACATGACAACAACAACAACATGGTAGCAACACAACATGGGACCAGCACAAAACATGGTACAAACTCTATTGGATTTAAGTTAAACATTTGGTGAAAAATATTAAATTCCCTTACATTGATGACTTCTCGCATCAGTTTTCCACATTGATTCAATGTCATCAAATTACATTTATTTTTGTTGAAATTATGTGGAAACAACATTGATGCAACCAGTATCTGCCCAGTGGGCTGAGTTTACGTCAGTAACTGGCCTCCTTAGACTGCATTTCATGGTTTCGTTTAGCATTTATTTTTGTGCCAGGGACCGGCAAAGGCATGGCCTTCTTTCTCTGGGACCGTTTGGGTAAAAAAATTATTGCCCTAACACATATAACTATTTTAAAGAGCCAGTGCAATCACAAACATGATTTTCCAGTGTTTTATATACATTTCCAAAATACTGTGCAATTGTTAGTTATGATAACCCCCTTTAAGTGTTAGGGCTGTTTGAAAAAAAACACCTTTAATGTCTGCTTGTTTAGGTGGGATGTCGTTTTTGACCTTCCATGGTGACGTCCTCATGCGATAAATTAGTTAATAGACCAATAAGAAAGACCGTTCCAAACTCATTTGCCAAAAACAGCAAACGATCAGTTTTCCCCTCCCCACTCCCAGACAGTCCTAGCTAAATTGTTGCTTGAGAAATTGCCCTCTGCTAAGAAGCTATTTTTGTTACTTTATTAAGTAAGGTATTTAATTGTTAGCCAGAAATGTAATACTTATATATAAAAATGGCTGCAATTGGACCTTTAAATAGTAATAACATGCACAATCAAGCTATTTAATTATCTATTTTACCTGGGGATCAGAAACAAATGTGTAAAAACTACTTGATGCAAAATTTGGCCTTACTGCCATTACCTCAATAAATGCACAAAATAACACACAAAGATATTTCAAATGAGGAAGCCCACATTTTTATCTTTCAAAAACAAGGACATTTCTAAGTGACCCCAAACTTTTGAATGGTAGTGTATATGTATATAAATATAGGACAAAACACCAACAAGAGAGTCAACACAACATAAAGAGAGACCTAAGACAACAACACAGCAAGGCAGAAACACATGAGAACACAGCATGGTAGTAACACAACATGACAACAACAACAACATGGTAGCAACACAACATGGGACCAGCACAAAACATGGTACAAACTCTATTGGATTTAAGTTAAACATTTGGTGAAAAAATATTAAATTCCCTTACATTGATGACTTCTCGCATCAGTTTTCCACATTGATTCAATGTCATCAAATTACATTTATTTTTGTTGAAATTATGTGGAAACAACGTTGATGCAACCAGTATCTGCCCAGTGGGCTGAGTTTACGTCAGTAACTGGCCTCCTTAGACTGCATTTCATGGTTTCGTTTAGCATTTATTTTTGTGCCAGGGACCGGCAAAGGCATGGCCTTCTTTCTCTGGGACCGTTTGGGTAAAAAAATTATTGCCCTAACACATATAACTATTTTAAAGAGCCAGTGCAATCACAAACATGATTTTCCAGTGTTTTATATACATTTCCAAAATACTGTGCAATTGTTAGTTATGATAACCCCCTTTAAGTGTTAGGGCTGTTTGAAAAAAAACACCTTTAATGTCTGCTTGTTTAGGTGGGATGTCGTTTTTGACCTTCCATGGTGACGTCCTCATGCGATAAATTAGTTAATAGACCAATAAGAAAGACCGTTCCAAACTCATTTGCCAAAAACAGCAAACGATCAGTTTTCCCTCCCCACTCCCAGACAGTCCTAGCTAAATTGTTGCTTGAGAAATTGCCCTCTGCTAAGAAGCTATTTTTGTTACTTTATTAAGTAAGGTATTTAATTGTTAGCCAGAAATGTAATACTTATATATAAAAATGGCTGCAATTGGACCTTTAAATAGTAATAACATGCACAATCAAGCTATTTAATTATCTATTTTACCTGGGGGGATCAGAAACAAATGTGTAAAAACTACTTGATGCAAAATTTGGCCTTACTGCCATTACCTCAATAAATGCACAAAATAACACACAAAGATATTTCAAATGAGGAAGCCCACATTTTTATCTTTCAAAAACAAGGACATTTCTAAGTGACCCCAAACTTTTGAATGGTAGTGTATATGTATATAAATATAGGACAAAACACCAACAAGAGAGTCAACACAACATAAAGAGAGACCTAAGACAACAACACAGCAAGGCAGAAACACATGAGAACACAGCATGGTAGTAACACAACATGACAACAACAACAACATGGTAGCAACACAACATGGGACCAGCACAAAACATGGTACAAACTCTATTGGATTTAAGTTAAACATTTGGTGAAAAATATTAAATTCCCTTACATTGATGACTTCTCGCATCAGTTTTCCACATTGATTCAATGTCATCAAATTACATTTATTTTTGTTGAAATTATGTGGAAACAACGTTGATGCAACCAGTATCTGCCCAGTGGGCTGAGTTTACGTCAGTAACTGGCCTCCTTAGACTGCATTTCATGGTTTCGTTTAGCATTTATTTTTGTGCCAGGGACCGGCAAAGGCATGGCCTTCTTTCTCTGGGACCGTTTGGGTAAAAAATTATTGCCCTAACACATATAACTATTTTAAAGAGCCAGTGCAATCACAAACATGATTTTCCAGTGTTTTATATACATTTCCAAAATACTGTGCAATTGTTAGTTATGATAACCCCCTTTAAGTGTTAGGGCTGTTTGAAAAAAACACCTTTAATGTCTGCTTGTTTAGGTGGGATGTCGTTTTTGACCTTCCATGGTGACGTCCTCATGCGATAAATTAGTTAATAGACCAATAAGAAAGACCGTTCCAAACTCATTTGCCAAAAACAGCAAACGATCAGTTTTCCCCTCCCCACTCCCAGACAGTCCTAGCTAAATTGTTGCTTGAGAAATTGCCCTCTGCTAAGAAGCTATTTTTGTTACTTTATTAAGTAAGGTATTTAATTGTTAGCCAGAAATGTAATACTTATATATAAAAATGGCTGCAATTGGACCTTTAAATAGTAATAACATGCACAATCAAGCTATTTAATTATCTATTTTACCTGGGGGGATCAGAAACAAATGTGTAAAAACTACTTGATGCAAAATTTGGCCTTACTGCCATTACCTCAATAAATGCACAAAATAACACACAAAGATATTTCAAATGAGGAAGCCCACATTTTTATCTTTCAAAAACAAGGACATTTCTAAGTGACCCCAAACTTTTGAATGGTAGTGTATATGTATATAAATATAGGACAAAACACCAACAAGAGAGTCAACACAACATAAAGAGAGACCTAAGACAACAACACAGCAAGGCAGAAACACATGAGAACACAGCATGGTAGTAACACAACATGACAACAACAACAACATGGTAGCAACACAACATGGGACCAGCACAAAACATGGTACAAACTCTATTGGATTTAAGTTAAACATTTGGTGAAAAATATTAAATTCCCTTACATTGATGACTTCTCGCATCAGTTTTCCACATTGATTCAATGTCATCAAATTACATTTATTTTTGTTGAAATTATGTGGAAACAACGTTGATGCAACCAGTATCTGCCCAGTGGGCTGAGTTTACGTCAGTAACTGGCCTCCTTAGACTGCATTTCATGGTTTCGTTTAGCATTTATTTTTGTGCCAGGGACCGGCAAAGGCATGGCCTTCTTTCTCTGGGACCGTTTGGGTAAAAAATTATTGCCCTAACACATATAACTATTTTAAAGAGCCAGTGCAATCACAAACATGATTTTCCAGTGTTTTATATACATTTCCAAAATACTGTGCAATTGTTAGTTATGATAACCCCTTTAAGTGTTAGGGCTGTTTGAAAAAACACCTTTAATGTCTGCTTGTTTAGGTGGGATGTCGTTTTTGACCTTCCATGGTGACGTCCTCATGCGATAAATTAGTTAATAGACCAATAAGAAAGACCGTTCCAAACTCATTTGCCAAAAACAGCAAACGATCAGTTTTCCCCTCCCCACTCCCAGACAGTCCTAGCTAAATTGTTGCTTGAGAAATTGCCCTCTGCTAAGAAGCTATTTTTGTTACTTTATTAAGTAAGGTATTTAATTGTTAGCCAGAAATGTAATACTTATATATAAAAATGGCTGCAATTGGACCTTTAAATAGTAATAACATGCACAATCAAGCTATTTAATTATCTATTTTACCTGGGGGGATCAGAAACAAATGTGTAAAAACTACTTGATGCAAAATTTGGCCTTACTGCCATTACCTCAATAAATGCACAAAATAACACACAAAGATATTTCAAATGAGGAAGCCCACATTTTTATCTTTCAAAAACAAGGACATTTCTAAGTGACCCCAAACTTTTGAATGGTAGTGTATATGTATATAAATATAGGACAAAACACCAACAAGAGAGTCAACACAACATAAAGAGAGACCTAAGACAACAACACAGCAAGGCAGAAACACATGAGAACACAGCATGGTAGTAACACAACATGACAACAACAACAACATGGTAGCAACACAACATGGGACCAGCACAAAACATGGTACAAACTCTATTGGATTTAAGTTAAACATTTGGTGAAAAAATATTAAATTCCCTTACATTGATGACTTCTCGCATCAGTTTTCCACATTGATTCAATGTCATCAAATTACATTTATTTTTGTTGAAATTATGTGGAAACAACGTTGATGCAACCAGTATCTGCCCAGTGGGCTGAGTTTACGTCAGTAACTGGCCTCCTTAGACTGCATTTCATGGTTTCGTTTAGCATTTATTTTTGTGCCAGGGACCGGCAAAGGCATGGCCTTCTTTCTCTGGGACCGTTTGGGTAAAAAATTATTGCCCTAACACATATAACTATTTTAAAGAGCCAGTGCAATCACAAACATGATTTTCCAGTGTTTTATATACATTTCCAAAATACTGTGCAATTGTTAGTTATGATAACCCCCTTTAAGTGTTAGGGCTGTTTGAAAAAAACACCTTTAATGTCTGCTTGTTTAGGTGGGATGTCGTTTTTGACCTTCCATGGTGACGTCCTCATGCGATAAATTAGTTAATAGACCAATAAGAAAGACCGTTCCAAACTCATTTGCCAAAAACAGCAAGCGATCAGTTTTCCCCTCCCCACTCCCAGACAGTCCTAGCTAAATTGTTGCTTGAGAAATTGCCCTCTGCTAAGAAGCTATTTTTGTTACTTTATTAAGTAAGGTATTTAATTGTTAGCCAGAAATGTAATACTTATATATAAAAATGGCTGCAATTGGACCTTTAAATAGTAATAACATGCACAATCAAGCTATTTAATTATCTATTTTACCTGGGGGGATCAGAAACAAATGTGTAAAAACTACTTGATGCAAAATTTGGCCTTACTGCCATTACCTCAATAAATGCACAAAATAACACACAAAGATATTTCAAATGAGGAAGCCCACATTTTTATCTGAAGGATTCATGGTTTGACCAGTGCTCTGCAATTAGTGCTTTTTGAGGTCAGTTTGGTTTCAGTTCGATTTTTTAAAAATTATCACGTTTTTCAATTTCGGTTTCACCATTTTTTTGTAAACATTAAATGCATTATGAAATAATGAAATTAAAATAAGTTTATAGCTTTTTAATGGAAATTCCAAAGCCCAAAATAATGAACATTAAATTGCTGTAGGGGTTGCGTAACTGGTTGCAGAGAAGTCAGGCGCAGGAGAGCAAAACTGGGTAATAAACTTAGTCGTTTATTAAACAACCCAACGAGTTCAAACAACAGGAGAGAAAATGGGCACAAAATAGCCGGTAACGCACCAGTACATAAAGTGCACAAGCACTACAAAGAACAATCCCACACAAAGACATGGGGGGTTATATACAAAACATGTAATGAGGGAATTGAAACAAGGTGTGGAAAACACAGACAAAACAAATGGAAAATGAAAATAGGATCGGTGATGGCTAGAAGACCAGTGACGTTGACCGCCGAACACCACCCAAACAAGGAGAGGCACCGACTTTGGCGGAAGTCGTGACAATTGCCAAAACATTGAAAATATTTCATTGCCTATGTCAGGTCCACTCTGGTTAGACATCAATGGAGTAACAGGAAATGACTATGAAATAATAAAATATTTCAGCTGTGTATATTACTATTTGATGATTTAATTTTTTTCATTCCTTGAAGTCATCACCTCATCTCTGCTCAGGCAGGCGCAGCCAGACCATCTGATGCTATCTCGGTGCTCCCCATACTATACTGTCTTTAGTCATCCTATTTAGCTAAGCTAGCCTGTTTAAGTATGCTGTAGAGCTTTCTGACAAAATAATTGTGCTAGTTCTTCAGACTTTCACAAGCGGTCTTTATCCCTCTGGTCATTGTGTTGTGTACATTCCTCTCTCATGTGGTTTATGCGGTCTGTAGCAAGCTTAAAAGTGTGTCCATATGTGTCCAAGCTAGAAAGAACAGGCGCAACGGATTATGGTCATTGTAGTTAATTTCCATGTTTCTGTGCTGATTGAAACTGGATTGAATATTTGCTTAATGAAAACTACAACTCCCTTCAGCCCAGCGTCCCACATAGGTGTTGACTTTATTTCTCTCGTGAATGATTACATTTCTCTCTAGAGGAACGATGTGTTGGGCTCACAATTATTTTTAGAAATGAATGGAATTCAAGTAATTGAACCAACGTCAGTCAATTGGTTGTTTATTAATCCCCCCCAAAAAATAATACAACATTTTGGTTAATCGCTCAGCACTAGTAGTGACTAAAATGCATCAGAAAGGTATTGAGATCATCATGCTTGTACCATGTTGTGTTATCTTCCCTTATTAATGCTTGTACCATGTTGTGTTATCTTCCCTTATTAATGCTTGTACCATGTTGTGTTATCTTCCCTTATTAATGCTTGTACCATGTTGTGTTATCTTCCCTTATTAATGCTTGTACCATGTTGTGTTATCTTCACTTGTTAATGCTTGTACCATGTTGTGTTATCTTCCCTTGTTAATGCTTGTACCATGTTGCGTTATCTGCTCTTATTAATGCTTGTACCATGTTGTGTTGTTGTCTGCCTTATTAATGCTTGTATCATGTTGTTTTGTCTTCCCTTGTTAATGGTTGTACCATTTTGTGTTGTTGTCTGCCCTTATTAATGCTTGTACCATGTTGTGTTATCTGCCCTTATTAATGCTTGTACCATGTTGTGTTATCTGCCCTTATTAATGCTTGTACCATGTTTTGTTATCTGCCCTCATTACAGTTTTTTTTACAATCGCTTACACACTAAAAGTTGTACTTGAGGCACACTCAGTGAAACCATTAACTCATGTACCTAATCTTCAGAACAAGTCTGCAAAACTGCAAGCACATTTATTTATTTTACCTTTATTTAACTAGGCAAGTCAGTTTAGAACAAATTCTTATTTTCAATGATGGCCTAGGAACAGTGGGTTAACTGCCTTGTTCAGGGGCAGAACGACAGATTTTTATCTTGTCAGCTCGGTAGTTCTCTACATTAGATACATCATTCAAAACTAAAACTAAGAGGTCTTGTGTTTCATTTGGAAAACACTGCCATACCAAATGCCACACTCATTTACCGATTACCTACACCCGGTGCTCACGTGTGAAAACTTTTTTCACTTAGAAATCAGAGTTAGAGCACTATGAATAGGCTTCAGGTTGGCTTTCTTGGTTTGGACAACAATGGAGGCCAATTTTAGAGAGAGAGTTAGAGGAGTGAGAGTAAGAGGGGGATGAGGAGGAGGTTTGAGGACAAGGAGAAGGACGAGGACAAGGACGAAGAGGACGAGGAGTGGGACAAGGATGAGGAAGAAGGAGAACAAGCACAGATGAGATCCGGGTCACTTTGGTTGACCATGTGGTCCACCATGGTTTGAGTTTCAGGGAGGCTGGGCAGAGGGTCCAGCCTAACTTGAGCCCCTACACTGCATCAAGTGTCATCCGGACATTTCGAAATGAGAACAGGTAAGTAAACCTACCCTCTATACCATGCTACTGTACTTACAGCACTGCAGCACTTACAGAACTACAGTAATATTTCATTTCATACTGAAAGAAATCTTGCACCCTAACCATTCACATCATGTTTTTGCAGAATTGCTAGACGACCCTTCAATGGAGGAAGAAACCGTCTGTTCACAGCAGAGCAGGAACAACACATAGTAGCAAGGTTAATATGCAATCCTCCGGCTCAGCTGCTCTGGACACGTGCTCCAACCAGCAATTGTTTATCATGTGCGCGAGGGAAAATAGATCAGGCTGCAGGCCGCCTAGAGAAGAAAATCTATGATTTGAACTGAAGATTGACCACATGGTGCAAGAATGAATGCTATTAATTGACTATTCAGTATCATCGATGGACACAGTTTTGTAGAACCAAAACGTACACAGCCTGCCTCTGCTCAACACTCAAACTCGAGAACGACTCATTTGGGGGTCTGCGTCAGTACGCAAACGATATAGTGCTAATCTCCCTTGCTGCAGTCAAGCAGTGTCATTCCGCCAAGAGTCGTTCTAATCTCCCTTTGCTGCCACAACTAGACCTTGTTACAAAGGTATCAATTAGCAATATGTTTTGTATGTGTAGCAATCACAAATGTACATTGTTTGAAGCACACTTTTATAAGTCTCAACAAATGACAGCTCCAAATATCCCCTTATGGTGAATGACATGTGAACGACAGACTTGTAGAATCATGACTCTTTCAAATTTTCACTTCATTGTTCGCCAGTAGGGGGTCCTGCATGCCCTGGGCATTACTGAAACGAGATCAAAGCTTTGTTCTTTTGACTGAATGAGTTTGAAAGATCAGAGTCAGTAAAAAGAGCTGAACTTCCCATCACTACATCCCTGACACCAATGCAGCACATTCAGGGGTAGCTCTGACTAGGACTCAAATCTGGATTAGTTTTGAAAAAATATATGGTATTTATCTTTGTGTAGCATAAGATTAGTCAATCAATTAATGTACATGTAAAAACACAGATATTAAAAACAGTCCAAAAAATCTAACTTGCAGTAGAGCATGCTGGGAAATATGATAATGAAGGGTGAAGTTTTAATGGGACTGTTTTACACTCCACAGAGTAAAATGTACACCATCACACTCAACTCTGGGTATTAACACCAATACTGGGGTTATTTTACACCACTAAGTGTTCATTTAAAACAACACTAGAAATGTTACACTGAAAAATCAACACTAGGTAACACTGGCCAATTTGCTCTGAACCTTATGGTACAAATGACCTTTTTAGGGTAGCACCACAGTGACATAGCCGTTAGTTCCATTAAAGTGGCAAAAGTTCATAATTGTACGTTATGGTTGGGCACATATGTACCTTTCTTCAACATATTCTCAATTCTGAGCTTTTCTGCTAAGCAAAGGTACAAATCAGAACCATCAAGAATCATTAGTGCACCCTTGAGGTACACAAAATATGTTTGTACCCTGGGGAAACAGAAATGTACCTTCCCCGTACTCCTTTTTTTGAAAGTGATAGTGTCATGATTGTACCTTTATATCTAAATGATTGATTACAGAAAATGTACCATATACTAGATTATCCGCCCATGTACCCTAAAAGTTAGCGAACTGTACCGTATGAGATTATATGTGTACATCTAAAGGTACTTTATTTGTATTTTGAACTTGTTGTACCCCAGGGAACAATAAAGTAGCTTAACATGTTGTGTTTTCTATGCTGTGGTTCTCATTGGGAGATATAAACAGCTGGTAGAGAGCAGAGCAGGTCACACTGATGGGGTTGGAGTGTATAGCAGTTGGCCTAGACAGGTGTCTGAGCAGGCACACAACATATGATAAGCAGGTAGACAGGTGGGCTGGGGACTTGTAGCAAGAGGGGAAAACCTTCCTCTTCCATGTCACTCCCTGCCTCCCTCCCTTCCTCCTCCTGTCCTCTTCTCTCCCCTCCTCCATAAAGGAGCATGTTCTGTGTCAAAATTGGCACCCTGCTCTCTATAAAGAGCACTACTTAGTGCGTGCCATTTGGGACGCAGACATAATCATCAACACTAAAGCTGTGTCGCAGCCTCCATTAAGATACTAATCAGAGCCTGCCCTGACATCTCACCACCGTGTTAACGTTTAAACTCTAAGCTGTTTTCTCCAATGATCCCTCATGGTACCGCCGACGTCGCCACAGTTACACCCTCTCTCGTCCCCCTCGCTGGGTGGGGGGGACGTCTTCAAAGAAACGTTCGGTAAAATCTGTGTCTGTACCGAGGCCAAGCCCCTGTCTAAACTGGTCATAGGATGGACACAGAGAGAATCTCAGAACCTATTAGGCTATGGTCACTGGAGACATGGGGGGCATTGTTAGATGGACAGCTGTAGAGTGGACACCTCTGAGTGCTGTCACACTCTCCCTCTCTTAGCTGGGTGAAGAATGGACACATAGAGTGACTCTCAAAAGTCAGTATGCTATTGTCACTGGCAGGATGACACACACAGCTGCATGAGGTAATGTCTGTGTTAATGCCTGTTTGGCCATCCTTTTCCTATAGTTCACGAACAGCTTCAATGTCTTTCTCACATTGAGGGAGAGGTTGTTGTCCTGGCTCCGCACTGTCAAGTCTCTGACCTCCACTCTCATCGTTGTAGGTGATCAGGCTTACCGCTGTTGTGTCATCAGCAAACTTAATGATGGTGTTGGAGTCGTGCTTGGCCTCATAGTCGTGGGTGAACAGGGAGTACAGGAGGGGACTAAGCATGCAACCCTGAGGGCCACAGTGTTGAGGATCAGCGTGGCAGATGTGTTGTTGCCTACCCTTACCACCTGGGGGTGGAATGTCAGGAAGTCCAGGATCTAGTTGCAGAGAGAGGTGTTTAGTTCCAGGGTCCTTAGCTTAGTGATGTGCTTTGTGGGCACAATGGTGTTGAACGCTGAGGTGTAGTCAATGAACAGCATTCTCACATAGGTGTTCATTTTGTCCAGGTGGGAAAGGGCAGTGTGGAGTGCGATTGAGATTGCGTCATCTATTGGCGTGATATGCAAATTGGAGTGGGTCTAGAGTTTCCGGAATGATGGCATTGATGTGAGCCATGACCAGCCTTTCAAAGCACTTCATGGCTACCGACGTGAGTGCTACGGGGTGGTAATCATTTAGGCAGGTTACCTTTGCTATCTTGGACACAGGGATTATGGTGGTCTGTTTAAAACATGTAGGTATTACAGACTCGGCCAGGGAGAGATTGAAAATGTCACTGAAGACACTTGCCAGTTGGTCTGTGTATGCTTTGAGTACATGTCCTGGTAATCCGTCTGGACCCTCAGCTTTGTGAATGTTGACCTGTTTAAAGGTCTTGCTCACATTGGCAATGGAGAGCGTGAACACACAGTCGTCCGGAACAGCTGATGCTCTCATGCATTCTTCAGTGTTGCTTGCCTCGAAGCGAGCATTAAAGGCATTTAGCTTGTCTGGTAGGCTTGCGCCACTGGGCAGCTCGCTGCTGGGTTTCAAGCCCTGCCACATCCGACGAGCGTCAGAGCCGGTGTAGTAGGATTCAATCTCTGTCCTGTATTGACCCTTTTCCTGTTTGATGGTTTGTCTGAGGGCATAGCGGGATTTCTTATAAGTGTCCGGATTAGTGTCCCGCTCCTTGAAAGTGGCAGCTCTAGCCTTTAGCTCGGTGCGGATGTTGCCTGTTATCCATGGCTTTTGGTTGGGATGTGTACGCAACGTCACTGTGGGGACGACGTTGTCGATGCACTTATTGATGATGCCGGTGACTGAGGTGGTATATTCCTCAATGCCATTGGATGAATCCCGGGGCATATTCCAGTCTGTGCTAGCAAAACAGTCCGGTAGCGTAGCATCCTCATCATCTGACCACTTCCTTATTGAGTGAGTCACTGGTACTTCCTGCTTTAGTTTTTGCTTGTAAGCAGGAATCAGAAGGATAGAATTATGTTCAGATTTGGAGGACGAGGGAAAGATTTGTATGCTTCTCTATGTGTGGAGTAAAGGTGATCTAGATTTTTTCCCCTCTGGTTGCACATTTAACATGCTGGTAGAAATTTGGTAAAACTGATTTAAGTTTGCCTGCATTAAAGTCCCCGGCTACTAGGAGCACCGCTTCTGGATGAGCATTTTCTTGTTTGCTTATGGCCTTATACAGCTCATTGATTGCAGTCTTAGTGCCAGCATTGGTTTGTGGTGGTAAATAGACAACTACAAATAATATAGATGAGAACTCTCTTGGTAGAGAGTGTGGTCTACAGCTTATCATGAGGTATTCTACCTCAGGTGAGCAGTACCTTGAGCAATACCTTTAATATTAGACATCGCACACCAGCAGTTATTGACAAATAGACACCCCCGCCCCTCGTTTTACCAGACGTAGCTGCTCTGTCCTGCCGATGCATGGAGAAGCCAGCCAGCTCTATATTATCCGTGCTGTCCTTCAGCCACGTCTTGGTGAAACATAAGATATAACAGTTTTAATGTCCCGTTGATAGGATAGTCTTAATCGTAGATCGTCCAGTTTGTTTTCCAACGATTGCATGTTGGCCAATAATACGGAGAGTGTGTTAGTGTCTATTAGAGAGAGACTTGTCATTGGAGGGGGATACGATGAGCTGGTGGCACTTGGAGACATGAAACAGAATAACTTAATTTCTATGCTTCTCTAATGTTGGTATTGAACTTCATACTGTACGTATCAAACAACTACAATCACATTATATGACTGCACTGCTTAACCCTATAGTATACTGTATTAAACAACTACTGTACAATCACATTATATGACTGTGTGCTTAGCCTTGTAGTATACCGTATTATAACCTGGGTGGTTCGAGCCCTGAATGCTGATTGGCTAAAAGCTGTGGTATATGAGACCGTATACCACGGGTATGACAAAACATTTTTTTTTACTGTTCTAATTACATTTGTAACAAGTTTATAATAGCAGTAAGGTACCTCGTAGTTTGTAGTATATGGCCAAGGGCTGTATCCAGGCACACCGCGTTGTGTCGTGCATCAGAACAGCCCTTAGCCATGGTATATTGACCATATAACACACACCCTCTGGACTTTTTTCTTAATTAATACTGTACAACCACATATGACTGACCTGCTTAACCCTATAGTACAACGTATTTAACAACCACTGTACAATCACATTATATGACTGTACCGCTCAAAGAAGCTCACAGAGATTGGTATTTGATTAGTTGGTCTTGTGCTCATGTATGATAATACATGAGCACTTGTATGGTAATATGATGATAATAATATGTATGATAATAAATCAAACACAATAGTATGTTGATTATTCATCCAACTGGTCACACACATTAGTTATTTACAAACACTAAACCGCAAGGAATGATCCAGTTGTAGTGGGAACGATGAGCATTTAGGCTGCCATCTGAAAGACTTAAGGTTAAAACAATCATCATGGCAGGTAGTCATTTTAGTGTGCTTTCCCATGTACATGATTTACAATCAGTGGAGGCTGCTGAGGGGAGGACGGCTCATAATAACACAGTGAATGGAATGGCATCAAATACATGGAAACCGTTTGTTTGATGCATTTGTTACCATTTCACCTATTCCGCTACAGCCGTTACCACAAGCCCATCCTCTCCAATTAAGGTGCCACCAACCTCCTGTGTTTAAAATGTATTTTATTCCCTCTTGAGTGGCGCAGCTGTCTAAGGCACAGCATCACAGTGCTTGAGGTGTCCCTACAGACCTGGGTTCAGTCCCAGGCTGTGTCATAACCTGCTGTGACCAGGCAGCACACAATTGGCCCAGGGTTGTCTGGGTTAGAGGAGGGTTTGGCCAGGGGGGCTTTACTTGGCTCTTTGCACTCTAGCAACTCCTTGTGGTGGGCTGGGCAACTGCAGGCTCACTTGTCAGTTGATTTGTGTTTCCTCTGACACATAGGTGCAGCTGGCTTTCAGATTAAGCAGGCAGGTTTTAAGGAGTGCAGTTTGGTGGGTCATGTCATGTCATGTCATGTCATGTTTTGTTTGACTTGACCTTTGCCTCTCCCGAGCCCGTTAGGGAGTTGCAGCGATGAGACAAGATTGCAATTGGATATCACAACATTTTAAGTAGGCAATTAGCTTACTCTCAATTTCACTAAGACAAAATATATGCCATTTAGAAGACACTTTTATCCAAAGCAAATTATAAGTGCATAGATTTTACATATGGGTGGTTGCAGAAATTGAACCCACTACTCTGGCATTACAAGCACTTTGCTCTACCAAGTGAGCTACAGAGGAACACAGGAGATAGAATCAACAAAAATGTGTCCTTCTCTACTAATGCCTGTTCCTATTAGTGCAAACAAATTAACTATCTTATGTAGTTGAAACGTCTTCTCAAACCAGTTACACAACGGCTATAAAGAGGACAGAAAAGTACGTCCTTATTTAAAAGCCACAGGTGCATGATTAAATGGTTATTTCAAGATCACAGTCTAAACATTGTTCATCAAATCTTGAGGCTAAATTAATTAATTGCATTAAAAATAAATACACCAACAGATTGCACTTGCCAACTGTTAAATTAAATAATTAAAATCATGTATAGAGAAGAGAACACTCAGCTCCAAACAAATACTGATATCACAAAGTGCTTGTTGATCCCATTTACACATGATAATGCAAATTTGTCAGTAAGTGTGGATGTTTCAAGAGGACACTTTAGCCAAGTGCTATTTACAATAAAACACAGGTTCTCATGCCTTATTGATGAAATATCTCACATTAAAAATTGTCATTTGAATTTGTCCTTTTCGTCTTATTGATGTTTCTAGGGGATTGCACAGGAGCAGATGGAAAATGTACTTTCTGTGTGCCGTCCGTGAGTCTGATGTGGGATTTGTTTAGCTAGCTGAGCTGAAGCCCACAGGGGGAGTGTGTTTGTAGAACAGGGTCTTCTTCCCCTGCTGCGGCTTTTAGGCACTTACAGCAAGCATTCATTTAAACCTCCATCCACTTGCGTTTTCATGAAAAATAACCACAGCTGTGGTTTCCTCCTCGCTCTCACTGTTGAAATGAAGTACTTAATGCTATTTGTTTGCTTGATTGGTTCAGTTGTGCTGCTCAGCTAGCCTGTCACACTGTCATTTGGGCAAATAGGCATGTGGAGTGTTCTCTTCATAGTAAAGAATAAATAATGTCTTACTATTACTTATGTTCTGTAAAGGAAGAGCATTTTGAATTTCCTTCAATTGTCAAGTGATTCACATAGAACTAAACTGTCCCCCTGTAGAGAATTGAGAGGAAATGGTGCGGCTATGCTCAATGTGTAAATAGATAGATGAGCCATTCACTTGAAGTAGCATGCACATGATGAAAGCATCATCTCTTTTCACAGTGTCTCTTCTCTCTATGTGTTAACTAAAGCACCATGTTCATCTGCAGCCACCCAGACCAAACAATGTCTATATGGCATTCTTTCTTTTTTTAACAATATAAACAATAACATGTTACATAATTACGACTAGCTTCCATATATGGAAAGGAACATAAAGTCAAGCCAAGTGCTCGTAATGTCACAAGCCAAATGTTCCCCCTAACGAAAAATAAATACTTTGTGCCATTTTAATCTGATTCCCGCTGGACATAATAAATAACATGTTTAATCAGAAAATATTCTGATTGTTTTGAGTCCAACAACAGTTCAGTAAAAGGCCCTTTGAGAATGTTCACCTCAGAAGGTGATTGGCAGCTGTCCACGGAACATGGCTGGAATGCACTCTGTGGTTCTCTGTGGTTCAGAGTTCATAAGTGCTTAGGGCGACCGTGGGATAGGGGGGTGGATGGTGGGATAGAGAGATGGGGGCAACAAGAGGATGGGTAAAGGGGGTTGATCTGGGGTCTCAGGGTGAAAATCACATGATCCGTAGGATGAGGGGGTGAGGGAAGGGTTTTGTCTCAATTAAGGGGGTGTCTAACCTTCAAGGTCAGTTGGTCCGTGGGATGGGGTGTTGGGGGGACAGCAGAATGGTGGGATGGAGCGGACGGATAGAGGGATAGAGGGATGGAAGAGGAGATGGAGGGAAGAGGGTACGGGGTTTGTCTCAATTAGGGAGGTCCCATAGTTAAGGTCGAAGTCACATCGTTCATGGGCTGGAGGAATGGCATAATAGAGGGGATGGAGAGATGGGGTGGATGAGGGGTTTGGTCTCAATTAGGGGGGTCTCATCTCAGGATTAAAAGGTCAGGGTCACATGGTCTCGTTAGCCCTGCAGGGTGTTAGGGGGGTGGGGTTGGTAGTCCCGGTGTGAGCGTTTGTTTGTCCCGCTAGACAGCAAGGACGTAGAGGCTTTGGCAGGGGCCTGCTGGTTGTGGATTATCCTTCGGTGGTACAACGGACCCGCCCCTGAGCAACAGAACATCCCTCACGGCCACTCTGAATGGCTTACTGACAAAACAGTAGAGGAAGAAGTTGACCGCAGTGTTGAGCATGGCCAGCATGTTAGACAGGTCATAGGCCAGGTGGACCCGCCAGTCCTTGTGGACCGAGGACACGTATAGATGATAGATGACCACTATAGTCCTGGGGGCCCAAAGGATGGCGAACGCAGAGGTAATGGCGAGCAGCATGGCGGTGCTCTTACCCAGGCGCCGCCGCGGGGCCAACCGGGCCCCGCTACCACCACGCTCCTCCTGGCACGGGACCTGTCTCTGCCGCGCCTGCAGCCGGTGAATGATCAGCAAGTTCAGAACCAGGAAGATGCTACACGGCAGGAAGTAGATTATCGTCACGTGTGTCCATATGAGGGCAGAGTCCAGGGAGGTGGGCGGGTGGGCGACGCGCCACATATCAGACCACCAGAAGAACGGTATGCCTGACAACAGCGCCAGGAAAAAGACGACCGTGATGATCCGCCGCGCTCGTGCCGGGTAGCTGATCTGGCGGTGGAGGAGCGGATGGCACAGCGCCACGTAGCGGTCCACGGTTAGGGGTACGGTGGCCCAGATGGAGGCGTGGTTGGCAGCAAACTCTGCCATACTAACCGAGCGCAGCAGGAGGGTGGGGACCTAGAATACAATTAAACACAAAAAAAAATTATGTGAGAAGTCAGGACAAAGAGAAAGGAAATTCACATGAGCAGCAAAACGACAATGTTGATCTACTGTACTTCAAACATGTAGGCAGGTCGATTAGAATTCAAACTTTCTCCCAAAACAGATCACTACACCTTTATCGTCCATTCATTACAGCAAACAATAAAATGTTGCCCCTTGCTCATTTCTCAACCTAATTGTGGCCACTTTTTTTTCAGTGCCCTGCCAGGGATTCGAGCTTTAGCTATACGTCCACCTCCTTAACCACTGGACTACTGTACCTACTTCACGGTGGAACACAGCTGTTTCTAGCAGAAAGCCCACGAAGATAATGAAGAGCTGGGAGAGTATGTCAGAGCCGGTCAGAGCCAGCAGGTACACATGCATAGCCTTCTTAGTACGGGATGCCAGCCGGGATAGAGCCACCGCAGTCAGTATGTTTACTGATAGATTGAAGGGGGAGGGAGTCGGAAGGGGGAAGAGGGGAGGCAGAGAGAGGGAGGGGGGAGAGAGAGGGGGCAGGGTGGAGAAAGAGAGAGAGGGGAGGGAGAGTGAATAAGAGAGAGCGATAGAGAGAGAACATTTATTTAAACATTGCTTGAAGTCCATTATACACTACATGACCAAAAGTATGTGGACACCAGCTTATCAAACATCTCATTCCAAAATCATGGGCATTAATATAATTCATCCCGAAGGTGTTCGACGGAGTTGAGGTCAGGGCTCTGTGCAGGCCAGTCAAGTTCTTCCATGCCGATTTTGACAAACAATTTCTGTGTGGGCCGCGCTTGGAGCACGACCGCATTGTCATGCTGAAACAGGAAAGGGCCTTCCCCAAACTGTTGCCACAAAGTTGGAAGCACAGAATTGTCTAGAATGTCATTGTATGCTCTAGCATTAAGATTTCCCTTCACTGAAACTAAGAGGCCTACACCAAAACATGAAAAACAGCCCCTGTCCAATGGCGGCAAGCTTTACACCACTCCATCCAACTCTTGGCATTGCGCATGGTGATCTTAGGCTTGTGTGCGGCTTCTTGGCCATGGAAACCCATTTCATGGAGCTCCCGACAAACAGTTCTTGTGCTGGCGTTGCTTCCAGAGGCAGTTTGGAACTCGGTAGTGAGTGTTGCAATCTTAGACGAACGATTTTTACGCGCTTCAACACTCGACAGTCCAGTTCTGTGAGTTTGTGTGGCCTGTCACTTCGCGACTGAGCCGGTGCTGCTCCTAGACATTTACACTTCACAATAACAGCACCTACAGTTGACCGGGGCAGCTCTAGCAGGGTAGAAATTTGACAAACTGACTTGTTGGAAAGGTGGCATCCTATGACGGTGCCACGTTGAAAGTCACTGAGATCTTCAGTAAGGCCATTATACTGCCAATGTTTGTCTATGGAGATTGCATGGCGGTGTGCTCGATATTATAGACCTGTCAGCAACGGGTGTGGCTGAAATAGCTGAATCTACTCATTTCAAGGGGTGTCCACATACTTTTATATATATAGTCTACTTGGCTCATGGCAGTATTATGGAAGATATTCTATGGAGGAGGGAGATATTTGTTCTCAGGAAACAGATAGAATTTCCAAGAGTCCCTTTTTTTATAGCCTGGCTGCCATAAAAGTGTGTGTATGTGTATTTATTTTACTTTTTATAGCCTGGCTGCCATAAAAGTGTGTGTATGTGTATTTATTTTACTTTTTATAGCCTGGCTGCCATAAAAGTGTGTGTATGTGTATTTATTTTACTAGGCAAGTCAGTTAAGAACAAATTCTTATTTTCAATGATGGCCTAGGATCAGTGGGTTAACTGCCTGTTCAGGGGTAGAATGTTAGCTCGGGGATCTGTACTTGCAACCTTGCGGTTACTAGTCCGATGCTCGAACCGATAGTCTACCCTGCCGCCCCATTGTATGTGTGTATGTGGGTCTGTGTGTATGTGTATGTGTGTTTGTGTATGTGTGTGTTTTTCCAGAAGTGTGACATACAGTAGCTGCATAGATTTAAGCTGTATTTATATTTAATCAGCTATCATTGTCTGGGTTTCTTTTCGGTGACTTGTCAACAGCACAATATTCCCACTAAAAACAATTGGTGCACGTTCTATCTTCAGCCCTCCGCTCCAATCCATAGACCTCTCAATCCCCACTGGGAGTAATTAGTGCACTGTGCCAAAAGGTCATCTGGAGGATTCAGAGTGAGGGAATGCAGGCGGCTGATCTCAGATGACCCCTCTAGTCCCTTGCTTCCCCTCCCTCCCTACAACCATCCCTGCCTATGTTGGATCAATAGCACATCACTGTGATCGGCACGTCTGCCGATGTTGTAGCCCCACAACAACACCGTCAATGACAACACAGTTTACTTGAACTGAACACAATCCATTAATGAGACTGTTGTTTTGTCTTGTTGCTCAGGAATGGAGTGTTCATTTTGGAAACTGAGACAGTGTTTGCGTGTGCCTGCATGTGTGTGTGTACTGTATGCGTGCGTGTACCTGGTACTCCCACACAGAGGAGGGAGCTATAATAGATGACCGGGAAGAAGCCCAGGACACATGTAGACCTCTGCAGATCCTTGTCTCCTGGTTTCAGGCCCTGCTCTGAAGAGCTTGGCACTGTGATGTTGGGCCAATCAAACATGACCTTGGTCGTTCTCCTGAAAGAGAGAGGGAAAGATTTTAAGGGAGGGGGAGGGTGGGAGATGGGAAGAGAGGGGGGGAGGGAGAGTTGGAGAGATATAACTGTAACTATAAAATAACCATAAAACTATCACTATAAAATAACTATAAAATGACACTGAACAAAAATATAAACGCAACATGCAACAATTTCTACAATTTTATTGAGTTACAGTTCATATAAGTAAATCAATCAATTGAAATTAATTCATTAGGCCATAATCTATGGATTTCACATGACTGGGAATACAAATATGTATCTGCAAATTTGCTGGATATTGGCGGGAACTGGAAAAAGCTGTCATACACGTTGATCTAGAGCATCCCAAACATGCTCAATGGGTGGTGACATGTCTGGTGAGTATGAAGGCCTTGGAAGAACTGGGACATTTTCAGCTTCCAGGAATTGTGTACAGATCCTTGTGACATGGGGCCGTGCATTATAATGCTGAAATATGAGGTGATGCCGGCGGATGAATAGCCTCAAGACAATAGGCTTCAAGATCTCGTCAAGGTATCTGTATGCATTCCAATTCCCATCAATAAAATGCATTTGTGGTCGTTGTCTGTAGTTTATGCCTGCCATACTATAATCCCACCGCCACCATGGGGCATTCTGTTCACAACGGTGACATCAGCAAACCGCTCGCCCACATGACGCCAAACACGCTGTCTGCCATCTGCCCAGTACAGTTGAAAAACGGGATTCATCCGTGAAGATCACACTCAGTATACAGTACCAGTCAAATGACACACATACTCATTCAAGGGTTTTTCTACATTGTAGACAAATAATGAAGACATCCAAACTATGAAATAACACATATGGAATCATGTAGTAATAAAAAAGTGTTAAACAAATCAAAATATGTTTTATACTTGAGATTCTTCAAAGTAGCCACCCTTTGCCTTGATGACAGCTTTGCACACGCTTGGCATTCTCTCAACCAGCTTCATGAGGTAGTCAACTGGAATGCATTTCAATTAAAACCTATTAGGGAGCGGCGGCAGTGTTCAGAGTTTTGGAGAGTCTGGCGTGCCCAAAGTAAAATGCCTGGTACTCAGGCCCCGAAACTAGAATATGCACATAATTAGTAATATTTATCTTGAAAAATCAAGGAGTAAGACAAGTTTTTCCAAGTGGAGAGAGGAAGTGACTTTTCTCTTTGACTCGGTTTTTTCCTTTTCTATCGCCCAGGATATTATCCGTGTGAAATATTATCGTTTATATACATATTAGTGTACCTAAGGATTGATTCGAAATGTTGTTTGAGTTGTTTGGACAAAGTTTATAGGTATATTTTTAACGGTCTCTATGTCTTCTATATTGGACGAGTGGACGGTGGATTTCTGAACAAAACGCACCAACCAAACGGAGCTTTATGTATATAAAGAGGGACTTTTTCGAACAAAAGGAACATTTATTGTGTCGCTGGGACCGTTCGGATTCCCATCAGAAGAAGATCTTCAGAGGTAAGCGATTTATTTTATCGCTTTTTCTGAGTTTTGTGACACCCGTGCTGGTTATGTTATTATGCTAATGCAGGAAATATGCAGGGCGCTGTCCTCAGACAATCAAATGCTGATAATGGGATTGTGGAGGAGGATACAATTATGGTCAGATTTGCCAAATGGAGGGCGAGGGAGAGCTTTGTATGCATCTCTGAAGTCAAAGGTCAAAGTCAACATTATTAGTCAGTTGTACAACCGAATGCCTTCAACTGAAATGTGTCTTCCGCATTTAACCCAATACAATAATACATAGTCCGCCGCCCCTTGTCTTACCAAACGTCGCTGTTCTGTACTGCCAGTACAGCAAACAACTAGCCAGCTGTATACTTGATAATGTCGCCATTCAGCCACAACTTCGTGAAGCATAAGATATTACAGGTATTACAGCAATCCAGGTGAAAGCTATGTTCCATTAGTGATGTCACCTGTTAAAACCACTCCAATCAGTGTGGATGAAGGAGAGGAGACGGGTTAAAGAAGGATTGTTAAGTCTTGAGACATGGATTGTGCATGTCTGCATTTCAGAGGGTGAATGGGCAAGACAAAGGATTTAAGTGCCTTTGAACGGGGTATGGTAGTAAGGTTTGTGTTAAGAACACACCGGTTTGTGTCAAGAACTGCAAGGCTGCTATGTTTTCCACACTCAACAGTTTCCCATGTGTATCAAGAATGGTCCACCAACTGTGTGTGTGTGTGGGAGGGGACATAGATTATGTCCTTCATGTTTTTAATGTGTACTCGACCAATACAATTTGATTTGATTTGTGATTGTGATGGCCATGTTAAAGGCTCAATGAACAGTGATTAAGGATATTTTCCTGAGGGAAACTGTGTTAATGATGGTGAGTGAGGCCATACTGAGGCCATGGAGTTAATCTATTTGTCTTTATTTTCTATCTATCTATCTATCTATCTATCTATCTATCTCTCTCGCACACTCTCTCTCAACTGTGTTAAGTGAGGTGAGTGAGGTGGAGTTGGTCAATTAGACTGAGCTGAGCTCACAACACCAGATGGACAGGAATGACCCCATCAGTGGTGCTACACTACGCTCCATGATGTCATCATTTCAATCTATAGCTCTTTTCCTCTCTCTCTCTCTCTCTCTCTCTCTCTCTCTCTCTCTCTCTCTCTCTCTCTCTCTCTCTCTCTCTCTCTCTCTCTCTCTCTCTCTCTCTCTCTCTCTCTCACTGCCCTCCTCAACCCCTCTCCTTCTTCCACACACGCACACACGCACACGCACACACACACACACGTGTGGCAGTAGCAGGATTTACAGCTTGTAGCATAGTGTCAATGTAGCGTATCAGATCTGAATAGGTTGCTCCTGTCTTTATAATTTGTGGTGTGCTTTATCAGTGGAGGTGTTCTCTCTCTCTCTGTAGGGCAGTAATATTGACTCTTGTCTTTTTCATCTCTCCTCTAGGCTATATGGTGTTATATTTCGGTACAGTATGTCATCAAAGTGGCTTTGCAGATTAGAGATGTGTGTTTAGCCATTTTAATGAGCCACAATGTCAGCATTTTGTTGTCTCCGACAATGTTGACACTGGAAATGTTATTGTGTCTAACACAAAAAAATCACTCTCAATTGTGCCTCTAAGCCACATGATATAAATTATTTTAAATGGATGTAAGTCTTTGACCATTTATGCTGTGCTTTAGAGAAAGGTCTAATTTCCCTTGTCTTTGGCACTACTAGATAACATGACTTTACATTTGCATTACGCGTAAAACACAGGCAGGTAATCGTTTCTGTAAGCCTGATGGTACCGTCTTTGGAACGAATCTATCTGTTTTAACAGTATTCCACTTCTTATCCATTTCCAGCACTTGTAATCTACCAGTGAAATATGTTGTAATAAATCCTGTAATATGTCCGCTTACTCCGCCATGCTCCGCTCTGCCAGTCTTTGCACGGAGACAGCAGCGGTCCGATCAAGGGCCATAAATTAAGTTCTGGCTTGCCACTGTCTCTAGCTCTCACCAGAGGTGTGCCCTGAGTACTTGAATCCCTGTCTGTCGATATTCTGAAATATCTTTACTCATTATAAGCGGTCTCTCTCACAGCCTGCACCGTTTATGTTATGTAAGTGGCACAAGCGCACTTGAGACAGAATGTCCTGGAGTATGTCCCAAATGTAACCCTATTCCCCTACACACTAAAAACAAATGGTTCTACATAGTGCCAAATATGGGTTCTTTGGCTCGTAACCATAGCGGATCCATTTTTGGCGCTACGTAGCAGAGGTTCCAAAACTTTTTCACCCAGGGCCCCTTTCCAGCTTTGGGGGACATCCAGCATGCGCGTGCCACATCTATTTCTATGGGTACAAACAGTGTTCATGACATAAACTGTTCACACCCCTGTTGATGGCGGAGAGAAAATGTTGCAGTTTTAAAGCAAATTTTCTTGCCATTTATAATGTGTATTCATGTGCTATTTGAGTGACTTGAACATTACTATAAAATCTATGGGCAAAAAAAGTTGAGCTAAAAAATGTTAGCTGACATGGGCTAGTTGATCTAGACATTTGTGGCAAGACATAAATAGCTCTTTAAGGTATGCAATGACTGACATGACAAGAGGAAAGTTGATGATACCCAATTTCGAAATTGCATGTTTCAAGAGTAAGTTGAAAGCCAAACTGAGTTCCTTAGGGGGGCACAGGGGGGACCCACACACTCCCCTTGCCAATCACTAGAGTATATAGCAGTTTGGGAACCACTGCTATATATACAGTGGTTCCTCCTTTAAAGGTTGCGTCATACTGCGGCACACCTTGCGGGCTGCTGCAGCATTCTGTGGCACGTTATCTATTTGTCAGCCATTCTTTCTGTTAATGCAAGTTATTGCTAGTTTGACCACCAGAGGGCATCTTTGAGAAGCATTTGATGTTGATGAAGAAATGCTGTTTTGAGTTAGAAATGTAACACTTTAGAGTACTTAAGCATCAAATACATTGCAAGTTGAGGGATTTTCACAAAAGTAGCCAGGCTATAAAAAGTATATTGTCCTGCTAATAGGAAACATTTGCATGATACATAATTTGTATCTACCTTTCCAATTACTTTTAGAGTTTGGGATTTACAAATGTGCGCTTTCATTATTAGTTACATTGTTTTAGTTCGAACACGCAGACTTCTTTTCTTTAAATTATTGTTTTATGTAGGATGCTACGTTTTTGACCAGTTGCAATTGTAAGTAGGTCTAATAAAAAAAATCCTACTTCTATTAGGCTGTTAAGCCTCATAGGCTACCTCAGCCAGTTAAGTTATTTTATATAGGTCTAGGCTCTAAAGAAATAGACTCCAATTAAGCCCTCTTGTTGTTTGTAAAGTCAAATTAAAATGAAGATTATTGTTGAAATGAATTGCTCGACTGGTGTAGGTTTTCTCCATCTGTTGGTGTGCAACACTTGCATAACAAGTTAGCTATATTTTTAGCACCAGCCACTGTTCACTTCCTATTGATTGCGCTGCGGTTGCCGACAGTTGTTTTTTAAATTTAACCTTTATTTAACTAGGCAAGTCAGGTAAGAACAAATTCTAATTTGCCACGACGGCCTACCCCGGCCAAACCCGTGTGACGCTGGGCCAATTGTGCGCCGCCCTATGGCACTCCCAATCACAGTCGGATGTGAACAGCCTGAATTCGAACCAGGGACCGTAGTAAAGCCTCTAGCACCGAGATGCAGTGCCTTAGACCGCTGCATGACCAATATATATATATATATATATATATATATATATATATATTTACTTTTCAGAACATTAACCGTGTGTAGGTAGATACGTGTGTAGGTAGATGTGGAAAGATAGATACAAATGATTTGTTGCAAGTTGGGGGGGGTTGAATAGTCTATTGTTCAGCTAATAGTCCATCCTGCTATGCTTGTGAAAAACTAATAATAATACTTTTCCCCCTTTCCACGTTAAAGATTCCAATTGATAAAGTGTTTTTAGCCACAATCGGCCCCAACCCCAATTAATACATTTGGGCACAGTCGATAGCGTGCTGGACTTCAGGCTAGAATGTTGAGGGTTCGAAACCTGCTCCCTGTTTGTTTCATTACATTATTATGCCGGTCTCAGAGCAAATAGCCTGGATTGTTATTCCCATCTCGTTCCTCGCTCTCTTCCACGCGTCACTCTCCGCCTGAGTGGCTCGCTTGTGGGCGTGCTGGCAGAATGTACTGTTTTTTATTCTGTTTATATGAATTACAAATCAGCCTTTACTTAAATCATGTTTCTAGTCTATTGTATAGTTACAATGTGTAATCATTGATGTCCCAGGAGCAGGAGTGGTAAACACTGTTGAAGTGTATGATTGTAATACATCGATCAAAGAATGAGTTTGATACACCTGGTATTGGATATGACTGAGAAAAAAAACTTGCTAAACAGCAATTTTTGTAAATTAACTTTATGACAAAAGAATATGCACAATCGTTTGTCTCTACATTAACCAACAAATTCCTCGCAATTGTAAATTTTTTGCTTGACTCGTTATGACGTTATAATTACTTAAAATGGCTTCCACCATAATGTTTTGTCAGCCATCTTTGCTGAAGAAAGTCACCAGGGACAGGTGGCTTGCATCAAATTCGTCATTGGAACCATTCGATATGATTGGTCATATTAAAACCTTGGGACCCAAATGCATAATGAGTGCTCTAACTCCCCCTTGCGGTGGTCTGGAGCAATGAAGCCGTGATGCAACCACTGTACTGAACAAAAACATAAATGCAACAATCAACAATTTCAACGATTTTACTGAGTTACAGTTCATATTAGGAAATCAGTCAATTGAAATACATTCACTAGGACCTAATCTATGGATTTCACATGACTGGGCAGGGGTGCAGCCATGAGTGGGCCTGGGAGGGCATAGGCCCAACCACTGGGGAGCCAGGCCCAGCTAATCAGAATGAGTTTTTTCACACAAAAGGGCTTTATTACAGACAAAAATACTCCTGTTTCATCAGCTGTTCTGGTGGCTGGTCTCAGATGATCCCGCAGGTGAAGAAGCCGGATGTGGAGGTCCTGGGCTGGCGTGGTTACACTTGGTCTGCGGTTGTAAGGCCAGTGGAACGTACTGGCAAATTCTCTAAAACAATGTTGGAGGCGGTTTATTAAATAATCTGGCAACAATTCTGGTGGACATTCCTGCATTCAGCATGCCAATTGACATCTGTGGCATTGTGTTGTGTGACAAAACTGCACGTTTTACAGTGACTTTTTATTGTCCCCAGCACCACGTGCACCTGTGTAACGATCATGCTGTTTAATCAGTTTCTTGACATGCCATTCCTGTTAGGTGGATGGATTATCTTGGCAAATGAGAAATGCTCACTAACAGGGATGTAAACAAATTTCTGCACAGAATTCTGCACAGAATGGGACCAACACTTTACATGTTGGGTTTATATTTTTGTTCAGTATAGAACCCTTTTTTGAAGATTCTATGGAGAACCATGCTCACAAGGTTCTACATGGAACCTGTATGATGCTATAAAGAACCCTTTCCTAAGCTTCTAAAGATAACTATTAAAAAAGGTTCTACTGTATATAGCACCAAAAAGAGTTCCGCTATAGTTACAACCCTTTTTAGTGCTGTACACAACCATTTTTAATGGCTCCTTATAGAACCTTTATGGATAATGATTATATAAAGAACATTTCTCAATCTGAGAAAAATCATAGTCATGAGAGAAACAGATTTCTCTACTCTGTCTCTAGTATGATAGAGTGACAATGACTAAGCCAGCTAGCAATCGCAACTCAACAAACCTGCTATCCTCTCTGTAATACAACATTGTCTTTCAGAGGTAGAATTATCCACAGAAAAGTATTCCACTTAATACAAATCCAAGTCCAGCCATTGATATTGGTTTTAATTAAAAGCCTCAATGGCAATGGAAAGTGCAGACAGAAAAAGATGCCTGCATTTTGATTTTTACAGTGTGGATATTATTCACACTATTTTTCAGACTACTACTCCCTTATTCCAAGAGGCAGCTGTGAATGTTTAGATTCCTGGAAGGACATTCTTTAGCAAGATGTTCTTTATTTCTTTATTTCAGTAGTCAGCATATATAGTCAACGATAAGACTATAAGCCTGAGACATTCTGTACCAAGTCATTGTCTACTTACTATAAGGTTAGTAGTCAAAGTACAGCCTGATACATTGAACATTGGGACAGTACTTCTTGTGCTAGGTCAGTGTCATGGTCCTCCAACTGTAAGGTTTCCCCCAGCGGATTCAGGATCCTTGGCAGTAATGATGTGTCCCAGAGAGGCTAAACATGCTGAGGGTGAGATTGGACTGTGGATTCATGGCTCGCTGCTCTGTCTCCACTGAGAATGACTGTCTCCACCGTAATTGGTGTTAGAGCAACTACACCATACTGCTCTTCAGCAGCAGTCTGTAAAGCCGCACCGCCATTAAAGTCTTGTTACCCAGGGGAAATATAGTCCTATTGTATAGATCTGATATACTCATAGACAATCTTCATTCCCACCAGGCTGGTTCGCCAGCAAAGAATCAGCCTGAACCGAGACAAAGGTCTCTGTGGAAATCTATGTGCAAATGAGGAAAATGCCTCATTCAAGACAGCCAAATTAGTAGCCACTAGCCAACTCATGCAGGGTCTCATATGCAGATGCTTGTAGTGTATGGGACTGTATTCAGGCACTATTATAATAAAGGAAAGGGCTGGTCTGGGGTTCAGCTCCATCCAGATGAACAGTGTGGGAGCGGAGCGCCTGTGAGTGGAGCAGAGGTAGCCTGGTCCCAGCGACCCATTGTATCGATGACCATACAGGAGTTGGCAAGACAACACAGAGCAAATTCTCCAGTGTCTATACGGGTCCACACTTTTGAGTGTTAAAATAACACTGTGCTTAGTGAGGACGCTGTTCCACTTAGTCAGTTATGGAATTAACACTTTCAGCTTTCTGAATAACACGTCATAATGTATTTTTATAACTAGAAAGCGTATATAGTTTACACCAATGGTGTTATGCAATAAAAATTCATATAGTATTTTTAACCATGACACCAAAAGGTACATATCTCTTGACAAGGTCACACAGCGTTGGGTTAAGGACAATACAATAAAAGTCTTTATTGCCACATGCCCTTATGTAAGTATTTACAAAAACTTCAGAACTGGTAGCAAGCACATTCACACTTAAATAAATATAACGATAGATCACTTAACTTGTTGGGGATGAGCAGCTGAGGGGTCGGTTTTGGAGAGTCTGGCGTGCCTAAAGTAAAATGCTTTCCACTCAGGCTCAGAAAATAGGATATGCACATAATTAGTACTATTGGATAGGAAACACTCTGAGGTTTCCAAAAGTGTTAACATTTTGTCTGTGAGTGTAACAGAACTCATTTGGCAGGCAAAAGCCAGAGAAAATTCCATCTGGAAATTGCATTCTGGTGGCTTATGGCTCACTTAGAGAGACTGCCTATTGAAAAGTATTTATACCAGGACACTGAATGTAGTACCTATTGCTTCCACTGGATGTCAGCAGTGTATAGGTAAAGTTTAATGGAAATCGGAACCATTGTGTTCAATCGGTAGACGTTTTAGTCAGGGGAGCTATTTTTCAGTTGCACGTTTTTTGGGCGCAAGTTTGGCTGAGTTTGGCTTATTTGACTTATATAACGTTTAGGTGACCATCCAAGTGAAAGATTATCACTTTTATTCATAAAAGATAAGCTAAGGTTGCATTTAATTGGTTTTTGTTGAGGGAAAGTTTATAGGTTAAAATGAACGCGTTCACTTCACGTTGGATTTTCTGAACACAAGGTGCCAACCAAACGGAAATTTATGGATATAATAAATTACTTTTTCTAACCAAATACCCATGGATTGTCTTCGTTGGACACTTAGGAAGCCCTCTGCAGAAGTTCTACAAAAGGTAAGGCACAGGTTTTCCCTGTGAAATGCATTTTCTATCAACCGCGCTGGCTAAAGATTTCATGGTTATGGAAAATATTGAAGGTGCTACCCTCAAACAATCAAATGTAGTGGTAAAGCCTTTTTGAAATCCGACAACGCTGTGATATTGCCAAGAAGCAGAGCTTGTGATGAGTATGAAACACTTGTATATTGGTGCATTTTTTATAATTCAACTTTTGGATTTTGTCTTGCATTTCACCTGGTAGTGTCGGGAGTGGGGTGCTAGCGCACCACTCATCCCTATTAAACTGGTACAACACTTCCACTCACAGGGTGCCAAAAATAACATATTGAAAGCCACGCCCCCAACAAGCCATGCCTCCAATACAGTGGCAACCCGTCACTCAGGGCAGGTGGGGCAGAGCCTGTTTTCCATGTTATCTTGGCATTACTACGTGTCACATATCCGTTTGCAAACATTGTAAAAAATATATATACAGTAGAAGTCGGAAGTTAACATACACTTAGGTTAGAGTCATTAAAACTCATTTTTCAACCACGCCACAAATTTCTTGTTAACAAACTATAGTTTTGGGAAGTTTAGTTTTGTGCATGACACAAGTAATTTTGCCAACAATTGTTTACAGACAGATTATTTCACTAATTGACTGTATCACAATTCCAGTGGGTAGGACGTTTACATACACTAAGTTGACTGTGCATTTAAACAGCTTGGAAAATTCCAGAAAATTATGTCATGCTTTAGAAGCTTCTGATCGGCTAAATGACATAATTTGAGTCAATTGGAGGTGTACCTGTGGATGTATTTCAAGGCCTACCTTCACACTCAGTGCCTCTTTGCATGACATCCTGGGAAAATCAAAAGAAATCAGCCAACTCCTCAGAAAAAAATTGTTGACCTCCATAAGTCTGGTTCAACCATGGGAGCAATTTCCAAACGCCTGAAGGTACCACGTTCATCTGTACAAACAATAGAACGCAAGTATAAACACCATGGGACCACACAGCCGTCATACCGCTCAGGAAGGAGACGTGTTCTGTCTCCTAGAGATTAACGTACTTTGGTGTGAAAAGTGCAAATCAAACCCAGAACAACAGCAAAGGACCTTGTGAAGATGCTGGAGGAAACAGGTACAAAAGTATCTATATCCACAGTAAAACGAGTCCCATATCGACATAACCTGAAAGGCCATTCAGCAAGGAAGAAGCCACTGCTCCAAAACCGCCATAAAAAAAGCCAGACTACGATTTGCAACTGCACATGGGGACAAAGATCGTACTTTTTGGAGAAATGTCCTCTGGTCTGATGAAACAATAATAGAACTGTTTGGCCTTAATAACCATCATTATGTTTGGAGGAAAAAGGAGGAGGCTTGCAAGCCGAAGAACACCATCCCAACCGTGAAGTATGGGGGTGGCAGCATCATGTTGTGGAGGTGCTTTGCTGCAGGAGGGACTGGTGCACACAAAATAAATCAAATCAAATCAAATCAAATCAAATTTTATTTGTCACATACACATGGTTAGCAGATGTTAATGCAAGTGTAGCGAAATGCTTGTGCTTCTAGTTCCGACCATGCAGTAGTATCTAACAAGTAATCTAACAAATTCACAACAACTACCTTATACACACAAGAGTAAAGGAATGAATACGAGTATGTACATATAAATATATGGATGGCGATAGGCTGACCGGCATAGGCAAGATGCAGTAGATGGTATGGAGTACAGTATATACACATATATATGAGATGAGTAATGTAGGATATGTAAACATTATATAAATGGCATTGTTTAAAGTGGCTAGTGATACATTATTTCATCCAATTATAATTATTAAAGTGGCTAGAGATTTGGTCGATGACCCGAAACGGCATAGGCAAGATACAGTAGATGGTTTAGAGTACAGTGTATACATTTGATATGAGTATGTGGATCGTAAACATTATATACAAAATTGTTTAAAGTGGCTAGTGATACATTTGTTACATCCAATTCCTATGTATAAAGTGGCTAGAGATTTAAGTCAGTATGTTGGCAGCAGCCACTCAATGTTAGTGATGGCTGTTTAACAGTCTGATGGCCTTGAGGTAGAAGCTGTTTTTCAGTCTCTCGGTCCCAGCTTTGATGCCTGTACTGACCTCGCCTTCTGGATGATAGCGGGGTGAACAGGCAGTGGCTCGGGTGGTTGTTGTCCTTGATGATCTTTTTGGCCTTTCTGTGACATCGGGTGGTGTAGGTGTCCTGGAGGGCAGGTAGTTTAACCCCGGTGATGCGTTGTGCAGTCCTCACTACCCTCTGGAGAGCCTTACGGTTGTGGGCGGAGCAGTTGCGTACCAGAAGCGGTGATACAGCCCGACAGGATGCTCTCGATTGTGCATCTGTAAAAGTTTGTGAGTGATTTTGGTGACAAGCCAAATTTCTTCAGCCTCCTGAGGTTGAAGAGGCGCTGTTGCGCCTTCTTTACCACGCTGTCTGTGTGGGTGGACCAATTCAGTTTGTCCGTGATGTATGCGAGGAACTAAAACTTTCCACCTTCTCCACACCACTGTCCCTTCGATGTGGATGAGGGGGTGCTCCCTCTCCTGTTTCCTGAAGTCCCACGATCATCTCCTTTGTTTTGTTGACATTGAGTGAGAGGTTATTTTCCTGACACCACACTCCGAGGGCCCTCACCTCCTCTCTGTAGGCCGTCTAGTCGTTGTTGGTAATCAAGCCTACCACTGTAGTGTCGTCAGCAAACTTGATGATTGAGTTGGATCGTGCCCGCGCAGTCATGGGTAAACAGGGAGTACAGGAGAGGGCTGAGAGCGCACCCTTGTGGGGCCCCAGTGTTGAGGATCAGCGGGGTGGAGATGTTGTTTCCTACCCTCACCACCTGGGACCGGCCCGTCAGGAAGTCCAGGACCCAGTTGCACAGGGCTGGAGTCGAGACCCAGGGTCTCGAGCTTAATGGCGAGCTTGGAGAACTATGGTGTTAAATGCTGAGCTGTAGTCGATGAACAGCATTCTTACATAAGTATTCCTCTTGTCCAGATGGGTTAGGGCAGTATGCAGTGTGATTGCGATTGCGTGCGTCTGTGGACCTATTGGGACGGTAAGCAAATTGGAGTGGGTCAGGGTGTCTGGCAGGATGGAGGTGATATGATCCTTGACTAATCTCTCAAAGCACTTCATGATGGCGGAGTGAGTGCCTCTGAGGCGATAGTCATTTAGCTCAGTCACCTTAGCTTTCTTGGGAACAGGAACAATGGTGGCCCTCTTGAAGCATGTGGGAACAGCAGACTGGGATAGGGACTGATTGAATATGTCCGTAAACACACCAGCCAGCTGGTCTGCGCATGCTCTGAGGACAGTTTCTGACCAGGGATGCCATCTGGGCCGGCAGCCTTGAGGGTTAACACATTTAAATGTTTTTCTCACATTGGCTGCGGTGAAGGTGAGCCCGCGGGTTTTGGTAGCGGCCGTGTCGGTGGCACTGTATTGTCCTCAAAGCGAGCAAAGAAGTTGTTTAGTTTGTCTGGGAGCAGGGCGTCATGGTCAGCGGGAGCTGGTTTTTCTTTTTGTAGTCCGTGATTGACTGTAGAGCCCTGCCACATTCCTCTTGTGTCTGAGCCATTGAATTGTGACTCTACTTTGTCTCTATATTGGCGCTTAAGCTTGTTTGATTGCCTTGCGGAGGAGTAGCTGCACTGTTTGTATTCAGTCATGTTTCCGGTAGCCTTTACCTGGTTAAAAGCAGTGGTTCGGCGCTTTCAGTTTTGCGCGAAATGCTGCCATCAATCCATGGTTTCTGGTTGGGGAAGGTTTTGATATTTGCTATGGGTACAACATCACCAATGCATTTGCTAATAAACTTCGCTCACCGAATCAGCGTATACATCAATGTTGTTGTCAGATGCTATCCGGAACATATCCCAGTCCACGTGCTCAAGCAATCTTGCAGCATGGAATCAGATTGGTCGGACCAGCGTTGAACAGACCTGAGAAGCGGGCGTTTCCTGTTTTAGTTTCTGTTTGTAGGCTGGGAGCAACAAAATGGAGTCATGGTCAGACTTGCCGAAAGGAGGCGGAGAATAGCCTTGTATGCATCACGGAAGTTGGAATAACAGTGGTCAGGATTTTACCAGCCGAATTGCTTTGGTCGATATGCTGGTAAAATTTCAGGAGCCTTGTTCTTAAATTAGCCTTATTAAAATCCCCAGCCACAATAAATGCAGCCTCAGGATATGTGGTTTCCAGTTTACATAGAGTCCGATGAATTTCTTTCAGTGCCGTCGATGTATATCAGCTTGAGGGAGGATGTACCACGGCTGTGATTATAATCGAAGGAATTCTCTTGGTAGATAATGCGGTCTGCATTTGATTGTAAGGAATTCTATGTCAGGTGAACAAAGGACTTGAGTTCCTGTATGTTGTTATGATCACACCACGTCTCGTTAATCATAAGACACACACCCCGCCCTTCTTCTTACCAGAGAGATGTTTGTTTCTGTCGCGCGTCGTGGAGAAACCAGGTGGCTGTACCGACTCTGATAACGTGTCCTGAGTGAGCCATGTTTCCGTGAAGCAAAACGTTGCAGTCTCGAATGTCTCTCTGAAAGGCAACCCTCGATCGGTTCGTCTACTTTGTTGTCAGAGACTGTACATTGGCGATTAAAATACTCGGGAGAGGTGCACGATCGCCCGTCGGCGTAGCTTGACCAAAAGACGGCGCGTTTCCCTCTTCTCCGGCGCGCCGTTGTTTGGTAGCCACGTGCTATCCAGTCTGTTGTTGTGTTTGGGTTAACGAAAGGAGAATCCTCTTTGGAAGAAAGTCGTATTCCTGAGTAAGTAATGTTGGTAAGTTAGCGTTGCTCTTATATCCAATAGTTCCTCCCGGTTGTATGTAATAAAACTTAATATTTTCCGAGGGTAACAATGTAAGTAATACATAAAAAAACAAATACTGCATGGTTTCCTGAGAACGTGAAGCGAGGCTGCCATCTCTGTCGGCGCCGGAATAGATGGCTACATGAGGAAGGAAAATGATGTGGATATATTGAAGCAACATCTCAAGACATCAGTCAGGAGGTTAAAGCTTGGTCGCCAATAGGTCTTCCAAATGGACAATTACCCCAGGCATATTTCCAAAGTTGTGGAAAAATGGCTTAAGGACAACAAAGTCAAGGTATTGGAGTGGAGATCACAAAGCCCTGACCTCAATCCTATAGACATTTTGTGGGCTGAACTGAAAAGGCGTGTGCGAGCAAGGAGGCCTACAAACCTGCCTCAGTTACACCAGCTCTGTCGAGAGGAATGGGCCAAAATTCCCCCAACTTATTGTGGGAAGCTTGTGGAAGGCTACCCGAAACGTTTGACCCAAGTTAAACAATTTAAAGGCAATTGTCACGATCTTTAAATGGAGCGGACCAAGATGCAGTGAGGGTTCCAGTGTACATACTTTTATTTACGTAATGCAACTGACAAAACAATAAACAAATAAAGATCGCAACGCAGGTGTGGCTCAACACAGGCACAAATACAACTTCAAATATAAATAATGACCCACAACCCCAGTGAAGAAAAGAACAAACATATATATGGTTCCCAATTAGAGGTAACGACAATCAGCTGCCTCTAATTGGGAACCATCAACCGAACATAGAAATACACCACCTAGAACTAAAAACCCCTCCTAACCAAAACACAAATGAAACGCCAGCCTGCTATCCCAGGCCAGGACGTGACAGTACCCCCCACCCAAAGGCGCGGACTCCGACCGCGACCAAAAGTCAATGGGGAGGATCCTCGGGTGGGTCTTTGTTTCTTTGGTGGCGGCTCCGGTGCAGGCCGTGCTGGCCCGAGAAGACGCAACGGAGGCCCGGGGCTTGGAGCCGGAACAGAGGGGACCTGATGCGTGGAGCAGGAACAGGACGTGCTGGGCTCTCAATGCGCACAGGGGGCCTGATGCGTGGAGCAGGAACAGTACGTACCAGGCTGGGACGACACCCTAAAGGCCTAGTACGTGGAGCAGAGACAGGCCGTGCCGGGGCTCTCGATGCGCACAGTGGACCTGATGCGTGGAGCAGGAACAGGCCGTGCCGGTCTCTGAACGCGCACTGGAGACACGGTGCGCTTCATTGCATAACACGGTGCCTGACCAGTGCGACGCTCACTCCAGTAAGCACGGGGAGTTGGCTCAGGTCTCCAACCTGGCTCAGCCAACCTTCTCGTGTGCCATTTAGTGGACAAAAAAATGTGGGGCTGCCTCTCGGGCTTCCTCGCTAGCCGTGTTCCCTCGTACTGCTGCCGCTCTGCCATAGCTACCTCCAACTCTTCCCTGGGCCGGCGATACTCCCCAGCCTGCGTCCAGGGTCCCTTAAGTTCAATGTGTTTACATCGCATTTTTAATTCTACCGATTGTTTTGTTAGAAGCGTTAAATAGAAAATGTGCCTACTCTGGTTTTGGCACGTGTGCTCTAGCCAACAGCTCGCAGAAACAGTACAGGTAGGCTAGTCTACATTATGAGATTATTATGGATAAGAATATTTGTATTTGTCTAACGGCAGTCAAGCATCGATCATCATGTCATAAGATCTTTTATTGGAAAGGAGCACCTTTGAAGTTCGTCATAAATTATTTAATCTATTGCCTAATAATCTGCAGGGTTTCCTGAGTTGTAGTGGGAGGACCACACATCATATCATTGCGTGACTCCAAGTTTACTTGATATGATTTGCGCATAAAGGCTATTCCACCACCATTTATCGCATAATTAATTTTAATCAGTCAGTTCGATTTTTTTACACCCCGTTACTGAAATTTGTGTTCGAGTTTAATTCCCTTAGGTAATTATAATCCACAAAACGTATGTAATAACTCCATTATGTTGCAATTAAAAAGCAATTGCCAAAGTCCTATGTAACAACAATGTTTCTATTGTAATAATCACAAAGTTACGTTAACACTTGACATCAAGTTCTTATATATGTGTAGTATTACCTTATGTCTCACTTACTATGTGTTACATAGTTTTGAAGCTGCAAAGGTGGTCTACTCTCATGTTGAGGTGATTCCATGTTCCTCATGTATTTAATTCTACCTATAAGATTAAGATTCATATCTAAGTGCCCTCCAAACCATGTGCTTATGATCATGTATTTAGACTAATTAAACTAACAGTTGTAGTTTTTAGTTCTTCATTTAATATTTGGCAGCCATCGAGTAAATATTTTTTGGGGGGTCAAAAAATGTGTATATGTTCAAATAGCTGCAAAAATTATTTGGTTTTCTGAGAGGTATTCAAAATACTTTCAAATATGATTTGTTTTTCTGAAACCCGTATTTGAATAGCAAAGAAAATAGTTGCCTTTTATTTGAAACTCTTTATAAACTATATTCGACTACCGTTTGAGAAGTTAGTATTTTCAAATAAACTACAAAATATAACTATTTTTGGCCCAGGTCTGCTCAATATTGGTTATTAACACCAACACTGGGGTTCCTTTACACCACTGAGTGCTAATTTCACTCTTAGAGAGTAAATTTAACTCCCGCATAAACAATAGAAATGTTACATTGAAAAATCAACACTAGGTAACACTGGCCGATTTGCTGTGCATGAACAGTTCTGGGACAAGGCTAGATCTGAGCGGGGTTTGGTGTCTTGTGTCCACCGCTGAGCTGAAATAACCTCTATCTTTAGATTAGCCCCTCTGCTCCACCAGTCTTCTCAATTATTCATGCACAGGGGCAGAGTCAGTTCACCTGCTGGGCGCTCGTCTCACGGCCTGGGCCTGGGAGATAGAGATAGCTAGGGCAGGGCTCAAGGACAGGACGCCGACCGGTACAGTCAACATAGTGATATTGTGCATTTCGGTGATATCACCATTTCAGATGAAGATCAGAGAAAGGAGAGAAGAAGAATACATTTCACCTTTTGAGAGGAAAGTGTGGGTGAGAGTTCGGGTTTCATTTTGGCGGCTAAGGCTGCTGCGTACAGTACAGTGCTGGTTGTGACAGGAGGACAAAGGGAAAAGCTGACAAGACACCAGAATGTGTAAGTTAAAGAAGCTTTAAATTCACTCCTTTCAGTTCATAGTTAGACACACTCTCTCTCTCACACACACACACGCACACACACACACACACACACACACTGGACGGAGCACTGCCGTTCACATTTTACAACTCTTAAATTGACCTGTATTTCCAGGGCAGGCGGCCACAGATATTAACATGACATAATCCAGAAGTACACTTTGGCATCAGAAGTAACTGGCTGCTATTTTTACTCCACAAATCACTCTAGAGTAGCTCTTCCATATAAAACTTGAGGTTGTTGAAAATAACAGAAAGAGTCAAACATATCCTAGATGTGCAGATTCCCAGAAAGTACTTTTTAGTCAGACTCTCTCTCTGGTTAATTTTATATTTATGCCATTTAGTGGACACTTTTACCTAGAGCGATTTACATGATCAATTAGGGTTAAGTTCCTTGCTCAAGGGCATATGGACAGACATTTCACCTAGACAACTCAGGGATTCAAAAGAGCAACTTTCGGTTACTGGCCCAAAGCTCTTAAGCTAGGCTATCTGCCGGCCTCCTGCCTTCTACTAGGGAGTTTTTCCTCCATGGTGTAAACTTTTACAATCCTGGGCACTATAAGGATTAACAATAAAAGTAAAACGAATGTAAAAATAATGTCAGAAAAGATAGAACTGACATAACTGTATACCTAAAAGAACAGCAAAACAGCCAGTAAGAATCCAGTATATAAACATTTGAAGAGATAGCAGCCTTTCCCTTGTACTCTATTCCCATGTACAGTCAGCATCTGTTGTACCTGTGATGCCAGACTAAACTAGTCATCATGTGTCATCAGGTAGAAGGAGAAGTAAGACTCTTACCTTTACAACTGTTCTTCACAGTATCTCCCCGTCTGTCTCATAAGTCCCTGTGTCTGTTGACCTCCATCTGTAGCCGATACCCTACCACTGCAGCTGCCAGTAACACTAACGACCCACACAGCCACTGGAGGAGAGGAAGAGGAGAGGAAGAAGAACAGAACTGAGCTCCCTGCAGCAGGCTCATCACTGCAGCGCGTGCAAGAGTAAGTGAATGAGGAGAGGACGACAGGAGAGGTGAGACCGAGGAGAGAGAGAGAGAGGGATAGAGAGGGTGGGGGTGGGTATCAAGAAAAGGGATATTGATCTTAGGATGGATAGAAACAGGTAAAGGAGGGAAACTGTTTGTGGAAAACATAGAAAAACAAAGACAACAAAAGCAAGAAACAACATATAAAGCATAAGCTTTTATTCAGTAGCCCTACAGTCTACATATAGCAGAGCTGTACACTCCCCCAGACTGAAACCAGTCTGTGGACTAAAATGAAGGCAAACCTTTTTACCTAATTTCTACCAGCATGTTAACATATTTCAAGCAGACCACTATAGTTCCTGTGCCCAAGAAAGCGAAGGTAACCTGCCTAAATGACTACCGCCCTGTAGCACTCACGGCGGTAGCCATGAAGTGCTTTGAAAGGCTGGTCATGACTCACATCAACACCATCATCCCGGAAACCCTAGACCCACTCCAATTCGCATTCCACCCCAACAGATCTACAGATGATGCAATCTCAATCTCAATCGCACTCCAAACTGTCCTTTCCCACCCAGACAAAATAAAAACGTGTGAGAATGCTGTTCATTGACTACAGCTCAGCGTTCAACACTATAGTGCCCACAAAGCGTATCACTAAGCTAAGGACCCTGGGACTAAACACCTCCCTCTGCAACTGAATCCTGGACTTCCTGAAAGGCCGCCCACAGGTGGTAAGGGTAGGCAACAACACATATGCCCCGCTGATCTTCAACACTGGGGCCCCTCAGGGGTGCATGCTTAGTCCCCTCCTGTACTCCCTGTTCATCCATGACTGCGTGGCCAAGCACGACTCCAACACGATCCATTTGCTGACAACACAACAGTGTTAGGCCTGATCACCAACAACGATGAGACAGCCTATAGGGAGGATGTCAGAGACCTGGCAGTCTGGTGCCAGGACAACAACCTCTCCCCCAATGTGAGCAAGACAAAGGAGCTAATCATGGACTACAGGAAAAGGAGGGCCGAACAGGACCCCATTAACATTGACAAGGCTGTAGGGGAGCGGGTTGAGAGTTTCAAGTTCCTTGCTGTCCACATCACCAACAAACTATCATGATCCAAACACACCAGGACAGTCATGAAGAGGGCATGACAACACCTTTTCCCCTCAGGAGACTGAAAAGATTTTGTATGGGTACTCAGATCCTCAAAAAGTTCTACAGCTGCACCAATCGAGAGCATCTTGGCCGGTTGCATCACCACCTGGTATTTCAACTGCTCGGTATCCGACCATGTGGAGCTACAGAGGGTAGTGTGTACGGCCCAATACATCACTGGGGCCAGGCTTCCTGCCATCCAGGACCTATATACAGACGCCTCACAAGTCCTCAACTGGCAGCTTCATTAAATAGTACCCGCAAAACACCACTCTCAATGTCAACAGTGAAGAGGCGACTCCGGGATGCTGGCATTCTAGGCAGAGTTGCAAAGAAATATCTCAAACTGGCCAATAAAAATACAAGATTAAGATGGGCAACAGACACTGGACAGAGGAACTCTGCCTAGAAGGCCAACATCCCGGGGTCGCCACTTCATTGTAGACATTGAGACTGGTGTTTTGCGGGCACTATTTAATGAAGCTGCCAGTTGAGGACTTGTGAGGTGTCTGTTTCTCAAACTAGACACTGATGTGGTTGTCCTCTTGCTCAGTTGTGCACCGGGGCCTCCCACTCCTCTTTTTATTCTGGTTAGAGCCAGTTTGTGCTGTTCTGTGAAAGCAGTAGTACACAGCGTTGTACGAGATCTTCAGTTTCTTGGCAATTCCTCAACGTGCCATTGGAACACAGGAGTGATGATTGCAAGTCCATGCTGCTGAAAAACATCCCCACAGCATGCTGCCACCACCATGCTTCACCGTAAAGATGGTGCCGGGTTTCATCCAGACATTACACTTGGCATTCAGACCAGAGAATCTTGCCTTTTGGCAAACTCCAAGCGGGCTGTCATGTGCCTTTTACTAAGGAGTGGATTGTGTCTGGCCACTACCATAAAGGCCTGATTGGTGGAGTGCTGCAGAGATGGTTGTCCTTCTGTAAGTTTTTCCCATCTCCACAGAGAAACTCTGGAACTCTTTCGGAGTGACCATTGGGTTTTTGGTCACCTCTCTGACAGCTCTAGGAAGTGTCTTGGTGGTTTCAAACTTCTTCCATTTAAGAATGATGGAGACCACTGTGTTCTTGTGGAACTTCAATGCTGCAGCCATTTTTTGGTACCCTTCCCCAGATCTGTGCCTTGACCCAATCCTGTCTCGGAGCTCTACAGACAATAGTGTTAAGATTTCCATTCACTGGAAATAAGGGGCCTAGCTCGAACCATGTAAAACAGTCCCAGACCATTATTCCTCCTCCACCAAACTTTATAGTTGGCAGTATGCATTCAAGCAGGTAGCGTTCTCCTGGCATTCCCCCAAACCCAGATTCGTCCATCGGACTGCCAGATGGTGAAGAGTGATTCCTTTCCACTGCTCCAGATCCCAATGGCGGCGAGCTTTACACCACTCCAGCCAATGCTTGGCATTGCGCATGGTGATCTTAGGCTTGTGTGCGGCTGCTTAGCCATGGAAACCCATTTCATGAAAATCCAGACAAACAGTTCTTGTGCTGACGTTGCTTCCAGGGGCAGTTTGGAACTCGGTAATGAGTGTTGCAACCAAGGACAGATGATTTTTATGTGCTGCTCACTTTAACACTCGGCAGTCCCGTTCTGTGAGCTTGTGTGGCCTACCACTTCCCGGCTGAGCTGTTGTTGCTCCTAGACATTTCCACTTCACAATATATATTTTTTATATATATATTGTTTTACCTTTATTTAACTAGGCAAGTCAGTTAAGAACAAATTCTTATTGTCAATGTCTGCCTACCCTGGCCAAACCCTAATGACGCTGGGCCAATTGTGCGCCGCCCTATGGGACTCCCAATCACGTGATACAGCCTGGAATCAAACCAGGGTCTGAACTAACGCCTCTAGCACTGAGATGCAGTGCCTTAGACCGCAGTGCCACTCGGGACCAGTAACCTTCAACCGGGCAGCTTTAGCAGGGCAGAAATTTGACGAACTCAATTGTTGGAAAGGTGGAATCCTATGATAGTGCCACGTTGAAAGTCACTGAGCTCTACAGTAAGGACATTCTAATGCCAATGTTTGTCTATGGAGATTGCATGGCTGTGTGCTCAATTTTATACACCTTGTCAGCAACGGGTGTGACTGAAATAGCCAAATCCACAAATTGAAGGGGTGGCCACTTACTTTTGTATACAGTTGAAGTTGGAAGTTTACATACACCTTAGCACAATACATTTAAACTCAGTTTTTCATAATTCCTGACATGTAATCCTAGTAAAAATTCCCTGTCTTAGGTCAGTTAGGATCACCACTTTATTTTAAGAATGTGAAATGTTAGAACAATAGTAGAGAGATTTATTGCAGCTTTTATTTCTTTCATCACATTCCCAGTGGGCCAGACATTTACATACACTCAATTAGTATTTGGTAGCATTGCCTTTAAATTGTTTAACTTGGGTCAAACATCTTGGGTAGCCTTCCACAAGCTTCCCACAATAAGTTGGGTGAATTTTGGACCATTCCTCCTGACAGAGCTGGTGTAACTGAGACAGGTTTGTAGGCCTCCTTGCTCGCACACGCGTTTTCAGTTCTGCCCACAAACTTTCTATAGGATTGAGGTCAGGGCTTTGTGATGGCCACTCCAATACCTTGACTTTGTTGTCCTTAAGCCATTTTTTCCACAACTTTGGAAGTATGCCTGGGGTCATTTTCCATTTCTATTTGCGACCAAGCTTTAACCTCCTGACTGATGTCTTGAGATGTTGCTTCAATATATCCACATCATTTTCCTTCCTCATGTAGCCATCTATTTTGTGAAGTGCACCAGTCCCTCCTGCAGCAAAGCACCCCCACAGCATGATGCTGCCACCCCCATGCTTCACGGTTGGGATGGTGTTCTTCGGCTTGCAAGCATCCCCCTTTTTCCTCTAGCATAACAATGGTCATTAAGGCCAAACAGTTCTATTATTGTTTCATCAGACCAGAGGACATTTCTCCAAAAAGTACGATCTTTGTCCCCATTTGCAGTTGCAAACCGTAGTCTGGCTGTTTTATGGCGGATTTGGAGCAGTGGCTTCTTCCTTGCTGAGCGGCCTTTCAGGTTATGACGATATTGTACTCGTTTTACTGTGAATATAGATACTTTTGTACCTGTTTCCTCAAGCATCTTCACAAGGTCTTTTGCTGTTGTTCTGGGATTGATTTGCACTTTTCGCACCAAAGTGCGTTCATCTCTAGGAGACAGAACGCGTCTCCTTCCTGAGCGGTATGACGGCTGCATGGTCCCATGGTGTTTATACTTGCGTACTATTGTTTGTACAGATGAACTTTGTTCCTTTCAAGCGTTTGGAAATTGCTCTCAAGGATGAGCCAGACTAGTAGAGGTCTATACTTTTTTTCTTGAGGTCCTGGCTGATTTCTTTTGATTTTCCTGTGATGTTAAGCACTGAGTTTGAAGGTAGGCCTTGAAATACATCCACAGGTACACCTCCAATTGACTCACATGATGTCAATTAGCCTATCAGAAGCTTCTAAATCATTTTCTGGAATTTTCCAAGCTGTTTAAAGGCACAGTCAACTTAGTGTATGTAGACTTCTGACCCACTGGAATTGTGATACAGTGAATTATAGATGAAATAATATGTCTGTAAACAATTGTTGGAAAAATGACTTGTGTCATGCACAAAGTAAATGTCCTAACTGACTTGCCAAAACTATAGTTTGTTAACAATAATTTTATGGAGTGGTTGGAAAACGAGTTTGAATGACTCCAACCTAAGTGTATGTACATTTCCGACTTCAACTGTATATAGTGTACTTAGCTCGTGGCAGCATTACGGTAGATATTCTATGGAGGAGGGAGATATTTGTTCTCAGCAAGCATATAATCAGTCTGTTATCTGTGTGTGTGTCTGTGTCTGTGTGTGTGTGTGTGTGTGTGTGTGTGTGTGTATGTGTGTGTGTGTACAGTATGTCACGTAAAAAGTCACTGAGCTCTTCAGTACGGGCTATGGAGATTGCATGGCTGTGCTCTTGATTTTATACACCTGTCAGCAACAAGTGTGGCTGAAATAGACAAATCTACAAATTTGAAGGGGTATCCACCTACTTTTGGCCATGTTGTGTATTACAATACTTTCAATACCTATTATGTAATTTGTATTTCGTTACAAAATTCCTGAATTTTGTAACAATTTAATTAGAACACATGTATTTTGTATTTTTTTTTATAATGTGCAAGTAGCCCGCTTAACTATAACAACATTCTTGGTAATGGTAACATAATATCTTGCATGAATGTGATATATCCTTGTTTATCTACCTTAGCTCAATGCACTGACTTGAAGTTCCTTTGAATAAGAGTGTCTTCTAAATGACCAAAATGTTAATGTAAAAATTAACACTAATGAGCTCTAATTTGATCAAAATACAAATACATTTAGGAAAAACATATTACTTTACTTTATGCAAGTTATTTAGGTCAGTTGGGGAGAGGCGTTGTGCAGTGAGGTGTTATTTTATTGTTTCTTTAAAGCTGATTTTGCTGTCTGGTAATGATTACCAGATTCAGTTGAAGTCTGAAACTTAGTGAATAATTTGTACCAAATACAATGCTTTCATTTTTATATGTTCAGGACTAATTCACTACTAGCCAGCCGTTCCTAAACTGACTGCAACTTTGTTTAGGGTTGCAGTGATTTCACTAGCTGTGGTAGCCGACGTCTATAATGTTGAATCATCAGCGTACATAGACACACAGGCTTTGTTTAAGGCTAGTGGTAGATAAATATTAGAAATAGAGAACAGTTAAGAACCAAGACAGCTGCCTTGTGGGATACTATTAAATAAGACCCTCTGTGTTATATTGGATAGATGGCTCTCAAACTGATGATATGGTAGAGGATGTAAAGCCATACAGTATCACATATATTTTTCCAGTAATAAATTATGGTCAATAATATCAAAGGCTGCACTAAAGTCTAACAATACAGCTCCCACCATCTTATCATCAATTTCTTTAAGCCAATCTTCAGTCATTTGTGTCAGTGCAGTACATGTTGAGTGCCCTTCTTTATAAATTATAAATGCAGAAAGTCCATTGTTGCCCGCTCCACGCTCCAGGCCCCCTGTGCGCATCGAGAGCCCGGCGAGGCCTGTCCCTGCTCCACGCATCAGGCCCCCTGTGCGCCTTCAGAGCCCGGTGAGGCCTGTCCTTGCTCCACGCACCAGGTCCCCTGTGCGCCTTCAGAGCCCGGCACGGCCTGTGCCCGCTCCACGCTCCAGGCCCCCTGTGCGCATCGAGAGCCCGGCGAGGCCTGTCCCTGCTCCACGCATCAGGCCCCCTGTGCGCCTTCAGAGCCCGGTGAGGCCTGTCCCTGCTCCACGCACCAGGTCCCCTGTGCGCCTTCAGAGCCCGGCACGGCCTGTGCCCGCTTCCACGCACCAGGCCCCCAGCGCATCGAGAGCCCGGCGAGGCCTGTCCCTGCTCCACGCATCAGGCCCCCTGTGCGCCTTCAGAGCCCGGTGAGGCCTGTCCCTGCTCCACGCATCAGGTCCCCTGTGCGCCTTCAGAGCCCGGCAAGGCCCGTTCCTGCTCCACGCACCAGGTTCCCTGTGCGTTTTCAGGGCCCAGCATGCACTGTCCCTGTGTGCTGCGTGAGCCCAGTACGGCCGGTTCCTGCTCCTCGCACCAGAGTTCCAGTGCGCGTCAAGGGCCCGGCTCGTCCTGCCACTATGCCCAGTCCGGGGCCCGCAACGAGGGTGCCCAGTCCGGGGCCCGCAACGAGGGTGCCCAGTCCGGGGCCCGCAACGAGGGTCTCCAGTCCGGGGCCCGCAACGAGGGTCTCCAGTCCGGGGCCCGCAACGAGGGTGCCCAGTCCGGGGCCCGCAACGAGGGTGCCCAGTCCGGGGCCCGCAACGAGGGTGCCCAGTCCGGGGCCCGCAACGAGGGTCCCCAGTCCGGGGCCCGCAACGAGGTTGCCCAGTCCGGGGTCCGCAACGAGGGTACGGCCCGCACCGGAGCCGCCGCCTAAGGCGAAGACCCACCCGAGAGACCCCTCCCAGTGACTTTTTGGGCGCGGTCGGAGTCCGCACCTTTGGGGGGGGGTACTGTCACGTCCTGGGCATAGATAGCCCTTTTGGCTGCTCTATGGTGGTTTTGGGCAGGACGTGAGCAGGGGTGGTTTTTGTTCTATGTTTTATTTTCTAGGTTTGGTTTGTGGATGGTTCCCAATTAGAGGCAGCTGAGTGTCGTTATCTCTAATTGGGGACCATATATATGTTTGTTCTTTTCCCCACTTGCGGTGTGGGTCATTGTTTATTGTGTGAGCACCTGTATGTGCTACACTTTTGTTACGGTCGGTTTGTTCTTTGTTTTCACCAGTTACGTAATAAATAGAATATGTATACTGGATACCTCGCTGCACCTTGGTCCGTTCTTCACGACGATCGTGACAGCCACCAAAAGAATTTTCACACAATGCACCATAATTCACAAAATACAGCAATACAGGTGTAACAGTCCTTTACAATTGCTGTAATTTTATAGCAGTGTAGCAGAATGCCATTGGGCCCTCATAATGCATTCATCTTTACAGTACTGGACTGTTATATAGAAGTACAGTAGCTAAGCATTCCAAATTACATTGTAAGCATCCAGACATATTAGCATCTTACAATTAGAATCTTACATACAATATGCAAATTAGGCAACTAGCAATTACCTGCTAATACAATTAGCATCATAATAGTGAGTGGTGTATAGGCAAACTAAGTGAATGTGCATGTGAATTGCATTGCATTACATAAGCACTAATACAATACATTTTAATAAAACAATTATAATAATAATGATCTGTTCCTCATTGCTCTGTAGTCTATTGGCATTGGGAGCTTGAGTAAGCATCAGGGATTCAGTTTATACTCAAAATCATGGGTTAAAATGAAGTAACAGTTTGAATAACTAGATCTTCTAGCTGGAGCCAAGTATGGAATATTACAAATAGTTATGTAAATAGTTGTTTTCTTTTGTTTTCAAGCATAAGAGGTTGCAGAAGAGTTCACCAACACTTTCTTTGCAGAAGAGGTCACCAACGTGCTCAACTGTACATTTGTCCCATTATGGCTGTCCTGCTGTGTCACGTAGGACTGCAGATATGAGACGTGGCGGTGAGATGGGGGTGAGAGGGGCTTGGAGGGGGTCAGAGATGTGGGGATCACCAGACCAATGTATTTTACTGGTGATTTGCCCCATTATGGCTCTCCTGTGTTTTCAGGTAGGACTGCAGATCAGAGAACACAGCAAGGAGGGCTAGGTGGGGGGTCGTTGCATGTACTATATGTTTACCACCCTACCGCCCCGCATCTTGCACCACAGGCTCAGTCAAGTAGATAATGAACCCCAGAGCCATTGATCGTGCACAGGCATAGGTCGCTTTCAATCAGGCAGAGCCGATGGCCCGGGGCTAGGTGGTGCGTGGGAGGAAGAAGATGCATTAGGGGGGTCCTGACACAAACACAAGAAGAGTGGATGCGAGATCTGCTGATTCTGAACGTACAGTTTTATGATACCTACTAATCTCTCTGCAGATATGCCCCATCACAGTCAAGTTTCAATCTACTCAGTCACTGCCTGCTACCTCCAACAGCTACAGAGGCCTCACTGCAGGGGTTGACGTCATTCGTTAAGAAGGAATGGTGTGTGTGTGTGTGTGTGTGTGTGTGTGTGTGTGTGTGTGTGTGTGTGTGTGCGTGTGTGTGTGTGTGTGTGTGTGTGTGTGTGTGTGTGTGTGTGTGTGTGTGTGTGTGTGTGTGTGTGTGTGTGTGTGTGTGTGAGTGTGTGTGTGTGTGTGTTTTCAAGAAAGAATGAATCAGACAGAAATTAATCAGTTCTGTCCTTTCAAAGTCATAATATTTTATATTTTTCACAGAGGTCACATTTAACAAGCTGTTTTATGACACCATCTCCTCACACTCACAGCAAGCCGTCTATCCCAAATGGCACCCTATTCCCTACATAGTGCACTGCTATTGACCAGAGCCCAATGGGCCCTAGTCAAAAGTAGTGGGCTTTATAGGTAATAGAGTGGGACACAACCTGTCTCTCTCTCTCTCTGCTTCTAATTGTCAGATGTAAACCTGAGAGGAACCTGGCCTGTACTCTGTATTTTTCCATCTCTCGGTTATCCTGGATCCGAAGCCCTGCTGATATCTTGCACAGTCGGTCACACACATGCACACATACACTCTCTCACACACATACATAAGCAATTACTGCACTTGATATCATGGCGAAACCACCCAAAAAATCAAACAATGCTGTGTGTAGTTTCTGATAGCCTCAATCACTGCTACAGCCATTTGTCGGCACTCCTTTAAGAGTAATAGTGTGCAATAGTTCTGTCCCCATTATTCCTTTTTAGCATCGGCAACATGTACTCCAAAAACACACTCCCTCATCACACATTCTAAGCAAGCCAGAATGACTTCTGGGGTGGGCTATCAGCTGACCATGCCAATGCAGAAATCATTTAGCTATGCTGTCAAAACAAGCTAACTAGTTTTTACTTGGTTTGAATGTGTTCTGCTGCTGACAAACAGTCAAACTGCAATTGCCCCCTTTCCTGTCCCTGACCGATTATATAACTGGCTAAATGTCAAACATGCATGAAGTAAAGACAAGATTGAGAGCTCAGTTGAACTGTATGCACACGAAAATTATGTGGTTGAATTGTTGATGATCCCTTGTGTCCACATTATAACAGCCTTAGTGCATTATGGGGCTCTATAAGCAGTGGATATTCTTTTTTTCTGGATGAATGCTCTATTAAAAAACAGCCATGTATTACAGGAACTTACTATGTCATGGATTGAATAATTTAAAATGCTCAGTCTAATTTATTTAATTTGTAAGGCTATGAAGGATATTTTCCAGAAATAACACTTTGCTACTTGGCTATCTCTTTTAAGTTGTTTCCCATATACATGTAGGTCACCATTATCTGACTTCCAATATCAGATGTCAAAGTGGAAATGTTTACAAATGAATAAAAAATGAAAAGCCCTTTGTTATGGAAAGCCTAAATAAGTTCAGGAGTAGAAATGTGCTTAACAAATCACATAATAAGTTGCATGGACTCACTCTGTGTGTAGTATTAGTGTTTAACATTATTTTTTTATGACTACCTCATCTCTGTACCCCACACATACACATATCTGTAAGGTCCCGCAGTCGAGCAATGAATTTCAGATTCAACCACAAAGACCAGGGAGGTTTTCCAATGCTTTGCAAAGAAGGGCCCCTATTGGTAAATGGGTAAACAAATAAAAAAAGCAGACATTGAATATTTTATTACACTTTGTATGGTGTATCAATTCACCAAAGAAACAGGCGTCCTTCCTAACTCAGTTGCCGGAGAGGAAGGAAACCACTCATGGATTTCACCATGAGGCCAATGGTGACTTTAAAACAGTTACAGAGTTGAATAGCTGTGACAGGAGGAATGGATCAACAACACTGTAGTTACTCCACAATACTAAAGTGAAAAGAATACTTATTTCCCTCATCAAAATTCAAATCAATTTATAACATTTTTCACATGCGTTTTTCTGGATTATTTTGTTGTTATTCTGTCTCTCACTGTTCAAATAAACCTACCATTAAAATTATAGACTGATCATTTCTTTGTCAGTGGGCAAACGTACAAAATTAGCAGGGGATCAAATACTTTTTTCCCCTCACTGTATTTAAAAAAAATCTGTAACATGGTATACGTATTAAAGGATGGGAACAAGTACTCACCTACACACATACATCGGTGTGGTACTCCTGAAGAGCTCTCCCAAAGTAGAGCCTTTTCCCGACAGCCCCAGCCCCACGTTCCCCAATCCAAGCAGACGTGATTAGTGGTGGTGCATTTGGCATTGCCTCCACAGTAATGAAAACTGCAACCATCCTTGCATTCACCCTTGCTACACACTCCGCAAACCATGTGACTTGTGTGCATCCATCACTACAGCTGGCTAGAGTAAATTACTTACAAGGCTGCTCTGTGCAATTAAAAGTCACACTGGTCGTGGCATCTTTAACGATCCATCTATTTGAGCAGGATGCTGTGCAGATTTTTGCTCCCCCCTCAGACTTAGATCCCATAATCCCTGCCCCAATAATGAGTGCAGTTTAACACACAGGCAAATGACTCCACTTCCCTTTAGAGCAGAAGTCAGTCTTTGGATAAGGCCGGTAGCCATCTGCATATTTGAGTTGTACCTGCTGCTGGTATGTGCTGTGGTAAGGCTTCTCACAGTAATTATTAGACAGTTTGTCAGACTTGAGTGGGCCACAACCATTTTTATTCTACAACATCCACTGTGAGGAATTGTACACTTTGAATGTTTTACTGTTCTTTCTTTTACCAGTGTTCACCAGATACTGCAATCAGAATGAGATGCCTTCCTTCTCTAGGGTACAGTAAATAACACAATAGAAAAATCTATGTACAGTGTGTGCAAATGTAGAAGAGTAGGGAGGTAAGGCAATAAATAGGCCATAGAGGCGAAATAATAACAATTTAGCATTAACACTGGAGTGATAGATGTGCAGATGATGATGTGCAAGCAGAGATACTGGGGTGCAAAAGAGCAAGAGGGTAAGTAATAATATGGGGATGAGGTAGTTGGGTGTGCCATTTACAGATTGGCTGTGTACAGATACAGTGATGGGTAAGCTGCTCTGACAGCTGATGCTTAAAATTAGAGAGGCAGCAGAGAACTGGAAGGAAAGGCGGCCAAAGGAAGTGTTGGCTTTGGGGATGACCAGTGCAATATACCTGCTGGAGCGTGTGCTACGGGTGGATGTTGCTATGGTGACGAGTGAGCTGAGATAAGGTGGGGCTTTACCTAGCAAAGACTTATAGATGACCTGAAGCCAGTTGGTTTGGCTACAAATATGTAGTGAGGGCCAGCCAACGAGAGCATACAGGTTGCAGTGGTGGGTGGTATATGGGACTTTGGTGACAAAACAGATGGCACTGTGATAGACTACAACCAGTTTGCTGAGTAGAGTGTTGGAGGCTATTTTGTAAATGACATTGCCAACATCAAGGATCAGTAGGATAGTCAGTTTTACTAGGGTATGTTTGGAAGCACGAGTGAAGGAGGCTTTGTTGCGAAATAGGAAGCCGATTCTAGATTTAATTTTGGATTGGAAATGCTTAATGTGAGTCTGGAAGGAGAGTTTACAGTCTTACCAGACACCTAGGTATTTGTAGTTGTCCACATATTCTAAGTCAGAACCGTCCAGAGTAGTGATGCTAGTCGGGCGGGCTGGAGCGGGCAGCAATCGGTTGAAGAGCATGCATTTAGTTTTACTAGCATTTAAAAGCAGTTGGATGCCACGGAAGGAGTGTTGTATGGCGTTGAAGCTCGGTTGGAGGTTTGTTAAATACTTAGGGAGCACCGGCGCACTAGCGGGCCACTCCCGACACTACCCGGGGAAATGTAAGGCGCCAAATTAAAAATCCAAAAGTTTAATTATTAAACATTCATCAATATACAAGTGTTGCATTGTCATCAAAAGCTCTGCTTCTTGGCAATATCACAGCGTTGTCAGATTTCAAAAAGGCTTTACGGCGAAAGCACAACATTTGATTGTTTGAGGATAGCACCTAAAATATTTATGCATTAGCGCGGGTCACACAAAACCCATATAAGAGCTAAAAAATATCACTTACCTTTCGAAGATCTTCTGCTGAGGGCTTCCCAAGTGTCCAACGAAGACATCCAATGGTTCTTTTGTTAGAAAAAGTCATTTATTATATCCATAAATCTCTGTTTGGTTGGCGCGTTATGATCATAAAATCCACTGTTGTGTCGCCCATTGAACCGTGAAGAGAACACGTTCAAATGATACCTATAAACTTTCTACAAACAAATCAAACATCATTTTTAACGTATCCTTAGGTATCCTTTTATGTATATTTAATGTAATATTTAATCCGGACGATAACGTGAACAATAGGAAAGGAAGATAAACTGGGGCGCACTGACTACTTCCTCTTCCTATCTGTTCTGCTTACTTCTAGACATTCCAGGCTTTGTATAAAGACTGTTGACATCTAGTGGAAGACATAGGTACTGCAGTCTCAGTCCTAGTTAAAATACAAATGAATAGGCAGCCTGGAGAAGAAGGTCATTTACAAAAAAACTGCAAATCTGGATGGATTTTCCTCGGGTTTTCACCTGCTATATCAGTTCTGTTATACTCACATACATTATTTTAACACTCTTAGAAACTTCAGAGTGTTTCCTATCCAATAGTACTAATTATGTGCATATCCTATTTTCTGGGCCTGAGTGGCAGGCGTTTAACTTTGGGCATGCCAGACTCTCCAAAACCGTCATCTATGCTGCCGCTCCTTAAAAAGTTAACACAGTGTCCAAAGAAGGGCCAGATGTATACAGAATGGTGTCGTCTGTGTAGAGGTGGATCAGAGAATCACCAGCAGCAAGAGCAACATCATTGATATATACAGAGAAAAAAAGTCGGCCCGAGAATTGAACTCTGTGGCACCCCCCATAGAGACTGCCAGAGGTCCGGACAACAGGCCCTCCGATTTGACACACTCAACTCCATCTGAGAAGTAGTTGGTGAACCAGGCAAGGCAGTCATTTGAGAAACCAAGGCTATTGAGTCTGCCGTTTAGAATGCGGTTATTGACAAGAGTCGAAAGCCTTGGCCAGGTTGATGAAAACGGCTGCACAGTACTGTCTTTTATCGATGGTGGTTATGATATCGTTTAGGACCTTGAGCGTGGCTGAGGTGCACCCATGACCAGCTCGGAAACCAGATTGCATAGTGGAGAAGGTACGGTGGGATTCGAAATGGTCGGTGATCTGTTTGTTAACTTGGCTTTCAAAGACTTCAACCACTACACAAATTTCTTGTTAACAAACTCTAGTTTTGGCAAGTCGGTTATGACATCTACTTTGTGCATGACACAAGTAATTTTTCCAACAATTGTTTACAGTCAGATTATTTCACTTATTATTCACTGTATAAAGATTCCAGTGGGTCGGAAGTTTACATACTCTAAGTTAACTGTGCCTTTAAACAGCTTGGAAAATTTCAGAAAATGATGAAATGGCTTTAGAAGCTTCTGATAGGCTAATTGACATAAATTGAGTTAGTTGGAGGTGTACCTGTGGATGTATTTCAAGGCCTAACTTCAAACTCAGTGCCTCTTTGCTTGACATCATGGGAAAATCAAAAGAAATCAGCCAGGACCTCAGAAAAACAATTGTAGACCTCCACAAGTCTGGTTCATCCTTGGGAGCAATTTCAAAATGCCTGAAGGTACCACGTTCATCTGTACAAACAATAGTACGCAGGTATAAACACCATGGGACCACGCAGCCGTCATAGGTACCACACAGCTGCTAAGGAAGGAGATGCTTTCTGTCTCCTAGAGATGAATGTACTTTGGTGCGAAAAGTGCAAATCAATCCCAGAACCGTAGCAAAGGACCTTGTGAAGACGTTGGAGGAAACAGGTACAAAGTGTCTAAATCCACAGTAAAACAAGTCCTATATCGACATAACCTGAAAGGCCGCTCAGCAAGGAAGAATCCACTGCTCCAAAACCGGCATAAAAAAAGCCAGACTTTGGGTTGCAACAGCACATGGGGGCAAAAATTATACTTTTTGGGAGAAATGTCCTCTGGTCTGATGAAACAAAAATAGAACTGTTTGGCCATAATGACCATCGATATGTTACGAGGAAAAAGGGGGATGCTTGCAAGCTGAAGAACACCATCCCAACCGTGAAGTATGGGGGTGGCAGCCTCATGTTGTGGGGGTGCTTTGCTGCAGGAGGGACTGGTACACTTCACAAAATAGATGGCTACATGAGGAAGGAAAATTATGTGGATATATTGAAGCAACATCTCAAGACATCAGTCAGGAGGTTAAAGCTTGGCCACAAATGGGTCTTCCAAATGGACAATGACCCCAAGCATACTTCCAATGTTGTGGCAAAATGGAATAAGGACAACAAAGTCAAGGTATTGAACTGGCCAACACAAATCCCTGGCCTCAATCCTATAGAACATTTGTGGCAGAATTGAAAAAGCGTGTGCGAGCAAGGAGGCCTACAAACTTGACTCAGTTACACCAGCTCTGTCAGGAGGAATGGGTCAAAATTCACCCAACTTATTGTGGGAAGCTTGTGGAAGACTACCCGAAACGTTTGACCCAAGTTAAACAATTTAAAGGCAATGCTACCAAATACTAATTGAGTGTATGTAAACTTCTGACCCACTGGGAATGTGATGAAAGAAATAAAAGCTGAAATAAATAATTCTCTCAACTATTATTCTGACATTTCACATTCTTAAAATAAAGTGGTGATCCTAACTGACCTAAGACAGGGACCTTTTACTAGGATTAAATGTCAGGAATTGTGAAAAGCTGAGTTTAGATGTATTTGGCTAAGGTGTAGGTAAACTTCTGACTTCAACTGTATATATTTTGCTGAAGGGAGGGCCATCTGTTTTAATTTCAGAGAGGTATCTACATAACCCTTATTATAAATTACGTTCATGTCACAAAGTAGGAGTGTTGGGTGCGAAGTCAGGCGCAGAGAGCAGAGGATCAATGAATAACTGTCTTTAATACAGTGCGAAAATAAAAATACAAAAACACAAACAGGGGCACTAAAACAAAAGACGGCTCAAAACAGGATACTGAACACAGCTAGTGAACATAATACAAACGAACGTCTACCAACCAAACAGATAACAAGTCTGCATAAAAGGAGGCGGACCTAACCGGCTTAAATAGCCCTAACCCACAAAACCAAACAAGGCACAGGTGCAACCAATACAAATAGACAACGGAAGGAAAAGGGATCGGTAGCAGCTAGTAGGCCGGTGACAACGACCGCTGAACGCCGCCCGAACAGGCAGAGGAGCCACCTTCGGTGGAAGTCGTGACAGTTCACCCCTTTGTATATGGTTAGTAACAACACATTTTGTTTCCTAGAAGATAAGTGCATTTGAATGTATTGTGCATGCCAACACTTACATTGTAATGAACTTAGGGAGATGCCAAGCTATATAGACCATAGCAAATCAATTGTATTGAGCTATTACATTATACAAATGTAACTTACTACTCAGATTTTAAATTAGAAAATCATGAACTATAAAAAATATAAATAAAAAACTGTACATTATTTATGTTTCTTTGTTTGGGGTTGCTGTGGTTCTCTATTCACTGTTACAAACCTACATAAACGGGGGTACATTTGACTTACTACTGGTGTGTTGGATTAATTTATTTTATTAGTGTGCTTGTTGAAAGCAAGAACACACCTGTTATTGACGTTTCTTCATCTAATTCGTTTTCTCTTTCTGCCAGACTTAATTATTTCTTAACTGTTTAAGCTTAAATCACAAAAACCTTCAAATGTTAAGTCGTTACGTTGCCTGTCAAAGATTTTTGAAACTATTTAAAATTTGCATATAAACAAGGATGTCTTTGGCAACCATAATAATTACATTTTACACCAGACCAACTCCAACAGATTGTAAAATGCCCTTCTAAGTCAAGTCATCTATAAAGTCAAGTATTTACACAATCAGGACCCCAAATATGAGCTTATTTTACTCCAATGTCTGCAAACAATTGAATTGTAAACAATGTATTCAAGGGTTGCAGGTTGCATCTTAATGTTATGAAGGTTCTCTTGAGAACTGGTGACCTCTATACCAGCTAGTGTCTGAGGGAGGCCCGGGAAGATTGTCAAAGACCCCAGCCACCCAAGCCATAGACTTTTCACTCTGTTACTGCACAGCAAGCGGTACTGGAGCGCAATGTCTGGGACCAAAAGGCTCCTGAACAGCTTCTACCCCCAAGCCATAAGCACATTGATCCAGAATTTATGTCTCTCGATGTGAAGGAATGGGCGACCAATGCTGCGTTCAAAAAAAGTGAGGTCAATGTACGTGCAATGAACGTGGTCAATGACTGTTCATTGCCACTGCGACTTCGTCGCAGTGGCAAGGAAGGACCAGCACCTGCAGAATGTGCTGCAGGCAGTTGAACATGACCGCAACCAACAGCCAAACCTTCGCCGCTGCAAACGCAAGCTAATCCCTGAATAGGACGGTTACTCTTGGGTGGCGGGTGGGGAGACATATCTGGGGGGAGACGCACTGGCTAGGTTCAGAGTTCAGGTTCAATTTCCTCTCTCTTTCTCCCTGGTGATGTTGCTCAGTGGAGCAGACTCTGGCACAGACTGAGCAATTAAGTTTGAAGTTTAGTTAGTGTCAGCTCTTACCATTAGGCCCTGTTAGTTGCCAGTGAGTTAGCCACTAGAGAGGGTTTGTTCTTTTAAGTGTGTCAGGATCGCCCCTTGTGTTTAACAATAAAGTCAATTAAACTTTATATGTGTGTCCGACATCCATCACTGCTGCACAAAATTCAGGGTAAGGCCACGTGAACATGTCCCATTGACCTCTATTCATTTTGTCTATAGGACAAATGAATGGAGAATCTTGAAAGTTGAATTCTGAGAAATGCCCAAGTTGCCCAAAGGGCAAACAAACAATTTTTACTTTGATAACCCTATAGAACATGTTACTGTATAAAAGTTAACTGTACTCAACATTTCCAGGTCAACCTTATGGCAATTAGACAAAAAATTTCACATTTTTTGAAATTTTGCCAAAGTTCATGTGTTAGGTGGCACCCCTAAATCTCAATGGAATTCCTCAAAACTTTGCAAAAGTCATTTGTATGTTAATTTGAAAAAAATGCAATGCCAGCCAAATTGATATTTTGAAATTAAAATTTCCCATTCAAATTTGATGCACCCTAATGCACATATTAGCTCAACTACCTCGTACCCCTATGGCTGAGACCGTTTTGGAACGTTCACAATAATGGCACAACCGTGTGACGGAGGTGCAACCCATGAATAGACTCAAAACATGGTACAAACCAGAGCCATCTAAATAGTCTACATACACTTTGCTCAGTCTTCACATTTTGCTGACTTGAAATTAAATGTAGAAAGGGATTCATTTGAATTGTTTCCCCTACAAATCTACACAACCTACTCCACATTTTCAAAGTGAACAAAAAATTATAGGACATTTTCAAAATTAATACAAAATAATGAACGCATATGTTTTCACATCCCAGAGTTAACACATGGTGGAAGCATCTTTGGCAGCTATTACAGCGGTGAATCATTTAGAATAAGATTCAATACCTGAAAATACAATACATAGACATCTTGGTTTTACATATTCTTGATTAATTTGGAGAGAAAAAACGTATACGTTTATTTCACTTTGAAAACGTGGAGTAGGTTGTGTAGATCAGGGGGAAAATCTGATTTAATCCCTTTTTAGATATAATTTAAGGCAGCATAATGAGAACTCAATGGGTGTAATTGGTGAAATGGTTGTGTAGACTTTCACTAGGCTCTGTATATGGCTCTGGTTAAAACTATTATTTCAATCTCATGGATGGTCAGTCCATAGCTCCGTCTATAAATGTGTATGGTTACGTCTCTACAGCCCCATCCCTCAAATGTTTACCAAAATAAGTTTCTTTAGTGTAGCTTTAAGGAAAAGTAAAAACTATGAGAGTACATTATATAAAACATGGAGGGGGTTATTTATCCATCATTTTTGCAATGCCTGATGGTTTCAAAAACTCAAGCCTTTGTTTTGCCGTCAAATGTTTTTGTTTTTTAAATGTTGTTCATTCATTGTCTAGCTTTCATTTCAGTGATTGTTAGCAAGCTAATGAATGCTGTTACCAGTCATTTCTACGTAGTTTATATCTGGTTTTAACAACACAATTACTTTTTCACCCCCCAAATTGTAAAAAATGCCACTAAATAACTAACTAAAATACATACTTGACATAGTCCATGACACTGACTAATGTGTGTATGGTTTGGCACAATACCTGCATAGCCACTGCTGTGTCCATCATATTAATGACTTTTCCCCCAGGTCACATTTGATCTGTCTGAAATGGCACCCTATTCCCTGTATATTGCACTACTTTTGACCAGAGCCCTATGGTGCACTTTGGGACACAGGCAATTTCACGGCTGCAGAGGCTAACGGCTACCAGCTACCGGTCAGGCTGAGTAACAATCAACCTTTATCACCACAGCCAGATACCCCTTCAGAAACCTGTCACTACAAAACACATGTATGTATTTTGAACTCTGAGCCCATCCCCTCCACTCTGGCCTGAGTCAACTGCAGATTTCCCTTTAACGCAAGAACTCATATGGGAGTGAGGCGTGCTCTGGGTAATCTCTCTCTCTCTCTCTCTCTCTCTCACGCACGCACACACGCACGCACGCACAGGGACAAATGATGACACAGGTCAGCCTGTCCTGGCTACCATCCTTAACCCCTGTTTCCAAACCGTCACTTAGCCACAGCTTCCAAGCGATGATGCACTCCTTGTGTCCTCTCTGCTCTCTCAGTTACATGAACAGCTTTTCAAGAATTCAACCTTCTGATCTCTGTACCAAGTGAAGTTAGTTGTGACTGTCTATTTATAACTCATCAGTGGGGAGGCTGATAATGATGAATAGTGGTGAAAAAATAGACCTTTAATAAACAGAGCTACTGCAAGCTTTGTGATATGGTTACAAAATAATTCCTAACCCACGGACAATCCCAGGAAAAAGGAGCACTCCGCATAGATCTTTGTTTATTCATGGGACGAATAACCAGGCTTAGGTTTCAGTGTAGGATTCATAATCGGAGTGATGAATAAGAATTTGTTCTTAACATTGTAAGTAAGAATATGTTCTTAACTGAATTGCCTAGTTAAATAAAGGTTAAATAAAATGAAATAAAAAAAAAAATCAGGGCCTGTTTGTTTAGTCTTTGTTGTATGGTGACAGGTTATTACATAATCGTAGAGGTTGGGGAATAAGTAGACTTTGCTCTGCTAGTTGTAGAGATGTAAGTCTGTCGAGAGAGACTAGGGAATAAGTAGTATGGGAGGACGTGAATATGTAAACATGATGTCCTGCTGGAAAATGTTAAACGGATAGGTCACCCAAATTACAAAATGACATGTTGGTTTCCTTGCACAGTAAGCAGTCTATGGACAAGGTATGACAGCAATACATGCTTTGGTTTAGTTCCCCTGGCACTGTATCCAAATGCTTATGTGTTTGGAAAAAGTGCCAGCCACTGTCAGGGAAACTAAACCAAAGCATGGATTGCTGTCATACCTTATCCATAGACTGCTTGAAGGGTAAGTAAACTAATATGTAATTTTGTAATTTGTGGGAACTATCGCTTTAAGACAAGCTTTATCTCCAAATTCCTGAATTCTTTGCTGTTTGTTGAGGCCTATCTGAGTGATATTGCAGTAAGGCGACATCCCAAATGGCACCCTATCCCCTATATGGTGCACTACTTTCGACCAGAGGCCTATGGGCCCTGCTCAAAAGTAGGAAAACGGTGCCAATTGAGATGCAGCCTAAGAGTTTACGGTGCTGGTTCCTGCATTTTATCAGACTCATACCACTGCAATGACACTCCTCTTGCCTGACACGTCCCATAAAAATGTACTCACAGATACCTTGATGGTGTCCCAAATGTGTTACCTATATAGTGCACTACTTTTGACCAGGGATCTATATAGGGATAAGGTAGCCTAGCAGTTAAGAGATTTGGGCCAGTAACTGAAACGTTGCTGGTTTGAATCCCGGAGCCGACTAGGTGGAAAATATGTTTATGTGCCTTTGAGCAAGGCACTTAACTCTACTTGCACTGGTTAAGAGTGTCTGCTAAAATGTGTTTCCTTTTGGGCAGGGTTGTGACGACACCAGTATCACGATACACAGTGGTATCATGGCAAGGAACAAAACATTAAGTAATTTAAAATTCTTTAGGAAAACAGCCGTAATGTTGGAAACAAACATCATTATGTTGTCATTCAAAGGCTTATAACACATCATATTTTACATGGAAAATCAAATATTGCGATACTGGTATTATCACATCCCTATTTTTGGAATGGATTTCTTGTCTTCGGTGGGTTTTGAGGAGAAATAATTAATTGGCACAGAAGTGATTTCTCTGGCTGATTAGTTGGAATGAGCTGATTTGCTGTGCGAATGAATTAATCTCTTAACCTACAATGTGTACATACACTAATGTGATTGGTTACATAAGAACATCTTACAGTACACATCATTAATTTAGTATTTAGTTCATTAACACGGATTGAGTTAGCAGGGGTTTAAAAAGGACAAAACAAGCAATCAGACACACACACACACAGAGTCAAAAGAAGATACAGAGGATTACTTTATCATCAGGGCGAAGGGATCTCTTTATCTGGCGAGGACTCACAGACATCATTATCTTCAGACTGTTTCCATGACGAACGCAAGGCCTAATGTTGACGCCAAGAGTTAGATAGCCTCATAGCCTCTGTGCTGTGACTCTTTTCGATCATAGACGAGCAGACGGTTTGTGTTTGACGTAAAGTGAGCCTGCCCTCTGGTGGCAATAGGATGCTAGTGTTGATGATTGGCCAGATTTAAGACTCCTGTGCAAAATGTATAATCAAAACCATTGGGTTTATTGTGTATTTTCAGTTATACATTTTTGTGCCAGAACTTGTTTATCTGAACACACATTAGGAAAGAGAGGTAATAAAATAGGAGAGGGAAAAAGAGGAGAGCTGTCTCTTATTGCCAACATTGTTATAGTCCATGCACTCTCTGCCGACCAGGAATTTGTTCTTTGGGATCCCAGCCAGACAATGTTGCCCCCTCTCCTCTCTGCTCTCCTAAAAGCTTAATTAAAAACCCAAAAGACAAAGTGACTTCCTGCTCGGATGGTTATTGACTTTGACAGGTTCATCATACGTAATCAATAATCACCCCAGGACAGCCAGAATAGACTAGGGTCAACATTGATATGATACTGGACCTCTGCTGCTTCCGCAGCCAGCCATTGATTATATTCTGCCTGGACTATCATGTTGAAGTTTGGGTCTTTGTGGGATCTTGGGGTAAATTAAAGCCAGTTCATGTTGAACCGGCAGAAAATGAATGGCGGCAATGAAAATTTGTAAGCCTTTCCCTAACCCTATATATTGTCTGTATATGTCCTTTGTCAATTTTCTATTATGTGTTATGTATGCACAGAGCCGCAACCAAAATTTCCCCATGGGGATAATAAAGTAATTATCTTATCTTATCTAACCCGTACCTTAACCTTACTCTTTCCTAAACCTAACATTAATCAATTTTATTCCTTAGGGGAGAGTGGGGTAAGTTGAGATTTTTTTTTAAATTCAGCATCACTCCGTCAAGGGAAATATAGTATTCTTTCTAACAAAGATATCTACATTCAGCATGTTGGTATCCCTGGAAATAATCAGCATTCATGTAAACATAACAGTTTTGAAAACATAGCTTGTCCATAAAAAGTGGTCTCGTGGCACAACTTACCCTGGGTATGCGGTAAGTTGAGCCGCGGGACAAGCTAAGTTAACCTGCCTACAAATTTCCGTACTGAATTAAATATTACCACTACAATTTTAAAACAATGTTTATCTTTACCTCCCAAACACTTAATTCAACACATTCACAATTGAATTGTGTATTTTAATCATGTTCAGCATCTTTTAACACAGGCTTAACACCTATCAAACACTTTTAATATAGGCCAGGCCCTATTGTTACCTCATATTGGGGTGGCAGGTAACCTAGTGGTTAGAGCATTGGACTAGTAATCGAAAGGTTGCAAGATTGAATCCCCGAGCTGACAAGGTAAAAATCTGCCGTTCTGCCCCTGAACAAGGCAGTTAACCCACTGTTCCTAGGCAGTCTTTGAAAATAAGATTTTTTTTTAACTGACCTGCCTAGTTAAATAAAGGTTAAAAGAAAATTAAGAAAAATAATGTATTTGCTCAACCATTAACTAAACTTACCCCATGGCCAACATTTTGACTATATTAGCTCAGGATGCACTTTCATGCTATGTTTAGGACCTCATATTGAAGCTTATAGAGACCCCAACTTATGTACAGAAACATTTAAAAATGATCTACTTTGGTTTAGATACAAGCATCATGAAACCTCTAACACAATAAATGAATTTGACTTACTGAAAATCTGTTTTTTGTACCTAACTTGCTTAACACTTTTTCCATTTGGTTGGTTCCTTTACAAACTCTATGAAATAATAACCTCTTCTTAAATATTTTGTTAAATTATAAATTTGGTGTATATATTCCTAGAAACAAGGGTAGCTCAACTAACCCATTTGGCTCAATGTACCCCACTCTCCCCTATGCCTAAACTTAAATTATCATTCTTTAGTGGGTTCATAAGATCTGTGTTTTGTCTGTGTATTGGTCACATTCCAAAAGATGTTTGCTCTACACAAACAGATGGAACGATTGACCATTGATTGTCTCATTTATTGTCTCTCTAATTAATTAAACGTGATCTCGCCTGAAGCCTTAGATACATTGGCTTGGGTCGCTGTGTCACGCATAGGGACTGAGCTCGCTGGTCACACTGACACACAAACACATATACAATGAAATGTGCAGACTAACACTACCAAACCTAATCTATACGTTCTATGGCCTCAATTGTCCCATTTGTATAGTAACCTGATGATTCCAGCATACTAGCTATGATTAAATAATTGAATGAGATATACTGTACATTATTTAGAGAATGAGGATATTTTGGTTGGCTCAGAGCAGGCCACGCACGCACATACATACTAACACACACGCACTAACACACTCAGGCACATAGATTGTTTTGTACACCACAGCATGACATGTTACCATCAATTGATGCAGTAGTTCCTTTGCCAGTGAAGAATCTCTATCCTTGCACCTTCCTAATGCTCTATCTCCTTCACATCGCAGCTAGGACCGCCCAAGGCCTTCTATACAGATCCAGATCAATGACACATTGAGCAGCAATACACCCAAAGAAGAGAAAGTGCTACAAAAATCAAAGCGGTCGTCATGACAATGGCCTACCCGGGCGGGCCGGAGACAGATTCATTCCACCAATCGATGGATGGTTCTATTGTATCTGTGCATGTGCAGAATCCTGCAGTCTGGAACTAGCGGATGTGTGCCAAAGTCTATAGACCTAGAAGAGCCAGTGTCCCACATACAGACCCCTCTTTCCTCTTTCAGCATCAGGCCAGACCGACCGACAGAGCAGGACAGCTAAGATAGAGAGAAGAGAGAGACAGAGAAGGGGATATAGAGGAGAAAGAGAAGAAGAGGAGAATAGACAAAGAGGGGGAGGTAGAGAAAGATTGAGAGGAGAAAGGGAGACAAGAAAATAACTTTCTGTAAGAGAAGAGGAAAAGAAGGAGAGATGCCTGCTGCTCTTCTCAGATCCAGAGGGCCCCTGGCACAGACCAACCTGATCAGCACGCTGCTGTTGTCTCTCTGTCTCCACACCGGCTCCGTCACTGGAGGTAGGCCACCCAACACCACCACTGTCTGTCTGATCCCAGTGACAACTCACCTTGCTGGGATGACTGGGGGTTGAATTGAGATAACAAAACATTTCAGAGCAATGTATTGTAGATGGTCATATAAACCTTGAGGGCATAGTAAATGTAACATTGGGAGTGTTTGATCCCTACCCAGCTAGCACATTTGGTAATTTTAGGTTGCAGGTTCGTAGAAAGTTTTACTCTGATTTTGAGAACGTTTTCCTGTGCGGTTTTAAAAACTTTCACTGAATGTTTCAATAAGACTTTTAATAACACTGCTAGCTTATTTTGGGTAAACTTTTTTGAACTCCAAGTAGAGATAGGACACATGGAAATGAATTTCCTTGGGCATTAATCATAAAAAAAACAGATTCATTTTTTTATTGTGACACGGCATCAATGAGATGCGAACCTATAGGTTGTTATCAATAAAATGTCACTATAAGGTGCAGAGCGTTCGATTTGCCATTGACAACTAGGTGCCGATTTCAAGCGATTGTTAAATACATGTTAACTATTTACTGTAGTATCGTCACATCTTAAAGAGCGTAGTCAGAACTACAAATGTCTGACTATTCCATGTAAAACAATTGTGCACAGTAACTGCATGTGTTTAATGATCAGTAAACATCAATTGATCATGTAATTTCAGACACGTAAGGGTAGCCACACGATATCTCTCAATATTGGCCACCATTAATTGGATATTTGAGTGATATAAAATTAAGTTTAACCATACCTGACAAGTATGAGTGGTTTTGGTAATTTTCCATCCTTTGCGGGCTCTGCCTGTCGAGCATCAGAAGGGCACATTTGCAAATAATGCTACCAGTAGAAACTTTGTACAGTTGGCTAAACATATATTAAGTAGACCTAATGTAATTTTCACTGACCAATTTAGGCCTACCTAGCGGAGTTAGCTACCATCCCCTTTTCAACATTGTTTTTAAGAGTTTTTCAAGATTGCTGCTGACAGACATGATAGGCTACATTGATTGTTTGACCACATCAAATTGGCTAGCTAACAAGCTAACTTTCGGGTGATAAACTAGACGGGTATATCCAAGTATTGTTTGATTTGCTTGCCGTCTATAGTGATGATGACAGGTAGTCCGACTGACAACTTTACCAGGACTTGCCAATGTCAAGCTCTTTCCAAAAGCCTAATTTTTGATAATGCAAGCTAAATGACAAGCCAAATGAATAGGCTACCCTCACGTATCTGAAATGACATGATCAATTAATGTTTACTGATCATTAAAAGCATGCAGTTACTTGCTGTTTAACTCTGATGATAGAGATAAACAGTTACTTGCTGTAAAACTCTGATGATGGAGCTAAATGTGGAATAATTGGAAATGTGTAGACTATGCTCTTCATGAGGTGATGATATTAAAACAAAATAGTTATAGCTAACATTTATTTAACAATCGCTTGATCCTTTGCGGGCTCCCACGAAGCATCGTTACCTATCGCTCCACAAAAGCCGCGGCCCTTGCAGAGCAAGGGAAACAACTACTTCATGAGGTCTGATAGAAACTGTCTCTGGGCCTGTTGGTATCTACAAGCCATCAGCGTGCTTAACACTTGAATTGGACTGACCACCTGCACTGACTCTCTGCACCTTAGCACACATGCACTAACTCACGCACAGATATACAGTCATCCACACAGACACATATACATTCATGCTACACACAAATCACAACTGCTGCTACCAGACTCTTAATACGATTGCTAAATAATGCACAATTTCAACACTTGCCCCCAATTCCCCAATTCCCCCTTCCCCAAAACAAGTGTAAATATTGTACTATAAAATGTTTAATCTATTCTACTGAGCCATTTACTTTATGTTCGTATTCTTATCTTGTATTATTTCTTATTGTTGTTGCATTGTCCAGAAGGAACCTGCAAGTAAGCATTTCGGTGGGCAGTGTATACCATGTGTGTCCTGTACATACGACTAATAAAACTTGAAACAGTGACTGACATAACAAGAGAAAAACTGCTGATGCACAACCAAAGTTCGAAATTGCACCTTGTGGATTGTACTATTCAAACTATCAACCATAAGTTGAGATCCCGACTGACTTTTGGGAAATTGACCCGCGGGCCTACAAAAAGGCGGGTGCCAATTGCACATCCCTGTTTTCAACAATTAGTGCAGTATTATTGAAATTTACACTGCCATCCTCATGCCTGTGTGAATCAGTACTGGTTGAGATTTAAGGAAACGTTAAGTTAAAGTGTAAATTTACACAAAAGTAACTGGTGTTTCTTGTTCCCCTTTTATCCGAAAAAGGAAGTTTGACCAACAGAAAAAGAGGAACTCCCTCTGACAAATTAATAAAACCTAAAATAGATCCTCAATTCAAATAATATACAGTCTCTGAGTCCCATTTGAATCTGGTCAGGGCATGTATCACAGCCTACATTAGCAGCACATTAATCAAAGTTGAATAAAACTGACCTACGATCACCCAGACAGTGTGCACAGCTGTGATAATTGATCCCATGGATTGGGACTCTACCCCCTCCTCCCAATAGTCATGGTGAAGGTTGAGGGGGCATAGAATGGCTTTGCCCCGTTTCTTTATTTAATGACCATCCCTTCCCCCTCCTTCTCTTTTCCCTATCCATGGTGAGGGGGCCCAGGCCATCTCCTGCATCTATGCCCTTGCTAAAGGGCAAATACACCACTTTTCAACTTCATATTAATTATCTCCAGCATCATACCAGTGTCTGCATGTGAATACGGTAAATGTTTTGGTTTTGTAGCAACAAAAGTTAAACCATAGAACGTCATTGCCCTTTAAACCCTAAAACTTCATATTCTAGGCATAATGAAGGCTGATGAGATCCAGAATGGTGGCGGGGACTCCATCAGCCACTCCCTGGCCCTGGTGCAGCGTCTGGAGGCCCTGCTGGCTCAGGGGAACGGCAGCGATGTGGCCCTCAGGGTGCAGGTAGGAAACTAGCCTAGAGAGTTAAAGAGGCGGGCCAGAGACTGGAGGGTTACCGGTTTAAATCCTGGGTCTTACTGGGGAAAATCTGGTGGCTGACACTGTCTTTGAACCTCTGTGTATTTATGTATGTGTCTTGGGAGGATAAAGGAAAGTGACAAATCGCAGTGTCTGTGACTTTAAAAAAAGTAATCTTCTTCTCTTCCTCCTCCTCCTCCTCCTCCTCCTCCTCCTCCTCCTCCTCCTCTTCTTCCAGACAGTGGGAGCAGAGCAGGTAAAGGTGATCCAGGCCCACTCCCTGATGCTGTCCCTGCAGAGCCCTGTGTTCGAGGAACTGCTGCTCAGCCGCAACGGCACCACCCTGGTCCTCCAGGAGACCGCTGAGTCTACTGCAGTCTTCGATAAGTTCATCAGGTAATAATAATAATAATAATAATAATAATAATAATAATAACAACAACTAGATGGTAATTGTACATGAAGTACAATTGATGGGACTTGCTTTAACGCTTTAAACATATTTTTGTAGTAGTGGTAGAAGTTTAAAAAGTTATACTTTACTATTTAAAGCAAAGCAGTTCTAAAGTATGTATGGTTTTGAAAAACGTTATAGTAGTGATAGTGTCTGCAGTAGTAGTTGTAGTGACTGGTTATAGTTGAAAAAGTAGGTAGATGAAAAGTTAGAGTAGCCTGGACATATGAAAGTTGGTTTGCTGTACCTAGACTGAACGGTTAAAGAGTTACTATTGGTGAGTTATATTGTGCTAATTTATGCTAATTTATATTGTTTTAGACGATAAACAATTAAAATATTTGAAGTTAGGATTTCCTGAACATGTAAAAGTTGGTTTGATGTATCTAGTTTACTCTTGGTGGGTTATTTATGCAAATGTAATAGTTATAGTTGATAAATATCTTTAAGTTAGGATAGCCTGAATGTTCTAAAATAGATTGTATAGCTTAATCTTGCCCTACAGACAAAAAACCATATATATGCATCAATCCCCATTTTCAGATAATCAATAATTTCTTATTTTTTTTGTTTGTGTACCACACAGCTGGAGTTTTGCAGCTTAAATGTATATGAATCACACTTAACTATTCCTACTAGTATTGGTATTTTTTAGTTACACAACACACACATTCTCCAGGTTTTCAACATTGTATCATTACTGCCTGACCAGGACCTCAGTCCCTGTGTCTGTCAATCAGCACATTACACCAAGAGCCTTGACAGTTTTGATGATGTTCTCATCAGGGCGTCATCCCACTCTTGACAGTCACAAAGACTTGCGTTCATGTACTAGTCACGTTTTCGAAACCACTTCATTTAATAGAGATTAAATAAAATAATAATGTTTGCATGTCATTTAAAAAAAAATCACATATACAGTTGTTCGTCACAAGGGTAAGATTGTAGTCAGTAGATGTGGTTAGCTGATGTGTGATTGTGGTCAGAAGTTATGTAGTTGTTTTCAGTAGTTGTGGTCAGTAGTGGACTGGTCAGTAGTTGTGGTCAGTAGTTGTGTGATTGTGGTCAAAAGTTGTTCGGTTGTGGTCACTAGTTGTGTGGTTGTGGTCACTAGATGTGGTCAGTAGTTGTGTGGTTATGGTCAGTAGTTGTGGTCAGTAGTTGTGTGGTTATGGTCAGTAACTGTGTTGTGGTCAGTAGTTCTGTTATAAGTAGTTGTGTGGTTGTGGTCAGTAGTTGTGTGATTGTGGTCAGAAGTTATGTAGTTGTTTTCAGTAGTTGTGGTCAGTAGTGGACTGGTCAGTAGTTGTGTGGTTGTGGTCAGTAGTTGTGTGATTGTGGTCAGAAGCTGTGCGGTTGTGGTCACTAGTTGTGTGGTTGTGGTCACTAGATGTGGTCAGTAGTTGTGTGGTTATGGTCAGTAGTTGTGGTCAGTAGTTGTGTGGTTATGGTCAGTAACTGTGTTGTGGTCAGTAGTTATGTTATAAGTAGTTGTGTGGTTGTGGTCAGTAGTTGTGTAATTGTGGTCAGAAGTTGTGCGGCTGTGGTCAGTAGTTGAGTGGCCAGCAGTTGTGTGGCTGTGGTCAGTAGTTGTGTTCAGTAGTTGCGTGGTTATGGTTAGTAGTTGTGGTCAGTAGTTGTGTGGTTGTGGTCAGTAGTTGTGTGATTGTGGTCAGAAGTTATGTAGTTGTTTTCAGTAGTTGTGGTCAGTAGTGGACTGGTCAGTAGTTGTGTGGTTGTGGTCAGTAGTTGTGTGATTGTGGTCAGAAGTTGTGCGGTTGTGGTCACTAGTTGTGTGGTTGTGGTCACTAGATGTGGTCAGTAGTTGTGTGGTTATGGTCAGTAGTTGTGGTCAGTAGTTGTGTGGTTATGGTCAGTAACTGTGTTGTGGTCAGTAGTTATGTTATAAGTAGTTGTGTGGTTGTGGTCAGTAGTTGTGTAATTGTGGTCAGAAGTTGTGCAGCTGTGGTCAGTAGTTGAGTGGCCAGCAGTTGTGTGGCTGTGGTCAGTAGTTGTGTTCAGTAGTTGCGTGGTTATGGTTAGTAGTTGTGGTCAGTAGTTGTGTGGTTGTGGTCAGTAGTTGTGTGATTGTGGTCAGAAGTTATGTAGTTGTTTTCAGTAGTTGTGGTCAGTAGTGGACTGGTCAGTAGTTGTGTGGTTGTGGTCAGTAGTTGTGTGATTGTGGTCAGAAGTTGTGCGGTTGTGGTCACTAGTTGTGTGGTTGTGGTCACTAGATGTGGTCAGTAGTTGTGTGGTTATGGTCAGTAGTTGTGGTCAGTAGTTGTGTGGTTATGGTCAGTAACTGTGTTGTGGTCAGTAGTTATGTTATAAGTAGTTGTGTGGTTGTGGTCAGTAGTTGTGTAATTGTGGTCAGAAGTTGTGCAGCTGTGGTCAGTAGTTGAGTGGCCAGCAGTTGTGTGGCTGTGGTCAGTAGTTGTGTTCAGTAGTTGCGTGGTTATGGTTAGTAGTTGTGGTCAGTAGTTGTGTGGTTGTGGTCAGTATTTGTGTTGTGGTCAGTAGCTGTGTGGTTGTGGTCTGTAGTTGTGTAGTTGTGGTCAGTAATTGTGGTCAGTAGTTGTGTGGTTGTGGTCTGTAGTTGTATGGTTCAGTTGCTAGGCAACAGTCGCCTTGTCAACACCTCTCCCTTATACTGTAGCTTAAGCAAGTGTGAGAAACATGCTAACATAGTTTGTTTGTGCTAATACTAAATAAATAGTGCACATAGACCCACAAAACTTACTTGCTAGATTCGTGATAGTGTTTATAGACAAAGCAAGGAAAGCGAACTTCAAAACGCAATGTAGTTTATTGGAATTTGCAGCTGTTATTAGTAAATAATTAATCTGCTAGCTTCTGACATGACTTGCTGCATCTAGAAAGAGAGCAGTTGATGGGTAACTAAAAAAGCTATATCTACAGATTGATACAAGCTATTCCTAATATTTCTTCTGTTTTGAAAAGCAAAGAAGTAGATGAACATTTTATACTCGTGTTTTTGTCTGACTTGTTGGGGGAGTGGTCAAAAAAGCAGTTGTTAGGAAAAAGTGTGGTAATGCAGTTACTAAAACAGCTGTACCGTAAATTCCGTAGTGAATATTTTGGTTCAGTAAAAACAGATATGAATAGCAGAGAAGTAGACGAAGATGTCCTACACTCTAACTTTTTGTCTAACTTGTTGGGGCAGTGGTCATAGTGGCAGTTGTTTGCAAAAAAGTTACAGAAAATGTTGTTGATGTGGTTACTAAATCAGCCGTAACTTTTTATCAGAATCATTTTTGGGGTTCAAACCCTATATTTGAGTAACAGAGAAGTAGACCAAGATGTAAACGCTTTAACTTCTTTCCTAAGTTGTTGCAACATGGTCAAAGTAGCTAATTTGTGTCAAAGGTTGCATTATTGCATTTACAGTGAATGGAAGATGGAAGTGATGATGTCACGATGGGGCCTTTTAGAATCTTTAGGATATCCCATACAAGGAAATGGAGGACAAAAATAAGGACACAAAGTGTAATATTTTAAAAAGCATAAAAGTCATCAAAAGTTGTATAGAAGCAACTCAAGCGCGACCATTCTGCACGTTTTAACATTTGAATGGTGTTTCTTGCTTAAACGGTGTAAGAGGACTAGTGCGCTTAAAGAATAAGAATAAGAAGTATGTTGAAGATTGAAGCCCCACAATGATTAATTTGATTTATAAAGCACGTTTCTCGCATCAAAAGCGCAAAAGTGAGGGAGGGCATTGAGTGTGCTGCCTTCTAAGTTTGGGTGAAAAGGGAGACACACACACACACGCACAAACACACACACACTCGCATGCGCACACATGCACACACACACACACTATATACACACACACAGTGTGCTGCCATCAGGTTCTTCAGTTGAGGAGGGAGACTAGAGGAAGTAGCCTTGTTAACCATGTGGACCGCTGCCCTCCCCACTAGAGGAAGTAGGTAATAAGTCATAGGGAAATATATAATGAGGAATTCCCCTCCTGACAAGCTATACACACCAAGGTTTAGGGTTAATTGGAAAATAAATTGTAGGAGAGTGAGTTTTAGTGTAAATATCACAAATACTTTATATACAGTATTTATGACAGTGTACAACAGTTCTGTATTTTCATATAGCTTGTGTGACATCTTGTGGGTGTACTAAGTAACTGCAGCCTCTTGACTAATTCAACATGGTCGGTTAAAAATATATATATATTTCACCTTTATTTAACCAGGTAGGCTAGTTGAGAACAAGTTCTCATTTACAGCTGCGACCTGGCCAAGATAAAGCAAAGCAGTGAGACACAAACAACAACACAGAGTTACACGTGGACTAAACAAGAGTTCAGTCAATAACACAATAGAAAAAAAAGAAAGTCTATATACAGTGTGTGCAAATGGCGTGAGGAGGTAAGGCAATAAATAGGCCATAGTAGCAAGTAATTACAATTTAGCAAATGAACACTGGAGTGATAGATGTGCAGATGATGATGTGCAAGTAGAAATACTGGTGTGCAAAAGAGCAGAAAAGTAAATAAAACCAATATGGGGATGAGGTAGATAGATTGGATGGGCTATTTACAGATGGACTATATACAGCTGCAGCGATCGGTTGGCTGCTCAGATAGCTGATGTTTAAAGTTAGTGAGGGAAATATAAGTCTCCAGCTTCAGCGATTTTTGCAATTCGTTCCAGTCATTGTCAGCAGAGAACTGGAAGGAAAGGCGGCCAAAGTCGGTGTTGGCTTTGGGGATGACCAGTGAGATATACGTGCTGGAGCACGTGCTACGGGTGGGTGTTGTTATCATGGCCAGTGAGCTGAGATAAGGCAGAGCTTTACCTAGCAAAGACTTATAGATGACCTGGAGCCAGTTGGTCTGGCGACGAATATGTAGCGAGGGCCAGCCGATTAGAGCGTACAGGTCGCAGTGGTGGGTGGTATATGGGGCTTTGGTGACAAAACGGATGGCACTGCGATAGATGGCATCCAGTTCCAGTTTGCTGAGTAGAGTGTTGGAGGCTATTTTGTAAATGACATCGCCGAAGTCGAGGATCGGTAGGATAGTCAGTTTTACTAGGGTATGTTTGGCGGTGTGAGTGAAGGAGGCTTTGTTGCGAAATAGGAAGCCGATTCTAGATATGAGGAAGGAGAGTTTACAGTCTAGGAAGGAGAGTTTACAGTCTAGTCAGGCACCTAGGTATTTGTAGTTGTCCACATATTCTAAGTCAGAACCGTCGAGAGTAGTGATGCTAGTCGGGCGGGCAGGTGCGGGCAGCGAACGGTTGAAAAGCATGCATTTAGTTTTACTATCGTTTAAGTGCAGTTGGAGGCCACGGAAGGAGTGTTGTACGGCTTTGAAGCTCGTTTGGAGCTTTGTTAACACCGTGTCCAAAGAACGGCCAGATGTATACAGAATGGTGTCGTCAGATTTCCACCGGTCTAATGTCCATTGCTCGTGTTTCTTGGCCCAAGCAAGTCTCTTCTTCTTATTGGTGTCCTTTAGTATTGGTTTCTTTGCAGCAATTCGACCATGAAGGCCTGATTCACGCAATCTCCTCTGAACAGTTGATGTTAAGATGTGTCTGTTACTTGAAGCATTTATTTAGGCTGCCATTTCTGAGGCTGGTAACTAATAAACGTATCCTCTGCAGCAGAGGTTACTCTGGGTCTTCCTTTCAAAGTTATTCAAATCATCCGGATTGACTGACCTTCATGTCTTAAAGTAATGATGGACTGTCGTTTCTCTTTGCTTATTTGAGCTGTTCTTGCCATAATACGGACTTGGTCTTTTACAAAATAGGGCTGATCAAAATAGGGTCTTCTGTATACCACCCCTACTATGTCACAACACAACTGATTGTCTCAAATGCATTCAAAAGGAAAGAAATTCCACAAATTCACTTTTAACAAGGCACACCAGTTAATTTAAATGCATTCCAGGTGACTACTTCATGAAGGGGCAACTGAGTGGCACGGCAGTCTAAGGCACTGCATATCAGTGCTAGAAGCGTCACTACAGACCCTGGTTCGATTCCAGGCTGTATCACAACCGTCTGTGATTGGGAGTCCCATAGGGCGGAGCACAATTGGCCCAGCATCATCCTGGTTAGGGTTTGGCCGGGGTAGGCTGTCATTGTAAATAAGAATTTGTTCTTAACTGACTAATAAAGGTTAAATAAAATAAAAGCTGGTTGAGAGAATGCCAATAGTGTACAAAGCTGTCATCAAGGCAAAGGGTGGCTACTTGAAGAATGTCATATATAAAATATATTTTGATTTGTTTTACACTTTTTTGCTTACTACATGATTCCATATGTGTTATTTCATAGTTGTGGTGTCTTCACTATTATTCTACAATGTAGAATTGTTTTAAAATAAAGAATAACCCATTAATGAGTAGGTGTGTCCAAACCTTTGACTGGTAATGTATATTTGTTTAGCTAAACAGGTGGGGCTCAAAACCTTCCTTGAATGACGGGTCACCACTGTTGCCAGGACATTGTAGGATATCTTGGTTGACTCATTTTCCCCGGCTTTGTAAAGACTACAGCCTGACAGGAGCCAAACTTCCTTGTTCCCACCCTCGAAGGCAGTCTTTTGAAAATGGGGGCGGTACTAGTTTACAGGTGTGATGCTGCTGTACACTGACTATCCTCCAAGATTGCTAAATAATTATTATGAATCTGATGAATCCTCTTTCCAAGAAGAGCTGGATGCCGAAATGTTAACTGTTCTTTAAAATAGGAACATACAGCCATATCTATTTCAAATCAAATCAAAGTTTATTTGTCACGTGTGCCGAATACAACAGGTGTAGACCTTACAGTGAAATGCTTACTTACAAGCCCTAATCAACTGTGCAATTTTTAAGTAAAAAATAATAGGTATTAGGTAAACAATCGATAAGTAAAGTAAAAAAGTAAAGTAAAAAAACAGTAAAATTACAGTGAAAGTAACAGTAGCGAGGCTATATACAGGTGGTACCGGTACAGAGTCAATGTGCAGGGGCACCGGTTCGTCGGGCTCAATGCAAAAAGTCTGGATAGCCATTTGATTACCTGGTCAGGAGTCTTATGGCTTGGGTGTAAAAACTGTTGAGAAGCCTTTTGGCTCTCCGGTACCGCTTGTGACTCATTCATCTTGGAGTAATTACACCTGTGTGTTGTAACTAGCTAGCTAACATTTGTCTGTGAGAAATCTCATATTCTACACAATGCTGGTACAGTAGGAATACAGATGGTACACAACAAATGCCCATGAATGTGTAATAGTATTTTCATCTTTCTCTCACAGACAATACCGCTTGGATACAAAAAAATGTGATGACTCGAGGGGATGTGAAAGGTCCCATAAAAACACTCTCCCCTTGTATTAAAGTGACTCCGAAAATCTCACTGCACCACTGCTTTGTAGAACTGTAGTATTTATTCTACACTTTAGTAGTATATTTTCGTTCTACTGTATATGTGTCATACATTGCCATAACTGTTCCTGCATACTGCTGTGTAAACTCAACTCGGTCTCTAGAGCAAATAAACTGTCTTGAAAACAAGCAATGTTTACTTATTTCCTATAGAGACACACTAATCGACTGTTTTATTTTTAGTCACTTGTCAGTACACTTGTAAAAAAAAAATATGATCGAAAACGCCATTATATACAGTGCATTCGGAAAGTATTCAGACCCTTTGACTTTTTCCACATTTTATTACGTTACAGCCTTATTCTAAAATGAATTAAATAAAACATTTTACTCATCAATCTACACACACTACGCCATAAGGACAAATCAAAAACTGGTTTTTAGAAATGTTTGCAAATGTATAAGTAATAAAAAACTAAAATACCTTATTTACATAAGTATTCAGGCCCTTTGCTATGAGACTCGAAATTTAACTCAGGTGCGTCCTGAGCATTGAAGGTCCCCAAGAACATAGTGGCCTCCATAATTCTTAAATGGAAGAAGTTTGGAACCACCAAGACTCTTCCTAGAGCTGGCTGCCTGGCCAAAATTAGAAATCGGGGGAGAAGAGCCTTGGTAAGGGAGGTGACCAAGAACCCAATGGTCACTCTGAAAGAGCTCCAGAGTTCCTCTGTGGGATGGGAGAACCTTCCAGAAGGACAACCTTCTCTGCAGCACTCAATCAATCAGGCCTTTATGGTGGAGTGGCCAGACGGAAGCCACTCCTCAGTAAAAGGCACATGACATCTCGCTTTGAGTTTGCCAAAAGCCACCTAAAGGACTCTCAGACACTGAGAAACAAGATTCTCTGGTCTGATGAAACTAGAATTGAACCCTTTGGCCTGAATGCCAAGGGTCACGTCTGGAGGAAACCTGGCACCATCCCTACAGTGAAGGATGGTGGTGGCAGCATCATGCTGTGGGGATGTTTTTCAGAGGCAGGGAATGGGAGACTAGTCAGGATCGAGGGAAAGATGAATGGAGCAAAGTACAGAAAGATCCTTGGTGAAAACCTGCTCCAGAGTACACAGGACCTTAGAGGGGGGGTTATCTTCCAACAGGACAATGACCCTAAGCACACAGCTAAGACGCAGGAGTGGCTTTGGAACAAGTCTTTGAATGTCTTTGAGTGGCCCAGCCAGAGCTTGGACTTGAACCTGATCGAACATCTCTGGAGAGACCTGAAAATAGCTGTGCAGCAAAGCTCCCTATCCATCCTGACAGAGCTTGACAGGATCTGTAAAGAAGAATGGAGAAACTCCCCAAATACAGGTATGCCAAGCTTGTAGAGTCATAACCAAGAAGACTTGAGGCTATAATGGCTGCCAAAGGTGCTTCAACAAAGTTCTGAGTAAAGGGTCTGAATACTTATGTAAATGTAATATTTCCATTTTTATATATATATATATATATATATATATATATATATATACACACATACACACACACACACACACACACACATTTTCCCAAATTTCTAAAAACCTGTTTTTGCTTTGTCATAATGGGGTATTGTGTTTAGATTAATGAGAGAAAAAAAACAACAATTTAAAACATTTTAGAATAAGGCTGTAACCTAACAAAATGTGGATAAAAGTCACTGGATTTGAATACTTTTCAAATGCACTGTACATATGTACAACAGCTAGCAATATCTATACCACAACACAGTTGTGAGCATACTAGGCATTCTCCACCAGAGCTGTCGCTAGAGAATTGAATGTTCATTTCTCTACCATAAGCTGCCTTCAACCATGCCAGCCCAGGATCTCCACATCCGGCTTCTTCACCTACGGGATCGTCTGAGACCAGCCACCCAGACAGCTGATGAAACTGTGGGTTTGCACAACGAAAACGTTCTGCACAAACTGTCAGAAACCGTGTCAGGGAAGCTCATCTGTGTGCTCGTCGTCCTCACCAGGGTCTTGACCTGACTGCAGTTCGGCGTCGTAACCGACTTCAGTGGGCAAATACTCACCTTCGATGGCCACTGGCACGCTGGAGAAATGTGCTCATCATGGATTAATCTTGGTTGTAACCGTACCAGGCAGATGGCAGACAGCGTGTATGGCATCATGGGGGCAAGACGTTTGCTGATGTCAACGTTGTAAACAGTGCCCAATGGAGGCAGAGGGGTTTTGGTATTGGCAGGCATAAGCTATGGACAATTAATACAATTGTATTTTATCGATTGCAATTTGAATGCGCAGAGATACCGTGAGGAGAACCTGAGGCCCATTGTCGTGCCATTCATCCACCGCCATCACCTCATGTTTCAGCATGATAATGCACGGCCCCATGTCACAAAGATCTGTACACAATTCCTTGAAGCTGAAAATGTCCCAGTTCTTCCATGGCCTGCATACTCAACAGACATGTCACCCATTGAGCATGTTCGGGATGCTGTGGATCGACAGCGTGTTCCAGTTTCTGCCAATATCTTCGCACCGACTTTGAAGAGGACTGGGACAACATGCCACAGGCCACAACCAACAGCCTGATCAACTCTATGCAAAGATGTGTTGCGCTGCATGAGGCAAATGGTGATCACACCAGATACTGACTGGTTTTCTGATCCACACCCCTACCTCTTTTTATAGTATCTGTGACAAACAAATGCATATCTGTATTCCCAGTCATGTGAAATCCATAGATTATGAATTTATTTCAATTGACTAAAATCTTAGAAATTGTTGCATTTTGCATTTATATTTTTGTTCAGTGTATATTATACTACAACGTCAGTCTAACTGAATATGGATGTTATGTTGGTTGAATGTTCCAGGCAGGTTCCAGAATGTTCCTCAACTGGTGAACCTCTTCTTGCGTTGGGTAATTGCAGCTGGATTAGCCGGCGCTGTGGCGATTTTGGCAGGGATGTTGAGTTTCGGGGGCTGGGACTCTGGCTCCTTGTAGACAACCGTCTGGTCCTTTCTGCACTCCACAGCCAGGTGGACAAGCCTATTATACACTTTCTTCACCACCTACTGCTTCAACTGCTTGCAAAATATTTGTTTTTACTGCAAGTCTCCTGGAAAGTCATGAAGACTGATCATGAGGGTACAATAAACCATGTTAGTCTGTAAACAAAAAAGGGTACAGTAGACTGTTATGCGTTTTGTTACACTCAGAGTCGATGATGGGGCATTGAGATGGGCTGTTAGCAAAGATGTGAAAAGTCTGAGGGGGGCTTGACTTGTAGACATTCTAGTTGTGTATTATTGTATATGAGCACCTACAGTTGTGCTGTTGAGTAGACAAGCACTGCCAACAATATAGTGAATAGGCTAGAAGAGTATACTAACAGCCCCTCTCCCCCATGTCAACGAACTGACTGCAAGGGTGTGAAAAAGTTGAGAAATACTTGTCTGGTAGACAGTTTAGTGTATTGGTGATTTTTTTTCTTCATGTCAATAGATCATGCATATTAACCTTCACACACAGCGGAATAGTAGCAATGGGACAAGACTGTATCATGAAAAAGGGGGTAAATGTAGAACACAAATATTTAATAATAATAATAATAATAATAATAATAATAAATAATAATTTATAACACTAAAAAAATGTTTCTGTCCTCTGAACTGGAATACCTCTCAACAAAATTCCGATCCCATTATCCCCTGAGAGAATTCACAGCTATTTGTATCACGGCTGTGTACAGTCGTGGCCAAAAGTTTTGAGAATGACACAAATATTAATTTCCACAAAGTTTGCTGCTTCAGTGTCTTTAGATATTTTTGTCAGATGTTACTGTGGAATACTGAAGTATAATTACAAGCATTTCATAAGTGTAAAAGGCTTTTATTGACAATTAGATGAAGTTGACGCAAAGAGTCAATATTTGCAGTGTCGACCCTTCTTTTTCAAGACCTCTGCAATCCGCCCTGGCATGCTGTCAATTAACTTCTGAGCCACATCCTGACTGATGGCAGCCCATTCTTGCATAATCAATGCTTGGAGTTTGTCAGAATTTGTGGGTTTTTGTTTGTCCACCCTCCTCTTGAGGATTGAACACAAGTTCTCAATGGTATTAAGGTCTGGGGAGTTTCCTGGCCATGGACCCAAAATACCGATGTTTTGTTCCCCGAGCCACTTAGTTATCACTTTTGCCTTATGGCAAGGTGCTCCATCATGCTGGAAAAGGCATTGTTCGTCACCAAACTGTTCCTGGATGGTTGGGAGAAGTTGCTCTCGGAGGATGTGTTGGTACCATTCTTTATTCATGGCTGTGTTCTTAGGCAAAATTGAAGCAACCCCACACATGAATGGTCTCAGGATGCTTTACTGTTGGCATGACACAGGACTGATGGTAGCGCTCACCGTGTCTTCTCCGGACAAGCTTTTTTCCGGATGCCCCAAATAATTGGAAAGGGAATTCATCAGAGAAAATGACTTTACCCCAGTCCTCAGCAGTCCAATCCCTGTACCTTTTGCAGAATATCAGTCTGTCCCTGATGTTTTTCCTCTGGGTGGCTGGTCTCCGGATGTGGAGGTCCTGGGCTGGCGTGGTTAAACGTGATCTGCTGTTCTGAGGCCTGTTGGACATACTGCCAAATTCTCTAAAACAACGTTGCAGGTGGCTTATGGTAGAGAAATTAACATTACATTCTTTGGCAACTGCTCTGGTGGACATTGCTACAATCAACATGCCAATTGCACGCTCCCTCAAAACATCTGTGACATTGTGTCGTGCGACAAAACAGCACATTTTAGAGTGGCCTTTTATTGTCCCCAGCAAAAGGTGCACCTGTGTAATGATCATGCTGTTTAATCAGCTTCTTGATATGCCACACCTGTCAGGTAGATGGATTATCTTGGCAAAGGAGAAATGCTCACTAACAGGGACGTAAACAAATGGGTGCAGAGCATTTGAGAGAAATAAGCTTTTTGTGTGTATGGAACATTTCTGAGATATTTTACTTCAGATCATGAAACTTGAGACAAACACTTTACATGTTGTGTTTACATTTTTGTTCAGTGTGCAGTATATTTGTTGTTCCATTGTCCTACTAAGAGTTGTTGAATATCTATTAATCTCCCCCTTCCCACTCTATCTATCCAGGTACCTGTATTGTGGAGAGATCTCCCTGTGTCTGGAGCAGGCCACTTCTCTACACAAGCTGGCCACTAAGTACCGCATCCAGGGCCTTCAGCAGGGGGTCACCCAGTACATGACCCAGAACCTGGCCAGCAACTCACCTTCTGGACATGTGGTGGAATGGTACTGTACCGTTTATTTATTTAATATTTATTTAACCAGGAAGTCCTATTGAGGTCAGAAGACGTCTTTCCCAAGGAAGACCTGTATTTTAGCTTCACAATGAGATAGGGTGCAGGCCAGGCAGCAGGCTGTTAGCCAGCCTGCCAGCTTAGTGGAGTCTGCCACTAGCACAGTCAGTGTAGTCAGCTCAGCTATCTCCATTGAGACTGTGTCTGTGCCTCGACCTAGGTTGGGCAAAACTAAACATGGCGGTGTTCGCCTTAGCAATCTCACTAGAATAAAGACCTCCTCCATTGCTGCCATTATTGAAAGAGATTGTGATACCTCACATCTCAAAATGGGGCTACTTAATGTTAGATCCTCACTTCCAAGGCAGTTCTAGTCAATGAACTAATCACTGATCATAATCTTGATGTGATTGGCCTGACTGAAACATGGCTTAAGCCTGATGAATTTATTGTGTTAAATGAGGCCTCACCTCCTGGTTACACTAGTGACCATATCCCCAGCAGATCCCGCAAAGGCGGAGGTGTTGCTAACATTTACAATAGCAAATTTCTATTTACAAAAAACAAAAACGACGTTGTCTTTTGAGCTTCTAGTCATGAAATCTATGCAGCCTACTCAATCACTTTTTATAGCTACTGTTTACAGGCCTCCTGGGCCATATACAACATTCCTCACTGAGTTCCCTGAATTCCTATCGGACCTTGTAGTCATGGCAGACAATATTCTAATTTTTGGTGACTTTAATATTCACATGGAAAAGTCCACAGACCCACTCCAAAAGGCTTTTGGAGCCATCATCGACTCTGTCGGTTTTGTCCAACATGTCTCCGGACCTACTCACTGCCACAGTCATACTCTGGACCTAGTTTTGTCTCGTGGAATAAATGTTGTGGATCTTAATGTTTTTCCTCATAATCCTGGACTATCGGACCACCATTTTATTATGTTTGAAATCGCAACAGATAATCTGCTCAGACCCCAACCAAGGATCATCAAAAGTCGTGCTATAAATTCTCAGACATCCCAAAGATTCCTAGATGCCCTTCCAGAATCCTTCCACCTACCCAAGGACGTCAGAGTACAAAAATCAGTTAACCACCTAACTGAGGAGCTCAATGTAACCTTGCGCAATACCCTGGATGCAGTTGCACCCCTAAAAACAAAAAACATTTGCCATAAAAAACTAGCTCCCTGGTATACAGAAAATACCCGAGCTCTGAAGCAAGCTTCCAGAAAATTGGAACGGAAATGGCGCCACACCAAACTGGAAGTCTTCCGACTAGCTTGGAAAGACAGTACCGTGCAGTATCGAAGAGCCCTCACTGCTGCTCAATCATCCTATTTTTCCAAGTTAATAGAGGAAAATAAGAATAATCCCAAAATGTATTTTTGATACTGTCGCAAAGCTAACTAAAAAGCAGCATTCCCCAAGAGAGGATGGCTTTCACTTTAGCAGTGATTCATTCATGAACTTCTTTGAGGAAAAGATCATGATCATTAGAAAGCAAATTACGGACTCCTCTTTAAATCTGCGTATTCCTCCAAAGCTCAGTTGTCCTGAGTCCACACAACTTTGCCAGGACATAAAATCAAGTGAGACACTCAAGTTTTTTAGTTTCATATCTCTTGACACATTGATGAAAATAATCATGGCCTCTAAACCATCAAGCTGCATACTGGACCCTATTCCAACTAAACTACTGAAAGAGCTGCTTCCTGTGCTTGGCCCTCCTATGTTGAACATAATAAACAGCTCTCTATCTACCGGATGTGTACCAAACTCACTAAAAGTGGCAGTAATAAAGCCTCTCTAAAAAGCCAAACCTTGACCCAGAAAATATAAAAACTATCGGCCTATATCAGAATCTTCCATTCCTCTCCAAAATTTTAGAAAAGCTGTTGCGCAGCAACTCACTGCCTTCCTGAAGACAAACAATGTATACTAAACGCTTCAGTCTGGTTTTAGACCCCATCATAGCACTGAGACTGCACTTGTGAAGGTGGTAAATGACCTTTAACCTCTTCCAGCTAGGGTCCCATTTTCCGAATTTTCGCCTGTCTGACGTGCCCAAAGTTAAATGCCTACCACTCATGGCCAGAAACTAGGATATTTACATATTTAGTACTATTGGATAGGAAACACTCTGAAGTTTATAAAACCATTAAGATATAGTCTGTGGCTATTCCAGAACAGATTTAGCAGGCAAAAACCAGAGAAATTTCTGTCCGAATTTATTTTTCTTTGGCTCTCCTCTCATTTTGAAGCCCATGTAATATTTTTCTATGGGGAATAGGACCGAGGTTGCAGTACTTATGGCTTCCACTAGATGTCAACAGTCTCTGGAAAGGGTATGGAGGAAAAAGCTCTGACCAGATCCTTAGAGAGAGAGAATTACTACGGGTAGGGAAAATAGGTAAACAGACGCACGCTCACGAACGGAACGCTACCAGCGACCAACTTTCTTTTCGCTTTTAACGCTTTCACTTACCGTTCTTGTAAAATATGATCGCTATTATTCATAAAAGAATACATAAGGATGCATTATTAATGATATTTGATTTGTTTGTGAAAAGATGAGAGGTATAATTTGAACGCGATCCCTTCACTGTAAAACGCGAGTAGACTGACAATGCTTGGTGGAGTAGCTGAACGTAACGTGCCAAAAACAACGGATATTTATGGATATAATTATTTACTTTTTCTAACAAAAGAACCATGGATTATCTTGTTTGGACACTTGGGAAGACCTCAGAAGAAGTTATTTGAAAGGTAAGCGATTTATATTAGCTGTGATATGGATATTTTGAGAACCGAGCTGGATATGAATTTATGCTAATGTGGAAAATATGTGAGGTACTAGCCTCAAACAATCAAATGTAGTGCTTTCGCCGTAAAGCCTTTTTAAAATCTGACAACGCAGTGATATTGCCAAGAAGCAGAGCTTTTGATGGCTATGCAACACTATGCAACACTTGTATATCGAAGTTAAATATTACGAATATGTATTACGAATATGTATTTTGAATTTGGCGCGTTATGTTTGCTCTGAAAACGATCCCGCTAAAGGGATCGGCGCGCTAAGAGGTTAATGGCGTCAGACCGAGGCTCTGCAACTGTCCTCGTGCTCCTAGACCTTAGTGCTGCTTTTGATACCATCGATCACCACATTCTTTTGGAGAGATTGGAAACCCAAATTGGTCTACATGGACAAGTTCTGGCCTGGTTTAGATCTTATCTGTCGGAAAGATATCAGTTTGTCTCTGTGGATGGTTTGTCCTCTGACAAATCAACTGTAAATTTCGGTGTTCCTCAAGGCTCTGTTTTGGGACCACTATTGTTTTCACTATATATTTTACCACTTGGTGATGTCATTCGGAAACATAATGTTAACTTTCACTGCTATGCGGATGACACACAGCTGTACATTTCGATGAAACATGGTGAAGCCCGAAAATTGCCCTCCCTGGAAGCCTGTGTTTCAGACATAAGGAAGTGGATGGCGGAATATTTTCTACTTTTAAACTCTGACAAAACAGAGATGCTAGTTCTAGGTCCCAAGAAACAAAGAGATCTTCTGTTGAATCTGACAATTAATCTTGATGGTTGTACAGTCGTCTCAAATAAAACTGTGAAGGACCTTGGGTTACTCTGGACCCTGATCTCTCTTTTGACGAACATATCAAGACTGTTTCAAGGACAGCTTTTTTCCATTTACGTAACATTGTAAAAATCTGAAACTTTCTGTCCAAAAATGATGCAGAAAAGTTAATCCATGCGTTTGTAACTTCTAGGTTAGACTACTGCAATGCTTTACTTTCCGGCTACCCGGATAAAGCACTAAATAAACTTCAGTTAGTGCTAAACACGGCTGCTAGAATCTTGACTAGAACCCCAAAATTTGATCATATTACTCCAGTACTAGCCTCTCTACACTGGCTTCCTGTTAAGGCAAGGGCTGATTTCAAGGTTTTACTGCTAACCTACAAAGCATTACACGGGCTTGCTCCTACCTATCTTTCCGATTTGGTCCTGCCGTACATACCTACACGTACGCTACGGTCACAAGACGCAGGCCTCCGTACTGTCCCAAGAATTTCTAAGCAAACAGCTGGAGGCAGGGCTTTTTCCTATAGAGCTCCATTTTTATGGAATAGTCTGCCTATCCATGTGAGAGACGCAGACTCAGTCTCAACCTTTAAGTCTTTATTGAAGACTCATCTCTTCAGTAGGTCCTATGACTGAGTGTAGTCTGGCCCAGGAGTGTGAAGGTGAACGGAAAGGCACTGGAGCAACGAACCACCCTTGCTGTCTTTGCCTGGCCGGTTCCCCTCCACTGGGATTCTCTGCCTCTAACCCTATTACAGGGGCTGAGTCACTGGCTTACTGGTGCCGTGGCGGAGATCTTGTGGGCTATACTCGGCCTTGTCTCAGGATGGACCTGAGCATTAGGACCATTCCTCAAGGCCTACCTGGCCTAAAGACTCCTTGATGTCCCGAGTCCACCTGGCCGTGCTGCTTCTCCAGTTTCAACTGTTCTGCCTGTTTTATGAACATTTTAAAATCTTGTCCATGTTCTGTTATAATCTGCACCCGGCACAGCCAGAAGAGGACTGGCCACCCCTCACAGCCTGGTTCCTCTCTAGGTTTCTTCCTAGGTTTTGGCCTTTCTAGGGAGTTTTTCCTAGCCACCGTGCTTTTACACCTGCATTGCTTGCTGTTTGGGGTTTTAGGCTGGGTTTCTGTACAGCACTCTGTGACATCAGCTGATGTAAGGGGGGCGTTATAAATAAATGTGATTTGATTTTCATTATGACATCCATACATTAGTCTTTACAATAAAGATTGCATTCGTTAACAACTAGTTCAACTTGTAAAACATATACTGGACTAAAATAACTTATCACTATTCTAGGTACAAGTACGTAAGTGCATCAGTTGGTAACATGAAAATATGAACTGGACTAATTGTTGACACCATTGCAGGTACTATTACCTAAGTACATCGGTTGGTATCATGAAAACATGGTCTGGACTTTTTGTTGACAACATTGCAGGTACCAGTACGCCCTGCAGACTGGAGACGTGGCCCTGCGAGACAGCTGTTTGCAGTACCTGTCCTGGAACCTGTCCTCTGTGCTGCAGAGTGGGGAGTGGACGCATGTCAGCAGCGACCTGCTCATGACCCTGCTGCAGCGCTCAGACCTCATCCTACAGGTACGCCTACACCTGGGTAGCCTGATCCCAGATCTGTTAGAGTCATTCCTCACGAAACTCAGACAACAAGAAATACCATAATTTGGGCGATTTTCACAAAATGTAATCCATTGAATAGTCCTTTCTTAACACATAATTGAGAAATAATTAATGAAAGTCGGCATATTTATGACATTTTGGCCTTACCCAGACCTTCAAGACTGCATAATGTTTCATCTATGGATGATACAAAGCAAAAATGGCTGTCATATGAAGCTTTACTGTTTGCTCTGTAATAATAAAAGAGTCTTTAGGTGCCTATTGGCATAGTCCAAGTGGGCTGTCATGTGTCTTTTACTGAGGAATGATTTCCACCTGGCCACTCTACCATAAAGGCCTGATTGGTGGAGTGCTGCAGAGATGGTTGTCCTTCTGGAAGATTCTCCCATCTCCACAGAGGAACTCTAGAGCTCTGTCAGAGTGACCATCGGGTTCTTGGTCACCTCCCTGACCAAGGCCCTTCTCCCCTGATTGCTCAGTTTGGCCAGGCGGCCAGCTCTAGGAAGAGTCTTGGTGGTTCCAAACTTCTTCCATTTAACAATGATGGAGGCCACTGTGTTCTTGGGGACCTTCAATACTGGTACCCTTCCTCAGATCTGTTCCTCAAGACAATCCTGTCTCGGAGCTCTACGGACAATTCTTTCGACCACTGTCAACTGTGGGACCTTATATAGAGAGGTGTGTGCCTTTCCAAATCGTGTCCAATCAATTGAATTTACCACAGGTGGACTCCAATCAAGTTGTAGAAACATATCAAGGATGATCAATGGAAACAGGATGCACCTGAGCTCAATTTCGAGTCTAATAGGGTCTGAATACTTATGTATATATATATAAACATTTGGACACATTTCTAAACACCTGTTTTCTCTTTGTAATTATGGGGTATTGTGTGTAGATTAATGAGTGGAAATGTTAATTTAATCCATTTTAGAATAAGGCTGTAACGTAACAACATTTTGAAAAAGTCAAGGGGTCTGAATACTTTCAGAATGGACTGTATATTGTGTCTAATGTAATACTGGCTGCAAAATGAATTTCCCCGGCCTGTGGGAAAAATAATGTTTTAAAAATTTGACTTTGAATTGCAGAGTGAAATGGAGCTCTTCTCGGCACTGGAGGCCTGGATCAACCAGAACGAACCGGATGCTCTAACGGCCGAGAACGCTCTGAGAGCCGTCCGTTATGCCATGATGCCCCCTCTGGAGCTCTTCCGCCTCCAGACCCAGTCTCCTGTTCTGGCCCGCTACCGGGAGTCGGTCCGGGACCTCCTCTACCAGTCCTACCAGTTCCACTCCGCCTCCCCCCTCCACATGGCCAAGTACTTTGACATGAACTGCAGTCTCTTCATGCCCAGGAACTACCTCTCCCCTGCCTGGGGGAGTCCTTGGGTCATCAACAACCCCATGAGGGATGACCGCAGCACCAGCTTCCAGACGCAGCTGGGCCCCAGCGGCCATGACGCCAACAAGAGGGTGACCTGGAACTCCCTGTTCTCGCCACGTTGGTTGCCCCTCAGCATGAGGCCAATGTACTCCGAACAGGGCTCCACACAGCCGACGCGCGTTGACGGAGGCCGCCTGCGCATCATTATTACTCCCGCTACGTCGAGTGCGGACTTTGCCGGGGTGAGCTTCCAGAAGACGGTGGTGGTGATGGCGAGGAAGCAGGGAAAGATGGTGGTGAGACATGTTTATAATTTCCACCAGAGCACCGAGGAGACTGGAGACTTCCTGGTGGAAGCCGATCTGCACCGTAAGACGTCTGAGTACCTGGTCGATGGTTCCCTCCATCTACACATCGTGGTCAAGCCACTCTACCAGACCCTCATCGCTACCAAGAAATGACCCCCTTCACTCTTTCTCTGCGTCCCAGTTCTCTATCCTTCGGCTAAGTGCGCACTTGTTCACTTCCATTCAGGTCACTTGTTCACTTCCCTTCAGGTCACTTGTTCACTTCCCTTCATGCATGTGGAGGAGTGTATGAGTGCACACTTCATGAGAAATTACCCTCCTCCCTCTCCGTACATGCAGTGGTATGGTGGACACCATGTAAGCCAAGCACTGCCCTCTTAAAGCATCACACTCATATCGCATAATACGCAATGTCAAGGGAGAACCAACCCACCCCATCATGTCTGCATTGTATGGGATACATGGATAGTAGACGATATCTGTTTGATAGCTTCTAGAAACATTTTGAACAGTATTTATTCAAGATCAATATGTCTTTCAAACTTTGTTTTAGCTATGTTTTAAATACTATTTCTCTTGGTGCTAAGATTTGCCAGGCATTCACCTCAAAGGGGGCTTTGCCATTCATCACATCTAACATGGTCACCCTGTTCAGGTGCTTATAGCCATTCTGTTTCTCATGTAGCATACCAAGGCCTACAAAAGTACTAGAAATTGATAGTGAAATAGATTGAATCCATTTAGTCTGTTTGTTTAATAAATAACATTGAGGTTATCAAAAACGTTTTTAGATTAGATTGTCACTTTTATTTTTAGTAATAATAGTTAATATTAGTTATCTTAGAAACATTTAAAAAATCATACAAAGTTTGAGGAGATTTTATTGTTCTCAAGCTGTTCACTAAGGTTCAGAAACAGATTGTTTCCTCTTCATTGACATTACTGTTGAAGATATATGTTGCTTGTGGTACCATCCAATAAAGCAAAGTTCTTCCAGGGCATTTTCTGTGTTTCCAATATTTTAGAGTGATGTATTACAAGTATAGCTTATGTCTTTGTTTATTGATTATGTCAGCATATGAGTGCATTCAAAGGGGGAACTTCCAAGTTTAATTTGAATTAAATCATAATACAAGAAGTATCGCTACGACCTCCGCCGAGCCATCAAACTGGGAAAAGGACCAAATTGAAACAAGGTGTTATACCTGCTCCGACGCTCGACACACGTGGCAGGGGCTACAGTGCATTACAGACTACAAATGAAGCCCTAGCCGTGACTTGGTACCACACTTTGACAAAAAACATTGAGGAGCCCTGCGTAAGGGCCCCCGCTAATCCCCGCTGATCTCTCTCTCCGAGGCTGACATGAGTAAGGTGTTTTAACAGGTCAACACTTGTAAGGCCACAGGGCAAGACGGTATTCCAGGGCGCGTCCGCAGGGCATGTGCAGACCAGCTGGTAGGCGTATTCAGACATTTTCAACCTCTCGTTGTCCTAGTCTGTAATCCCCACATTTCAAGCTAACTATCATCATTCCTATCCCCCAAAAACTCTAAGCCATCCTGCCACAATGACTACCACCCTCAAGCACTCACATCTGTAATAATTAAGTGCTTTGAAAGGCTGGTCATTGCACACATCAAGTCTATCATCCCAGACACCCTGGACCCACTCCAACTTGCATACTGCCCCAACAGATCCACAGATGCCGCAATCTCAATTGCACTCCACTCTGCCCTCTCCCACCTTGAAAAGAGCAGTGTGAGGATGCTGTTCATCGACTACTGCTCAGCGTTCAACACCATAGTGCCCTCTAAACTCATCACCAGGCTCAGAGCCCTGGAACTGAACACCCACCTCTGAAACTGGATCCTGGACTTCCTGACGGGTCGACACCAGGTATTTGTATTTATTATGAATCCCCATTATCTGCTGCCAAAGCAGCAGCTACTCTTCCTGGGGTCCAGCAAAATTAAGGTATATATATACAATTTTAAAATTGTATATTGTCCCACCGGGAACCAGTATCAAGAACAAAAAAGTATGAAAATGTATGCACTGACTAAGTCGCTCTGGATAAGAGCATTACAACACATAAAAACATTACAATACATTTCACAACAGATTTCACAACACATTAAGTGTGTGCCCTCAGGCCACTACTCTACTAAAAAATATCTACAACACAAAATCCATGTGTACATGTGTGTATTTTCATGTGTGTGGTGGTAAGTGTCGGCAACAACACCTCCGCCACACTGACCCTCAACACGGGGGCCCCCAGGGTTGTGTGCTTATCCACCTCCTGTACTCCCTTTTCTCTGTTTCAAGCCATAAGAATGCTTAAATTGTTTGTTAAATAGTTAACCAAATAGCTACCCGGACTATATCCATTGACCCCTATCGTGGAGAAATTACAAGATTATGTTAATAATACTGTTATTGCATCAAATGGTTGTTTTATGCAACAAAATAGGGTTCTTAGAACTCTATTGTGTCTTTGTGAACTGAGAGGAGCTTCTGAGATTTAACTCTAGTAACTGATTTATGACGGTCTTGTCCTCTCTCAGATCCTGCATTCCATAGAAGAAGTTGGTGTTTGTGTGCCGGGAGGTAGCTGGGTGGAGATGGCTCGGGTATCAATAATGATGAGAGGAACTTTGTTTTGGGGCCAGACCCTGGTTTCTACACAATGAGAAGTCTTTACAGCAGATGTCTAATGTGTCTAATGTGAATTATTAGCATCTTTCATACAAATGCTAACCTTGTGACCTATTCCATATATATGTTGTTTGTCATGAACATTCAGGAGGATGCACTTTGCTATAAATTGCTGTCTCTCAAATCCGCTCGTTGGGCTCTCAACAAATAATCTATGGGTGATTCGTCGACCAGCTTCATTATTGCAATAATTAATCGATGTTATTAATACAGTGGCTTGTGAAAGTATTCACCCCCCTTGGAATTTTTCCTATTTTGTTGCCTTACAACCTGGAATTAAAATGGGGGGTTTGTATCATTTGATTTACACAACATACCTACCACTTTGAAGATGCAAAATATTTTTCTTGTGAAACAAACAAGAAATAAGACAAAAAACTGAAAACTTGAGTGTGCATAACTATTCACCCCCCCCCAAAGTCAATACCTTGTAGAGCCACCTTTTGCAGCAATTACAGCTGCAAGTCTCTTGGGGTATGTCTCTATAAGCTTGGTACATCTAGCCACTGGGATTTTTGCCCATTCTTAAAGGCAAAACTGCTCCAGCTCCATCAAGTTGGATGGGTTCCGCTGGTGTACAGCAATCTTTAAGTCATACCACATATTCTCAATTGGATTGAGGTCTGGTCTTTGACTAGGCCATTCCAAGACATTTACATGTTTCCCCTTAAACCACTCGAGTGTTGCTTTAGCAGTATGCTTAGGGTCATTGTCCTGCTGGAAGGTGAACCTCCATCCCAGTCTCAAATCTCTGTAAGACTGAAACAGGTTTCCCTCAAGAATATTTCTGTATTTAGCGCCATCCATCATTCCTTCAATTCTGACCAGTTTCTCAGTCCCTGCCAATGAAAAACATCCCCACAGCATGATGCTGCCACCACCATGCTTCACTGTGGGGATGGTGTTCGGTTCACACCAGACATAGCATTTTCCTTGATGGCCCAAAAGCTCAATTTTAGTCTCATCTAACCAGAGTACCTTCTTCCATATGTTTGGTGAGTCTCCCACATGCCTTGGTGAACACCAAACCTGTTAGCTTTTTTTCCTGGCCACTCTTTTGCAAAGCCCAGCTATGTGGAGTGTACGGCTTAAAGTGGTCCTATGGACAGATACTCCAATCTCCGCTGCAGATCTTTGGTCTCTTTGTTGCCTCTCTGATTAATGCCCTCCTTGCCTGGTCCATGAGTTTTGGTGGGCAACCCTCTCTTGGCAGGTTTGTTGTGGTGCCATATTCTTTCAATGTTTTAATAATGGATTTAATGGTGCTCCGTGGGATGTTCAAAGTTTCTGATATTTTTTTATAACCCAACCCTGATCTGTAGTTCTCCACAACTTTGTCCCTGACCTGTTTGGAGAGCTCCTTGGTCTTCATAGCGCTGCTTGCTTGGTGGTGCCCCTTGCTTTGTGGTGTTGCAGACTCTGGGGCCTTTCAGAACAAGTGTGTATATACTGAGATGATGTGACACTTAGATTGCACACAGGTGGACTTTATTTAACTAATTATGAGACTTCTGAATGTAATTGGCTGCACCAGATCTTATTTAGGGGCTTCATAGCAAAGGGGGTGAATACATATGCACGTACCACTTTTCAGTTTTTGAATTCTTTGAAACAAGTATTATTTTTCATTTCACTTCACCAATTTGGACTCTTTTGTATGTCCATTACATGAAATCCAAATAAAAATCTATTTAAATTACAGGTTGTAATGCAACAAAATAGGAAAAACGCCAACGGGGGGTGAAAACTTTTGCAAGGCACTGTATGTTTTGAATAAGGTAATATTCTGATTGGTGATTGAGCTTGTCTCTCCTCATTATTGATTAGAATTTCCACAACGCCCCTTTTTGCACTAACATTTTTTACTCAAAACACGCTGCTGCTACTGTTTACTATCTGTCACTATTCCTAGCTTATCTACCTCAATTACCTCATACCACTGCACATCGGCTCAGTACTGGCACCCCTTGTCTATAGCCAGGTTATTATTACTCATTGTGTATCTAGTATACTTTTATTATTACGTGATTTACTTGTTGTTTACAAAGCATATGACAAATACAATTTTATTATATTTTCACCCACGACACCAACTCCATCATTAAGTTTTCTGATGACACAACCGTGGTTGTGACGGTACCATCCGTCAGACGGTACCGGTACATCAAGGCTCAGACCAGCAGATTCCTAAACAGCTTCTATCCCCTGGCCACTGTTAAATTATTGTTTGCCATTACCATTAGTTTCTATCTATTTTATCCTGCTACTGGTCACTATTACTCATGTTCACATGCATATACAGTTGAAGTCGGAAGTTTACATACACTTAGGTTGGAGTCATTAAAACTAGTTTTTCAACCACTCCACAAATTTCTTGTTAACAAACTATAGTTTTGGCAAGTCGGTTAGGACATCTACTTTGTGCATGACACAAGTAATTTTTCCAACAATTGTTTACAGACAGACTATTTCACTTATAACTCCCTGTGTCAGAATTCCAGTGGGTCAGAAGTTAACAAACACTAAGTTGACTGTGCATTTAAACAGCTTGAAAAATTCCAGAAAATGATGTCATGGCTTTAGAAGCTTCTGATATGCTAATTGACATCATTTGAGTCAATTGGAGGTGTACCTGTGGATGTATTTCAACGCCTACCTTCAAACTCACTGCCTCATTGCTTGACATCATGGGAAAATCAACAGAAATCAGCCAAGACCTCAGAATTTTTTTTTGTAGACTTCCACATGTTTGGTTCATCCTTGAGAGCAATTTCCAAACGCCTGAAGGTACCACGTTCATCTGTACAAACAATAGTACGCAAGTATAAACACCATGGGACTACGCAGCCGTCATACCACTCAGGAAGTAGACGCGTTCTGTCTCCTAGAGATTAACGTGCTTCGGTGCGAAAAGTGCAAATCAATCCCAGAACAGCAAAGGACCTTGTGGAGATGCTGGAGGAAACAGGTACAAAAGTATCTATATCCACAGTAAAACAAGTCCTATATCGACATAACCTGAAAGGCCGCTCAGCAAGGAAGAAGCCACTGCTCCAAAACCGCCTTAAAAAAGCCAGACTACGGTTTGCAACTGCACATGGGGACAAAGATCGTACTTTTTGGAGAAATGTCCTCTGGTCTGATGAAACAAAAAATAGAACTGTTTGGCCATAATGACCATTGTTATGTTTGGAGGAAAAAGGGAGAGGTTTGCAAGCTGAAGAACACCATCCCAACCGTGAAGCACGGGGGTGGCAGCATCATGTTGTGGGGGTGCTTTGCTGCAAGAGGGACTGGTGCACTTCACAAAATAGATGGCATCATGAGGAAGGACAATTATGTGGATATATCGAAGCAACATCTCAAGACATCCGTCAGGAAGTTAAAGTTTGGTCGCAAATGGGTCTTCCAAGTGGACAGTAACCCCAAGCATACTTCCAAAGTTGTGGCAAAAAGGCTTAAGGACAACAAAGTCAAGGTATTGGAGTGGCCATCACAAAGCCCTGACCTCAAGCACATAGAAAATTTGTGGGCAGTACTGAAAAAGCGTGTGCGAGCAAGGAGGCCTACAAACCTGACTCAGTTACACCAGCTCTGTCAGGAGGAATGGGTCAGAATTCACCCAACTTGTTGTGGGAAGCTTGTGGAAGGCTACCCGAAACATTTGACCCAAGTTAAACAATTTAAAGGCAATGCTACCAAATACTGATTGAGTGTATGTAAAATTCTGACCCACTGGGAATGTGATGAAATAAATAAAAGCTGAAATAATAATTCTCTCTACTATTATTCTGACATTTTACATTCTTAAAATAAAGTGGTGATCCTAACTGGCTTAAGACAGGTAATTTTTACTAGAATTAAATGTCAGGAATTGTGAAAAGCTGAATTTAGATGTATTTGGCTAAGGTGTATGTGAATTTCCAACTTCAACTTTATTACCACTAGTATATTATCATAAGTATTTATATATTCCCGATTTTTCCAAGACATAGACTGACCAGGTGAATCCAGGTGAAAGCTATGATCCCTTATTGATGTCACTTGTTAAATCCAGTGTGCTTCGCAAAAGTGATTGCTGTCCTCGTTATGAAATTGTCAACTTTACCCTGAATAGCTAAAGATGACCATACAGTATACACTGAGTGTACAAAACATTAGAAACACCTGTTCTTTCCATAACATAGACCAGGTGAATCCAGGTGAAAACTATTATCCTTTATTTACTGAAAGAATGTCATATGAGCAAAATAATTTTGTGAACCAGCGATTCTTAATGTTTTAAAATATTTTTTGACCGATGGATGCTATATTTGGATTGGTTTGGGGTTGGTGGACTGATCCACTCGTATCTTAAACATTTGAATTGGTGACAGATGCATATTGGTGAATCGTTACATCATTATTAGATACACACACTCATCACCATGCACACACACACCTACCTACCTACCACACATGTTGCAGTTAGTTCTATCTGGGATCCTTGGGACGTCCCTACCTTAAACCCTAACCTTAACCAATATTAAATGTACATTTTAATGGGGTAGGGATTATTATACTGCTGTCATAATGTTTACTATTATCATTATTTTTTATCCTGCTACCAGTCACTTTCTGCTAATCCTTGCCAACAGGTAGGCTACATATCTAACTTAAATAATCCAGTATCCCTGCACATGGTAAATTTGGCTTTGACCCTTTAGCCTATATAGCAGGGGTATTCCTCTTACCCTACGAGGTCCAGAGCCTGATGGTTTTCTGTTTAACCTGATAATTAATTGCACACACCTGGTGTCCCAGGTCTAAGTCAGTCCCTGATTAGAGGGGAACAATGAAAAAATGCAGTGGAAATTTGAAGGCTATATAGCGTCTTCTCATATTTCCGGTGTTTTATTACATTTATATATGTATATATAATGAACAAAAAAATAAAACGCAACATGCAACAATTTCAAAGATATCACTGAGTTACAGTTCACATGAGGAAATAGGTCAATTGAAATAAATTCATTTGGCCCTGATTTATGGATTTCACATGACTGGGAATATAGATATGCATCTGTTGGTCACAGATATATATATATTTTTTTGTGCATTCAAATTGCCATCGATAAAATACATGCCTGCCCATACCATAACCACACCGCCACCATGGGGCACTCTGTTCACAACGTTGACATCAGCAAGTCGCTTGACCACACGACGCGACACATATGGTTTGTGGTTGTGAGGCCGATTGGATGTACTGCCAAACTTTCTAAAACGACGTTGGACGGGGCTTATGGTAGAGAAATTAAATTATCTGGTAACAGCTTTGGCGGTCATTCCTGCAATCATCATGCCAATTGCACGCTCCCTCAAAACTTGAGACATCCGTGGCATTGTGTTGTGTGACAAAACTGCACATTTTAGAGTGGTCTTTTATTGGCCCCAGCACAAGGTGCACCTGTGTAATGATCATGCTGTTTAATCAGCTTATTGATATGGCACACCTGTCAGGTGGATGGATTGTCTTGGCAAATGAGAAATGCTCACTAACAGGGATGTAAACAAAACCAGACATAATGGGACCCATCTCATCCCCAAAAAATTACTCAAGTTTAATAAAAAGCACCTGGAAGCACCTGGATGATCATCAAGACTCTTGGAAGAATGTTCTATGGACAGATAAGTCAAAAGTATAACTTTTTGGACGGCATGGGTCCTATTATGACTGGCGAAAACCAAACACTGCATTCCACAGTAAGAACCTTGGTGGTGGTAATGTGATGGTATAGGGATGCTTTGCTGCCTCAGGACCTGGACGACTTGCCTTAATAGAAGGAACCATGAATTCTGCTCTGTATCAGATAATTCTACAGGAGAATGTCCGGCCATCCATCTGTGAGCTGACGCTGAAGCGCAACTGGGTCATGCAGCAAAACTATGATCCAAAACACACAATCAAGTCAACATGAAAATGGCTAAAAAGCAACAAATATGACGTTTTGGAATGGCCTAGCCAAAGTAGTCCATACCTAACTCCAATTGAGATGCTGTGTCAGGACTTTAAATTAGCAGTTAATGCTTGAAAAGCCACAAACGTGAGAGTTAAAGCAGTTCTTCATGGAAGAGTGGGTCAAAATTCCTCCACAGCGACGTGAGACTGATCAACAACTATAGGAAGCGTTTGGTTGGAGTCATTGTTGCTAAAGGTGGCACAACCAGTTATGAGTATAAGGGGGCAATTACTGTTTCACACAGGGGCATTGGGTATTGCATAACTTTGTTAAGGAAATAAATGAAATAAATACGTAACTGTTGTGTTATTTGTTCACTCAGGTTCCCTTTATCTAATATTAGGTTTTGGTTGAGGATCTGATAACATTCAGTATCAAAAATATGCTAAAGTAGAGAAAATTAGAAAGGGGGCAAATACTTTTTCACAGCACTATAGCTATATAAAGTTTAATATAGCCTGCAAAAGAAAACATGCTGATCATTTATCACACATAGCCATACTCAGATACTGCAGTAAAGTAATACAATACTGTAATACAGTATGCATAACCAGAGTATTGACTACAGTTCCCACTATCCTTTGCGCCCAAGCAGGAAGAACGTTAGTAAAATGGACCAATGGTTCTTGCTATCTGGAATCCTTGGGACGTCCCTACCCCCCATTAAAGTTGACATTTAAATGGTTAAGGTTAGGATTAAGGTTAAGTAATGGTTAGGGTAGGGACGTCCCAATGATCCCCCATAGAACAAACCATCTTTGGCTTACACCAAAGATGGTGGATAAATTGAAATAGTTCCCTCAAGCCCTTTTACCATTGAAAAAAAAAACGGTCAGTGGCGGTCTACTTAACATGGTGCGTCTCAGCTGGGTCTGGTGTACTTAGTTCATCGACTTTCATTGAAAAAAAAAAAAAAAGTGAGTGGGATGTCTCGCTTCCTCTTCCGTCTCTGGCTCACACTGTCTGATCGAAGTTAGTAGCTTTCAGCTGCCAGCCGTGGCCCATTATTTAAGTGCCGCTGATCATTATTTCCATTACAATTGCAAACTTACCAGTTTCCAGACCGTTTAGAAAGGTGTGCAATTGTAATATTGCTCTTTGCACGGACACACACGGTTCAAACGCAAAAAGGCTCCAAGTGCATGAAGATCGCTGCTTGTATTTTGCATCTGTGTTGCAAAGCAAGCTCCCGTGCGAGGGCGATGGAGGGAGGGAGTGAGAAAGAAAGCAAAGTCTTTTGTGCTTCCCTTCCCCCCGATCAAAGTAAAGGGGAAATGTCTCAGCCAAAGGGAGGTAAGAATATTACATGCGATCTGTGCACAAATACTGATATGCAATCAGCTCTGCATTGTCTGCAGGTTGTATATGGTCAATGCATTTTAAAGTTTGAGGCGTTAAAAGGGTCAGCATTTCCTGTTTAGATATTTTCTTTTGCAGAGTTCCTGGTAAGACGATGCTGTCTAACAATTATTGCTCATTTTTACGGTATTTGCAGTCCTCTTGTACCAGAGATGTTATAGCGTAGATATAGCTGTCATTCAGTCAGCAACACCCTGCAGACATAAAATTGCTACGCCTTTAAAGTATGCACTATCCATGCACATTTCGACGAGATGTTGCCTTTGCAAGGTAATGCATCAAATGCATTTATTGCACTGCATTTGCACTTTCACACAAGGTGCATCCATTAACTGCGAACAGTGCGTACAGTATTGTGCATGCGTTGTAGCCAGGTCAAGTTAAATGTACAAACGGCTTTTGAAAATCACAAGTTAATCTGACCATGTTCTTTTTGCGGTTTTGTTTTCACTGTCAGTGGTGCGTAATTGAAAATTATTGTGACGCATCGTCCTAGTGACTGAGCTTTGTTCCTGCAGTAATAAATAATGTAGACATTTCAAAAAATAAAAGGCTAAATTGAGATTTGCTGTGTGAACGTCTACTGATGCAAACAGCCAAAGGAATAGGGCGATAGGCTATTAAAATACGAGTCTCCAAGAAAAAATGTCCTTGCCACAGTAAGTAGCCAGTAGACTATTTTATGTCAGCTCTAACAGCTTTCCCTTACGAAAACAGATAGCAGTATGCTGCAAATACTGCGTCCAAAATACGTTTTTTTTGCAGTAATTTTAGTGTTATGCCATAGCAACAATTACTATGTCCTAAATATCAGTGGACTGCAGTTACTGCACTTTTACTGAAGTTTCAAAACGGCAATCTTTTTTTGTAAGGGAATTCTCACAAGACCACTGCACAAAACTATGCCTAGAGACAATTATCAGAATCAATTTCTATAACCCTCTGGAATGCATTTCTACTGACCTAATGAATCCACAGGTGTCAAATGTATTCTATGGAGGAATGAGTGTCTGCAGGAGTGCGCTGCTCCCTTGTACTTGGTTAATTAATGATTACTGGTTACTGATTTAATTAGTAGCTCCCCTCACCTGGTTGTCTAGGTCTCCATTGGACACACATTAAAAGGAACTCCATGGAATTCGTTTTACACCCCTGATCTTTTCAGATAGCATTTGCATCTTTGAAAGTCTTGGAGTGTTTTCACACCACATTACTAATTGTTTTATTACTCCTATAAATCCAGAAGTTATTATGAGTCGGCCTTCCCTCATTAGCCTCCACTGCTGGGGTGAACATGAATTTTGACAGATCATCAAGGAGAAAAAATGTACAGTATATGATTTAAATAAGATTAGCATAGCCAAGAGTACAATTATCGGACGTGTCACAAAGGGCACCATATTCCCTATAGTTAGGGCCATGACATATTTTTTGGGGCGGGGGGACCAGCATTATCCCCTAGAAAATCCTGGGATATTTAATTGACACAAGCTGTCTACAATCAATCAATATCTGGTTGAGCGTTTAGTTGGGGGATCGCCTAAAAGCGACCGCGTACTAGGTTCGTTTTGCTACTCCGCTAGGTGAAGTGAACGTCTTTGCTTCGCATACTTATTTTTAAAAGACCTTCGCTGGAAAAACGAAAAAAATGCTGTAATATTACTGTTTGTCCCTCCTTGAGACACTGTAGCAACAACATGGCCAGTATACACTTCCTCCAAATATTTGGAATTAATTTAAGATAAAATCAAGATCTGTTATTCATTTGTTTCATAAAATTTCAGAGGGACTTAGTCATGCAATTTTACATCTAACAAGGATGTTTGATTCAATATTTCTCAACATTTGCATTTAAACTAGACATCTCTCGTTGAATGACAACAAACACTTAATTGAAGAATCCCGTCCATAGTTCCCACTCATACTAGGAGTAGTACTGTTGACTAGTGATGTAACGATTCACCGATATGCATCGTTCCTAATATATATTTTACAAATGGCTGCATTGATCTGCGGACCCTAAACTGATCCAAATGTAGCATGCTTTGGTCAGAAGATCTATTCAAACATTACGCATTGCAGATGCAATTTGTTTTTGCTCATATTACTTAATATTTTGTGACAACTCCTTCAGTGTCGAACTAAGCATGTAACTGTGTTGACATCCATTAATCTACATGTCATTTTGCATGCCGAACAATCATAGGATATATCAGTAGCCTAGTCAAACTGGGCCCAGCTTCTTGCGCTGACCGACAGGATGTAGGCGGCCTGTTCCTGATCTTACACATCTGCACGGCACCTACAGCATTCAAATGATAAAATTGCACGATATTATGTTTTATTAGTTGAGTGACAACCTATGTAATTTGCTAGATTATTGTTATCTATGCACTGTTAAATTGTGTTTTACCGGAATAAAAGTAAGCTACCGGAGACACAACTCTCACCTGTCTATACCTGCTGAACAGCACTTAGAATATATTTTCTTTTGATTGTTCAGGTTCACCACCAGCAATAGTTTTGGTATTTTTGCTTCAAACAATCAGTGTATATGGTCATGTTTAGATCAAATCAGATGTAATTAGTCACATGCGCCGAATACAACAGGTGTAGACCTTACAGTGAAACGCTTACTTACGAGCCCCTAACCAACAATGCAGTTAAAAAAAAAAAATAAGAATAAGAAATAAAAGTAACAAGTAATTAAAGAGCAGCAGTAAAATAACAATAGCAAGACGATATACAGGGGGGTACCGGTACAGAGTAAATGTGTGGGGGCACCGGATAGTTGAGGTAATATGTACATGTAGGTAGAGTTATTAACCTCTTACAGCTAGGGGGCAGAATTCCTAGTTTCCGCCTGTCTGACGTGCCCAAAGTAAACGGGCTGTCACTCAGGCCCAGAAGCTAGGATATGCATATCATTTAGTAGCTTTGGATAGAAAAGACTGAATTTTCCAAAACCGCTAGCGCCCCACTCCCGACACTACCCGGTGAAATGTAAAGCGCCAAATTCAAAATCCAAAAGTTGAATTATTAAAAATTCATCAATATACAAGTGTTTCATAGCCATCAAAAGCTCTGACCCTTTCAAAAAGGCTTTACGGCGAAAGCACAACATTTGATTGTTTGAGGGTAGCACCTCTAATATTTACACATCAGCATAAATCCATAACCCAATGCGGGTCTCACAACGCATAAAATTGCTAATATAAAATCGCTTACCTTTGATGAACTTCTGCGGAGGGCTTCCCAAGTGTCCAACGAAGACAATCCATGCTTCTTTTGTTAGAAAAAGTCATTTATTATATCCATAAATCTCCGTTTGGTTAGCGCGTTATGTTCATAAAATCTTCCATAGAACCGTAAAGAGAACGCGTTGAAATTATACCTAGCATATTTCTACAAACAAATCAAACATCATTTTTAATGTTTCCTTAGGTATTCTTTTATGTATATTTACTATAATATTTCAACCGGATTGTAGCCTGAACGATAAGAAAGGAAAAAACAGTGGAGCGCACACTCGGTTGTGCGCCCGCAAAAGCTTGTTGACATCTGAGCTCACTTGACCATATTCTCTTCCTATCCGTTCTGGTCAGGGCTACCGTTTCCTGGCTTTGTATAGACTGTTGACATCTAGTGGAAGCCATAGGTACTGAAATCTCGGAGCTGCTTTCCTTTGAAATCAATAGGGAGACTGTCAAACAGAGCAAAGGTCACAAAAAACAGTAATTCCGGATTGATATTCCTTGGGTTTTTGCCTGCTATATCCGTTCTGTTACACTCAGACATTATGTTAACACTTTTAGAAACTTCAGAGTGTTTCCTATCCAATAGTAGTAATTATGTGCATATCCTATTTTCTGGGCCTGAGTGGGAGGCATTTTACTTTGGGCACGCCAGACTCTCCAAAACCGTCACCTCGGGAGCCGCTCCCTAAGAAGTAAAAATTATGTCTGTGGCTATAACAGAACTGATTTGGCAGGCAAAAAACCCGAAGGAAATCCGACCAGAAAAAATATCCCCTATATGGTAACAGTCTACTATTGATGGCTTTGGGCTTGTATTTTGAAAAATTAATACGTTTTTTCACATGAAGTAAAGCGTGCACCGGAAGAAAAACAGTGTTTGGGTCTCGTTCTGGGGAGAGCACTCACGAGGGAATTTGCCTTGTCTATTGAACATAGTTGTTTCCGCGTGAAGTTTTATAACATTTTAGACAACCTAAGGATTATATAGAGTCTTTGTTTGACAAAAATAGACAAAGTTTACCGGGAGCAATTTTTACTTTTCGCCGTTTTCTGTGAATTTCTGAATTCAATGGCGCCGTCTAAACAGCGTTTATCGGATATGAATATGTACTTTATCGAACAAAACGAATAGCGGTTTTGTAGCTGGGACCCTCCTGGTTGAAAACATCAGATCTTAAAAAGTAGGTGAGTTTTTATATCTTTAATTTGTGATATTTGTGTTGCCAGTGCTGGTTGAAAAAGCTATTTTTGTGAGGTGCTGACCTCAGATAATCAAATGTTTTGCTTTCGCCGTAAAGCCTTTTTGAAATCTGACAACAGATTTAGATTACCAAGACTCTAAGCTTTGTAAGCATGTGCAACACTTGTATTTCCATGAAAGTTAAATATTACGAATTCTTATTTTGATTTTGGCGCGCTTTGTTTTTCTCGAAAATGATCCCGCTCACGGGATTCGTGCGGCAAGAAGTTAAAGGGATTCTGCATAGATCACAACAGAGAGTAGCAGCGGTGTAAAAGACGAGGGGAGCAATGCAAATAGCCTGGGTAGCCATTTGATTAGATGTTCAGGAGTCCTACGGCTTTAGGGTAGAAGCTGTTTAGAAGCATCTTGGACCTAGACTTAGCGCCTAGGTACTGCTTGCTGTGCGGTAGCAGAGAGAACATTTTATGACTAGGGTGGCTGGCCTTCCTCTGACACCGCCTGGTAAAGAGGTCCTGGATGGCAGGAAGCTTGGCCCCAGTGATGTACTGGGCCGTTCACACTACCCTCTAGTGCCTTGCGGTCAGAGGCCAAGCAGTTGCCATACCAGGCAGTGATGCAACCAGTCAGGATTAGAGGTCGACCGATTAAGATTTTTCAACGCCGATACCGATTATTGGAGGACCAATTAATCGGCATATATATATATATATATATATATACACACACAGTGGGGCAAAAAAGTATTTAGTCAGCCACCAATTGTGCAAGTTCTCTCACTTAAAAAGATGAGAGGCCTGTAATTTTCATCATAGGTACACTTCAACTATGACAGACAAAATGAGGGAAAAAAAATCCAGAAAATCACATTGTAGGATTTTTAATGAATTTATTTGCAAATGATGGTGGAAAATAAGTATTTGGTCACATACAAACAAGCAAGATTTCTGTCTCTCACAGACCTGTAACTTCTTCTTTAAGAGGCTCCTCTGTCCTCCACTCGTTACCTGTATTAATGGCACCTGTTTGAACTTGTTATCAGTATAAAAGACACCTGTCCACAACCTCAAACAGTCACACTCCAAACTCCACTATGGCCAAGACCAAAGAGCTGTCAAAGGACACCAGAAACAAAATTGTAGACCTGCACCAGGTTGGGAAGACTGAATCTGCAATAGGTAAGCAGCTTGGTTTGAAGAAATCAACTGTGGGAGCAATTATTAGGAAATGGAAGACATACAAGACCACTGATAATCTTCCTCGATCTGGGGCTCCACGCAAGATCTCACCCGTGGGGTCAAAATGATCACAAGAACGGTGAGCAAAAATCCCAGAACCACACGGGGACCTAGTGAATGACCTGCAGAGAGCTGGGACCAAAGTAACAAAGCCTACCATCAGTAACACACTACGCCGCCAGGGACTCAAATCCTGCAGTGCCAGACGTGTCCCCCTGCTTAAGCCAGTACATGTTCAGGCCCGTCTGAAGTTTGCTAGAGAGCATTTGGATGATCCAGATGAGGATTGGGAGAATGTCATATGGTCAGATGAAACCAAAATATAACTTTTTGGTAAAAACTCAACTCGTCGTGTTTGGAGGACAAAGAATGCTGAGTTGCATCCAAAGAACACCATACCTACTGTGAAGCATGGGGTGGAAACATCATGCTTTGGGGCTGTTTTTTCTGCAAAGGGACCAGGACGACTGATCCGTGTAAAGGAAAGAATGAATGGGGCCATGTATCGTGAGATTTTGAGTGAAAACCTCCTTCCATCAGCAAGGGCATTGAAGATGAAACGTGGCTGGGTCTTTCAGCATGACAATGATCCCAAACACACCGCCTGGCAACTAAGGAGTGGCTTCGTAAGAAGCATTTCAAGGTCCTGGAGTGGCCTAGCCAGTCTCCAGATCTCAACCCCATAGAAAATCTTTGGAGGGAGTTGAAAGTCCGTGTTGAAAGTCCGTGAACATCACTGCTCTAGAGGAGATCTGCATGGAGGAATGGGCCAAAATACCAGCAACAGTGTGTGAAAACCTTGTGAAGACTTACAGAAAACGTTTGACCTCTGTCATTGCCAACAAAGGGTATATAACAAAGTATTGAGATAAACTTTTGTTATTGACCAAATACTTATTTTCCACCATAATTTGCAAATAAATTCATAAAAAATCCTACAATGTGATTTTCTGGATTTTTTTTCCCTCATTTTGTCTGTCATAGTTGAAGTGTACCTATGATGAAAATTACAGGCCTCTCTCATCTTTTTAAGTTGGAGAACTTGCACAATTGGTGGCTGACTAAATACTTTTTTTGCCCCACTGTATATTGACTGCATTTTCCAGAAATTCCAGAAAATGTCATGGCTTTAGATGCTTCTGATATGCTAATTGTGTACCTGTGGATGCATTTCAAGGCCTACCTTCACACTTAGTGCCTCTTTGCTTGACGTCATGGGAAAATCAAAAGAAATCAGCCACGACTTCAGACAAAAAAAGTCTGGTTTATCCTTGGGAGCAATTTCCCAAATTTGTGGGCAGAACTGAAAAGGCGTGTGTGAGCAAGGAGGCCTACAAACCTGACTCAGTTACACCAGCTCTGTCAGGAGGAATGGGCCAAAATTCACCCAACTTATTGTGGGAAGCTTGTGGAAGGCTACCCAAAACATTTGACCCAAGTTAAACAATTTAAATTCAATGCTACCAAAGACTAATTGAGGTTATGTAAACTTCTGACCCACTGGGAATGTGATGAAAGAAATAAAAGCTGCAATAAATCATTCTCTCTACTATTATTCTGACATTTCACATTCTTAAAGTAAAGTGGTGATCATAACTGACCTGACAGGGAATTTTTACTAGGATTAAATGAATTTGGCTAAGGTGTATGTAAACTTCTGACTTCAACTGTGTGTATATATTTATATATATGTGTAATAATGACAATTACAACAATACTGAATGAACACTTTTATTTTTAATTAATTTAATACATAAATAAAATCTATTTAGTCTCAAATAAATAATGAAACATGCTAAAAAAATTAAAAAAAATAATGCAAAAACAGTGTTGGAGAAGGAAGTAAAAGTGCATTATGTGCCATGTAAAAAAGCTAACGTTTAAGTTCCTTGTTTGGAACATATGAAAGCTGATGGTTCAATATTCCCAGTTCTTTAATATTCCCAGTTAAGATGTTTTAGGTTGTAGTTATTACAGGAATTGACGCGTCGACTATTTCTCTCTATTCTATTTGTATTTCATATACCTTTGACTATTGGATGTTATAATAGGCACTTAAGTATTGCCAGCCTAATCTCAAGAGTTGATAGGCTTGAAGTCATAAACAGCGCTGTGACCCAAGCATTGCTAAGAGCTGCAGGCAAACGCAGTAAAGTTTGAATGAATGCTTACGAGCCTGCTGCCATCTATCACCGCTTAGTCAGACTGCTCTATCAAATCATAGACTTAATTATAATATAAACACAGAAATACGAGCCGTTGGGCATTTAATATGGTCGAATCCGTAAACGGTCATTTCGAAAACAAAACGTTTATTCTTTCAGTGAAATACGGAACAGTTCCGTATTTTATTGAACGGGCGTTAACCCTAAGTCTAAATATTGCTGTTACATTGCACAACCTTCAATGTTATGTCATAATTATGTAAAATTCTGGCAAATTAGATCGCAATGAGCCAGGCGGACCAAACTGTTGCATATACACTGGCTCTTCCCTAGTTATATTGCCTGCTAACATGAATTTCTTTTAACTAAATATGCAGGTTAAAAAAAGATACGGGTGTATTGATTTTAAGAAAGGCATTGATGTTTATTGTTAGATACGATTGTGCTTTTTTCGCGAATGCGCTTTTGTTAATTCAACCGCCGTTTGGCGAAGTAGGCTGTGATTCGATGATTAATTAACATTGATTATATGCAACGCAGGACAAGCTCGTTAACATAGTAATATCATCAACCATGTGTAGGTAACTAGTGATTATGTGAAGATGGATTGTTTTTTTATAAGACAAGTTTAATGCTAGCTTGCAACTTACCTTGGCTCCTTGCTGCACTCGGGTAACAGGTAGTCAGCCTTCCACGCAGTTTCCTTGTGGAATGCAATATAATCGGCGTTCAAAAATGCTGATTACCGATTTATGAAAACTTGAAATCGGTCGATCTCTAGTTCAGGATGGTGCAGCTGTAGAACCTTTTGAGGATCTGAGGACCCATGCCAGATCTTTTTCAGTCTCCTGAGGGGGAATAGGTTTGTTGTGCCCTCTTCACAACTGTCTTGGTGTGCTTGGACCATGTTAGTTTGTTGGTGACGTGGACACCAAGGAACTTGAAGCTCTCAACCTGCTCCACTGCAGCCCCGTCGATGAGAATGTGGGTGTGCTCAGTCCTCTTTTTCCTGTAGTCCACAATCATCTCCTTTGTCTTGATCACGTTGAGGGAGAAGTTGTTGTCCTGGCACCACACGGCCAGGTCTCTGACCTCCTCCCTATAGGCTGTCTCGTCGTTGTCGGCGATCAGGCCTACCACTTGTGTCATCGGCGAACTTAACAAACTTTACGGGTACTTTTGGGATATCGTTTGTCTGCAGGGATGAAAGCCTTTGGGCAGGTGGATTACTGAACAAAACGCGCCAACCAAACTGAGCTATATGGATATAAAGAGGAACTTTGTCGAACAAAAGGACCTTTTATTGTGTAACCTGGATGCTTTGATATGCCATCAGAAGAAGATCATCAAAGGTAAGCAATTTATTTTATGCTATTTTTGAGTTTTGTGACACCTCTGCTGGCTATGTTATTATGCTAATTTAGTTTTTGAGTGGGGGTGCTGTCCTCAGACAATCAAATGTTTTGCTTTCGCCGTAAAGCCTTTTTGAAATCTGACAATGCTGTTAGATTAACAAGAGTCTAAGCTTTTGAAGGGTGTGCAGCATTTGTATTTTCATGAATGTTTGAAATGAGTATTTTTGTAATTTTGAATTTGGAGCTCTGCATTTCCACGGATGTTGTCAAAATCGATCCCGTTCACGGGATTGGATCCGTAACAGGTTAACCAAAATATGCCACAAGACCTAGAATTGCCCTGTGTATCCCACAAAAAAGGTTCACTGTTAGCTTAACTTTTTTTTACAAATTTAAGCAAAATTCCCAGGCTTAACTTCCCACAGAAAATTTCCGGAAGAATTCTGGCAATTTACCGGAAGGTTTCCGACTCTTTGCAACCCTACCCCCAACGGTATTTTTTTTTTTTTTTTGTGGACCTGGACAAGCACACCTTATTCTACATGTCAACTAATCATCGAGCCCAAGTTGAATTGGGTGTTTTTTGTCCGGGGATCCAACAAAAATGTGTGCTGTTGGGGGTAGGGATGTGACGTCATGCTATTTCGGATGACGTAATTGGCCAGCTAAATGATCGCGGTGACCGTAATAATCGTTCGAATATTGCACATTTTCTCCGCTCCTGTGCATGTGCTGCCATGGGTGGACTTTCAGCCATTGCGAGTGTACCCATAGGAGGAATACATTAAGTAAAACCAGGTAGTAGAAGCAGGATGTGTACCCATCAATATGTGCTGTGATTTGTTGATTCAATTGATCAACAACAACAAAAAACATTCCACTGCATGAGCTACATCTGAGATGCATTCAACAAGGGAAAACGTTTGCGAACCCTAGCTAACATATAAAAAAGTTTGAAAAGGTCGTGTGTGTGGCAAATGAAAATGTAGAAGATGGAGAACAACGGAAGCACTACGGGTGAGTAAAAGGCACTATTTGTCAATTAACTTGCAATTTTTTTGTTTTTAGCAGAGAAACCAGCTTGGTTACTTAGCTAACTAAACTCAAGCAGCCTTGTCTTGGCAAGCTTAGCTGGCTAACATTAGCTAGCTTACTCGCTAACCTTTAGCTAGGCAAACTGTTGACGATTGTTTTGTTCTATTTCAGGATTTAACTAGACCTACTCATCTGTAATGCTTCTGATCGATACATGGAGAAATTCTGAAGACACATTTGAGAGCCCCGTGATCAAGAAGAGTGAGGCCTGGGAAATTGTAGCTCTAATGCTTCAAGAGAAAAAAACATACTGTGACTTTGTAGACGTGCAACGCGAAGTGGAGTCTATGTAGCTACCTCCTCTTTGTCTTTCTCCTCTTTCTTTCCTATTGCTAGCTTGTTCTCTCACTTTCATAGAGAGAGAGACTGCCTTAGTGTGGCTCAGTTGGTAGCGCTTGCAACAAATTCCCACAGGGGACCAGTACAAAAATGTATGCTCTTGCTACTGTAAGTCGCTCTGGATAAAAACGTCTGCCATTTGACTGAAATGTAACCTTTGTTAACTTGTTAGGGAGTGTCAGCTGAGGGGTCGGTTTTGGAGAGCCTGGCGTGCCCAAAGTAAAATGCCTCCCATTCAGGCCCAGAAAATAGGATATGCATATATTTGGTACCATTGGATAGGAAACACTCTGAATTTTCCAAAACCGTTAACCATTTGTCTGTGAGTAAAACAGAACGCATATAGCAGGCGAAACCCCGAGGAATTTCTGTCCTGGAAAAAGTGATTTTGACACATTGCTCATTTGGGCACCCTTCCCTCATGAAAATGACCATATAAGGGCATATGAATGCAGTACCCATCGCTTCCTTATGATGTCAACAGTCTCGAGACAGTGTATTTTTTTTTCATTTTGGATGAATAAGACCAGAGAAGAAGACCAAACAAGGAAGTCACTCTGTCATGTAAACAGAATGGAACGCGCGCTCCCGCGAAGGCACGCAGTGTCTTTTTTACCGTCATTATTGATCAGTTTATATTCCGGTTGATTTATAATAGTAAATATACGTAAAAGTGTTCCTAAGGATACATTTAAAACTATGTTTGATTGTTCTTGGACAAGTTTATAGGCATAAGATGAACGAGTTCGCGTCACGTTTTAATGGAGTAGTGGAAGCTGTCGTTTCTGATTATAACACGCGAACCAAATGGAGGATTTATGGATAAAATACATTACTTTTTCTAACAAAAGAACCATGGATTGTCTTCGTTGGACACTTAGGATGACCTCAGCAGAAGTTCTTCAACAGGTAATTGATTTGTTTTCGCTGTGAAATGTGTTGTGTGTGCCATGATGGCTAATCGATACATGGCTATTGGAAAAATGTGAGGTGCTACCCTCAAACAATGAAATGTGCTGCTTTCGCCGTAAAGCCTTTTTGAAATCTGACAACGCTGTGATATTGCCAAGAAACAGAGCTTTTGATGAGTATGGAACACTTATATATTGGTGGATGTTTAATAATTGAATTTGGCGCTTTACATTTTACCTGGTAGTGTCGGGAGCAGCCCGCTAACGCCCCAGTGATCCTTGAGAAGTTAATGTTCACTCATAATGCCAAATTGTGTGTCACACATGTACAATGCCATCATTGATGGGCATCAGAAGACTGGTCAGGGGGAGAAGAAAGTGAGAGTTCTACTTCATGGAGGATGCGGTGACCCCCTGCAGTCATTATATCATCTTTTCCCACACGCAACACTCGCCAACCCCAACATCACTACACACACACACACACACACACACACACACAACACACAGCACACAATATCTATTACACTGTCACTCAGCCCAGCACCACCACAGTTACACCACACATAGCATGCTACAGTAACACTGACGCCCTGTCACCCTCTCTCTCTAATACAACACCTTATAACCCTCATACCAACACCACTCCCTACAAACAACCCAAAAATAATGCCAGAAGAGATGCTCCAGGGTGAAACTGGACTGTATCATTGCACTTCAAGAAACAAAACAAACACTTCAAGCACAGAGTGAGAGAAACTATTTTCTTAAAACCGTTTACCGCTGCATTCCAGAATTTCAAAGAACAATAGCCTAAATGTGTTTTTTTTTATTTATTGTTTAATTGTCAACTAATTCTCGTGAGATTTTCCTTGATTGTATGTTTAACTGAAATTGTTAATAACTAATTGTTTTGGAACATGTTTTATTAAAATGGAAACATAAATAACTGGCTTTGTTATCTTGTGCTTGCACACAAACACACACAAAAAAAATCATGTAATCCAATAATAATTTATTGATCAAATATGGTTATGTACTATACCTGGTGTTCCCAACTGGTGGTCCGTGGGCCAAGATACTAAAATACTGTTACAACACCAGCAAATCCGCTCCAAGTAATTAACATTTTGTAAATTTGTTACAAAGTATTCCCACAAGTAATGGCGAGATACATTTGGTCATGTAGTGCATGTGGACACCTGCTCGTCAAACATTTCATTCCAAAATCATGGGCATTAATATGGAGTTGGTCCCCCTTTTGCTGCTAAAACAGCCTCCACTCTTCTGGGAAGGCTTTCCACTAGATGTTGGAAAATGCTGCTGGGACTACAACAACAACCTTTCATTCAATTGAATAAAATAAGAGGAATATAGTACAAAAATATACTGGTGTAAGTGTAGATGTGTGTTGTAGCTTAGTTCTCCCTCTTCAGCTAGGCTAGTTCAGGTTCTCTCTCTTCAGCTAGGCTAGTTCAGGTTCTCTCTCTTCAGCTAGGCTAGTTCAGGATCTCCTTCAGCATTCCTGCCTGTCAGGGACGGGGTCAATGGTGGCCTCCGGGTATTTCCTCTGTGAATGCTTCATGGATCAGGACCAAGTTGTGGAGAACACATGCACTGGCAATCACATGGATTACTTTGTTTAGAAGGAACATTTCCAAGTGCAGCAGTCTCCGCCACTTGAGTAGCCCAAACGCCCTCTCAATCTGTCCACTTGTCGAAATGTTGACCTGATTTTGAAATGCTTTTGTTCATCTTCAAGGTGGTAGCTGTTTCTGAATGGGACAATTTAAGTCCACACTCGGGGTACGCAAAATCCCCTGCTCGGGTAGTGGATTGGTCTCACTCGGGTAGTGGGTTGGTCAGGTGGGTCTTGAGGTTGCTGGCATCGTGCACAGAACCAGCATTCTGTGTAGATGCTTGTTAACATGAGCTGGCTGTCGCATACTTCCTGGAGTTGAAAGGTGGAATGGCCATTTTTGTGTCTGTAGTCATCTCTGTTGTTGGAAGGTTCCCTGATGGTAATATGGGTGCCATCTATACACCCAATCACCCCAGGGAACCTTGTATTTTTCTCAAACGCGGCCTCTACCACTGATAGTTGCTCTACAGAAGGCCACTTCACATAGTCAAGCACCAGCTGTGTGAGGCCTGTGACCACTTGAACGAGGTGGTGATGCAATGTTCCTTTGTTGAGATTGAACTGGTCTGCCACTCCCCTGAAACTTTCCTGGTTGGCCATCAGCCACAGGGAGGGCAACACCCTATTTTTAACGAGTCCACCTCTGAGGCACCATAGGAGCCAGGTCCTCGCACAGTATCTGGAACAAAACCAAATAACAATCTGTTAGCTCTGTCTTTGAGCTAAAAACACTCAACAATGTTGAGTAATCTTTTGCTCATTGGTGTTGTTGCATTACTGCAAAATCTGCTAGTTGCCTATTGATAGGCAGCTTACATAGGTTTACAGTGCAAAGTACTTTAATAGTAAAAACTTATGAGGATGGTGTTACTAAATTAATGAATTAGGCCTATTCAATTATTGGTAAATCATTCGCCTACTTTTTACATATGGACACTGAAACATCATGTATTGGCCTATATTTTGCTATATACAGTGCATTCGGGAAGTATTCAGACCCCTTGACATTTTCAACATTTTCTTACGTTACAGCCTGATTGTTGTTTTTTCCCCTCATCAATCTATACGCACACCCCATAATAACAAAGCAAAAATAGGTTTTTAGAAGTGTGTGTGTGTGTGTGTGTTATATATATATATGAGGCCCAATATCAGCAACCATCACTCCTGTGTTCCAATGGCATGCTGTTTTAGCTAATCCAAGTTTATCATTTTAAAAGGCTAATTGATCATTAGAAAACCCTTTTGCAATTATGTTAGCACAACTGAAAACTGTTGTTCTGATTTAAAGAAGCAATAAAACTGGCCTTTAGACTAATTGAGTATCTGGAGTATCAGCATTTATGGGTTTGATTACAGGCTCAAAATGGCCAGAAACAAATACTTTTCTTCTGAAACTCGTCAGTCTATTCTTGTTCTGAGAAATGAAGGCTATTCCATGCGAGAAATTGCCAAGAAACTGAAGATGTCATACAACTACTCCCTTCACAGAACAGCGCAAACTGGCTCTAACCAGAATAGAAAGAGGAGTGGGATGTCCCAGTGCACAACTGAGCAAGAGGACAACTACATTAGTGTCTAGTTTGAGAAACAAACGCCTCACACGTCCTCAACTGGCAGCTTCATTAAATAGTACCCGCAAAACACCAGTCTCAACGTCAACAGTGAAGAGACGACTCTGGGATACTGGACTTTTAGGCAGAGTTGCAAAGAGAGCCATATCTCAGACAGGCCAATAAAAATACAAGATTAAGATGGGCAAAGGAACACAGACACTGGACAGAGGAACTCTGCCTAGAAGGCCACCATCCTGGCATCGCCTTCACTGTTGACTTTGAGACTGGTGTTTTGTTAACATAATTGCAAAAGCGTTTTAAAATGATTTATTAGCCGTTTAAAATGATAAACTTGGATTAGCTAACACAACGTGCCATTGGAACACAGGAGTGATGGTTGCTGATGTAGATATTCCATAAAAAATCTGCTGTTTCCAGCTACAATAGTCATTTACAACAATATCAATGTCTACACTGCATTTCTGATCAATTTGATGTTATTTTAATGGAGAAAAAATGTGCTTTTCTTTCAAAAACAAGGACATTTCTAAGTGACCCCACGGTAGTGTATAGTTTTGAAATAAGTATTCAGGCCCTTTACACAGTACTTTGTTGAAGAACCTTGAGTCTTCTTAGGTATTGCCATACAAGCTTGGCACACCTGTATTTGGGGAGTTTCTCCCTTCTTTGCAGATCCTCTCAAGCTCTGTCAGGTTGGATGGGGAGTGTCGCTGCACAGCTATTTTCAGCTCTCTCCAGAAAAATCCGGTCAAGGACATTCAGATACTTGTCCCGAAGCCACTCCTGCGTTGTCTTGGCTGTGTGCTTAGGGTCGTTGTCCTGTTGGAAGGTGAACCTTCACTCCATTCTGAGGTCCTGAGCGCTCTGGAGCAGGTTTTCATTAAGGATCTCTCTGTACTTTGCCTCGTTCACATTTCTTTCGATCCTGACTAGTCTCCCAGTCCCTGCCGCTGAAAAACATCCCCACAGCATGATACTGCCATCACCATACTTCACCGTAGGGATGGTCCAGGTTTCCTCGAGATGTTACACTTGGTATTCAAGCCAAAGAGTTCAATCTTGGTTTTATCAGACCAGAGAATCTTGTTTCTCATGGTCTGAGATTCCTTTAGGTGCCTTTTGGCAAACTCCAAGCGGGCTGTTGTGCATTTTACTGTGGAGTGGCTTCCGTCTGGCCATTCGTAAAGGCCTGATTGGTGGAGTGCTGCAGAGATGGTTTTCCTTCTGGAATGTTTGCCCATCTCCACAGAGTAACTTTGGAGTTCTGTCAGAGTGATCATCGGGTTCTTGGTCACCACCCTGACCAAGGCCCTTCTTCCCCTTTTGCTCAGTTTGGAATATTCTTGGTGGTTCCTAACTTCTTCCATTTAAGAATGATGGAGGCCGCTGTGTTCTTGGGGACCTTCAATGCTGAAGAATTTTGTTTTGTACCCTTTCCCTGGTCTGTGCCTCGACACAATCCTGTCTCGGAGCTTTACGGGCAATTCCTTTCGACCTAAACTTGGTTTTTGCTCTGACATGAACTGTCAACTGTGGGATGTTATATAGACAGGCGTGTGCCTTTCCAAATCATGTCTAATTAATTAATTTAATTTACCACATGTGGACTCCATTCAAGGATGATCAATGGAAACAGGATGCACCTGAGCTCAATTTTGAGTCTCTAAGCAAAGGGTCTGAGTACTTATGTAAATAAGCTATTTAAATTGTTTTTTTTTTTTTACCTTTGCAAACATTTCTAAAAACCTTTTTTTTGCTTTGTCATTATGGGGTAATATGTGTAGATTGGTGAGTATTTTTTTTTGTTTAATCAATTTTAGAATAAGGCTGTAATGTCTCAAACTGTGGAAAAGGTCAAGGTCTGAATACTTTCCAAATGCACTGTAGAAATATATATTTTTTTGCTTTTAATTCTGTTGCATGAGATGCAATTCTAGGTTACTAGATAATTGAGGCTGGGCTTGTTTGTATTATTATTGATTTTATTAAGGAAATCAGACAGCGTTCAGACGTTATTGAAAAGGAGTAGGCACATATCATACATCAGATACATTATGCAAATTACCTGGAAGGTCAGCCAATCCGAAAGTGAGCCCGAAAGGAGAGGTCACTGTATGTCGGGATCCCCTCATCTTCAATCCCATCAATAGCGACTGCGAGTAGGGGAAGCAGTGCTTCAAAAGAATCGGACCAAAATTTAAAAAGGTATCCACAATTGCTGCAGCAAGCATATCTACTCTTCTTGTTGCATCCATTTTTAGTTTTGCCAAAAACTAACAAACTTATAAATAGAGCGTGTTTGTTACAAACACAGTTCGCCGCGAGCGTTGTTTGCTGCTACTGCATTCTGGGTGGCGTTGCTCTGGCATCCGAAGACTTGTTTGCTACAGCACCTTGCTTGTTTCAGCAAGGAGCAACAAAGTTTCATCACGTTGTTAAGAGTCAATATTGCCGCAGAAACTGACTCAAGTGCACAAATGCCCGGCCATCCCGTCTTCAATCAGCTGTTCGCCCCTCCCCAATTTAAATAAACGGTTATGACTACATCCGTAACTGTCGATTATATGGTAATTGTGCCAGCCAGGGTTTTCGTTATGAAAATGTGGCGCCAAACATTTGACTGGCAGCATTTGAATTTACCGGACCCATGTCCGTTGGATGTGCAACCTGATTAGGGCGTCCTCCCACGGTGCTCAGAATTACAGAAATCACTTTTCGATTAGTGTAATTAAAGACGAGGATGCAATGACCTGTGTCCTTACCGCACACTTTGTAGATGTTAGCATAATATTTACTTTTCCTCAGACAAGTTTCAAGTTTGGGGAAGCACATTTTCAGCATAAAAATTCACCTATATAATAAAGCATTCCATGCATCATCATTTGCAGACTTATGTAAGACTATTCATAATGTGATGAGTACATTGGATAGTCATAATTTAGGATAGCAATATAACTCGATCACTGTTCGCAAAAAAAGACTGTTCAATGCATGACTAAACGCCTATAGTGTAGAGACCTGGGCTATAGGCTATATCACATACGTTTCTTCTTTCTTTTCACGGGAAAAACACATTTCTTGCAGTTTTACAAAACTTTATATGACTGGAGACATTAGCACAATCTTTTTTTAATAAGAAAAATTACCAGGTAACCTACTCTGCTGACACTGACAAACAGATTAAAAATGGCGTTGTACGCATAATAAGCCTCTGAGAAGGGGAGACACAAATTGAATGTGACGTCCATCTAAACTGGAGGAGAAAATGATTATCCAAAAACAAACTTAAGTGGCACTGACCCAACAATGATAAAGAGTGAATATGCGCAGTGCGCACTCACTGTGGATATGGCCTATGCTCTCCGCAGGTGCCAATACGATTGTCTATATGCCTACTGTTGTTCACTAAATTAAGTTGAGAATTTGTATAACTAAAAGACAGATTAAGAGTTTTTTCATTGTCTTCTCTTTACAGCAAATGCCATTTTGCTTTCCAAACTATGTTTTCCTGTGATTATATTTAAAAAATATTGCGATATTCCTGGCTGGGCCTCTACTTTTCACTGTCGGTCACAACTCAACAATCATCTATTTAGTATTTGCAGCGTGCGCTGCCCAAATTGCACGTTGCCTTTCCTTCCGACTGTAGGCAATGCAATTTAAAACAACTTCACAACTTATTTTCTTTTTTTTAAGACTAGGGGAAACTAATGATCCTCTGTGGTCAAATCATGCTTTAGTAGCCTATTTTGAATCATTTTATTTATTTCTGTATAGTAGGCTAATTAGGCTATATCATTCAATTTACTTAGGGAAAGCGTCCCCTAGCCTTATGGACACGCCCGCTATGAGCCTATGCGCCTATGTCAATCTACTACCCCCCCATGGTAGCAAAGTTAACTATTTCTATTGGTCAGCTTGTTGAGAAAGAAATAGCCCAAACAGACTCTAGGACATTTGTGGGACGATAGATCCCAAATTCATACAACCAGTAGGCCTAGGCTACATAATATATATTAAAATGCATGATGCAACAGATCAGAACGTTTAGCTTAAAATGTTGATAAACTATTGTTTCTTAACATTATTAGCGCACAAGGCAGTAGGCTACACATGAATGTTCATTTGGCTACCGGACAATGAAAGAAAGTTGAAAACCAATCAAACATGAGAGAAATAGGCTACTGGTTTCAATGACATATGGAAGTCTTTATAAAGTGGTGTGTGACACGCTGATGAAGCCTTCCTTCCATTGCCTATGCATTTGAATGGCGAATTTGAAGCGTGCTTCAATTACCAGTTGAGAAATAAAAATATTAGTGCTTTTTAAACGTGGCCCAAAAACAATTTTTTTTACACACGATTGCATTTAATATTGTTGCACAATGATTGGGTTTATAAAAGTGCTGTCTGACAGATTGTGCGCTCAAAGGCTCTGTATCTGTATGAAATTTCATGAAACTATGCAAATTAACCCATAGACTGGTCAAATATATGGTATTTCCATCAATGAATAGGCTAAAAAGCTTTATTTTGCTATGGAATTGGCCAGTGCCAATTGAATTTTTCAGCTTTTCAACAAAAGAAATTTGGCCAAAAGCCGGCTATTGGCGGCTAACGGAAACCCTGGTGCCAGTATTAGTTTAGGGGTCCTCGAGCCCCGGAGTTGGGAAACACTGCTCTACAGTGCATGTTTGCAGGAATAGTTCAGATTAATATCCATACATTACAACATATTAAGACCTCCACCCAAGCCATCTGTGTATTGAGCTTGATGCATCAGGACAATAGTTGGATGTGCATTGAGTTTGATGCATCATTACAATAGTTTGATGTATTATGAGGACAGTAGTCACAAAGTACAACATAATCAGGTTAGAAAAAAGACCACAGTAGGGGTGGGAATTGCCAGGGACCTCACGATACAAGATTATCACGATACTTAGGTGCAGATATGATATGTATTGCGATTCTCACTATTCTATGTATTGCAATTCGATACTGTGATTATTATTTTTTATTTTTTTTCTATTTGATGTTCCAAACATATTTCTCACTATGTCTTCTGTAGAGGGACGAGAGAGAGAGAGCAAGGTAGCATCAGAACATTTATTGTGATCAGACATGGAAATAAAAGTGCTGAAAACATGTTGGCTCACTATTTTAAAAAGAAGATGGAGAACAAGCTATAGGATAAATAATACCGGTGTTATTTAAAAAAAAAAAAAAATGATACTTGGAGTCTCTATGATATTGGCCAAAATAATATTGCGATTAGTAACTATTGATTTCCCCCCCATCATTAGTAACCTATCTGTACATTGAGCTTGATACATCAGGGCAGTAAGCGTCACGACAGTTAAGGCCTAACATTCATCTGAACGAGCTTTGAGGGTTCTGTGTGCTGGAGCTCTGTGTGAATTGGAGTGTGAGCCGTGCAGCTGAAAATGAGAGGAGCATAAATCCAGGCTAGTCTTCGTTCACCCTCCGAGGAGTAACCACCCCGCGATGCATGCCATCACAGCAGGTCTCGAACACCGTTTCTCCTTCCCTGCTCTCAAAGGGGAAGGAGGGCGTCTTAAATGCCACCCTATTCCCTATATAGTGCCCTACTTTTGACCAGGGCCCATAGAGAATAGGCTGCCATTTGGGACGCAGACTGCCTCTGAAGTTTCCTGAGTAAGCAATCAATGTTTTCACTACAAGTCATTGACAGGGCTGACGGCTTTTGCATGCATTTCCCTTTGAATAAGCTCCTTCCCTGCAACCATCCTATTTTTGTAAATCATTTTTTATTCAGCGTTTATTTTACTGAAGGACCGTTTTAGTAAGTCCATGTCATGTGTCTAATGAAATTACAGGCTGACCAATTCTGATCTTTTGCCCAATTATTGGAAAAAGAGCTGATCTAACAAAATAATATTTAGTGGGAAAATATCAGATTTGGCCTGCCTGTGTAAACGCAGCCTATCAGGATAGAGGGTGAACTTTGGCTCCCCTGCTCAGCTGGAGGCAAAACAGCACTTGTCATCATGACTGGATTAAATGTGCAAATGTGCACTTAGCTGTCCCCTGCCTGATTACCAGTTACATAAAACCTCCAGCTAGCACACGGAGGAAAGGAAAGCATGTCATGCCGCTCCTCTTGCAAATTACTGCACTCTGGTTACCACCGAGAGAGTGCATCACATTGCATGGCATGCTATTCGACAGTGGTTGCATCCCAAATGGTACCCTATTTCCTATATAGTGCATTACTTTTGACTAGAACCCTATAGGCCCTTTTCAAAAGTAGTGCACTATATAGGGAATACGGTGCCATTTGGGACGCACACAGTGACAGTCCTCTGGATGTGCGATAGACAAGCTGTCTGGAGGTAAATAGACTTTAATTAATTCCAGATAGACATTTTGTTCCACATTTAAATACTTATTATTAGGAAAGTTAGTTTAGCTACTCTTCCAAGTAAATTCCTTGATTTTGAATAAAAAGTGCTTGAATTATGTGAAACTCAGCTAAGAGGAATGGTGGCCTAACTTTTAAACAACACACCTGTTAGGGTTTTGTAAACAGATCTCTCTCCAGCCGTGTGTGTGTGTGTGTGTGTGTGTGTGTGTGTGTGTGTGTGTGTGTGTGTGTGTGTGTGTGTGTGTGTGTGTGTGTGTGTGTGTGTGTGTGTGTGTGTGTGTGTGTGTGTGTGTGTGTGTGTGTGTGTGTGTGTGTGTGTGTGTGTGTGTGTGTGTGTGTGTGAGATAAAACATAGCAGGTCACTTGGTCCCAGCAGTCAAATAATTTTTTATCTAATCTCGGGGACCAATTTTTTATTTCCTTCTTTCTGTTCTGTAACAGCCTTTCACCTCCAGCCAAATCTCCAGGCTGAAGCCTGGCCAAATCAAACAGCCCAGTAGGCCTACATCCTGTGAAAATCTGCTATGAGAGAGTTAGCAGGCTGCCACGCTTGGACTCATAAATAATGCTAGCTCATGTTAGGCTGCTACCAGACCAGCAACTGTTACGGCTGCTCAAGACAAGTGCTTCCATTCATTTCTAAGTTATCGACTTGATCTTACTATGCCTTGGGCCATTCTTCGCGCTCTTGCAGATATTGCAGATAAGGGCTAAAAACAGGTGTACTAAATACAACATGAAGATCACATGCATTGGTCGGTCCCCCCATATTGTGGTGAAGTTGGCTGCCCCCTAGTTAACCACTACTTAAGCAGGACTGTGCACTGCAGTGATCTGAAGCTGATACACTTACGCACACACAACACCGCCGCCGTTAAGTCAACCTAAACCGTCTAAGAAGCGTATAGGCTTGTGGGTGCTGGTGGTGACGACATGATTCCCAGTGGAGCTTCACACCATGACAGCTGTAGCCCAAAAATATAAATGCAACATGCAACAATTTTACTTAGTTACAATTCATATCAGGAAATTGAAATAAATTAGGCCCTAATCTATGGATGTCACATGACTGTGCAGGGGCGCAGCCACGGGTGGGCCTCGGAAGGCATAGGCCCATCCACTTGGGAGCCATGCCCAACCAATCAGAATTAGTTTTTCCCAACAAAAGGGCTTTATTTCAGACAGAAATACTCCTCAGTTTCATCATCTGTCTGGGAGGCTGGTCTCAGACGGTCCATCAGGTGAAGAAGCCGGCTGTGGAGGTCCTGGGCTGGCATGGTTACATGTGGTCTGTGGTTGTGAGGCAGGTTGGACGCACTGCCAAATTCTATAAAACGATGGAGGCGGCTTATATGGTAGAGAAATTAACACTAAATTCTCTGGCAACAGCTCTGGTGGACATTCCTGCAGTTGGCATGCCAATTGCACGCTCCCTCAAAACTTGAGACATCTGTGGCGTTGTGTTGTGTGATAAAACTGCACATTTTACAGTGGCCATTTATTGTCCCCAGCACAAGCTGCACCTGTGTAATGATCATGCTGTTAAATAAGCTTCTTGATATGCCACACTTGTCAGGTGGATTGATTATCTTGGCAAATGAGAAATGCTCACTAACAGGGATGTAAACAAATCTGTGCACAACATTTTAGAGAAATAAGCCTTTTGTGCGTATGGAACATTTCTGGGATATTTTATTTCTTTCTGCACATGAAACATGGGACCAACACTTAACATGTTGCATTTATATTTTTGTTCAGTGTAGAATGCCTAGTATGCTCGCAACTGCGTTGTGGTATAGATATTGCTAGCTGTTGTATATATGTATGTAATGGTATTTTATTTAATATTATTTACAACTGTACTGACAAATGACTACATGATTTCAGCTGTATCAGAAACCATTAGTGTTGACTTCAACTTCTTGATCAATTCATTGTGATATTCATGAAATGTATTTCGATAAACTAGCTTCAGTCTTACTGCTGAAACAAATGATGAAGGTAGTTGGTTAATCATTTAAACTTGAATTTGTTGCCAAGTAAACATGTTTTAATTAAACAGTAGATTAGTCTGTCAATATAGAAAATAAGTAGACATTACTTGTATTTGCTCTAGAGATTGAGGTGAGTTTACACAGCAGTATGCAGGAACAGTTATCCCTCAACTTGAGACATCTGTGGCATTGTGTTGTGTGACAAAACTGTACATTTTACAGTGGCCATTGTCCCCAGCACAAGGTGCACCTGTGTAATGATCAAGCTGTTTAATCGGCTTCTTGATATGCCACACCTGGCAGGTGGATGGATTATCTTGGCAATTGAGAAATGCTCACTAACAGGGGTTCTAAACAAAACATTTTTGCATATGGAACATTTCTGAGATTTTGAATTTCAGCTCATGAAACATGGGACCAACTTTGGAAGTGTAGGGTATCTCACAGACTGCCTGGGTGGCCAGTAGGAGCATAACAGACGCAGGTTCAAGATATGTTATTTTCATCTCTCTGTCGGTCTCCGCTTTGGCCCGCCCCCCTCCCATTTCTATTTCCCTCCGTCCATCCCTCATGCCGATGTCTTATTCATATCTTCCTCTGGGTCTCTGGAATTCAATTGAGGACCTCTTGGGATTGTTGTAATTCCGGACAGTGTGGGTTTGGAAGAGGGAGAATAAGCGGGCTGGTTGGTTCCGCCTGCTATGAATGCCACTCTGGGTTTATTATCTGCAGTGCTAGGCGTGGGCCTGTCTGGCTGCACAAAGCTTTTGCTCTAAATTCACAGTGCTCAAAGCACTCCCAGGCAGCCTTGGTTTCAGCAAAGATTGCTCTGGCAGAGGCCACTGGCTGTTTTATTTGGCTTCAGTACTACTGCTTTTAGTTACACTACACCGGGGCATGCACGTGCGTGCGCTATTGCGCGCATGTTGATTTTGTCCATCCACACCAGACACGATCAGGACATGCTGGTTAAGTGTGCCTCTAAATAAATCACTGACCGTGTCAGCAGAAAAGCACCATCACATCTCCTCCATGCTTCAGTTGGAACCACACATGCGGAGATCATTCGTTCACCTACTCTACGTCTCACAAAGACACAGCGGTTGGAGCCAAAAATCTCAAATTTGACAAAAGGACAGATTTCCACCGGTCTGATGTCCATTGCTTCTTATTATTGGTGTCCTTTACTAGTAGTTTCTTTGCAATTCGACCATGAAGGCCTGATTTACGCAGTCTCCTCTGAACAGCTGATTTTGATGTGTCTGTTACTTGAATGCTGAAGCAATTATTTGGGCTGCGATCTGAGGTGCAGTTTATTGCCGATTTTCTGGGGCTGGTAACTATGATGAACTTATTCTCTGCAGCAGAGGTAACTCTGGGTCTTCCTTTCCTGTGGCGGTCCTCTTGAGAGGCAGTTTCATCATAGCGCTTGAGGGTTTTTGCGACTGCACTTGAAGAAACATTCAATGTTCCTGAAATTTTCCGGATTGACTGACCTTCGTGTTCATGTCTTAAAGCAATGATGGGACTTTCATTTCTCTTTGCTTATTTGAGCTGTTCTTGCCATAATATGGACTTGGTCTTTTACCAAATAGGGTCAAATCTTCTGTTTTTGATGTCTTCACTATTATTCTACAATGTAGAAAATAGTAAAAATAAAGAAAAACTCTACTGAGTAGGTGTGTCCAAACTTTTGACTGGTACTGCATGTGTACTTTTATTTTGCAACGCTTGTTAGGCTACTATGTAAAATAAAACTTGTATTGAATGTTGAGCTCAGCGAGGAAAAAGCCTAAAAGGGGAGCGTATGTTTATATGACTTTACATTTTGCAAGATAATGTGGAATAATTAAACCGCATTTGTATTTGCATACTGTAAAATTCCCTCTTACAGCTGTGAAAATATGAGTAGAATTGTAATCTTAGGAAGAGCTTTTTTTGAAGGCTTGTTTTTGAAACTAATCATATTTTATTGGCTCAGGACAGACAATTCAGCATATTAGCTTATTCTTTCCCTGTACAGTGTAAATTATATCTATTGATCCAATACCTTCTCTCTTTCGTTCTCTGAGTAACGATCACTGGACATATTTGTTCTAGGTCAACTGCAGGTTCAATTTGTTGTGATTTTCCTCTCTGGAGAGATCTGATAGAATCCAAATGTTTAAACAGGCCTGCTATGGTCAGAACTAGAAGCACAAGCATTTCGCTACACTCGCATTAACATCTGCTAACCATGTGTATGTGACTTTTTTTGTTGTTGATTTGATTAGATTTTATAGGTCTGCGTCCCAAATGGCACTCGTAGTGGACTACTTTTGACCAGGGTCCATAGTGCACTGATTATTTACCTTTTATTTAACCAGATAGGCTAGTTGAGAACAAGTTCTCATTTGCAACTGCGACCTGGCCAAGATAAAGCACGGTAGTTTGATACATACAACAACGAAGAGTTGTTTGGAATACACAGACATACAGCCAATAATACAGAAGAGAAGAAAAAAAAAATTAATAAGTCTATATACAGTGAGTGCAAATGAGGTAAGATAAGGGAGGTAGGGCAATAAATAGGCCATGGTGGCGAGGTAATTACAATATAGCAATTAAACACTGGAATGGTAGATGTGCAGAAGAGAAATGTGCAAGTTACAAAATAAATAAATACATTATGGGGATGAGGTAGTAGGATGGGCTGTTTACAGATGGGCTATGTGCAGGTGCAGAGATCTGTGAGCTGCACTGACAGCTGGTGCTTAAAGCTAGTGAGGGAGATATGAGTCTCCAGCTTCAGTGATTTTTGTAGTTTGTTCCAGTCATTGGCAGCAGAGAACTGTAAGGAAAGGCGGCCAAAGGAGGAATTGGCTTTGGGGGTGACCAGTGAGAGATACCGGCTGGAGCACGTGCTACGGGTGGGTGCTGCTATGGTGACCAGTGAGCTGAGATAAGGCGGGGCTTTAACTAGTAAAGACTTGTAGATGACTTGGAGCCAGTGGGTTTGGCGACGAGTATGAAGCGAGGGCCAGCCAACAAAGGCGTACAGGTCGCAGTGGTGGGTAGTATATGGGGATTTGGTGACAAAACGGATGGCACTGTGATAAACTACAACCAGTTTGCTGAGTAGAGTGCTGGAGGTTATTTTATAAATGACATCGCCAAAGTCGAGGATCGGTAGGATGATCAGTTTTACGAGGGTATGTTTGGTAGCATGAGTGAAGGATGCTTTGTTGCGAATAGGAAGCCGATTCTAGATTTAATTTTGGATTGGAGATATTTTATGTGAGTCTGGAAGGAGAGTTTACAGTCTAGCCAGACACCTAGGTATTTGTAGTTGTCCACATATTCTAAGTCAGAACCGTCCAGAGTAGTGATGCTGGACTGGCAGGCAGGTGCGGGCAGTGATTGGTTGAAGAGCATGCATTTAGTTTTACTTGCATTTAAGAGCAGTTGGATGCCACGGAAGGAGAGTCGTATGGCATTGATGCTCGCCTGGAGGTTAGTTAACACTGTCCAAAGAAGGGCCAGAAGTATACAGAAGGGTGTCGTCTGCGTAGAGGTGGATCAGAGAATCACCAGCAGCAAGAGCGACATCATTGATGTATACAAAGAAGAGTTGGCCCGAGAATTGAACCCTGTGGCACCCCCATAGAGACTGCCAGAGGACCGGACAACAGGCCCTCCGATTTGACACACTGAACTCTATCAGAGAAGTAGTTGGTGAATCAGGCGAGGCAATCATTTGAGAAACCAAGGCTGTTGAGTCTGCCAATAAGAATGTGGTGATTGACCGACTCGAAAGCCTTGGCCAGGTCGATGAATACGGCTGCACAGTAATGTCTCCTATCTATAGCGGTTATGATATATAGGGAATAGGGTGCCATTTGGGAAGTACCCTAGGTCTGCTCCAATCACTTTGCAACATCTTGACTATGCGTGCCTGATTGAGCTATATTCAAAGGTCTCTCTACTCTCATGTAATTCTTTGGCATGTATGTCAGTGCATGCACTGTCTTTTTGTATCGTTACGAGTTACTTCCCTTTGCGTACATGTATGTCTATCTCCCATGCATGCAAATCTGTGTTAATGAATGTATAGCAAGCCTATATGCTACATATTAAATCAGTGTGCATTCAGAAGGCAGCGGTGTCTGGCTGCGTTGTGATGATTTGCATGTTTGGCCTCTGTGGACTGGAGATGAAAGCTTTGAAAGCTGTTTTGTCATCTCGATGGAGCAGAGCGTTGCCGAAGTTTGGTTATGAAAATACATTATTTGAGGTAGTGTGGAGGCAGAGGACCAAAGAGAGAGCATGCCTGAAGTATACCTTGCCAGCCTGGCATGCATAGTCATTGAGAAAGCTTGGGGAAGCTGGTGCCTGGTACTTAGCCATAATAACCACTCACCAATTCATTGTTTTGGCAAAGATAGCAGTGAGAGGTGCCAGGAGCTTGTCCAAAGGATGTAACGTTGCATAACGTACTGTTAGAAATGTATCGTGCAGAACAGATATGATTGTTGTCAGATAGAAAAGGGAATTGTGTCAGCTCTATTCATAATTTTTTCTATCTGCAGTGTTCAGAACATTTCAGGCTGGCAGGGTATATTACAGGAAGTCTCTCTATTCGGACCTCAGCCACCCAAATTTCACTGAACACACACGACAGGTGTTGAATAGAGCAGGGAATATTTTGACAGTCTGAAACCTGCAGATAGTTTAATTTGTTCTGTGTTGGTCCAAATGTAGTCAAATGTAGACTTATTAGAAGACTATAGTGTTGGTTTTCAGTTAGGCTACCATTGTTGTCTGTGTAAATGCGTGTGGGAGGGGCCCAAAGTGACATTTTGGTGCAACAAAGCTGCTTTGGAAAGTGGAAGCCATGAGGTATGCAGTGAGAGGCAGCACAGAGAGAGAGAGGTGGTGGGGGTGGCACACCCTGGGCTGTGGTTTCAACAAACCAGGACACCCTGTGTGTGGGTGTTTATTTAGATTTGGTTTCAGTTAGTATGGTTTCCAGCTGTTATAAATGGATGGTATCGTGGATTGTTGGATCGTTTTTCCTCTCAATACTTGAGTGAAACAGTCCCGTGAGTTCATTGACTGAGTAGACATCATGGCTTACCAGATGTGCACCTGCAGTAGCACTGTTAACTACTTAGGGAGTGGTGGGGCGCTACCCCACTCCCGACACTACCCGGTGAAATGCAAGGCGCCAAATTCAGAATCCAAAAGTTGAATTATTAAACATTCATCAATATACAAGTGTTGCATAGTCATCAAAAGCTCTGCTTCTTGGCAATATCACAGCGTTGTCAGATTTCAAAAAGGCTTTACGGCGAAAGCAAAACATTGATTGTTTGAGGGTAGCACCTCCAATTTTTATTAGCATAAATTCATAAACCATCGTGGTTCACACAAAACACATTTCACAGCGAAAACAAATCCCTTACCTTTTGAAGAACTTCTGCTGAGGGCTTCCCAAGTGTCCATGAATTCATCCAATGGTTCTTTTGTTAGAAAAGTCATTTATTATATCCATAAATCTCCTTTTGGTTGGCGCGTTATGATCATAAAATACAGCGTCCACTCGCCCATTGAAGAGAACACGTTCAACCTATACCTATACACTTGTCCAAGAACAATCAAACATCACTGATAATGTATCCTTAGGAACACTTTTATGTATATTTACTATAATATTTCAACCGGATTATAAACTGGACGATAGGAAAGGAAAAAAACACAGCGCGAGCCCGTGAACGCGCATCTTCTTCTGTTTACATCCGATGACCACTTCGAAATTCTTCTTCTATTACTATCCAGAGCAACTAAACATCATCAAACACTGTCTAGAGACTGACATCCAGTGGAAGCAATAGGTACTGCAATCTTACTCCTATATATGTCTGTTTTCAATAGGGAGGGGTTCAAAATGAGGCAATGTGTCCAAAACACTTTTTCCAGGACAGAAATTCCTTGGGTTTTCGCCTGTTATATCAGTTCTGTTATACTCACAGACAATATTTTAACACTCTTAGAAACTTCAGAGTGTTTCCTATTCAATAGTACTAATTATGTGCATATCCTATTTTCTGGGCCTGAGTGGGAGGCCTTTTACTTTGGGCACGCCAGACTCTCCAAAACCGTCACCTCGGGAGCCGCTTCCTAAGAAGTTAACAGTGAGCATTAGCCTACAACATCATAGCACAGACTTTGCATTGTCAGGTGGGTTTACCTGACAATGCAAAATACTGCTGTGTGCTTTGGCATTCTCCCAAGTACTTGTCTTCAGTTACTTTTAAATGTTCTCACATTCCAAAACTTGCCGATCAAACCATAAGCAATATGCCTCCTGTTGCAAGTCAAATCACTCCACTCAAAGCCACCTGTTTACAGTGTGTGACATGGATGTGTGGCCCATCCCTGCTGTGTGAGCAGACCTGGATTTAGTGAGCAGATTTTAAATCGTTCAAATATTTTCAGCGTTTTCTTTAGTCTGCCTGGACTGCAAGGTGGGCGGGGTTTACAATTTTGGGACTTTTTCTATGGGTTCTGTTGCAACAGGCAAGCTCAATCAAGCACAGCTAAATTATTTCAAATAGTAGTTAAACCCAGGTCTGTGTGTGGAAGCACTAGCTTCCTCATCCAGTCAGGGGAGGTGTGAACCAGATGCTTGCGTGCGCGAGCACACATACACACAATTTGTCGGCGACGGCAACCTGTCACTCATGCCCCAGTCGCACCATCAGGAGTGTTTGTAATGCCCTGTTACACTGGCGTTGTGCCATTTTAAACCCTCCGCCCGCTCAGTGCAGTACCTCCAGATGGAGAGAGCTCTAACTCACCTGGCTCCACCACTGCAGACATACCTCTTCTCCTCTCGCTGCTCGCAGTCACAGGGCTTGTTGTGTTCAATTAGGATCTGGAGTCACTCACTGCATCCAACCGTAAGTGTCTGACTGGCTGTCGGGTGTTGGGCTCGGGCTCTGGAATGGAAAATACACTACAAGATGGAGCATCTGAGATGACTAAAAGGAAAGATTTTATAAACTCCAGTTTACAGTTGATTGTGGTCATCCAACCTGCCGTTCTAACTTTGTTGAATGTGATTTGCTGTCTTCAGTTGTGTGTGTCTGTGTGTATAATTGTATTGTTCTACCAGTTGTTAACTGCTTTTTTTTCTGTCGCCCTCCAGGTAAGAGGAAGCCGGTGCTCTCGCTTTCCAAGGACGTGTTTGAGCAGCCTCCTGCTGCTGCCACGTAAGACTTTCAGTTTTATTTATCTGCTTTATACGACAACACTTTGTGTATTCCAACAACACTGTGTTATTCCCCTTGTGTAATTACAAAAAACGCTCACTATGCAATTAAAATGCGGTTACTAAAGTAGCCTAATACGTACCAAAATTGTATTACCATGTCGTTACTAGTGTAATTACAATGTTACTTGAGTACAAAGGTACAAGAGCAACTTAATATATTATTATAACGTGTTCCCCATGATACATGAATATATGAATGTCTTGTTTTGCACACTCTGTACAGAATAATAAAATGCAGGACGACAGGATCTTTAGAAAATGTAGCTATACTTTATTAACTAAACTCTAGTGTAACAGATGTGATTGTACTCTCTTTTGCATTGTGTAATACATTAAAGAAGGTCCGCTATTGGTCCCAGTTGCTCTGACATAGAATGAGCACATAATGATCGATGGATCGCCTGCACAGAATTATCAGACTTGGGAATAATCAATAATATACTCTACCAGTCAAAAGTTTTAGAACACCTACTCATTCAAGGGTTTTTCAAAATGTTTACTATTTTCTACATTGTAGAGTAATAGTGAAGACATAACTAAGAAATAACACAAATGGAATCATGTAGTAAATATATTTGAGATTCTTCAAATAGCCACCTTTTGCCTTAATGACAGCTTTGCACACTCTTGACATTCTCTCAACCAGCTTGCATTTCAATTAACAGGTGTGTCTTTTTAAATGTTAATTTATGGAATATATTTTCTTCCTAATGCGTTTGAGGCAATCAGTTGTTTTGTGACAAGGTGGGGGGGGGGGGTGTACAGAAGATAGCCCTATTTGGTAAAAGACCAAGTCCATATTATGGCAAGAACAGCTCAAATAAGCAAACAGAAACAACAGTCAATCCGGAACATTTCAAGAACATTGAACGTTTCTTCAAGTGCAGTCGCAAAAACCCTCAAGCGCTATGATGAAACTGCCTCTCATGAGGACCGCCACAGGAAAGGAAGACCCAGAGTTACCTCTGCTGCAGAGGATAAGTTCATCATAGTTACCAGCCTCAGAAAATCGTCAATAAACTGCACCTCAGATTGCAGCCCAAATAAAAGTAGTCCGCTACGGGTGCCATTTTGGACGCAGACCTATAGCAGGCCTGTTTAAACATTTGGATTCTATCAGATCTCTCCAGAGGGGAAAATCACAACAAATGGAACCTGCAGTTGACCTAGAATAAACATGTCCAATGATCGTTACTCAGAGAACGAAAGAGAGAAAGGTATAGGATCAATAGATTATATAATTTACAGTGTACAGGGAAAGAATACACTAATATGCTGCATTGTCTGTCCTGAGCCAATAAAATATGGTTAGTTTCAAAAACAGGCCTTCAAAAAAAGCTCTTCCTAAGATTACAATTCTACTCATATATTTTCACAGCTGTGAGAGGGAATTTTGGCAAGTTACAGTATGCAAATACAGATGCGGTTTTTAGGTATTCCACATTATCTTGCAAAATGTAAAATCATAGTCTCCCCTTTTAGGCTTTTTCTCTCTGATCTCAACATTCAATGCAAGTTTAATTTTACATTGTAGCCTAACAAGCGTTGCACGCGTGAGCGTTGCAAAATAAAAGTACACATGCAGTACCAGTCAAAAGTTTGGACACACCTACTCAGTAGAGTTTTTCTTTATTTTTACTATTTTCTACATTGTAGAATAATAGTGAAGACATCAAAAACAGAAGATTTGACCCTATTTGGTAAAAGACCAAGTCCATATTATGGCAAGAACAGCTCAAATAAGCAAAGAGAAATGACAGTCCATCATTGCTTTAAGACATGAACACGAAGGTCAGTCAATCCGGGAAATGTCAAGAACATTGAACGTTTCTTCAAGTGCAGTCGCAAAAACCATTAAGCACAATGATGAAACTGCCTCTCATGAGGACCGCCACAGGAATGGAAGACGAAGAGTTACCTCTGCTGCATAGGATAAGTTCATTAGAGTTACCAGTGTCAGAAATTGCAGCCTAAATAAACGATTCACAGAGTTCAAGTAACAGACACATTTCAACATCAACTGTTCAGAGTAGACTGTGTGAATCAGGCCTTCATGGTCGAAATTCTGCAAAGAAACCACTACTAAAGGACACCAATAAGAAGAAGAGACTTGCATGGGCCAAGAAACACAAGCAATGGACATTAGACCGCTGGAAATGTGTCCTTTGGTCTAGAGTCCGAGTTGGAGATTTTTGGTTCCAACTGCCATGTCTGTGAATAAATGACCTCTGCATGTGTATTTCCCACCATAAAGCATGGAGGAGGTGGTAAAATTGTGTGGGGGTGCTTTGCTGGTGACACTGTTTGATTTATTTACAATTCAAGGCACACTTCATCAGCATGGCTACTACAGCATCCTGCAGCGATACACCATCCCATCTGGTTTGGTCTTAGTGGGACTATCATTCGGTTTTTCTTTCAACATGACAATGACCTAACACACCTCCAGGCTGTGTAAGGGCTATTTTACCAAGAAGGAGAGTGATGGTGTGCTGCATCAGATGACCTGGCCTCCACAATCCCCCAATCTCAACCATATTGAGATGGTTTGGTATGAGTCGGACCTCAGTGAAGGAAAAGCAGCCAACAATTGCTCCGCATATGTGGGAACTCCTTCTGTTGGAAAAACGTTCCAGGTGCAGCTGGTTGAGAGAATAACAAGAGTGTGTAAAGTTGTCATCAAGGAAAATGTAGAAAATAGTAAAATATTAAGAAAAAGATGTTCTAAAACTTTTGAAGGTAGTGTAACTATAAGTAAATACAAAACACAATATGTATAAATACCTGAAAAAGAAAAGAATGAGCACATCAGATGTGTGACATGCACCAAGATTGCTGCTGTAGCATTGATCTGACTTGCACCAAGATGGCTGCTTTAGCATGGATCTGACTTGCACCAAGATGGCTGCTTTAGCATGGATCTGACTTGTACCAAGATGGCTGCAGTAGCATGGATCTGACTTGCACCAGGATGGCTGCTGTAGCATGGATCTGACTTGCACCAGGATGGCTGCTGTGGCATGGATCTGACATGCACCACGATGGCTGCTGTAGCATGGATCTGACATGCACCACGATGGCTGCTGTAGCATGGATCTGACATGCACCACGATGGCTGCAGTGGCATGGATCTGACTTGCACCAAGATGGCTGCAGTGGCATGGATCTGACTTGCACCACAATGGCTGCTGTGGCATGGATTTGACATGCACCACGATGGCTGCTGTAGCATGGATCTGCAGCAAGGAGAAACCACCAAGTATGAATCATGAGCTAAATACTACCACCATGACTTCAATAGAGCATGCTAGCTAATCGCTCGTACAGCAATATGTCAAAATGCATGGCTAGAATTACGTCAAACTCGCTCAGTGTCTAACATGATACTGTACAAACTGTATATTATGCACCAGTTAATGTACGTGTTGAACTCGTAAGCATCGTAAATATGAAAACGGAACACAGCACTTCAGAACATGACCTACTGCCTGCATAGAATTATTGGGCTGGAAACTATTTATGTTCGAGATCTCCCCCTATCTGTAAGCGCAGCCAATGACATTACACCTTATTGACGTCTGACTTGAACCAACCAATTAAAATACATAAACATTAAATACACATCTTTTCAGTGGCAAGTGGAACCATAAATAACCACGTTACACTGGTATGTTCGTGTCTCCGGCCATGATGAACTGCAATAACCTCACGACCTGGTTGGTCTTAACCTGTTTCCTCCCATGACTAATGAGGATAGAGGAAGCTAGTTAGAGATGACCTTTTGGCGCAATGCCCCAGTGAATATTGTTGATGGAGCACATTTTCACTGTCAAAAAGAAGATAACTCTGGACTAATGCTCAGTTTCTTACATTAACATTTAGGCTACATGCAGTTATTCACATGAAATGTGTAAATCCTAATGAATGAATGCATACCAGGGTTGGGGTCCATTCTGAATTAAGTTGCAAATTGCTCTGTAATTCCAATTAAATTATTGCATTTGAATATCATTGGAATTTAATTTGTTTTAAAGAAAGTAAAATTTATTTCAATGAAATCCAAATGGCTTATTTATTCTACATGTCACCAAATAAATGTTTATTTTGACATCATATATGGTCAGCAATACCATGTAGCTTAAGGTTGAAACGTTTCATTTTTAAAACTCAATTTAAACAGTGGTCTGGAAATGTTCTAAGATCATGTTGTGGGTTGTCTATAATAGTGAATAATTCCCTTAACGTTTTTAAATATCAGAAGATGAAACAGTCCCAGAATGCATTAGATCGAACAGTGCAGTATGCAAAGGAACAATCTAACATCTCTTGACAAAGAAGAATACCGTTTGACATCTTTGAGTTATAATCAAATTAATATTTGAAATGGTATGTGTATTTTTTGCATTAATAAGTGGCATATCCTTTCAATAAGATATTTGTCAAATGAATGAGACTTTCATGGTTCACGTCTCAGTTCAATTGGTTTAAATTAATAACATTTTACTTCAATTCAAATTTTCTGCATCCTGTGGGGTGTGGCCAATTCAAATTCATTGTCTGAATTTAATAACATTTATATTTAAATAATATAAATATATTAATGTAATTCAGAAATTCCAAATTTACCCCAACCCTGATGATACAGAAAATATTGGACTTAAACAGTTTTTTATCCTAACAACTGTCTACCTTACAGACCCCCAAGAGATTTGGATTCGAAAGCTTGTGTGACCATCGGAGAGAAGGTACCTCATCTAATTAATGTTCAGTTTGCTATCTCTTACTGTCTTTCACATTCTTACCTTTCGTCTACCACTATGTTCTTTCCCACACATGTTCCTTTGACAAAACCTTTATATAAAACTGAAGAACTTACATAAACATACGTTTTTACATCTGTGTATAGTTGTTCTAACCTCTGTATACTTTAGGTTGAGTTAGGTCTTCTGTCTGTGGTCTGGATGCAGAAAGCTGAAAGCTTGGCTCAATTAAGGGTCTGTGAGCCATAAAGAACGGCCTAGCAAACATGACCCAGATTGAACGCTTCTGATTGTAGGCAGACTGTGCTTTACTGCCTGACGAGCAGTAAAAATATTTATTTTAAACTCATCAAATAAGTGGAATTTTCCATTGGCAAAGATGGCAGGTTTTTTTGTCTTACAATATAGCCTGAAGTCAAAGTCAGGGCAGCAATTTATTTTTTGGTTCTTGTATGAAGTGTAAGAAAACAAAAATGGTCCCATGATTTACATAAACTATTCTTTCAGATGAAAAGGGGGATTTGTGATGTCTTTGGACTCAACCCATCAACCCCTTCGAAGAGACTATATACAGTATTTAGTGTTTCAATGTTCAAAGCTTTCCATGTTGATAAAAAACTTTGGTTGGAGTAGTTGTTTAAACAAAGACATAGCTCAGAGCCAAAGCAGCACTCTCAAACAAAGAATAAGAGATACTCCCAACTAAAATGACCCCGTATGTTGGTAGATTAGGATTTAGTGTTTCTTTTCGTGTTTGTCGCTCTCTGTTTCTGTTTGTTTGCACAAGATGAGGATTGGGTACCAAAAATACCAATGACCTCTTGTGACTCAATATATTTTTCCCTCTCTTTGTATTCAATGATTACTTCAAGTATGGGAGAAGTAAGGGAAGGGAGATATTTACCCAGTCTTGCTCTCTCTCATTACATCACCGTGTCACCCATTAATGTTTGAATCCAGCCTGACATGGCACTCTCCCCTGTCTGTCCTGTGCAGAACTTTGTGGTGAAGGCCGATGACTTAGAGCAGATCAACGAGCTGGGAAGAGGAGCGTATGGTGTGGTGGACAAGATGAGGCACAGGCCCAGTGGCTTGATCATGGCAGTGAAGGTATGTGAGATTTGATGATGTAATGGATGTTCACTTTCAGGAGATCTAGGTCAGGTTACTATAGCAAAAGCACTTATACAGGCAGCCTAATTCTGATCTTTTTTCCCACTGATTGGTATTTTGACCAATCATGTCAGTTATTTTGCCAATAATTGGGCAAAAGATCAGAATTTGGTGTGTAAACGCAGCCATAGTGACAGCTGTTGATGTAATAAGTTAGTTGGATGGATGGATGGATAGACTTGATTTATTGATTGATTTGATGTCCTTTCGCTCCCACCCTAGAGGATCCGTGCCACAGTGAACACCCAGGAACAGAAGAGACTGCTGATGGACCTGGACATCTCAATGAGGACAGTAGACTGCTTCTATACAGTCACCTTCTACGGCGCCCTCTTCAGAGAGGTAACTAGCTACTTTATAATAAAAATAATACTTCGATATTATAGGGTGTTTTTCTTAAACCCAAAGACGCTTTACAATAAACAGTCTATTTGTTTATTCAGTCCTCATACGTTTTTGCAATTGCAAAAGCTACTCTTTCTGGGGTTCTCCTACTGACTTAGTTTATTCCTATAAGGAACATAGGCTTCCTACAATGTCATTACAAATATGTCAGAGGACAGAGCCTTGTAGATATGCTGTTAAGTATATTGGCACCCTTGCAATTTCAAACGGAGTGCAATGAATCAGAATGTTCTGTTTTCTCTTTTTAAAACAGGCTATTTTTACCCTGTAAACAAATAAAAGAGGATTCCTCAAGGGTTCTATGGTAAGGGGGGTTGTTCTATGTGGAGCAATAATGACTCAATTAACCATTTGAGCCCTTTAATGGTTCTTTGCACTTCAGAAAAGCTTTCTTTCATCTTTGAGTTATAATTCAAATGTGTCTCATTTAGAATATTTTGAGGCTTGCATTGCTCACAGTTCTTTTTGTGCAACCATGAGTGTCATTCCAGTTGATATAATATCTGGTGTTATGTCATTACATGTTCAATTGTGGTCAGTTGTCTTGTGAATGTTTACTAAGTCAGTGGTTCTCAGTTCTCAATTCTTTCATCAGGGACCCCAGCTGTATTTATTTATTTATTTTATTTAACCTTTATTTAACTAGGCAAGTCAGTTAAGAACAAATTCTTATTTACAGTGATGGCCTAACCCTAACCCTAACCCGGTCGACACTGAGCCAATTGTGCGCCACCTATGGGACTCCCAATTACGGCTGATTGTGATACAACCTGTAATCGAACCAGGGTCTGTAGTGACACCTCTAGCACTGAGATGCAGTGCCTTAGACCGCTGCGCCACTCGGGAGCCTTGTGAATTTGTGAATTAACAAAATAATAATGCCTATGCAATTTTAACAATTAAATATGGCTAACTAGTATACAGTGAGGGGAAAAAAGTATTTGATCCCCTGCTGATTTTGTATGTTTGCCCACTGACAAAGAAATGATCAGTCTATAATTTTAATGGTAGGTTTATTTGAACAGTGAGAGACAGAATAACAACAAAAAAAATCCAGAAAAACGCATGTGAAAAATGTTATAAATTGATTTGCATTTTAATGAGGGAAATAAGTATTTGACCCCTCTGAAAAACATGACTTAGTACATGACTTAAAACCCTTGTTGGCAATCACAGAGTTCAGACATTTCTTGTAGTTGGCCACCAGATTTGCACACATCACAGGAGGGATTTTGTCCCACTCCTCTTTGCAGATCTTCTCCAAGTCATTAAGGTTTCGAGGCTGACGTTTGGCAACTCGAACCTTCAGCTAACTCCACAGATTTTCTATGGGATTAAGGTCTGGAGACTGGATAGGCCACTCCAGGACCTTAATGTGCTTCTTCTTGAGCCACTCCTTTGTTGCCTTTGCCGTGTGTTTTGGGTCATTTTCATACTGGAATACCCATCCACGACCCATTTTCAATGCCCTGGCTGAGGGAAGGAGGTTCTCACCCAAAATTTGACGGTACATGGCCCCGTCCATCGTCCCTTTGATGCGGTGAAGTTGTCCTGTCCCCTTAGCAGAAAAACACCCCCAAAGCATAATGTTTCCACCTCCATGTTTGACGGTGGGGATGGTGTTCTTGGGGTCATAGGCAGCATTCCTCCTCCTCCTCCAAACACGGTGAGTTGAGTTGATGCCAAAGAGATCCATTTTGGTCTCATCTGACCACAACACTTTCACCCAGTTGTCCTCTGAATCATTCAGATGTTCATTGGCAAACTTCAGACGGGCATGTATATGTGCTTTCTTGAGCAGGGGGACCTTGCGGGTGCTGCAAGATTTCAGTACTTCACGGCGTAGTGTGTTACCAATTGTTTTCTTGGTGACTATGGTCCCAGCTGCCTTGAGATCATTGACAAGATCCTCCCGTGTAGTTCTGGGCTGATTCCTCACTGTTCTCATGATCATTGCAACTCCACGAGGTGAGATCTTGCATGGAGCCCCAGGCCGAGGGAGATTGACAGTTCTTTTGTGTTTCTCCCATTTGCGAATAATCGCACCAACTGTTGTCACCTTCTCACCAAGCTGCTTGGCGATGGTCTTGTAGCCCATTCCGGCCTTGTGAAGGTCTACAATCTTGTCCCTGACATCCTTGGAGAGCTCTTTGGTCTTGGCCATGGTGGAGAGTTTGGAATCTGATTGATTGCTTCTGTGGACAGGTGTATTTTATACAGGTAACAAGCTGAGATTAGGAGCACTCCCTTTAAGAGTGTGCTCCTAATCTCAGCTCGTTACCTGTATAAAAGACACCTGGGAGCCAGAAATCTTTCTGATTGACAGGGGTTCAAATACTTATTTCCCTCATTAAAATGTAAATCTGTTTATAACATTTTTCACATGTGTTTTTCTGGATTTTTTTGTTGTTATTCTGTCTCTCACTGTTCAAATAAACCTATCATTAAAATTATAGACTGATAATATCTTTGTCAGTGGTCAAACGTACAAAATCAGCAGGGGATCAAATACTTTTTTTCCTCACTGTATATCCCTGTATGCTTCTCCAAAAGGTTATTTGTAGATTATTTGAGATTGAGAAAGGTTCTATAAAGAACCTTCCTCCATAAATGTTCTACAAAGAACCAGTAAAAATAGTTCTATAGGTCGTTATCAATAAAACGTCACAATACATTTCAGAGCGTTCCACATAGCTGCTGGGGGGGCAAGGAGACCTCCAGCTCCGCTAAAACCATTGGCAACTACGTGCCGTTTCAAAATGATTGTTAATTAAGTGTTATAACTATTTGGTTTTAATATCATTACCTCTTGAAGAGCATAGTCAGAATTACACATTTCCAATGATTCCACATTTAGCTCTGTCATCAGAGTTATACAGCAAGTAACTGTTTAGCTCTGTCATCAGAGTTATACAGCGTGTAACTGCATGCTTTTCATGTATTGTCAGATACGTGAGGCTATCCTATCCATTTAGAATGTAGCTAGCTAGCTAAGCGAACAATGTGGCATTTAGCTTGCTTCATCAGAGATTTGGCTTTTGGAAAGAGCTTGACATCGGCAAGTCCTCGTCCTGCTAAAGTTGTCAGTCGGACTAATGTCATCACCACTATAGATGACAAGCAAATCAAACAATATTTGGATGTAGCCCTCTAGTTTATCCCCTGAAAGTTAGCTTGTTAACTAGCCTTATTGACGTAATCTGTTTTTATCTAGCTAGCCAATTTGACGTGGTCAATCAATGTAGCCTATCGTGTCTGTCAGCAGCAATCGTGATTAAACACTCTTAAAAACAATGTTAGCTCTACTTATCACTATGTTTAGCCAACTACAACTTTTCTACCAGTAGCTTGCAAAGTAAACATTATCAGCTAACAGTAAATCGTCAAATGCGCCATTCTGCTGCTTGACAGCCTGAGCACACAAAGGATGGGAAATTATTTTATATCACTCAAATATCCAATTAATGGTGGCCGATATTGTGAGGCTACCCTCACGTATCTTAAATGAAATGATCAATTGATGTTTACTGATCATTAAAACCATGCAGTTACTTTCTGTATAACTAATGATAGAGCTAAATGTGCGCAATTGTTTTGCATGGAATAATCAGAAATGTGTAGTTCTGACTACGCTCTTCAAGAGGTGATGCTATTACAACCAAATAGTTAACATTAATTTAACAATCCCTTAAAAACAGCAGTTGTCAATGGTTTTAGCGTAGCTGGGGGTCTCCTTGCCCCCCAGCAGCCAAATTGAAAGCTCTGCACCGTAAGTGATGGTTTTATTGATAACAACCTATAGTGCCAATATAATTTTTTTTACCCCTTATTCCACATTAAAGTTGTGTTACAGCCTGAATTCAAAATGGATTCAATATATTTTTTTCTCACTCATCTACACACAATACCCCATAATGACAAAGTGAAAACATGTTTATAGATATTTTAGCAAATGTATTGAAAATGAAATACAGAAATCTAATTTACATAAGTATTTACAACCATGAGTCAATACTTTATAGGTGTGCACCTTTTGCACATCTGGATTGTACAATATTGACCCATTATTAAAATCATGCTCTGTCAAGTTGATTGATGATCATTCCAAGTCTTGCCGTCGATTTAAGTCAAAACTCTAACTAGGCCACTCAGGAAAATTCAATGTCGTCTTGGTAAGCAACTCCAGTGTAGATTTGGCCTTGTGTTTTAGGTTTTTGTCCTACTGAAAGGTGAAATCGTCTTCCAGTGTCTATTGGAAATAGTGCTGAGCGATTTAACCAACTTTTTGGGGTTATTAAACAACTAATTTAATGACGTCGGTTCAATGACTTGAATTCCATTTAGTTCCATTTTTGTGAGCCCGTTTCTATAAACAGAAATATGTGGGACACTGGGCTGAAGGGATTTGTAGTGATTCTTTCTTCATAATCAAAATGAAACCGAACTGACCTCACAAAGCACTAATCGCAGACTGAACCAGGTTTTTCCTCTTGGATTTTGCCTGTGTTTATAGCTGTATTCCTTTTTTTTTTTTTATAAAAAAAACTCTCTAGGCCTTGCCGATGACAAGCATACCGTAACATGATGCAGCCACCACCATGCTTGAAAATATGAAGAGTGGTACTCAGTAATGTGTTTGCCAATTTGTTTTTTCAGTATTTCATGTTTTGGATACGAAGAAATGTAATCTGTAATTTAGGTTAGTATTGTGGAAAAACTACAATGTTGTTGATCCATCCTCAGTTTTTCATATCACAACCATTAAACTCAAACCATTAAACTTAAAATCAACATTGGCCTCATGGTGAAATCCCTGAGCAGTTTCCTTCCTCTCTGGCAACTGAGTTAAGAAGGGCACCTGTATCTTTGTAGTGACTGGGTGTATTGATACACCATCCAAAGCCTAATTAATAACTTCAACATGCTCAAAGGGATATTCAGCATCTGATTTTGATATTTTTACGCATCTACCAATCTGTGCTCGGTTTGTGATGCATTGAAAAACCTCCCTGGTCTTTTTGGTTGAATCTCTGCTTGAAATTCACTGCTCGATTGAGGGACCTTACAGATTATTGCATGTGTGGGGTACAGAGATGGGGTAATCATTCAAAAATCATGTTAACCACTATTATTGAACACTGAATGAGTCCATGCAACTTATTATGCGATTTGTTAAGCACATTTTTACTCCTGAACTTATTTCGGCTTTCCATAACAAAGGGGTTGCATACTTATTGACTCAAGACATTTCAGCTTTTCACTTTTTATTAATTTCAAAAATTTTCAACGAACAAAATTCTGTTTCACATTGTGTGACACAAAATCTAAATTTAATCAATTTTAAATTCAGGCTGCAACACAACAAAATATAGAAAAAGTAAAGGCGTGTAAATACTTTCTGAAGGATCTGTATATAGCACCAAAAAGGGATATGCTATGGTTATTTGGCACTATATATAACCATTTTTTGTTAGTGTAGGCCCCTGCAACTTAGCACAAGTAGGATAAATTACACTTGCCAAGCATCAAATTAATTAGAATGTTGAATAATTTTGTCCAGAACATTTTTGACTTTGTGGTCAGTTGTAAATTAAACAAATACAAGTGTAAACCACATTTTTTTTTTTAAATGTAAACTTATTTTAAGTGTAACAGTGAATCGTGCTTCGGTGCCAATATATTTGACCGCATCTGTATGTTCATAGAGGCAGGTACTTAGTTACTAACTTAGTCCTCTTCCTATCTATATGGAACATAAGGCTTTCTACACTGCCATTACAGCCTTGATTTATACAATGACATTGTACTCTATGATGTGCTGCCATTCAGATCGGTACCATAGAGATGTGGGAGGGAATAGCCTTTCATGTTGTAGTCAACAACAAAAAAACAAATAAAGAATTCCAGATTTTTCCGTATGTAGTTACCTTCCTCCTGAAGAGAAAACAGCGTTCCACAGGATATCCCTCCGCAGCAGAGCACGTTGGAAAAAGCTCTTTCCTGTTAGTCGAACCGTGTGTCAGGAATGTGGTCCGACTGTTGTTTTTCCAATCCCTCCCTCAACCCCTCTCTCCATTTCTTTTTCTCTCTATCTCCAATCTCTCTATCCCTCTCCCCATCTATCCATCTCCCCCTTTCGACTCCCTCCACCCTCTCTCCACTTGTACATCATACTGTATCCTCCCCTATCTGAAAGATTGCCCCTTGTTATGTAATCAGGGTGATGTGTGGATCTGTATGGAGCTGATGGACACTTCTCTGGATAAATTCTACAAGCAGGTGATAGATAAAGGCATGACCATCCCCGAGGACATACTGGGAAAGATGGCCGTCTCGGTGAGTAAGACTAGGGCCCAATCCAAATCGTCCCCTGTGCCCTATGTACAATCATACTGGTAGAAGTTTCACCATATTGCTTATACCATCCAAATCCTCTCAGATCTCCACAAATGCATAGGGCATAGAGTTTGATGGGGATTTGGGATTATTTGGTAAAAGCATGCATTTTTTGTTGTTGTTCCATCTTTGAAATGCAATAGAAAGGCCATACATTGAGAATTCTAGGTGTAGTTTAGATGTTGTCCACAAGATGGCAGCAGTGTGTGCAGACTGATCCAGTGAAGAATTACATCACTACGCAATATGATGTATCAAGCCTGCCAGGGGTTTGCCCAAATGTACCGATTCGGGTCAATTTATAAATGTTGAAGTGCATAACTATAGAGAACATACAAAAATGCTATGGTAATAAACAATTAAAGATTACACACTTCCAGGAATGTCATACATGGTAATTAGCATCCCTACAGAACATACACTAACCTTCACACATCTAGATGGCTGGTCGGGGTGGGTGTGGAGCCAGAGACAGTAGTGGGGTCAAACTGTAGAACCCAGTTCCTACAGTTGAATATAAAAATGGATTTTATCAAACAAACCTATGCTACAATTTATCTCTGCAACCCTCAGGATGACAAATCAAAGCAATATTACTGAATTTAGGTACATTATTAACCTTCAGAGTTGAATGTATTTAACCAGTTTCTGTGATAATTGTTTTGTTGTGTTCTATCCTCGAATAATATTTTTTTTCTGTAATAGCTACTGTAAATTGGACATTGAGGACAGTAGAGGTTAATTCATACGAGTAGGACTAAAGTTATCAGTCAGCCTAGAGACCAAGATGAATAATACATGGGCTGGTTATGTGTAGGAATATACATTATATTATGAATGTATTGTTGTCAGATCAGTCAGTCTCTAGACCAAGAGGAATAGCCAATTACTGTACTTGGGTATACATGTATTTCTGCTGATGTGTCGGTGTTCTGTTCTTATGTTCTAATCTCCCTGGTTACAGGTAGTGAAGGCTCTGGAACATCTGCACAGTAACCTGTCAGTTATCCACCGAGGTAACATCACAGAGTTAAATAAAACGTTTTATATTAAAATATGTAATGTTACTGCCAAAAATAAAGGAAACACTTGAGTAAATGATGGATACAAAGTATGTTGTGGTTCCTGAGTTAATTAAGCAATTAACATCCCATTATGCTTAGGGTCACGTTTAAAGGGTGTGTGTATATGTGTGTCTCAGTCCCCAGATCTCAACCTAATTGAACACATATGGGAGATTCTGGAGCGGCGCTTTAGTCAACGTTTTCCACCACCATCATCAAAACACTAAATGATGGAACATCTCGTGGAAAAATGGTGTTGCATCCCTCCAATAGAGTTTCAGACACTTGTAGAATCTAGGCCATGGTGCATTGAAGATATTCTGGTGGCTTGTGGTGGCCCAATGCCCTAATAAGACACTATGTTGGTGTTTCCTTTATTTTGGCAGTTACCTGTATTATGCATCTCTATGGGGTACACCTTAAAACAGTTGGACTAGTGTCCATCCTTTAAAACCATGTCTCACCAAAGGTCAGAGAGTCTATTTCTTGTGTCTAAAACCTCAGTGTTCCAACCGTGAACTGATATGTGTCTGTTTCTGTATTAACATTGCATGTAGTAATTTAAGATGATTGCAGGTTACTAAAATAAAGTGAAAACTGCGCCTAGCCAGCGACCACAGTCCTGCTGCAACAGTGTTTTTTAGGGCAGTGTGTTTGAGACTGTTAACTGCTTCCCAGTTCTGTTACTGTGGCTAACTGACTCGGCAGATTAAATCAGTGATGACCCTGTTTCTCTTTCACTTCTGTCACACTCCTCTCTTTGTCCCTTCCATATCTCTCTTTCCTCCATCTCTTTTTCTCTCCTCTCTCTATATCCTTCCATCTCCTATTTTTATCCCCTCTCCCTCAGATGTGAAGCCATCAAACGTATTGATCAACACACAGGGCCAGGTGAAGATGTGTGACTTTGGGATCAGTGGTTACCTGGTGGACTCCATGGCCAAGACCATAGACGCCGGCTGCAAGCCCTACATGGCGGTGAGTGGGTGTGTGGTAGGAGAGGTTTAGGGGTTTTAAAATGTATACAAAATAGATGTCTACTCAGTAAAATCAAACTATAAAGGATTTAGGCTTAAAGATGCTTATGAGCCAAAGCGGGTCCCCAAAACTGTTGGACAGCTGTGTACAACGTCATCCATTTTCTATGATATGTCCTGCAAAAATGGTGTGAAAATAAATACATTTCCTACAATTCACATGACATGTTACGAATTCCAAATCATACAATATGTTACAATTAATTGTTTTACATTTAACCTTTAACCTATTTAACTAGGCAAGTCAGTTAAGAACAAATTCTTATTTACAATGACTGCCTACACCTGCCAAACCCGGACGACCCTGGGCCAATTAGGCGCCACCCTATGGGACTCCCAATCACGGACGGTTGTGATAGACTGGAATCGAACCAAGGTGTCTGTAGTGACACCTCAAGCACTGAGATTCAGTGCCTTAAGACCGCTGCGCCACTCGGGAGCCCAAATGCTGGCTCAGTGAATAACTGTTTACAGAACAGAGATATGATACATGATGTTCATGTTGAAGAATTATTGTACAAGTTTGACTGACCTGAGCTGAGTTGGCTGCTGAGTTGCTACAAGTCTCTATGTTATGTCATTAGCAATGCCCTTTAGAAACCGCAGTTAGCTTTTAACTGCTGTGTGCCCAAACAGTGAGCCTTTGATTGGCTGAGCAGTTTTTAGGGCCTGGTAGCACTCAGAGAACAGAATGGGCTGTGTGTGTTTGAGGTACAGATGATGGGGGGAGTTTGGGTTGTCTAGGACAACTAATGTTAGTTTGCGATACTAAAGTGATATTATCCGGGTCTCGTGGTGTGTGTGTGCGTGCGCGTGTGTGCCGTTCTGTCCCCCAGCCGGAGAGGATCAACCCAGAGATGAATCAGAAAGGCTACAACGTCAAGTCTGACATTTGGAGTTTAGGAATCACTATGGTGAGTCTCTATTCAAATGTTTACTTATGCAGATTATTAATTTATAATAAAAAAAAAAAAAATATGATTTTTACACCAGTAGGCCTATATTATATTATTTATGAATGCTACAGTAACCACAGATTAAATGTTTTATTTTAGTTTTCCTGAGTGACATGTTGTACATTGCTAATAATAGTCATAAGTGTTCAAATGTTATATTGAATTGAAACTAATTATTGTGCAAATAGAAAGTTTTTCATGTTCAAGAAAAGCCCTGCCTTCTTTCAGTGAGACATGATGACCCTCTACTGCTCTGCTCCAGGAGAGCTGTTAAATAAATAAATCTCTAATTTGCATGTCCTAAATTCTGTCACACCCAATAGCAGTTTGGTCTCAAAAGAATGTGATTATCCTCGAACTGCCTATGGTAGTTTTCAGAAATGTAATTGTCTAGGGCAGGGGCATTCAACTCTTAAACTCCGGAGACTGCTGTTTTTCTTTTCTACCTGATAATTAATTGCACCCGCCTGGTGTCCAAGGTCTAAATCAGTGCCGACTAGAGGAGAACAATGAAAAAACACAGTGGAACTGGATTCAAGGTCCGGAGTTGAGTTTGAGGGGTCTAATGTCACAAATCACCCAATTTCTGGCGTTTAACAACAAAGTCATGCCATTGCTTTGAACGTTCTAAAGCCACCCTCTACCGCTGACGCAATACTGGTGCCCTAAAGTCGTGATAATCCCAGTCATTCTGGACAGAGGCTAACGACTATAGTGCCTGGAAATACGAAATACTATTACATTGCTAAAGTAGTCAAATGTTTAGTAGGAAACAACTTTGCCAGCATTAACATTAATTTACTTTAGACATACGGCAATGTTGTCATTAGCTAGCAAAGTTCCTAAAAAAATAGCTAGAAATGCTATTGTTAGCTAGCTAAAATCAGGTGACCTCTCGATCTTAGCTAACTAGCTACCGTTATACTGCATCGAAAGTCAATCTGACGACATCAAAATGTCAAAAGGTTTTACTACAAAGGATTTGCCTCCCTTTGAATGGCATTGTATTTCCAAGCCACTGTAATGCACTTTTGATCAAATCTTCATCAGAGCTCATTGACGATGCATTGAGTAGAATGCTCAGATGGGCATCAGTCCAAAACAAACGTTCAAAATGATGTTGTGACGAAACATGCAACCCATGAATAGCCTGACCTCTAGCAGTGCCCTGTGATATCCTGTGCCCTGTCATATCTCATGCCCTGTCATGTCCTGTGCCCCCATCTTCAGATTGAGCTGGCCATCTTGCGGTTTCCTTATGACTCGTGGGGCACCCCCTTCCAGCAGCTGAAGCAGGTGGTGGAGGAACCATCCCCCCAGCTTCCTGCTGAACAGTTCTCCCCTGAGTTTGTTGACTTCACCTCCCTGTGGTATGTTCTCCTCTCCTGTAAAGCTAGCCTGGTCTCAGATCTGTTTGGGCTGTATTTCCACGTCTATGGTCGTTGTTATGTTTGTCATGACAGCGACAATTGGAGTTGGCAAGACATCAGAAGCAGATCTGGGACCAGGCTTACCTGTAAATAATTTAGGCCCTACAAAAGTGTTGTCAATGTCAGTTATGTCAGTATTTTCTTTCTGTACTTTGCCTCATCTAATTCCACTCAAGGTCTTGGCTATTGTATGAGTCCTACTTGAGCGCTTGCTGGATTGAGACTCACAAGTGAATTTCTCTTGACAATTTTTCCAGTTGTTGTAATAGCCACAAGCACTTTATGACCAGGACAGAATGTGATGCATGTGCCTGGGTTCCAGAGACTAGGCTACCCTCTGTGGAATGTGTCTAAATATGCATTCTCACCAGCCTGTTATGTCTACCGTGCACTGTTAGGTCTCCACACCAAATATTGAATACCTACTCATTCCGTTTTTCCCTTCCCACAACCCTAAAAGGTTTTACAATTGTTTTACATGTAGGCCTACAGTACAGAAGATAAATTACATTTTTCCCACCATTTCCCACGAAACATGCAACCCATGAATAGCCTTGCTAATAAAACCTTGCTAATGGGTCATCCTGGTCTGTTGTGTTGTACAATGCAGGCCCTAGTTTTTCAGTTTTATGGCTGTCCGAAAAGGGGTACCTATTACCTACAGCAGGGATGAGCAACTTTGATCTGGGTGTGGCCACAAAAAAAATCTGATCTCATCATGAGGGGCCGGCCCTAGCCTTTTGGGAGCCCCCTTCGTAGGCGAGCAAAACATTTTAGCAGCCTAAAATGATCAGTAATTTGACCATGATTACTAGAAGTTCAGTTAGCTGGCTAGATGAATTTACCAATCTGTGGGGTTTTTACCCGGTGACAGTTCCATGTCCGCTTGCAGCTGATTCAATCATTGTCTGCCTGGAGTGGAGTGGGAGACACATTTTCCAGATATGAGACATCTAACTGTATCTCTATATGAATCATAGACATTGCAGTTGTAATCCTTTATCTCATTGCTCTTTTCATTCCCAGCTTAAAGAAAAATTCCAAAGAGCGGCCAAACTACCCAGAACTCATGGTGAGTGTGTTTTGAACTTTGTGGATGTCCTATTATTTAGTTACACACTTTATTTTCAACTCTAAGGAATGCTCAATACGAAGTGAATGTGACCTCTTCCATTACTATCAGTTGACCACTAGATGGCAGACTTAGTCCAGTAATTTCTTATGTTTTGTAATAATCTCCCCACTTAATTTATATCCAATCAATGCTATTGATTATTTATCAAACTTTTGTTGAGTATATTATTTTTTATACTTTGTTTGATTTTGCATGAATCACTTAAATTGTCTCTTCTCTCATTTATTTTCTTATCTTTTCTTCTCTTCATCCCAGCAACATCCCTTTTTCATCTCCCACGAATCCAAAGAGACTGACGTGGCTTGCTTTGTCAAGGTCATCCTCGGGGACTGATGAGCAGCCCCGCGCCCTGATCTAAGACAACGCTCTGACAAATTGCCACAGGGGGATGCGGGCTTCCAAAAAAAAGCACCAATCGCAACCCTGTTACCTGCGGGACTCCACCGCCTCCCCAGTTCCCGACCCCTCCCTCTGGCACAGATGCAAATGGACAGTAGAGGAACTCCGAGGAGATGAATGAGGAGAATGATGCCCAAACATGTTGGAAGAAGGAGGAGTTAACCTTAAGGCTCTCACATTTTAGATATGTGCAGTGAGGCAACGTGCAAATTACTGTCGTTTTGAGGATTGGAGGGCCGGGCCATGTGTAATCTGGATTAATTTAACTGTATGAAATGCAACTCCCGCCGACTATCTAATTTTGTCCCACCCTTGTTACTGTACTAGACCCACTGCTCAAACAGTGATTTGGTTGTTGGATGTTAGTGAATTTAGGAACATGTGGCTTATGCCCTGTGCTATTGGTCAATCTCAACACAGTTTTAAAAACAACTAAAAGTGATAAATATACATATGTATAATCTAAATGTTTGTATTATACTCAAAGCAAGTTGCATTGGTTTACTAATAGACTGCACATGTACAGAACATATCTACTATATAATGAGTGGGTTTTCAGTCCCCTTAGATAAACAGATAGTTACAGAGAGATTCAGATTCTATGACTGTCCAATGGTTGAGTTGTAGACAGGCTGGAGACCTCAGTCAGAACTGCAATGGGTTCTTCAAAGTTACTGCAGTTTGCTCTCAACTGCTCTCTCATGTTGTGGGCTGTGTGTTTGGGTGGGTGGGTGGAAGCCTTCCATGCATGTGTTGTGTGTAAAGTGACGTATATGTGGGCGACGTCGTTGTCAGTTGTGAGAGGGGTGCATCTAATCCTTCCTAGTCACTTCCTGAATATTCTTCTGTTCAACTCAAATAGAACTCTAGATAAGTTATACAGTTATTATTATTTTAAAGATATATGGCTTATATTTATTTATACTGAAGAGATACAGTATACTGCAGTGTGCTTATTTATTAACTGCTGTTTTCCCTTTGAAAATTTTACATTAACAATAGAGAACTTTCTTATTTTACTGTTTGTGTGTATTTGTTGTGTGTCGCACTTGACAGGTAATGCTTTACTAAAACAGTTACTCATAACGCAAGCCTTATACACTGACTATACATTAAGGACACCTGCTCTTTCCATGACATAGCTTTCACCTGGTCCGTCTATGATCCCTTATTGATGCCATTTGTTAAATCCACTTCAATCAGTGTAGATGAGACATGGATTGTGTATGTGTTCCATTCAGAGGGTGAATGGGCAAGACAAAAGGTTTAAGTGCCTTTGAACGGGTTATGGTAGTAGGTGCCCGGGGGTGCACCGGTGTGTCAAGAAATGCAATGCTGCTGGGTTTTTCACGCTCATAAGTTTCCTGTGTGTATTAAGAATGCCCCCCAAAGGCTATCCAGCCAACTTGACACCTTGTACAGTCCATGACCCGGCGAATTGAGGCAGTTCTGAAAGGGGGGGTGCAACTCAATATTAGGAAAATGTTCCTAATGTTTGGTATACAGCAGGTATGTGCTGCTATAAAAAGTCAGAAAACAAAAGAAGAAATCTTGACAGTTAAAGAGATGTACTGTATTGGTGGTCTTCTCTCAGCATTTGTCCCTTTTTTTTCTGGGTAATTTCTGAACAGTATTTAGGGGACCCCTTTTGGCTCAAGCGCACCACAAGAAGCAAACATAACGTATAGTCTCTTTTGTGCAGTGTCACCGCCTCCACATTTCTCTACATTATCAAATGTACTATACCGGCTTAAACACTGCAGGATTATATAGATTCATCATTAGCTTGCATAGGTTACATAATTAAAGTTTTCTGCGCTTAACCTCACCAAAACCTAGGCTACTTAATAACTAACAGGATCAGCCCCACCACATTTTATATATCATCAAATGTACTGTGCCTTCAGAATGTATTCACTCCCCTTGACGTGTTACAGCTTGAATTTAAAATGGATTGAGTTAAGATTTTTTTGTAACTGGTTCCCAAATTTGTACAAATTAAAAGCTGAAATGTCTTGTCAATAAGTATTCAACCCTTTGTTATGGCAAGCCTGCATAAGTTCAGGAGTAAAAATGTGCTTAATTTTGTTTTTACTCACACTGTGTGCAATAGTAGCGTTTAACATTATTTTTAATGGCGATCATCTCTGTACTCCACATATACAATTATCTGTAAGGTCCCTCAGTCGAACAAAGAATTTCAAACACATTCAGCCACAAAGACCAGGAAGGTTTTCCAATGCCTAGCAAGGAACACACCTATTGGTAGATGGGTAAACATTTTAAATAGCAGACATTGAATATCCCTTTGAGCATGGTGAAGTTATTAATGACACTTTGGATGGTCTATCAATACACCCAGGTACTACAAAGATACAGATGTCCTTCCTAACTCAGTTGCCGGAGAGAAAGGAAACTGCTCAGTGATTTCACTATAAGGGCAATGGACTTTAAAACAGTTACATAGTTTACTGAATGTGAAAGGAGAAAATTGAGGATCAACAACATTGTAGTTACTCCACAATACTAACCTAATTGACTGAGTGAAAAGAGGGAAGCCTGTACAGAATAAAATTATTCAAAAACATGCATCCTGTTTGCAACAAGGCACTAAAATAATACGGCAAAAAAATGTGGCAAAACAATGAACTTTTTGTCCTGAAAATAAATTATATTTGGGGCAAATCCAGTACAAAACTTTACTGAGTACCACTCTCCATATTTTCAAGCATAGTGGTGACTACATCAGGTTATGGGTGTGCTTGTAATCATTAAGGACTGGGGTGTTTTTCAGGATCTTAAAGGGAGTGCTCCTAATCTCAGTTTGTTACCTGTATAAAAGACACCTGTCCACAGAAGCAATCAATCAGATTCTAAACTCTCCACCATGGCCAAGACCAAAGAGCTCTCCAAGGATGTCAGGGACAAGATTGTAGACCTTCACAAGGCCGGAATGGGCTACAAGACCATCGCCAAGCAGCTTGGTGAGAAGGTGACAACAGTTGGTGTGATTATTCGCAAATGGGAGAAACACAAAAGAACTGTCAATCTCCCTCGGCCTGGGGCTCCATGCAAGATCTCACCTCGTTGAGTTGCAATGATCATGAGAACGGTGAGGAATCAGCCCAGAACTACACGGGAGGATCTTGTCAATGATCTCAAGGCAGCTGGGACCATAGTCACCAAGAAAACAATTGGTAACACACCACGCCGTGAAGTACTGAAATCTTGCAGCACCCGCAAGGTCCCCCTGCTCAAGAAAGCACATATACATGCCCGTCTGAAGTTTGCCAATGAACATCTGAATGATTCAGAGGACAACTGGGTGAAAGTGTTGTGGTCAGATGAGACCAAAATGGATCTCTTTGGCATCAACTCAACTCACCGTGTTTGGAGGAGGAGGAGGAATGCTGCCTATGACCCCAAGAACACCATCCCCACCGTCAAACATGGAGGTGGAAACATTATGCTTTGGGGGTGTTTTTCTGCTAAGGGGACAGGACAACTTCACCGCATCAAAGGGACGATGGACGGGGCCATGTACCATCAAATCTTGTGTGAGAACCTCCTTCCATCAGCCAGGGCATTGAAAATGGGTCGTGGATGGGTATTCCAGCATGACAATGACCCAAAACACACGGCCAAGGCAACAAAGGAGTGGCTCAAGAAGAAGCACATTAAGGTCCTGGAGTGGCCTAGCCAGTCTCCAGACCTTAATCCCATAGAAAATCTGTGCAGGGAGCTGAAGGTTCGAGTTGCCAAACGTCAGCCTCGAAACCTTAATGACTTGGAGAAGATCTGCAAAGAGGAGTGGGACAAAATCCCTCCTGAGATGTGTGCAAACCTGGTGGCCAACTACCAGAAACGTCTGACCTCTGTGATTGCCAACAAGGGTTTTGCCACCAAGTACTAAGTCATGTTTTGCAGAGGGGTCAAATACTTATTTCCCTCATTAAAATGCAATTCAATTCATAACATTTTTCACATGCGTTTTTCTGGATTTCTTTTGTTGTTATTCTGTCTCTCACTGTTGAAATAAACCTACCATTAAAATTATAGACTGATCATTTCTTTGTCAGTGGGCAAACGTATACATTTGCTAAAATGTATACATATGTTTCCACTTTGTCATTATGGAGTACTGTGTGTAGTTTTGTGAAAACAAATTAATAATCCATTTTGAATTCATGCTGTAACACATTAATAGCCTACATCAATGCAATTGAAAATCACATGCTTTTAAAACTCACCTCACTGTGATCGATCAATTTGAAAAAAGAAGTTCAACAGAATGTGGAATAAGTCAAGGGGTATGAATAGTTTCTGAAGGCACTGTACCTACTTGGACTGCAGTGTCATTAACTCGCCACTTGCTTGCATAAATTGCAAATGTAGCCGTTAAAGAATTTACCCTCTCAATTGAATGCATGCAACTGAAATGTGTCTGCCATAATCAACATCCACAGCACCCAGGGAACAGTGGGTTAACTGCCTTGCTCAGAACAGATTTTTAAGTCTGACGTTCATTAGTGGTTTTATGCTGTAGCAAAAAACCATACAACTCATTTACATGAGATTTCAAATACGTTTCAACAGCATTTCTGAAACTCTAGTCTAGTTTGACGGAAGCCTTGGTTGTTGCATTTTGTTCTTGTGGTGGCTGATATTGTATAGTAGGTCAATGTCCATTACTGTTGTGCTGCTTTCGTAGAGTGACTGGCAGGATGGATGAAGCTTTTGAGTCTCTCTCTCTGCTATTATGCAAGTACTGTCATGTTGCCATCAATAGGAAAACTTGAAAGGTTATGATCCAGCAGAATGGAAAGGCAGGGTATTACTATAGCTGTTGTGGTAACCGTATTACCGCCACACCGGCAGTCACGAGTTATGACCACAGTGAAATTCCATGTCACCATTGAGTCACAGTAATCTCTTCTTATGCACTCTGGACATGCGTTGGTAGTAGCCAATTTGTTAACCACGCTAAGGGCCTGGTATTTAGCACTCTGTTGTCCCTCTAACCCAGAGGTGTCAAACTCATTCCATGGAGGGCCTAGTGTTTGCTGGTTTTGGTTTTTCCTTTCAGTTAAGACCTAGACAACCACGTGAGGGGAATTCCTTACTTCCTTACTGCAAATGCAATCGAAAATCACATCAAATAACATTTTCGAATCAAATTGTATTTGTCACATGTGCCGAATACAACAGTGACATGCTTACTTACAAGCCCTTAACCAACAATGCAGTTTTAAAATACCTATTATTATTATTTTTTTTTAAGTACGAGATAGGAATAACAAATAATTAAAGAGCAACAGTAAATAACAATAGTTGGGCTATATACAGGGGTACTGGTACAGAGTCAATGTGCGGGGTAACTGGTGTCGAGGTAATTTAGGTAATTATGTACATTTAGGTAGATCAAACACATCATCAAAATTGTATCATGCTTTTAAAACTCACCTCACTGTGATCAATCAATTTGAAGAAAGAAGTTCAACAACAGGTTGAAACTGAGTGGAAAACATGGTTGTTGTGGATGTTGTTTCAAAACCTAACACAACTAAATGGAGAAAGCTTTCTAAGGTGATGATTAATTCAAAACACCCCTACTATTGGAGCTTATGCATACGCATAGGCCTATATATGAACCCAAGTCCGGGAGAAAAAAAAACTGTTTCATTGGACTGATTGATTGTGCAGGGCGGCTTACATTTAGCCTACAATTATAGTGAATTTGATTTTGAGTGGCCTTTTCATAATTAATAGGCTGATACATCGCTTTAGTTGCAGAATATCTCACTACTGTATGTTTCCATCTCCTCCTTTCTCTTCTTCATTACTTTCTCGAGCGCACAGAGTGGCTGTCAAAAATGTTATGAAGTATGTTACTATCAATATTCCATAACAGATTTCACTTGGTTTCCCAAATCAAGCACTAGGTAGCTGCAGGAACAGGGTTGGAGAGCTCATGGCACACAGAGTTTGGGCGGAATATCACCTGCCGTGTAGCGAGAGGCTGCATCAAACAGTGCTTGATGCGTGGAATTAAATATGTGTTCTTATAAGCCCAGACATGTCTGTATTAAAAACTCAAAACAACGTTTTAGATGAGAATAGACTATTGGTCTGAAGCCGAAAAAGAAAGGAAATTCACATGAGCACCACAATGCCTAATCCACCCATGCTCTACCAAGGTTTTCCAGCACACATCTTTGACATAATACAGTAGCTATGTTTCCCCTGCCCCTGTTCCTGCCCATTTGATAATGGGCCATTCTAAACGAATATGACATTTTAGATTGAAGATAGTCTGGTAAGTGGAAATATGATCACTTGATGATAGAACAGGGTGTGCAGCCTGACTTGTGACTTTCTCAAATCATCAATAGCCTATAGTCACATCATGCAGGCCATATATACTTTGATTTCTAAAGTTTCCAAAATAACTCTAAATCTAGCATATATGACCTGTTTAAAATGATCACTTTTACGTTGAAAAAAGCCACTTCGTATGCGCACTCGCATATAAAATCATATAATTTAAAAAAAAGGCACAGGATTTATAAGCATATCTTGTCTGCTAAATTAACTATCCTATAGTCTATGGCATGGCGCATAGCCAGATAACATACAGTAGGCCAACTCATAATCCATTCTTCTGAAATACATTTTCTTCATAACATAATGCATCTTTAGACCTGCCTAAAATAAATAATGGATGTATTGTGATGGTGTAAATGAAATAGATTTATTTTACATTTTTAAATGTAGATGTTCCAAGGGTGCGCAACAGCAACTTGTATGTGTGGAGACCTGGATATGCTAAACGTGTTTATGTTAATTAACGGTCAATTACCGTGAGACCGACAGTAATTTGTATGACAGTAATCGGCTGACAAAATTTCATGACAGCAACAGCCCTAGGTATTATCGCATTTCAATAATGAAATACACAGTTCTCTGTCAACACATTGTTGTCAGTTTGTGCTTTTGTGTGTGTCCTGCTTTTGAAACTTCCATTTTCCTTTAAGCAAAATAGTTATATTATTTAAAATGTTGCTTAACGAGATTACAAAGATACAGAATTACAAACTGCATACATTCAAACCTGTATTCCTGTCTTAAAGACCCAGACATGTTGTAAATTAGTGTTAAAGGCAGCTGTGTTAATGAAGTGTTAGGGCAGCTGTGTTCTCTGTGCCACCACTTTTCTCTTTTGTCTTATTGTGAAGTAGAGTGTTCTCTTCTATAAACTATACAAACATCCATGCATTGGGGTCAGCCATGGGCTATAAAACCTTTCCTGTCCTTCGTATCTGTTGCTGCACCTTTCTTTCAGCTCTCAAAATGTTCCGATAACTTCTTCATTGAGGAAAATGTACTTACTACGATTGTGAAATGTGGTTGTCTCGCCTAACTATTTTAAGATGAATGAACTAACTGTAGGTCGCACTGCATAAGAGCATCTGCTAAATGACTAAAATGTAAATGTCTCGCTACAATCAGACTCCATACCTTTCATTACCAGACCCTCTGCATCCCACAGTAGTGGACCTACTGTCCTTCGCCGCTTGGCATGACAGGTACTGTACAGTACGTGCTGTGCCTTTAACAGACATGATTGCTAGAGGCTGCTCACCCACAATGTGGCACTGATTTTATTTTCACTATTTGCTCTTTTGACCAATCAGCTCTGAAAAAGATCTGATGTGATTGGTCAAATACAAATTTGTGGAAAAAATATCAGAATTGGGCTGCCCGGTGTAAACACAGCCTATGTGTGTCCAGTAATCTCTCCCCATCTCCTCCAATTCTGAAATAGTCCCATCATTCCAGCTTGCTATTTCTTTTAAGTATAGCTTCTAACTCTAAACGCACGCACACACACACACTCCCTATTTCTCTCATTAACACACACACTGTAACCACTGTGAGTCTTGTGACCACCCACTGATATCCTGGCCCGGCCCCTTTGGCTGCATTTAGACAGGCAACCCAATTCTGATCTTTTTTCCACTAATTGGTCTTTTGACCAATCACATCAGATCTTTTCACTTTTAGAGCTGATCTGATTGTTCAATAGACCAATTGGTAGAAAAAAAGATCAGAATTGGGCTGCCGGTCTAAACGCAGCTTAATAGGCCCAGTCTCCTCTCTATTCATCACACACACCCTCATTATCACTCTGATTAAATTAACCAGTGGGTCATAGAGCTAGTTTGTAAAGCCAGGGAACACCTGAGTTCAGGCTGAGGACAGGAAATCTAAGTCGGGACATTTTGTCTGTGCCCACCTATTATTTTGTGATAGACTCTTACCATCAAATCAAACAGCTGGCCAGCGCCCACGCAGGATGGGGAAAATTTGGTTCTGTGCCAAGATTAGTGCCCTGATTCGGTGATTAAGAGCTTGTAGTAGAACACAGGCAGTTAGAAATTACGTCCCCGTCTGTTAGTCTCTTTTACAGTGGCGATTTTAGAATGTAAATCTTGGTGGGGCAAACAGAGCCAGGAAAGCCACTACACAACACAACACTAAAGAATACATTAATTGCACTATAACAATGACAAATGGTGGCCACAAACTATTAGGGCCTACATAAAGCTGTCCCAACAGCAGAGCTTTCTTAAACTGAAGATGGACAATGGAATGAATCCTTACCACTGCTACACCTGGCTATCAGCGCAGCCTTGTCTGGTGGCGAAACAGTTAATTCAGCCTCATTTACTCCCTTTCAAAAAACACATAACTGATATGGCTGACTTGCTTAAACAAATGTGGTTTCTACTGACCAATTGAGATGTACAAACTATTGCATATTTCATTTGTATTTTATTTCACCTTTTATTTAACCAGATAGGCTAGTTGAGAACAAGTTCAACCTGGCCAAGATAAAGCGAAGCAGTGCGACACAAACAACAACACAGTTACACATGGAATAAACAAACATGCAGTCAATAATACAATAGAAAAAGTCTATATACAGTGTGTGCAAATGAGGTAAGACAAGGGAGGTAAGGCAATAAATAGGCCATAGTGGCGAAATAATTACAGTATAGCAATTAAACACGAGTGATAGATGTGCAGAAGATGAATGTGCAAGTAGAGATACTGGGGTGCAAAGGAGAAAAATAAATAAATAACAGTATGGGGATGAGGTAGTTAGATGGGCTATGTACAGGTGCAGTGATCTGTGAGCTGCTCTGACAGCTGATGCTTAAAGTTAGTGAGGGAGATATGAGTCTCCAGCTTCAGCGATTTTTGCAGTTTGTTCCAATCATTGGCAGCAAAGAACTGTAAGGAAAGGCGGCCATAGGAGGAATTGGCGTTGGGGGTGACCAGTGAAATATACCTGCTGGAGCGCGTGCTACGGGTGAGTGCTGCTATGGTGACCAGTGAGCTGAGATAAGGCGGGGCTTTACCTAGCAAAGACTTAGATGACCTGGAGGCGGTGGGTTTGGCGACGAATATGAAGCAAGGGCCGGCCAACGAGAGCATACAGGTCGCAGTGGTGGGTAGTATATGGGGCTTTGGTGACAAAACTGATGGCACTGTGGCAGGTAGCCTAGTGGTTAGAGCGTTGGACTTGTAACTGGAGGGTTGCAAGTTCGAAATCCCCGAGCTGACAAGGTAAAAATCTGTCGTTATGCCCCCACTGTTCCCCGGGCGCCGAAGACGTGGATGTCGATCAAGGCAGCCCCCCGCACCTCTCAGAGGGGTTGGGTTAAATGCGGAAGACACATTTCAGTTGAAGGCATTCGGCTGTACAACTGACTAATAATGGTGACTTTGACTTTAGACTGCATCCAATTTGCTGAGTAGAATGTTGGAGGCTATTTTGTAAATGGCATCGCCGAAGTCGAGGACGGTAGGCTAGTCAGTTTTACGAGGGTATGTTTCGCAGCCAGAGTGAAGGATGCTTTGTTGCGAAATAGGAAGCTGATTCTAGATTTAATTTTGGATTGGGAGGTGCTTAATGTGAGTCTGGAAGGAGAGTTTACAGTCTAACCAGACATCTAGGTATTTGTAGTTGTCCACATATTCTAATTCAGAACCGTCCAGAGTAGTGATGCTGGACGGGCGGGCAGGTGCGGGCAGCGATCGGTTGAAGAGCATGCATTTAGTTTTACTTGCATTTAAGAGCAGTTGGAGGCCACGGAAGGAGAGTTGTATGGCATTGAAGCTCGTCTGGAGTTTTATTTTTTATTTTTTTTATTTAACCAGGTAGGCTAGTTGTGAACAAGTTCTCATTTACAACTGCGACCTGGCCAAGATAAAGCAAAGCAGTGCGACACAAACAACACAGAGTTACACATGGAATAAACAAGTGTACAGTCAATAACACAATAGAAAAAAAAAGAAAGTCTATATGCAGTGTGTGCAAATGGCGTGAGGAGGTAAGGCAATAAATAGGCCATATTTGCAAGTAATTACAATTTAGCAAATTAACACTGGAATGATAGATGTGCAGATGATGATGTGCAAGTAGAAATATTAGTGTGCAAAAGAGCAGAAAAGTAAATAAAAACAATATGGGGATAAGTTAGGTAGATTGGATGGACTATTCACAGATGGGCTATGTACAGCTGGAGCGATCGATCACCCTGAACTCTGTCTGAGAAGTAGTTGGTGAACCAGGCGAGGCAGTCATTTGAGAAACCAAGGCTGTTGAGTCTGCCGATAAGAATGCGGCGATTGACAGAGTCGAAAGCCTTGGCCAGGTCGATGAAGATGGCTGCACAGTACAATATTTTATTGATGGCGGTTATGATATCGGTTAGTACCTTGAGCGTGGCTGAGGTGCACCCGTGACCAGCTCGGAAACCGGAATGCACAGCGGAGAAGGTACAGTGGGATTCGCAATGGTCAGTGATCTGTTCATTAACTTGGCTTTCGAATACTTTAGAAAGACAGGGTAGGATAGATATAGGTCTGTTTGGGTCTAGAGTGTCTTTCATTTTGAAGAGGGGGATGACTGCGGCAGCTTTCCAATCTTTGGTGATCTCAGACAATACGAAAGAGAGGTTGAACAGGCTAGTAATAGGGGTTGCAACAATTTTGGTGGATAATTTTAGAAAGAGAGGGTCCAGATTGTCTAGCCTAGCTGATTTGTAGGTTTGTAGGTCCAGGTTTTGCAGCTCTTTCAGAACATCAGCTATCTGGATTTGGGAGAAATGGGGGAGGCTTTGGCAAGTTGCTGTGGGGGGTGCAGGGCTGTTGACCGGGGTAGGGGTAGCCAGGTGGAAAGCATAGCCAGCCGTAGAAAAATGCTTATTGAAATTCTCAATTATCGTGGATTTATCGGTGGTGACAGTTTTTCCTAGCCTCAGTGCAGTGGGCAGCTGGGAGGAGGTGCTCTTATTCTCCATGGACTTTACAGTGTCCCAGAACTTTTTGGAGTTTGTGCTACAGGATGCACATTTCTGTTTGAAAAAGCTAGCTTTTGCTTTCCTAACTGTGTATTTTGGTTGCTAACTTCCCTGAAAAGTTGCATATCGTGGGGGCTATTTGATGCTAATGGAGTACACCACAGGATGTTTTTGTGCTGGTCAAAGTCAAAGTCACCATTATTAGTCAGTTGTACAACCGAATGCCTTCAACCTAAATGTTTCTTCCGCATTTAACCCAACCCCTCTGAATCAGAGAGGTGCGGGGGGCTGCCTTAATCGACATCCACGTCTTCGGCGCCCAGGGAACAGTGGGTTAACTGCCTTGTTCAGGGGCAGAACGACAGATTTTTTCCTTGTCAGCTCAGGGATTCGAACTTGCAACCCTCCGGTTACAAGTCCAACGCTCTAACCACTAGGCTACCTGCCGCCCCTGGTCAAGGGCAGTCAGGTCTGGAGTGAACCAGGGGCTATATCTGTTCCTGGTTCAAGTTTTTTTGAATGGGACATGCTTATTTAATTAAGATGGTGATGAAAGCACTTTAAAATAATAACCAGGCATCCTCTACTGATGGAATGAGGTCAATATCCTTCCAGGATACCTGGGCCAGGTCGATTAGAAAGGCCTAATCGCTGAAGTGTTTTAGGGAGCGTTTGACAGTGATGAGGGATGGTCGTTTGACCGCAGACCCATTACGGATGCAGGCAATGAGGCAGTGATCACTGAGATCCTGGTTGAAGACAGCAGAGGTGTATTTGAAGGGCAGGTTGGTTAGGATGATATCTATGTGGGTGCCCGTATTTACGGATTTGGGGTTGTACCTGGTAGGTTCATTGATAATTTGTGTGAGATTCAGGGCATCAAGCTTAGATTGTAGGATGGCCGGGGTATTAAGCATGTCCCAGTTTAAGTCACCTAACAGCACAGGCTCTGAAGATAGATGGGGGGCAATCAATTTGCATATGGTGTCCAGGGCACAGCTGGGGGCAGAAGGTGGTCTATAGCAAGCGGCAACGGTGAGAGACTTGTTTCTGGAAAGGTGGATAAGGGAACAATGAGCGGATATGAGGCACTCAGTAATTTCAATTAACACATAAATGAGCAAGCTAGGATGGTTGTAGTCAATATAATATTTGTTTCACCACTTTTGAAATGTACAGCAACAGAATTCAGAACATGGGCTGGTCTTTTTCTCCCTGTACACCAAGTCAGAATCATAGGATAAATAAAGGTGGCATATAAGCAGACAATGAAAGCTCTTAAAATATTTTATGATTACATTTCTCTAAAACAGGCTATAGGCTACATGTGCACCACCAAGTAAGAACAGTAGGCTAAGTTATGAGGGGGAAAGGGACCAAATAATTAGGGTGAGGCACATGGGCTACTAACAGCTTACTAAACAACATTAACTTAGTATTACTTTCTTAGCTACAATATACATATCTCCCTGGCATATTACAGCATTTATGCAGCAGCATACAATACATTTGGACCTTGTTGTGCTGTGCTCACTTGAACAGGAAGGTAGCGTGACGGTCCTTCTTGTGGACAGATTTTGTCATCAAACTTTGTCATCAAAGTCTGGCATTCTCTGGATTTATAGTGCTTTCAAAACAACTGGGAACTTGGGCAAAAAAACTAGGTTGAATCATGATGCTAGTGATCTTCAGTTCTGATCTCTAGAAAGAGTCCAGAGTTGGAATTCCGAGTTGGTTAAACGTTCAAAACATATTTTGACAGTCGGAGCTAGTTTTTTTTCAGTTCTCAGTTGTTTTGAAGTCTGAGATTTCCCAGTTCCAAGTTTCCAATTGTTTTGAACGGGGCAGAAGTCATGATGGGATTGACAGCATGGGAAATGTATTCAACTTTTTCTGGCCCATGGTGTGTTGCGAGTAAATGTTTATCCTTTTAAGCTTGGAAAAGAAACCCTTAAACCCAGACTTGGACCACACACCCACTCCACTGAATAGCAGGCTAGTGATTGCTTTGCAAAGCTTGCAGTTAGCCACTGATTCCTTCCAAACTTCTCATTGTTGAATTTGCAATTTCCAACGTGTTGTGTAAAGTTTATGTCCAATTGCCGATGAGGATGACTGCTTTCAAGCTTGCTAGCTAAGATTTTGAAAGTATGATGTTGACCTGATCAACCCAATCAAAGTTATGGTAGATATAACGTGATTTGATGTCATGTTTTCTGTGGAGAATGACATTGAGACTTCTTGGATGGGTACTTCTCATGTAAATCTATGGCAGCACCTGGGGGGCTTACATTTTTGTGCTCTCACCATAGATTTTTCAGTGACGTAGTGTCCCCATGAGTGACAGAACACTGAGCCAATCACGGCGCACCTAGAGAACATTACAAACCCATACGCTTCGTATTGTCCACTGGCTACCCCACCACCACAGAAAACACTGAGCTAGGCTGAAACACCTGCATGTTGGAGCTGCCTTACTCAAGAAAGCAAAAAAGAGACCATGTTTGTATGTGGCTTTATTAACTGAATGATTTTCTTTTTTTACCTTGTTTGCAAATGGATATGTGACGCGTATTAGTGACAAAATAACATTTAAAACAGGAAACAACAAAATATATATGCAGTACCAGTTAAATGTTTGGACACATCTACTCATTCAAGGGTTTTTCTTTATTTTTATTTTTACTATTATCTACACTTCGTAATAGTGAAGACATCAAAACTATTAAATAACATATGGAATCATGTAGTTGTGAAAAAAAAGTGTTATATTTCATATTAAATATATTTTATATTTCAGATTTTTCAAAGTAGCCACCATTTGCCTTGATGACAGCTTTGCACACTCTTGACATTCTCTCAACCAGGTTCACCTGGAATGCTTTTCCAACAGTCTTGAAGGAGTTCCCACATATGCTGAGAACTTGTTGGCTGCTTTTCCAACTCATCCAAAACCATTTCAATTGGGTTGAGGTCGGATGATTGTGGAGTCCAGGACATCTGATGCAGCACTCCATCACCCTCCTTCTTGGTCAAATAGCCCTTACACAGCCTGGAGGTGTATTGGGTCATTCTCCTGTTGAAAAACAAATGATAGTCCCACTAAGCCCAAACCAGACGGATGGCGTATCGCTGCAGAATGCTGTGGTAGCCATGCTGGTTAAGTGTGCATTGAATTCTAAATAACAGACAGTGTCACCAGCAAAGCACCCCCACACCATCACACCACCTCCTCCACGGTGGGAACCACACATGCGGAGATCATCCGTTCACCTACTCTGCGTCTCACAAAGACACAGCGGTTGGAACCAAACATTTCCAATGGTCTAATGTCCATTGCTCGTGTTTCTTGGCCCAAGCAAGTCTCTTCTTATTGGTGTCCTTTAGTAATGGTTTCTTTGCAGCAATTCGACCATGAAGGCCTGAACAGTTCATGTTGAGATGTGTCTGTTACTTGAACACTGTGATGCGTTTATTTAGGCTGCAATTTCTGAGGCGGGTAACTCTAATGAACTTACCCTCAGCAGCAAAAGTAGCTCTGGTTCTTCCTTTCCTGTGGCGGTCCTCATGAGAGCCAGTTTCATCATAGCGCTTGATGGTTTTTGCGACTGCATTTGAAGAAAGTTTCAAAGTTCTTGACATTTTCCAGATTGACTAACCTTCATGTCTTAAAGTAATGATGCCTGTCGTTTCTCTTTGCTTATTTGAGCTGTTCTTGCCATAATATGGACTTGGTCTTTTACCAAATAGGGCTATCTTCTGTATACCACCCCTTACCTTGTCACAACACAACTGATTGGCTCAAATGCATTAAGGAAAGAAATTCCACAAATTAACATTTAACAAGGCACACCTGTTAATTGAAATGCATATGCATTCCAGGTGAATACCTCATGAAGCTGGTTGAGAGAATGCCAAGAGTGTGCAAAGCTGTCATTAAGCCAAAGTGTGTTGCTACTTTGAAGAGTCTCAAATGTAAAGTATATTTTGATTTGTATGAAACTCTTTTTGGTTACTACATGAATCCATATGGGTTATTTCATAATGTTGATGTCTTCACTATTCTACAATAGAACATTGTAAAAATAAAGAAAAACCCTTTGAATGAGTAGGTGTGTCCAAACATTTGCCTGGTACTGTATATACAATGCATTTGGAAAGTATTCAGACCCTTTGACTTTTTCCACATTTTGCTACGTTACAGCCTTATTATATAGTTGAATACATCTTTTTTTTCTTCCTCATTAATCTGCATACAATACCCCATAATAACAAAGTGAAAAGTTTTTTTTTAATTTCAGCAAATTTATTACAAATTAAATACGGATCCTCTCTATCTCTGTCAGGTTGGATGGGGAGCGTTGCTGCACAGCTATTTTCAGGCCTCTCCAGAGATATTCGGTTCAAGGGCTCTGGCTGGGCCACTCAAGGACATTCAGACTTGTCCCAAAGCCACTCCTGCGTTGACTTGGCTGTGGAAGGTGAACCTTCGCCCCAGTCTGAGGTCCTGAGCACTGTGGAGCAGGTTTTCATCAAAGATCTCTCTGTTCTTTGCTCCGTTCATTTTTACGTTGATCCTGACTAGTCTCCCAGTCCCTGCCACTAAAGAACATTCCAACAGCATGATGCTGCCACCACCATGCTTCACCGAAGGGATGGTGCCAGGTTTCCTCCAGATGTAACGCTTAGCATTCAGGCCAAAGGGTTCAATCTTGGTTTGAACAGACCAAAGAATCTGGTTTTTCATTGTTTGAGAGTCCTTTAGGTGCCTTTTTGCAAACTCCAAGCGGGGTGTCTTGTGCCTTTTACTCTGTTAGTGACCATCGGGTTCTTGGTCACCTCCCTGACCAAGGCGCCTCTCCCTGATTGCTCAGATTGGCCAGACGGCCAGCTGTAGGAAGAGTATTGGTTGTTCCAAACTTCTTCCACGATGGAGGCCATTGTGTTCTTGGGGACCTTCAATGCTGCAGACATTTTTTGGTACCCTTCCCCGTATCTGTGCCTCGACACAATCCACTTTCGGAACTCTACGGACAATTCATGGCTTGGTTTTTGCTCTGACATGCACTGCCAACTGTGGGACCTAATATAGACAGGTGTGTGCCTTTACAAATCAAGTCCAATCATTTTCATTTATCACAGGTGGACTCCAATAAAGATACATTTCGTGTAAATAGTTTTTCCAAATGCAATGTGTGCGTGTGTGTGTGTACATACAGTTGAAGTTGTAAGTTTACATACACCTTAGCCAAATACATTTAAACTCAGTTTTTCAAAATTCCTGACATTTAATCCAATTAAACATTCCCTCAGTAAGGATCACCACTTTATTTTAAGAATGTGAAATGTCAGAATAATAGTAGAGAGAATAATTTATTTCAGCTTTTATTTCCTTCATCACATTCCCAGTGGGTCAGAAGTTTACATACACTCAATTAGTATTTGGTAGCATTGCCTTTAAATTGTTTAACTTCTTAGGGAGCGGCTCCCGAGGTGACGGTTTTGGAGAGTCTGGCGTGCCCAAAGTAAAATGCCTCCCACTCAGGCCCAGAAAATAGGATATGCGCATAATTAGTACTATTGGATAGGAAACACTCTGAAGTTTCTAAGAGCGTTAAAATATTGTCTGTGAGTATAACAGAACGGATATAGCAGGTGAAAACCCGAGGAAGTTCTGTCCTGGAAAAAGTGTATTTGACACATTGCCTCATTTTGAACCCCTCCCTATTGAAAATGACCATATATGGGAGTAAGATTGCAGTACCTATTGCTTCCACTGGATGTCAACAGTCTCTAGACAGTGTTTGATGATGTTTAGTTGCTCTGGATGGTAATAGAAGAAGAATTTCGAAGTGGTCATCGGATGTAAACAGAAGAGGATGCACGTTCACTGGCGAGCTGTGGTTTTTCCTTTCCTATCGCCCAGTTTATAATCCGCAGTGAAATGTGTTTTGTGTGAACCGCGATGGTTTATGAATTTATGCTAATGGAAAATATTGGAGGTGCTACCCTCAAACAATCAAATGTAGTGCTTTCGCCGTAAAGCCTTTTTGAAATCTGTCAACGCTGTGATATTGCCAAGAAGCAGAGCTTTTGATGACTATGCAACAATTGTATATTGATGAACGTTTAATAATTCAACTTTTGGATTTTGAATTTGGCGCCTTGCATTTCACCGGGTAGCTAGCGCCCCACCACTCCCTAAGTAGTTAACTTGGACCAAACGTTTCGGGTAGCATTCCACAAGCTTCCCACAATAAGTTGGGTGAATTTTGGCCCATTCCTCCTGACAGAGCTGGTGTAACTGAGTCAGGTTTTTAGGCCTCCTTGCTCGCACACGCTTTTTCAGTTCTGCCCACAAATTTTCTATAGGATTGAGGTCAGGGCTTTGTGATGGCCACTCCAATACCTTGACTTTGTTGTCCTTAAATAGTACCCGCAAAACACCAGTCTCAACGTCAACAGTGAAGAGGCGACTCTTGGATGCTGGCCTTGTAGGCAGAGTTCCTCTGTCCAGTGTCTGTGTTCTTTAATATTTTATTTTTATTGGCCAGTCTGAGATATTAACTGTTTATAGATTTTTCTATTGTGTTATTGACTGATAATTATTATAATTTTTTGTTTGTTTGTTTGCTCAACAGGTGGGGCTCCAAACAAGTAGGGCTCTGCCTGAATGACTGGTCATCACTGCTCTTTTAGCTGGCCAGTGCACTTGAGATTTGGTTCTGGTTTCCGAGATTGGTTGACAACCACGTGAAAACAAATGGGACTCTTCACTCATGTTGCATGTGTTTCTATATCTCGTCAAATACCATTCTCTGTCAAGAAATCTATGCTTGATGCTGTTTATCTTTTAAATTAATCTTCGCACACTGAAAAGCTTTAATATCTTTAGCATCATATAGCTTGCATTTGGTGAAAGGAAGTTTCAGTTCAGCCAATGTTAGGGGCCGTTTGTGTGGTTACTGTTTGAATTTACTATTGGTATAGTTTCAAGTGGCGCTGTTGAAGTTGATTGAAATTACAGATTTGTTATTTATCTGCATAAGAGGTTGCAGACAGTTTGTCATATTTAAATGTCTTGTCGATTGTCAGATGGGTGGAGAGTGCTCCATTTTGTTCTGACAGTATAGATTCTATAATATAAAATTCTGGCTTTTGTCGGACAGTTGCTTTGTCGGACAATTGCGTTGTACTCTAAGTATGCTGTGACTGAATATGTGTGTGGGGGAGTGGCAGTGCTATCTTTATCACCACTGTTCCTGCACTGAGCTGTATTTTACTGGAAGATAAGACCAGTCACATGTCTGACACACACACACACACACACACACACACACACAGGGAGCTAGATGTGCAATGACAGGATGATTACCTGTCTCTCTCTCGTGTGTGTGTGTGTAGGAGTGTCTGTGTGTGTGTGTTCACTTCTGTGTGTGTGTGTGTGTGTGTGTGTGTGTGTGTGTGTGTGTGTGTGTGTGTGTGTGTGTGTGTGTGTGTGTGTGTGTGTGTGTGTGTGTGTGTGTCTCAGTTCACGTCTGTGATTCTATTTGTGTGCTGGTTAGTAGTACCCACATGATGTTGAAATTGGCACCCTGTGTTTGCCTTTGTGGCAGGATGTCACAGTGGAAAATATGTCCAGTCGACTATCTGTCTGTGTTATCATTTCCCACTGTCTGATTATTCTTCCTGGTTTCTGACTTTGGGAGTTTTTTCCAGCTGTATATTTTGGGACTTTGTGTTTGGTAAAACGTGAATTCTCCTTACGGGAATTGGAGGGTCGGTTATTAATGAAAAAGGTCAGAGGTCACCGGTCAGATAGGTAGAGATGAGTCATGTGTTCTGAATGGTCAGAAACTAAGAATCATAGGAAGTAGTATTTGTCGTCATCTTCCTCATCCGCTTCATGCCTTATAAAACCAGTAACATGATGACATCCCATTCACTAACTGGAAATGAAATGCTTTTCGTCAGTCTGTAGTTTCCTCCATTGTTTATGTTGGAATAAATAATGTATCTGTCAAGGAGAAGAAGCTGTTGTCTTCTCTATACGCTTAAAGCCCTTTCTTCAGAAGCTGTAAATCAATCGTGAGCAACATCATGGTGTAATGTTCTGTTATGCATTTGCCAGACTATATCAAGTGTAAATCTGTCGTCTGTGAAGTGTGGGATTTCATTGAAACGGTTGCCTGAATACTATGCTTTTGTTTTCACACATTATTGCACAACACTTTTGCTTGAATGTCCCGCGTCAAGGTGAGCTGTGTAGCCATCAGATTCACTGTGTTGTAATATGGAAACTTGTTTAACTTTGGAGCTTAGCGTCTCTCTGAGGCTGATGGATACCTGTATGCAGGTACATGCAGCTGTGCTTGACTTATAACGTCGCTGTGTTTCTCTTTTGTGGGGGATTCAATTCAAGCCAGGATATAAGGGCACAAGGCGAGACCCAAATGTAGACACAGGAGGCAGATGGTAGAGCTCCGATATTTATTATAACAAAGGGAGTAGGCAAAGGCAGGTCGGGGACAGGCGAGAGTTCATAAACCAGTCCAAACAGTACCAGAAGATAGGCAGTCTCGAGGTCAGGCCAGGCAGGGGTCAGTAACCAGATCCGAGTCCAAAAACAGTACAAGGTGATAGGCAGGCTGGTAGTCAGAACAGGCAGAGTGGTCAGGCAGGCGGGTTCAGAGTCAGGACAGGCGAAGGTCGAAACCAGGAGGGCTAGAAATAATCAGAGACTGGGAAAAATAGGTGCAAGGAAAAACACTGGTTGACTTGGCAAACAAGACGAACTGGCACAGAGGGACAAGAAACACAGGGATATATACACTGGGGATAATAAGCGACACCTGGAGGGGGTGGAGACAATCACAAGGACAGGTGAACCAGATTAGGGTGTGACACAGGATTGTGTTGGTGGGAGTGAGACTAAGGGTAGGTGGACGGGTCCTCATTGTCAGTGCTGACTGGTGTCAGAAAATATATTTTGCAGAGATGGTTGCAAATGCAACTGTAAGTAAGGAAGCGAGGGGAGGGGCATATATTTAATTGTTTTGTTGTATGATGGGCGGGTGGGAAGGAGTTAACGTGGCAACAGATTGTGTCGAACATTGCCATGGGGAAGTGAAGTTATCAGTATATTTACACGTCTATCTCTTTAAAGCCTCTGATATAAAAAAAAGACTGACTGTTCGCTTAGAGCTAAGTTAATATATTTTTTAAAGATTTCTGAAACTGATTGTGTGCAATTGTAATGATGGAAATTCAATACAATTGCTATCTTTACACAATAATCATATGCATGCTTGTATATACACTTTCTTTCTCATTCATCTTTTATGTCAGGGGAGGAGGAGAAAGGCACTTTGAGAGGATGGCTTTTTCCCTTTATGGCTCTGGCCCATAAAGGGAAGAAAAAAAAGAGCAGACTGACAGGCTGCAGATTTCTTTCTACAACAGAGAAGATCCAGAGACTTGTCATGTAGTATTCAATCAAATCACATTTTATGCATTTACCATGCATTTTATATGCATGGTAAACAACAGGTGTAGACTAACAGTGAAGTGCTTACTTACGGGTCCTAGACACACTTGGCGCCGGAAGAGATGGCTACCGTTTTATGGGCTCCTAACCAATTGTACTATTGTGTGTGTTTTTTTGCGTTATTTATTTTGTACATAAAGTATCTGCCACCGTCTCTTATGACCGAAAACAGCTCTGGATATCAGGACAGCAATTACTCGCTGGACAAAGATTTTTTTTCTTTAATGAGTCGGACGCAATGGATTTACTTCAGACACCCAAATCCCCATCATTCGCATGAAGAAGAGACGGAGAAATCGGGGACATAGGTCGGGGTGCCTTGTAAGGATCCAACGGTGAGTGAGTAATCCCCCTCTACCATCAGTCCTATTAGCCAACGTGCAATCATTGGACAACAAAATGGATGAGTTCTGATCAAGACTATCCTACCAACGGGACATAAAAAAATGTAATATCTTATGTTTCACCGAGTCATGGCTGAACGATGACATGGATAACATATACGTAGATGTCGGGGTTTTCGGTCCATCGGCAAGATAGAATAGCTGCCTCCGGTAAGACAAGGCTTGGCGGCCTGTGTCTATTAGTAATTAACAGCTGGCGCACGAAATCTAATACTAAGGAAGTCTTGAGGTAGAGTACCTCATGATAAGCTGTAGACCACACTATTTACCAAGAGAGTTTTCATCTATATTTTTTGAAGCTGTCTATTTACCACCACAAACCAATGCTGGCACTAAGACAGCACTCAACGAGCTGTATAATGCCATAAGTAAACAAGAAAATGCTCATCCAGAGACTGCGCTCCTAGTGGCCGGGGACTTTAATGCAGGGAAACTAAAATAAGTTTGACCTAATTTATAACAGCATGTTAAATGTGCAACCAGAGGAAAAAAAACTCTAGACCACCTTTACTCCACACACAGAGATTCGTACCAAGCTCTCCCTCACCCTCCATTTGTCAAATCTGACCATAACTCTATCCTCCTGATTCCTGCTTACAAGCGAAAACGAAAGCAGGAACTACCAGTGACTCGCTCAATAAGGAAGTGGTCAGATGACGAAGATGCTAAGCTACAGGACTGTTTTGCTAGCACACACTGGAATAAGTTCCGGGATTCTTCCGATGGCATTGAGGAGTACACCACATCAGTCACTGGCTTCATCAAGAAGTACATCGATGACCTCGTGCCCACAGTGACCGTATGTACATACCCCAACCAGGATGCTTATAAGAAATCCTGCTATGCCCTCCGACGAACAATCAAACAGGCAAAGCGTCAATACAGGACTAAGATTGAATCGTACTACACCGGCTCCAACGCATGTCGGATGTGGCAGGGCTTGCAAACTATTACGGACAACAAAGGAAAGCACAGCCGCGAGCTGCCCAGTGAAACGAGCCTACCAGACAAGCTAAATAACTTCTATGCTCACTTTGAGGCAAGCAACACTGAAGCATGCATGAGAGCATCAACTGTTCTGGGCGACTATGTGAACATGCTCTCCGTAGCTAATGTTAGTAAGACCTTTAAACAGGTCAAAGTTCACAAGGCCGCAGGGCCAGACGGATTACCAGGATGTGCATGTGCTGATCACTAAGCTAAGGACCCTGGGACTAAACACATCCCTCCGTAACTGGACCCTGGACCTTTTGACGGGCTGCCCCCAGGTTGTTAAGGGTAGTAAACAATACATCTGCCATGCTGATCCTCAACACAGGGGCCCCTCAGGGGTGCGTGCTCAGTTCCCTCCTGTACTTCCTGTTCACCCATGACTGTCTTAAATTTGCAGACGACACAACAGTGGTAGGCCTGACAACCGACAACGATGAGACAGCCTACAGGGAGGAGGTCCGAGACCTGGCAGTGTGGTGCCAGGATAACAACCTCTCCCTCAACGTGATCGGGCTGTAGTGGAGCAGGTTGAGAGCTTCAAGTTCCTTGGTGTCCACATCACCAACAAACTTTCATGGTCCAAACACACCAAGACAGTCGTGAAGAGGGCACGACAACACCTATTCCCCCTCAGGAGACTGAAAGGATTTGGCATGGGTCCTCAGATCCTCAAAAGGTTCTACAGCTGCACCATCGAGAGCATCATGACTTGTTGCATCACCACCTGGTATGGCAACTGCTCGGCCTCCAACCGCAAGGTACTACAGAGGGTAGTGCGTACGGCCCAGTACGTCACTGGGGCTAAGCTGCCTGCGGTGTCAGAGGAAGGCCCTAAAAATTGTCAAACACCCCAGCCACCCCAGTCATAGACTATTCTCTTTCTTACCGCATGGCAAGCGGTACCGGAGTGCCAAGTCTAGGACAAAAAGGCTTCTCAACAGTTTTTACGGGCTCGCACGTGCTGTGGTTTTTTCCTTTCCTATCGTCCAATCTGAGAATGCTGTGATATCGGCAAGAAGCAGAGCTTTTGATGACTATGCAACACTTGTATATTGATGAATGTTTAATAATTCAACTTTTGGATTTTGAATTTGGCGCCTTACATTTCACCGGGTAGTGTCGGGAGCTGACAAACTAACCCTGATTCAGATGACCATCCTACCCATGCTAGATTACATAGACATCATTTATAGATCTGCAGGTAACGGGTACTCTTGAGCGGCTAGATGTTCTTTCCATTTCGGCCATCAGATTTGCCACCAATGCTCCTTATGGGACACATCACTGCACTCTATACCCCTCTGTAAACTGGTCATCTCTATATATCCGTCACAAGACCCACTGGTTGATGCTTATTAATAAAACCCTCTTAGGCCTCACTCCCCCCTATTTGAGATATATACTGCAGCCCTCATCCTCCACATACAACACCCGTTCTGCCAGTCACATTCTGTTAAAGGTCCCCAAAGCACACATATCCCTGGATTGCTCCTCTTTTCAGTTCGCTGCAGCTAGCGACTGGAACAAGCTGCAACAAACACTCAAACTGGACAGTTTTATCTCAATCTCTTCATTCAAAGACTCAATCAGTGACACTCTTACAGACAGTTGTGGATGCTTAGTGTGATGTATTGTTGTCTCTACCTTCTTGACCTTTGTGCTGTTGACTGTGCCCAATAATGTTTGTACCATGTTTTGTGCTGCTACCATGCTGTGTTGTCATGTGTTGCTGCCTTGCTATGTTGTTGTCTTATGTCTCTCTTTATGTAGTATTGTCTCTCTTGTTGTGATGTGTGTTTTGTCCTGTATTTATTTATTTATTTATTTTAATCCCAGACCCCCGTCCCAACAGGAGGCCTTTTGCCTTTTGGTGGGCTGTCATTGTAAATAAGAATGTGTTCTTAACTGATTTGCCTAGTTAAATAACAGTTAAATAAAAAATGTAATAAAATATAGCCATGTTATTTTTACTTTTTGTTCACTGTGTATTTATTCCTCGTATCACTATTTCACTTTTTTTTTATCTTTCTCTCTGCATTGTTGGAAAATCAAATCAAATTGTATTCATCACATGCGCTGAATAGTGAAATGCTTACTTACAATCCCTTAATTGACATCCACGTCTTCGGCGCCCGGGGAACAGTGGGTTAACTGCCTTGTTCAGGGGCAGAATGACAGATTTTATTTCTTCCTTGTCAGCTCGGGGATTTGAACTTGCAACCCTCCGGTTACAAGTCCAGCGCTCTAACCACTAGGCTACCTGCCGCCCAACAGAGAGTTGCAGCAGCGTAAAAGAGGGGTTGGGGGGGCACACAATGCAAATAGTCCGGGTAGCCATTTGAACGCGCATCTTCTTCTGTTTACATCCGATGACCACTTCGAAATTCTTCTTCTATTACCATCCAGAGCAACCTAACATCACCAAACACTGTCTAGAGACTGTTGACATCCAGTGGAAGCAATAGGTACTGCAATTTTACTCCCATATATGGTTATTTTCAATAGGGAGGGGTTCAAAATGAGGCAATGTGTCAAAAACACTTTTTACAGGACAGAAATTCCTCGGGTATTCGCCTGCTATATCAGTTCTGTTATACTCACAGACAATATTTTAACACTCTTAGAAACTTCAGAGTGTTTCCTATCCAATAGTACTAATTATGTGCATATCCTATTTTCTGGGCCTGTGTGGCAGGCCTTTTACTTTGGGCACGCCAGACTCTCCAAAACCGACACCTCAGCTGCCGCTCCCTAAGAAGTTAACCAACAATGCAATTTTAAGAAAAAAAAAGTGTTAAAGTATTTACTAAAATAAACTGAAGTAAAAAATACAAATAATAACAATAGAAAAATTACAAATAATTAAGGAGCAACAATAAAATAACAGTAGCGAGGCTATATACAGGGAGAACCGGTACAGAGTCAACGTGCATGGGCACAGGTTAGTCGAGGTAATTGAGGTAATATGTGCATGCAGGTTGACATAAAGTGACTATGCATGGATAAATCAAATCAAAGTTTATTTGTCATGTGCGCCGAATACAACAGTGCAATGCAACCTTACAGTGCAATGCTTACTTACAGGATCTAACCAATAGTGCAAAAAAGGCATTAGGTGAACAATAGGTAAGTAAATAAAAACACCAGTAAAAAGACAGTGAAAAATAACAGTAGCAAGGCTATATACAGTAGCGAGGCTACATACAGACACCGGTTAGTCAGGCTGATTGAGGTAGTATGTACATGTAGATATGGTTAAAGTGACTATGCATATATGATGAACAGAGAGTAGCAGTAGCGTAAAAGAGGGGTTGGCGGGTGGTGGGTGGAGGGACACAATGCAGATAGCCCGGTTAGCCAATGGGCGGGAGCACTGGTTGGTCGGGCCAATTGAGGTAGTATGTATGTGAATGTATGGTTAAAGTGACTATGCATATATGATAAAGTCAAAGTCACCATTATTAGTCAGTTGTACAATCAAATGCCTTCAACCGAAATGTGTCTTCCGCATTTAACCCAACCCCCTCTGCCTTAACAATACCACTGAAAATATAAAAAAGAAGGTCCAAGCGTCTTCGACAGAAGGGATCAAGCTGATTCTATATAATTTTACAGAGGCCAGTTCATGAAGGTAGGCTTGCTAATTAAAGTTATTTAGCAAGCGTGCGTCTATGACAAATCAGGACAGGTCGTTTCACTGAGCAGCCATTACGAACACAGGCTGTAAAACAGTGATCACTAAGGTCATTACAGAAAACACCAGACTGATACCTATCATGATTATTTGTGAGGATAACATCAAGAAGAGTAGCCTTTTCTGAGTGTTTGGGAGTCATACCTTGTGGGATTGGTGATAATCTGAGAAAGATTTAGGGAGTCTTTAGGACTTAGTCAGGTGGTTTAAGCATGTCCTAGTTTAGGTCACCTATCAGGACAAATTCAGACTTAGTGTAAGGCGCCATTAGAGCGCATAGGGCAGGTATGGTACAGGCCAGTGCTGATGGAGGACAATAGCATCCAGCAACGGTCAACAAAGAGCTATTTGAAGGTTTACTGCTTAAAACCAGAGAATCAAAGTGTTTGGGGACAGACTTGGTGGAGACAACAGAGCACTGAAGGTGCGGCAAGATTTTTCGGCAAGATCAGTCTTGCCGAAAAAGGTTATAACCAGAAAGGTTAATGTCAGTATTCAAAACACTCTTTTTTAACCATGTCTCAGTAATGACCAACACATCTGGATTGGAGCTGTGAACGCACACTTTCAATTGATCCATTTTAGGTAATAAGCTTCTAGTGTTAACGTGAAGAAAATCCAGGCTTTTACGAGAGCAGAAATCAGTGAAGCAGATATCAGAGCATAAGTCAGAATTGGGGTTAGCAACTGTAGATGGGCCAGGGTGTACATGCACATTTCCAGATATCATCAACAGTAAGGACAGGGAGAACTCTGCAGTGGTGATTTATGACATCTGAATGTGCATCAGATGGCAACAAGATCATATTGTACAGCAATTTCATCATGTAACATGAATACAAAGCCGGCAAGAGGCGGTTAGAATAGGATGGGAGGCCAAAAGTCTGTGTAACCAATAGAGAGTCAGAGTCCCGAGTGTGGGAACAAACAGTCTGTCCCACGGTTGGGTAAAGAAAGTTTGTAGTCAACAAAGTATGCAGGAGTCATGAGGCAAATAGAAAAATAGCAAAATGCACAAGAACAAAATAAAATATGTAACGACTTGGGGCTAGCCATTGTAAGTTCAGAGTCACTCGCCCCAAAAGTGCGTGTGTGTTGGAGACAAGTACCAGACAGGGCAAGACAGGCCAGGGAAAACGGTGAACAGATCGCCAGGTGGAATCCAAGCAGCAGTGCAGCAGGCAATGGGAGCAGGTGTCTCACCCACTTGGGAGAAGCTTTTATTTTTGGAGGCAGATTTCTTGTAGAAAATGAATGGTCTTCAATTTATAACATTTTTCACATGCGTTTTTCTTGATTGTTTTGTTGTTATTCTGTCTCTCACTGTTCAAATAAACCTACCATTAAAATTATAGACTGATCATTTCTTTGTCAGTGGGCAAACGTACAAAATCAGCAGGGGATCAAATACTTTTTTCCCTCACTGTACTTCTGGCCCTTCTATGGACACTGTGTTAACTAACCTCCAGACGAGCTTCAATGCCATACAACACTCCTTCCGTGGCCTCCAACTGCTCTTAAATGCAAGTAAAACTAAATGCATGCTCTTCAACCGATTGCTGCCTGCACCAGCCCGCCCATCTAGCATCACTACTCTGGACGGTTCTGACTTAGAATATGTGGACAACTACAAATACCTAGGTGTCTGGTTAGACTGTAAACTCTCCTTCCAGACTCACATTAAGCATCTCCAATCCAAAATTAAATCTGGATTTGTCTTCCTATTTCGCAACAAAGCATCCTTCACTCATGCTGCCAAACATACCCTCGTCAGGCTGACTATCCTACCAATCCTTGACTTCGGGCAATGTAATTTACAAAATAGCCTCCAACACTCTACTCAGCAAATTGGATGCAGTCTACCACAGTGCCATCCGTTTTGTCACCAAAGCCCCATATACTACCCACCACTGCGACCTGTATGTTCTCGTTGGCTGGCCCTCGCTACATATTCGTCGCAAAACCCACTGGCTCCAGGTCATCGATAAGTCTTTGCTAGGTAAAGCCCCGCCTTATCTCAGCTCACTGGTCACCATAGCAGCACCCACCCGTAGCACGCGCTCCAGCAGGTATATTTCACTGGTCACCCCCAAAGCCAATTCCTCTTTTGGCCGCCTTTCCTTACAGTTCTCTGCTGCCAATGACTGGAACAATATCACTGAAGCTGGAGACTCATATCTCCCTCACTAACTTTAATCATCAGCTGTCCAAGCAGCTTACAGAGCATTGCACCTGTACATAGCCCATCTGTAAATAGCCCCCCTCAACTACCTCATCCCCATATTGTTATTTATTTGTTTTTGCTCCTTTGCACCCCAGTATCTCTACTTGCACACTCATCTTCTGTACATCTATAAGTCCAGTGTTTAATTGCTGAATTGTAATTATTTCGCCACTATGGCCTATTTATTGCCTTAACTCCCTAATCTTACTTCATTTGCACACACTGTACAGTGAGGGAAAAAAGTATTTGATCCCCTGCTGATTTTGTATGTTTGCCCACTGACCAAACAATGATCAGTAATTTTAAAGGTAGGTTTATTTGAACAGTGAGAGACAGAATAACAACAAAACAATCAAGAAAAATGCATGTGAAATTTTTTATAAATGGAATTGCATTTTAATGAGGGAAATAAGAATTTGACCCCTCTGCAAAACATGACTTAGTACTTGGTGGCAAAACCCTTGTTGGCAATCACAGAGGTCAGACGTTTCTTGTAGTTGGCCACCATCTCAGGAGGGATTTTGTCCCACTCCTCTTTGCAGATCTCCAAGTCATTAAGGTTTCGAGGCTGACGTTTGGCAACTCGAACCTTCAGCTCCCTCCACAGATGTTCTATGGGATTAAGGTCTGGAGACTGGCTAGGCCACTCCAGGACCTTAATGTGCTTCTTCTTGAGCCACTCCTTTGTTGCCTTGGCCGTGTGTTTTGGGTCATTGTCATGCTGGAATACCCATCCACGACCCATTTTCAATGCCCTGGCTGAGGGAAGGAGTTTCTCACCCAAGGTTTGACGGTACATGGCCCCCGTCCATCGTCCCTTTAATGCGGTGAAGTTGTCCTGTCCCCTTAGCAGAAAAACACCCCCAAAGCATAATGTTTCCACCTCCATGTTTGACGGTGGGCATGGTGTTCTTGGGGTCATAGGCAGCATTCCTCCTCCTCCAAACACGGCGAGTTGAGTTGATGCCAAAGAGCTCCATTTTGGTCTCATCTGACCACAACACTTTCACCCAGATGTCCTCTGAATCATTCAGATGTTCATTGGCAAACTTCTGACGGGCATGTATATGTGCTTTCTTGAGCAGGGGGACCTTGCGGGCGCTGCAGTTTTTTCAGTCCTTAACGGTGTAGTTTGTTACCAATTGTTTTCTTGGTCACTATGGTCCCAGCTGCCTTGAGATCATTGACAAGATCCTCCCGTGTAGTTCTGGGCTGATTCCTTACCGTTCTCATGATCATTGTAACTCCACGATGTGAGATCTTGCATGGAGCCCCAGGCCGAGGGAGATTGACAGTTCTTTTGTGTTTCTTCCATTCGCGTATAATCACACCAACTGTTGTCACCTTCTCACCAAGCTGCTTGGCGATGGTCTTGTAGCCCATTTCAGCCTTGTGTAGGTCTACAATCTTGTCCCTGACATCCTTGGAGAGCTCTTTGGTCTTGGCCATGGTGGAGAGTTTGGAATCTGATTGATTGATTGCTTCTGTGGACAGGTGTCTTTTATACATGTAACAAACTGAGATTAGGAGCACTCCCTTTAAGAGTGTACTCCTAATCTCAGCTCGTTACCTGTATAAAAGACACCTGGGATCCAGAAATCTTTCTGATTGAGAGGGGGTCAAATAGTTATTTCCCTCATTAAAATGCAATTCCATTTATAAAATATTTCACATGCGTTTTTCAGGATTCTTTTGTTTTTATTCTGTCTCTCACTGTTCAAATAAACCTACCATCAAAATTATAGACTGATCATTTCTTTGTCAGTGGGCAAACGTACAAAATCAGCAGGGGATCAAATACTCTTTTCCCTCACTGTATATAGTATTTTCTATTGTGCTTTTGACACAGTTGCTAGCAGAATGGATAGAAGTGTGGGTTTATTCAGTCGCCTATGAATTATCAGAAGGCAGCCCACCCTCCGGCCCATTTTTCTATGCCTCCACTTCCTGCAAATCATGGGGATCTGGGCCTGTTCCCCCGAGAAACCAGTATATTGTTCGTGTTGGACTCATCAGACTCGTTAAAGGAAAAAAAGGATTCTACCAGTCCGTGGTGAGTAATCACAGTCCTGATGTCAATCATAAGAGACGGTAGCGGCAACATTATGTACAAAATAAGTAAAAAAAGAAGTTACAAACAATGCAAATAAACGAACAAAAAAACACAATCGGTTGGGAGCACGTAAAACGTCTGCCTTCGTCTCCAGCGCCATTTTCGTTTTGTATTGCGCCATTATTTATCTGTTTGTGGCCCACCTCTTAGCTTGCATGATTCTTTCCATTCTCCTTCGACCTCTCATCAACAAGCTATTTCTTGCCCACAGGACGGCCGCTGACTGGATGTTTTTTAATTGTCACACCATTCTCTGTAAACCATAGAATCTGTCATGCATGTTTATATTTCACAGTAGGTTGGTGCAAGGAGGTTGGCCGCTAGGTATTGTGTTTACACATTACAGCATATTAATGAATATATTGTTATATCAATTTTATTTTTATTTTTTATTTTACCTTTATTTAACCAGGTAGGCAAGTTGAGAACAAGTTCTCATTTACAACTGCGACCTGGCCAAGATAAAGCAAAGCAGTTCGACACATACAACAACACAGAGTTACACATGGAGTAAAACAAACATACAGTCAATAATACAGTAGAAAAAACATATCTATATACATAGAGTGCAAATGAGGTAAGATAAGGAAGATAAGGCAATAAATAGGCCATGGTGGCGAAGTAATTACAATATAGCATTTAAACACTGGAATGGTAGATGTGCAGTAGATGAATCTGCAATGTAGAAAAACTGGGGTTCAAAGGAACAAGATAAATAAATAAATACGGTAAGGGATGAGGTAGTTGGTTTGGTTATTTACAGAGTGTAAAGCGAGGGCCAGCCAACGAGAGCATACAGGTCGCAGTGGTAGGTGGTATATGGGGCTTTGGTAACAAAACGGATGGCACTGTGATAGACTGCATCCAATTTGTTGAGTAGAGTGTTGGAGGCTATTTTGTAAATGACATCACCGAAGTCGAGGATCTGTAGGATGGTCAGTTTTACGAGGGTATGTTTGGCAGCATGAGTGAAGGATGCTTTGTTGCGAAATAGGAAGCCAATTCTAGATTTAATTTCGTATTGAAGATGTTTGATGTGAGTTTGGAAGGAGAGTTTACAGTCTAACCAGACACCTAGATATTTGTAGTTGTCCACATAATCAAAGACAGAACCGTCCAGAGTAGTGATGCTGGACGGGTGGGCAGGTGCGGGCAGCGATCGGTTGAAGCGCATGCATTTAGTTTTACTTGCGTTTAAGAGCAGTTGGAGGCCACGGAAGGAGAGTTGTATGGCATTGAAGCTTGCCTGGAGAGTAGTTAACACAGTGTCCAAAGAGGGGGCCAGAAGTATACAGAATGGTGTCGTCTGCGTAGAGGTGGATCAGAGATTCACCAGCAGCAAGAGCGACATCATTGATGTATACAGAGAAGAGAGTCGGCCCAAGAATTGAACCCTGTGGCACCCCCATAGAGACTGCCAGAGGCCCGGACAACAGGCCCTCCGATTTGACACACTGAACTCTATCGGGAGAAGTAGTTGGTGAACCATGCGAGGCAATCATTTGAGAAACCAAGGCTGTCGAGTCTGCCGATAAGGATGTAGTGATTTACAGAGTCGAAAGCCTTGGCCAGATCAATGAATACGGCTGCACAGTAATGTCTCTTATCGTTGGCGGTTATGATGTCGTTTAGGACCTTGATTGTGGCTGAGGTGCACCCATGACCAGCTCTGAAACCAGATTGCATAGCGGAGAAGGTATGGTGGGATTCGAAATGGTCGGTAATCTGTTTGTTAACTTGGCTTTGGCAGACCATAGAAAGGCAGGGTAGGATAGATATAGGTCTGTAGCAGTTTGGGTCAAGAGTGTCTCCCCCTTTGAAGAGTGGGATGACCGTAGCTGCTTTCCAGTCTTTAGGAATCTCAGACGACACAAAAGAGAGGTTGAACAGGCTAGTAATAGGGGTTGCAACAATTTCGGCAGATAATTTTAGAAAGAAAGGGTCCAGATTGTCTAGCCCGGCTGATTTGTAGGGGTACAGATTTTACAGCTCTTTCAGAACATCAGCTAACTGGATTTGGGAGAAGGAGAAATGGGGGAGGCTTGGGCGAGTTACTGAGGGCAATGCAGGGCTGTTGACCCGGGTAGGGGTAGCCAGGTGGAAAGCATGGCCAGCCGTAGAAAAATGCTTATTGAAATTCTCAATTATTGTGGGTTTATCGGTGGTGACAGAGTTTCCTATCCTCAGTGCAGTGGGCAGCTGGGAGGAGGTGCTCTTATTCTCCATGGACTTTACAGTGTCCCAGAACTTTTTTGAGTTTCTGTTACAGGAAGCAAATTTCTGTTTGAAAATGCTAGCCTTGGCTTTCCTAACTGCCAGTGTATATTGGTTCCTGACTTCCCTGAAAAGTTGCATATCACAGGGGCTGTTCGATGCTAATGCAGAACGGCACAGGATGTTTTTGTGCAGGTCAAGGGCAGTCAGGTCTGGAGAGAACCAAGGGCTATATCTGTTCCTGGTTCTAAATGTCTTGAATGGGGCATGCTTATTTAAGATGGTGAGGAAGGCACTTTTAAAGAATAACCAGGCATCCTCTACTGACGGGATGAGGTCAATATCCTTCCAGGATACCTGGGTCAGGTCGATTAGAAAGGCCTGCTCGCTGAAGTGTTTTAGGGAATGTTTGACAGTATTGAGGGGAGGTCGTTTGACTGCAAACCCATTACGGATGCAGGCAATGAGGCAGTGATCGCTGAGATCTTGGTTAAAAACAGCAGGGGTGTATTTGGAGGGTAAGTTAGTTAGGATAACATCTATGAGGGTGCCCGTGTTTACGGCTTTGGGGTTGTACATAGTAGGTTCAATGATGATTTGTGTGAGGTTTAGGGCATCAAGCTTAGATTGTAGGATGGCCGGAGTGTTAAGCATGTCCCAGTTTAGGTCACCTAGCAGCACGGACTCTGAAGATAGATGGGGGGCAATCAGTTCACATATGGTGTCCAGAGCACAGCTGGGGCCAGAGGGTGGTCTATAGCAAGCGGCAACATTGAGAGACTTGCTTCTGGAAAGGTGGATTTTTAAAGTAAAAGTTCAAATTGTTTGGGTACAGACCTGGATAGTAAGACAGAACTCTGCAGGCTATCTCTGCAGTAGATTGCAACACCGCCCCCTTTGGCCGTTCTATCTTGTCTGAAAATGTTGTAGTTAGGAATGGAGATTTCAGCGTTTTTGGTGGTCTTCCTAAGCCAGGATTCAGACACGGCTAGGACATCCGGGTTGGCAGAGTGTGTTAAAGCAGTGATTAAAACAAACTTAGGGAGGACTTGCACTTCTAGAGGCCTAAACAAAGGCTGGCAGCGACTACAGGGCAAAACGCTAAATCATTTAAGGTTTAAGACTAGCTGCCACTCCAAACTGTCCTCTTTATAATTTAAATGACCACGTTGAAGTTTTTACATTTACTCAGAAAAAATGGATCTGCTCATTGTTTTGAACAAGAGAAGAATGAGGTCAGACATTATTGATGGCACCCCATAGGCAGTGACTGACTGTCAGTCTGTGTGTCCTCTGACCCGACCCAGCTAGTCTGTCATTGACACACCACCTTGGAAATCTTAGGTCTAACCTTGTCCCCAATGTCCAGCTCCAACCTTTTGGATATCCACTTTCATTGGAATGTAGAATATACACTAGCTAACCTATATTTATTTTTAACAGCCCTTACATTTTCTGCGTACCAACAAATCAGTTTTTCTCCTTGGGATCGTCAGACGTCATGTTGCTTCCTCTCTCACCTCAGAGTTTGGTCAATATGCTCATAGACAATCTAGGAATGATACCTTTCACTTAGCTTTGGGCATGAGGGTTGGTTTAACGCTTTGTTATTGTCTCATACAATACTTGTTTTGCCTAATAGTTGACTCCTGGCTTACAGTGGGGAAAAAAAATATTTAGTCAGCCACCAATTGTGCAAGTTCTCTCACTTAAAAAGATGAGAGAGGCCTGTAATTTTCATCATAGGTACACTTCAACTATGACAGACAAAATGAGGAAAAAAAATCCAGAAAATCACATTGTAGGATTTTTATGAATTTATTTGCAAATTATGGTGGAAAATAAGTATTTGGTCACATACAAACAAGCAAGATTTCTGGCTCTCACAGACCTGTAACTTCTTCTTTAAGAGGCTCCTCTGTCCTCCACTCATTACCTGTATTAATGGCACCTGTTTGAACTTGTTATCAGTATAAAAGACACCTGTCCACAACCTCAAACAGTCACACTCCAAACTCCACTATGGCCAAGACCAAAGAGCTGTCAAAGGACACCAGAAACAAAATTGTAGACCTGCACCAGGTTGGGAAGACTGAATCTGCAATAGGTAAGCAGCTTGGTTTGAAGAAATCAACTGTGGGAGCAATTATTAGGAAATGGAAGACATACAAGACCACTGATAATCTTCCTCGATCTGGGGCTCCACGCAAGATCTCACCCGTGGGGTCAAAATGATCACAAGAACGGTGAGCAAAAATCCCAGAACCACACGGGGACCTAGTGAATGACCTGCAGAGAGCTGGGACCAAAGTAACAAAGCCTACCATCAGTAACACACTACGCCGCCAGGGACTCAAATCCTGCAGTGCCAGACGTGTCCCCCTGCTTAAGCCAGTACATGTTCAGGCCCGTCTAAAGTTTGCTAGAGAGCATTTGGATGATCCAGATGAGGATTGGGAGAATGTCAGATGAAACCAAAATAGAAGTTTTTGGTAAAAACTCAACTCGTCGTGTTTGGAGGACAAAGAATGCTGAGTTGCATCCAAAGAACACCATACCTACTGTGAAGCATGGGGTGGAAACATCATGCTTTGGGGCTGTTTTTCTGCAAAGGGACCAGGACGACTGATCCGTGTAAAGGAAAGAATGAATGGGGCCATGTATCGTGAGATTTTGAGTGAAAACCTCCTTCCATCAGCAAGGGCATTGAAGATGAAACGTGGCTGGGTCTTTCAGCATGACAATGATCCCAAACACACCGCCTGGGCAACGAAGGAGTGGCTTCAGAAGAAGCATTTCAAGGTCCTGGAGTGGCCTAGCCAGTCTCCAGATCTCAACCCCATAGAAAATCTTTGAAAGTCCGTGTTGCCCAGCGACAGCCCCAAAACATCACTGCTCTAGAGGAGATCTGCATGGAGGAATGGGCCAAAATACCAGCAACAGTGTGTGAAAACCTTGTGAAGACTTACAGAAAACGTTTGACCTCTGTCATTGCCAACAAAGGGTATATAACAAAGTATTGAGATAAACTTTTGTTATTGACCAAATACTTATTTTCCACCATAATTTGCAAATAAATTCATAAAAAAATCCTACAATGTGATTTTCTGGATTTTTTTTCCTCATTTCGTCTGTCATAGTTGAAGTGTACCTATGATGAAAATTACAGGCCTCTCTCATCTTTTTAAGTGAGAGAACTTGCACAATTGGTGGCTGACTAAATACTTTTTTTCCCCCACTGTAGTACAATAACAGCCTCACCTGTTGATGCAATAATCAGATCTGGGTGAACGATAACTCTGAGATCTGTGTCAACCAGACCTCATTTAAGCCAAATTTTTTTAATTAGATGACTCATTCTATTGAATAAAAAAATTGTTTCTCACGTGCATATTGTATGTCCACATTGCACTCTCACTCTAGGTAATGTCCCAGTATTAATGCTTCTGTATGGCCCAGCAGGGTCCTGGGTTGCATGAGTACTAGCTTGCTTTCTCTGTGCACTGGTTTGAATTTCACAATATAAGCGACTGGCTTCCCATACTGACAGTTGATGATGTCATGGAAACTATTCTTTCTGAGTGCACTTAAAAATAATAATTTGTAATGAAACGCAGGCTCTCTCTCTCTTTTTGGAGGGGTTGGGGGTGGGAAGATTGGATGGGGGTGGAGGTGGAGTTGGAGGGGGTTCTGTTAGATTCATGTTCAATAAACATAATCTATGTAACCAAGAGCAGCCCTTACTTCCTCCCTGGTCGAAGGCAAGAGTTCCTCCTCCCCACCTCTGATATTTGAAAAAGAAGAGGAAACAACGCCTGCTCTTAATGCCCTATTTTTTTTTACGGCCCATACCGGCCAAAGTTTTTGAACGCTCTCACTGTAATTATATCACAGAACAAAGGCTTACTTGACTTCATTCTACAGCCCCACTCTTTCTGCAGCAAAGCCCCAGTGCTCACTACTCATGCAGTGCCCATTGAATATAATGGTGCGCCACTTAGGGCTGTGGGTTAGTAGCTGTGCGATGTGACAACTGACGTGACTGGGAGCAGTGGGTATTTGTATTCCAGCTGTGGCAGAAAAGAAAGGCCCAACTAAAGCATAAGGTATTAAATAAATATTAAATGTAATTCTGAATCAAAGTCAGGAACTCTTTACAGAACCTTCTTTGACCCGTGTCTCACATGACGTCCCAAATTCACAGAGGTCCGTAATTGACCGAGAGATCCCAAAAGTAACTTTGCTGGATAACAATGGATGGTTTTGTAAGGGGAGAAAGTATAGTGCGTGTGCATGCGTGTATGTGTGTGTGTGTCTGTCCATTGGAGAGAGAGTGAACAAGTGAGAGTTGAAGCAGGCTACATGTTCTCAAACGGGAACAGGGGAAAGAGTTGAACTTGTTCGGGTGGGGGTTTTCAAAGGAAAGAGGGGGTTCGTGGTGGTTAGAGGGGGGCTTGTGCACCTGGTAGCTTCTTGGGAAAGGGAAGAAAACAGGACATGAAACTCAAACAACATCCTGTTGCTTCCCCTGCCCCCCCTCCTCCCTCCCTCCCTGCCTCCCCTCCTCCCCCTCTCCCTCTCCCTCCCTGCCTCCCCTCCTCCTTCCCACCCCCTCTTCCCTCTGTGCCTCCCCCTCCTCTCCCTCCCTGCTTCCCCCTCCCCACCTCCCACTCCTGCCTCCCCCTCCTCCCTCCCTGCCTGCCCTCTTCTCCCTCCCTGCCTCATCCCACACCAAATCCCTATGCTGTTTGTACTCATGCTATTCTTGCCTCCTGTGTAGAAAATGGGAAAGGGATGAATCAGGGGTGGAGAGTGGGGGTGAGGAGGGGCTCTTCCTGTTTTCTGGCCTATGCTCATCTCCACTATATTCACTGGCTTGACTGGACTGACTGACACACTCACCAACTCTTTCCCATTCATCCTTTTTATTCAAATCTGGGTTCGTAGACGGGTCGAACCGACAGAAATGGAAGGTGAAATGGAATCAGATCCTGTTGTGAATGTGGGAAACGTGATTCCCTGCCCGTGTATGTTTGTGTTAATTCACGTCTGTGATTCTCCTTCCGGGTTAGGTTTGTGTGAGTGATAGGAAGAGCACATCCTCATCCTTAAATATAGCTGACGAGGTATGATCAAGCTTTCTAGTCAGTCATCTTAAAATACAGGATACTCTTACATGTGGGAAATGTTTAACGCTTGTGGAAACCCCTTGGATAAAATACGAAACGTCCGGTGTCGAGATGCAGGAACATTCATCCTGTTACAAGTAAGAGGCACATTGGCTCTGCACAACCTGTTGTGTGAGTGTGTGTATGTGCATGCGTGTGTTTGTGAGAGAGGTGGCCATGAATTTCATGAATTCATGAATTTCACGTGGTCTTATGTAAAGTTAATAAGATAACATGTGAAAGTGCAAATAACATTTTCACAAGTAATGAAATGGTATGGGGGTTTTAAGGTAAGTGGTACGCTGTTGAGCTAAAATAGGGTAATATGACCCCACCTGGGATTTGAACTCAATACCTTGAGATTTTGGATAATCTGACCTTTCTACAGTGCCAAAAAGTCTGACACAAAGTCATTCTCAGAAGTCCCCTACAGATTCAGTACCTATAATACATCTCTGTACTTAGCAAAAGACTGCCATCTGCACTGCTATAGTAATCTGACTATTCTCTCATCATTGATTTAATTTACTTATTTCTGCAATTTGAGGGTTTTCTGTAAAGTTGTCCAATGTTGGTGGGCATGTTATTCTGTTTTAATGTTACTCCTTAATATGATAAATATAATAGTTTTTCTTGAGTGTATTTTTAACAAAGCTGAGATTTACTTTGAAGTGCAAGGTGTAGGAATACAGGTGAAATCATTTATTGACACAGACATGGTTGCAGGAAGTTTGGAATGCTGTGAACCAAGAGATTGTGAGTTCAAATCCCAGGCAAGGACATGTTGAATAATGATTATTGTATAAACATATGCAATTTAACCATGTGTGTCAAATATGTTAGCTGAAAACACTGCGACTGTGCAATGTTCTGGGGACATCCTAATTTGTTTGCAGGGGTGTCACCTATGAAAGATATACACAATTGAAACTTAATGTCAAATATCATTACATGTGAAGTGTTCCCAACCCACACGTTTTCACATGTGAATGGTTGTGCGATCACGTTTGAAAATTCACATATGAAACTTCATGTAGGGAGTACAAAAAGAGGAACCCTGCTAAACAGGAAGTGCCCGTCCCGGTTGTGTGCAGTGGAAGGGGAAGAAGAAGTGTTAAAGTTATTAGCCAAGTGGGAGCAAGGTGTTTAGGGGGCATCCTGTGCACAACTACTGCTTCCTGCCCCTACTTCCATTTCCACAAAACAACGATAGAGCAGATCGGAGGGAAGGGGAGAGACACAGGACTTCTGTACTCACTGACCAGCCAACACATTAACCCCTCCCAGATATAGGACTTCTGTAGTCACTGACCAGCCAACACATTAACCCACCCCTCCCAGATATAGGACTTCTGTACTCACTGACCAGCCAACACATTAACCCACCCCTCCCAGATATAGGACTTATGTACTCTCTGACCAGCCAACACATTAACCCACCCCTCCCAGATATAGGACTTATGTACTCTCTGACCAGCCAACACATTAACCCACCCTTCCCAGATATAGGACTTATGTACTCTCTGACCAGCCAACACATTAACCCACCCCTCCCAGATATAGGACTTATGTACTCACTGACCAGCCAACACATTAACCCACCCCTCCCAGATATAGGACTTATGTACTCACTGACCAGCCAACACATTAACCCACCCTTCCCAGATACAGGTGCAGACACTCAGGGAAACTCACTGTAATAGAAGAACATGTGTGCCACTGTATCCAAATCATACACATAGTTTCCCATGGATGGAAAGTTTTAATTTTAGACAAGCGGGGGCATACACACACACATGCTTTGTACAAGATGTGAGTAAGACATTTAAACGTGTTAACCCTCGCAAGGCTGCCGGCCCAGACGGCTACCATCCAGAAGGCGAGATCAGTACAGGTGCATCAAAGCTGGGACCGAGAGACTGAAAAACAGCTTCTATCTCAAGGTCACCAGACTGTTAAACAGCCATCACTAGCACAGAGAGGATGTCAAATGAAATCAAATGTTATTTTTCACATACACATGGTTAGCAGATGTTAATGCGAGTGTAGTGAAATAAAACAAAATACTGCATAGCTTCCTAAGAACGCTAAGCGAGGCGGCCATCTCTGTCGGCGCCGGAAATTCATTGCCTACATATTAAATTATGCTTTAATAATGCCACTTTAATAATGTTTGCTTATCTTGCATTACTCATCTCATATGTATATGCTGTATTCAATACTATCTATTGCATCTTAGCCTATGCCACTCTAACATTGCTCATCCATATATTTATATATTCTTATTCCATTCCTTTACTTAGATTTGTGTGTATTAGGTATTTGTTGTGGAATTGTTAGATATTGCTGCACTGTCGGAACTAGAAGCACAAGCAATAACATCTGCTAACCATGTGTATGTGACCAATACAATTTGATTTGATATGTACATCTTGACCCACCCAGTTACAACCAAAATAATCAGATTATTCTGCATTATGAAATTATTAAATGCAATAAACCAGAAGATGCAAGCAAGAGCGGGAAAAGGAGAGAGAGAGAGATAAAGAGAGAGAGAGAGTGAGAGAGCATTAGAGTGATTGACAAAGCCTGTTCTTGGTACGGCTCCAGCCATTTTCCATAGAAAGATTCTGCTGTGCCTGTACTACCCCATCCACTCTCTCCCCACCTCTCCCTCCCCTCCTCCTCTCTCCCTCTCTCCATGCCACCTCTTCTGTGCTCGACAGTCAGCTGATGTGCATGATAAGTAATTGGGATAATTAAGGAGTTTTGGTTTGCTGGGCAGGCTGTAGGCAGTAGAGCCCATCCCAGAGTAGACATTCTCTGTCCACTGTCCCAACTGTCCAGGCAGTCTGGACCTGTCTGTCTGATTCTCCCAATCATGGACTAAACCAGAATGGGCAAGGGAATCCATACTAAACTCAGCAAAAAAAGAAACGTCCTCTCACGATCAACTGCGTTTACTTTCAGCAAACTTAACATGTGCAAATATTTGTATGAACATAACAAGATTCAACAACTGACACATAAACTGAACAAGTTCCACAGACATATGACTAATAGAAATGGAACAATGTGTCCCTGAACTAAGTAACAGTCAGGATCTGGTGTGGCCACCAGCTGCATTAAGTACTGCAGTGCATCTGCACCAGATTTGCCAGGTCTTGCTGTGAGATGTTACCCCACTCTTCCACCAAGGCACCTGCAAGTTCCCGGACATTTCTGGGGGGGAATGGCCCTAGACTCACCCTCCGATCCAACAGGTCTCAGACGTGCTCCATTGGATTTAGATCCAGGCTCTTCGCTGGCCATGGCAGAACACTGACATTCCTGTCTTGCAGGAAATCACACACAGAACGAGCAGTATGGCTGGTGGCATTTCATGCTGGAGGGTCATGTCAGGGATGAGCCTGCAGGAAGGGTACCACATGAGGGAGGAGGATGTCTTCCCTGTAATGCACAGCGTTGAGATTGCCTGCAATGACAACAAGCTCAGTCCGATGATGCTGAAACACACCGCCCCAGACCATGACGGACCCTCCACCTCCAAATCGATCCCACTCCAGAGTACAGGCCTCAGTGTAACGCTCATTCCTTCGATGATAAACGCGAATCCGACCATCACCTCCAGTGAGACAAAACCGCGACTCGTCAGTGAAGAGCACTTTTTGCCAGTCCTGTCTGGTCCAGCGACGGTGGGTTTGTGCCCATAGGTGACGTTGTTTCCGGTGATGTCTGGTGAGGACCTGCCTTACAACAGGCCTACAAGCCCTCAGTCCAGGCTCTCTCAGCCTATTGCGGACAGTCTGAGCACTGATGGAGGGATTGTGCGTTCCTGGTGTAACTCGGGCAGTTGTTGTTGCCATCCTGTACCTGTCCTGCAGGTGTGATGTTCAGATGTACCGATCCTGTGCAGGTGTTGTTACACTTGGTCTGTCATTGCAAGGACGATCAGCTGTCCGTCCTGTCTCCCTGTAGTGCTGTCTTAGGCGTCTCACAGTACAGACATTGCAATTTATTGCCCTGGCCACATCTGCAGTCCTCATGCCTCCTTGCAGCATGCCTAAGCCACAGTCACGCAGATGAGCAGGGACCCTGGGCATCTTTCTTTTGGTTCAGAGTCAGTAGAAAGGCCTCTTTAGTGTCCTTCATAACTGTGACCTTAATTGCCTACCGTCTGTAAGCTGTTAGTGTCTTAACGTTCAAACACTTCACAATGAAGATCTGTGAAGTTATTTGAATTTTTACAAATTATCTTTGAAAGACAGGGTCCTGAAAAAGGGACTTTTTGCTGAGTTGAAGTGCCAAACGTGCCCTCCCACCCTGGACGATCCATCTCTCCCCTCTACCCCTTCCCACTGGCTTATACATGGGGTGTTGGGCGCTGGCGGGTGCAGCTGTTGTTTCCCATCTTAACCACCTATTCCAACATACCCACCTACCAACAGAGTGACACAACAGTGCACATAGCGGCACACACACACACCTGTGATCCCTCTCTAAAAGCATTTCACACACAATAAATAACTTCCAGTGTGTGGTACGATACCCGATACCAGTGTAATCCTGTGGTTTGGGCTGGTGGTCCTGGTACTGGCAGGCAGCTGTCTAAACTGGAGTCACTGCTGGGGCATCACCATTTTGGATAGATAGGAGGGCTGTGGGTTCACAGGCTCTCACTAAACTTCTCTCTAACTTACCACAGAATACCGAGAATAATAGCCTTTTAATAATAAGTATTATTCTTAATCTGATTTAATTTATCCAATTTGTGAGTTCTAATTGACTTGATGAATACTGAAGTAAGTAAGTTTGAAGTCTGTTGAAACCAATTATGGCAAAGAGGGGAATTACAGTACCATAAATATTTTGTGTTTCATAATTTATTAACAGAATATGATGTATGTGTTTGATGATGTGGTGTAAATGTGTGCGCCCTGGCCCTAGTTCAGGCCCTGACATAACCCAGGAGGCACCTGTGCACACTTCAGAGGATGCATTTAAATGTATTCCTCTGTTAATCTCAATCTCTGTACTGGTACTCCTTGTATATAACCTCATTATTGTTATTTATTGTGTTACTATTTTCTATTTTTATTTGCAAATGTTTTTAATTTTTAACTCTGCATTGTTGAGAAAGGTCTCATCAGCAAGAATTTCACGGTAAAGTCTACACTGGGGTATTCAGTGCACACTGGGGTATTCATTGGGGCGGCAGGTAGCCTAGTGGTTAGAGTGTTGGGCCAATAACTGAAAGGTTGCTAGATTGAATCCCCAAGCTGACAAGGTAAAAATCTGTCAATCTGCCCCTGAAGATGGCAGTTAACCCACTGTTCCTAGGCCGTCATTGTAAATAAGAATTTGTTCTTAAATGACTTGCCTAGTTAAATAAATAAAAAATATTAACATGGCAAATACAATTTTATTTGATATGAGTTTAATACACAAAGTTAAGTCTGTCTGTCTACAGTATGTCTCTCTCTCTCTCTCCCTCACCTTGATTGAGCTAACAGTACACTTCCATCCACTGGCCTGGGAGTATTGTCTTTGGCCTTAGAAAACAGGGGGTCCATACTTGAAAAAGTCTAAAGTAAAAAAAAAATCACCGTCTCAAAATCTGCAGCCAATTAAAAATGTTGATGTAGTTGCACATGATAGAATACTACATATTAGCTTTTCCCATGTGATAACCAGGCACATGCTAAAGTGAACAGCACAATCTGGTAATCAAAATTACTAATACACATGCAAGACTTCAACTGGATGAATAGTTCACAGTGTAATAAACCTGGCTCCTATATGTTTTTGCAGTTGATGGCAAGTTCAAATCCCAGGTGAGATATAGTTTTTTCCTTTGAAATGTATAGTTACATTCATTGTGTTGGTGCATTGCGAAGGGAAGTGCAGCCAATGCATTGAAAACAAAGATTAAGAATATATTTAATGAGGATCTTTCTTCAGCCTTGTAGACAAGCACACTGCTAACAATCAAGTTTATTAGGCCTGCATACAGATCAGTGCCTGCAGAAAGTATTCATATCCCTTGACTTATTCCACATTTGAACTCAAAATAAAAAAATTATCCCCCCCATCTACACACAATACCCCATAATGACAAAGTGAAAACATGTTTTTAGAGATTTTTGCATGTTTTGAAAATTAAACACTGAAATATCTAATTTACGTAAGTATTCATCACCACTGATTCAACGCATTTTAGAATCACCTTTGGTAGTAATTACAACTGTGAGTAACTCTCTAAGAGCTTTCTGGGTAAGCCTCTAAGAGCTTTGTACACCTGGATTCTACAATATTTGCACAATATTATTTTTACAATTCTTCAGGCAATTGGTTGTTGATCATTGCCATAGATTTTCAACCCTATTTAAGTCAAAACTGTAACTTGGCAGCTCAGGCACATTGTGTCATCTTGGTAAGCAACTCCAGTGTATATTTGTTCTTGTGTTTTAGGTTATTGTCCTGCTGAAAGGTTAATTTGTCTCCCAGTGTCTGTTGGAAAGAAGACTGAACCAGGTTTTCCTCTAGGATTTCCTCTGTGCTTAGCTCTATTCCGTTTCTTTTTATCCTAAAAGAAACTCCCTAGACCAAGAATACCCATAACTTGATGCAGCCACCACCATGCTTATAAATATGGGACCCACCACCTGGATTCGGTCCTAGGTAGAAAAGTTTTATTTTTTTACATTGGATAAAAGTAGAGACTCTGAGCTAGAAAAATCATACACTTCAGTTGAGGAACAATGGGAAAGTAATTCCGCTTTGAAAGTTGATCAACTTGTAACCCAATTTTTTAGAAAATGGCCTGTGAATGTTTTGGTAAACCTACTGGAGAGCAGTTGAAGTCAGAAGTTTACATACTCTCAGGTTGGAGTCATTAAAACTCATTTTTCAACCACCACAAATTTCTTGTTAACAAACTATAGTTTTGGCAAGTCGGTTAGGACATCTACTTTGTGCATGACACGAGTAATTCTTCCAACAATTGTTTACAGAAAGACTACTTCACGTATAATTCACTGTATCACAATTCCAGTGGGTCAGAAGTTTACATACACTAAGTTGACTGTGCCTTTAAACAGCTTGGAAAATTCCAGAAAATTATGTCATGGCTTTAGAAACTTCCGATAGGCTAATTGACATCATTTAGTCAATTGGAGGTGTACCTGTGGATGTATTTCAAGGCTTACCTTCAAACTCAGTGCCTATTTGCTTGACATCATGGGAAAATCTAAAGAAATCAGCCAAGACATCAGAAAACAATGTAAGACTCCTAAAGATGAACGTACTTTTGTGCGAAAAGTGCAAATCAATCCCAGAACAACAGCAAAGGACCTTGTGAAGATGCAGGAGGAAACAGGTACAAAAGTATCTATATCCACAGTAAAACGAGTCCTATATCGACATAACCTGAAAGGCCGCTCAGAAAGGAAGAAGCCACCGCTTCAAAACCGCCATAAAAAATCCAGACTACGGTTTGCAACTGCACATGGGGACAAAGATCGTACTTTTTGGAGAAATGTCCTCTGGTCTGATGAAACAAAAAAATAGAACTGTTTGGCCATAATGACCATCGTTATGTTTGGAGGAAACGGGGAGGCTTGCAAGCCGAAGAGCACCATCCCAACCGTGAAGCATGGGGGTGGCAGCATCATGTTGCGGGGGTGATGGCATCATGAGAAAGGAAAATGATGTGGATATATATACATATATATACTGACTTTATTATCCCCATGGGGAAATTTTGTTGCAGTGTCATGTACACATTTTAAAGTGGCGTTTGAATACAAAACAAATTCACAATACAACATTCATAACAGTTACATACCATAAAAATATATGTTAATAATAAAAGAAGATAGAACATTAACCCGAGCTATTTAGGAGGGATATCACACCTGGCACAAATGATTGTCTAGTTCTGTTTTTCCTGCTGAGGGGTGCCCTATACCTGCGCCCAGAGGGGAGTAGTTCAAAGTCCAGGTACAGGGGTGACTTGGGTCTAAAATGATTTTATGAGCCTTATGGAGGGCCCTGACCTTAAAGATCTCATCCAGGCCTGTCTGTTTGACCCCAAGTACCTTGCTTGCTGTTGAAATAATCCTTCTCAGCATATTTCTCTGGCTGACAGTGGCATTGCCAAACCAACAAACAATACAAAAAGTTAAAATACTCTCAATGAAAGATTTGTAGAACAGAGTCAGTATAGTGCAGTCAACATTAAAAGATCCCAGCTTTTTGAGAAAGTATAGTCTCTGTTGGCTCTTTTTGTAGATCAGGTCTGTACATTTACTCCACTGAAGCTTGTTGTCCAAGAGGACACCCAGATATTTATATTCCTCTACAATCTCTATATTCTGACCTCTGATAGATGTTGCAGAGGTAGGTGCTGTACGCTTCCTGAAGTCTATGCACATCTCTTTAGTCTTGTTGGTATTGAGGACCAAGTGTGATTTCTCACACCACTCTACAAAGTCATCTAGGACCGGGCCATGGTGTTCCTCGTCATCATGCAACAGGCTGATCAAGGCAGTGTCATCAGCGAACTTAACGAGGTGTCTATCAGGATGGGAACTAGTACAACTATTTGTGTACAATATGTACAGGAGTGGGGACAAAACACATCCCTGAGGAGAACCTATGTTGGTATTACGTGTGTCTGACACGTGGGGACCTATTTTAACTCGCTGTGAGCGTTGGCTCAGGAAGTCCAACAGCCACAAAACCAGCCCCCCATCTAACGAGAAGTCCCGAATGAGTCTCTGTGCCAGAATGTAAGGCTGGATTGTGTTGAAGGCAGAAGAAAAGTCAACAAACAGAACCCTGACATGGGATTTGGCACCCTCTAGATGTCTATAGACCATGTTAAGGAGAGTAAGAATGGCATCATCAACTCCTCTGCTAGGCTGATAGGCAAACTGAAATGGGTCGAGAAGCTTCTGGGTGACACTGAGAATATGACTTTTCACAATTTTCTCAAGGCATTTCATTACTAAGGATGTCAAGGCAACAGGGCGGTAGTCATTCAGCACAGCGGGATTCGATGCTTTAGGAATTGGTATAATTATTGAGTTTTTCCACAATACTGGCACGTGTTGCTGGTCGAGTGAGAATTGGAAAATGTCTGTAAAAACACCGGCCAATTGTTCAGCACAGTGCTTTAACACATGTCCACTTATTTTGTCTGGGCCTGGGCTTTTGTATGCATTACATCCCCTGAACAACTTAAAAACATCAGACTGTTTAACAACAACCCTCTCAAACATTTGTAGTGATGCTTCCATTTGTTTTACTTCCGACACAACGTTGTCTGATTCAAATCTTGAGAAGAAAACATTCAGTTCATTAGCCATGTTCTGGCCCTCATGTCTCCCAAGATCAGCACTGGGTTTTCCCTGCCTATATGGGGGGCACTAGCCATGGATTTAATACCTTGCCAGGCCACCCTTGTGTTTCCTGAGGAGAGGGTCCTCTCCACCCTTTGCTTGTATGCCTCTTTGTCCACCAGTATTTGTCTTTTGATCTCACGTTGTACATCTCTTAAAGCCTGTCTATCACCCTCAACATAAACTGCCTTCTTCCTATTAAGTAGTGATTTTAGATGTTTTGATACCCAAGGCTTATTGTTAGGGAATATTTTACAGGTTTTAGTAGGCACAACTAACTCAACACAGAAGTTTACATAATCTGAAACAACATCTGTGAGTTCATCAAGATCAGAGCTGCTGTCCTCAAATACCTCCCACATAGTACAGTCAAAACACCCCTGGAGACAAGTGATAGTGTTGTCATTCCAGATCTGGACAGTTTTAACTGTGGGTTTCTCCCTCTCCAGGAGCCGACAGTAGGTTGGCCTGAGGTAGACCACATTGTGGTCTGATGTCCCCAGGGAGGTCTGGTGGTGGCAGAGAACGCGCTTTGGTATTGTCCCATAGCACAAATCAAGAGACCTATTTTTCCTAGTGTGACATTTCACATACTGGTGGTATGTACGCAGGACTTTGTTCAAGGTACAGTTGTTAAAATCCCCTAAAATAAATTTGGGTGCGTCGGGGGATATGGATTCCAGTTTCTGTGACAGATTATAAACAATCTCTGATGCCTTTATTATGTTAGCTTTCGGTTGAATGTACACAACGGTTACAAACAATTGGGGGAACTCACGGGGCAGATAGTAGGGTCGCAGTGACACAGAAAGCAGTTCAATGTCGGGGGTACAGAGTCTCTCTCTTACCAGGATCGATTTACACCACTGGTCCCTGACAAGCAGGCAGACGCCACCGCCGTGAAGTTTCTCTGTGACTGTCAGATCACGGTCCGCTCTGACCAGAGTGAAGCCGGCCGGCTCCACTTCTCTGTCCGGGACTCTGTCATCCAGCCAAGTCTCAGTAAATGCCAGCAAACAGGCCTCCCGATATTCGTGTTGGAAGCGCAGATTCGCTGACAGCTCATCCGCTTTCCCCCTCAGTGACTGGGCATTAATCAGCAAGGTGGTGGGTAAGGGAAGTTTGTTCTTTAATTTTTTAAGTCTTTGTCTGATTCCCCCGCGTTTTCCACGTTTGCATTTGGGTTTGTTATCCCCTCGCAGACAATCAGGGATTAGATGGGCCACTGGGATATCCATCGCGTTTGTGTTTGAGTTGTATTGTAGTAAGAACTCCCTGCTGTATTGGATTCCGCTACCAGCAGCGTTTTCATAGTTTAGTCCGTTTGTAGCGGGTATGTACACGATCAACAAGATCAGTCCAACACCCCACCACTGTAAATCCATAGTTGGCAGATTGTTTGTAAACTAAGTGTACCATTTAAGAACATAAAATAACATAAAACATAAAAGCACGCCACACACACTGCAGGTCGCAACAGAGCCGCGCCCCCATCAGTCAGGAAGTTAAAGCTTGGTCGCAAATGGGTCTTCCCATTTGCAAATGGACACAAAGTCAAAGTCACCATTATTAGTCAGTTGTACAACCGAATGCGTCTTCCGCATTTAACCCAACCCCTCTGAATCAGAGAGGTGCGGGGGGGCTGCCTTAATCGACATCCACGTCGTCGGCACCCAGGGAACAGTGGGTTAACTGCCTTGTTCAGGGGCAGAACAACAGATTTTTACCTTGTCAGCTCAGGGATTCAAACTTGCAACCCTCCGGTTACAAGTCCAATGCTCTAACCACTAGGCTACCTGCCGCCCCTGACCCCAAGCATACTTCTAAAGTTGTGGCAAAATGGCTTAAGGACAACAAAGTCAAGGTATTGGAGTGGCCATCACAAAGCCCTGACTTCAATCCTCTAGAACATTTGTGGGCAGAACTGAAAAAGCGTGTGCGAGCAAGGAGGCCTAAAAACCTGACTCAGTTACACCAGCTTTGTCAGGAAGAATGGGCCAAAATTCACCCAACTTATTGTGGGAAGCTTGTGGAAGGCTACCCGAAATGTTTGACCCAAGTTAAACAATTTAAAGGCAATGCTACCAAATACTAATTGAGTGTATGTAAAATTCTGATCCACTGGGAATGTGATGAAAGAAATTAAAGCTGAAATAAATCATTCTCTCTACTATTATTCTGACATTTCGCATTCTTAAAATAAAGTGGTGATCCCAACTGACCTAAGACAGGGAATTCTTACTAGGATTAAATGTCAGGAATTGTGAAAAACTGAGTTTAAATGTATTTTGCTAAGGTGTATGTAAACTTCCGACTTCAACTGTATATAAAAACATTTTTAAGTGTACGTTTATTTGTCACATGCAAGGGATAAAGAATGTGTAAACTCTGCAGTGAAATGGTTGCATAGTGAAATGGTTGCACTACTTGCATAGTGGAGTCTTTTGTTTAGACATATAGCTAGATAGCTAGGTAGCTAAACAATTAATCCCAACTAATGCTGAATTTAAAACAACTGGGAACTTAGAAATCTCCGACTTCTGAGCGTTCAAAGCATCTGGGAACTTAGAAAACAAACTACCTCTGACTGGGAAAAATCGTTTTGAACCGTCATCCAACTTGGAATTCCAACTCGGAAACTCGGGCCTCTTTCCAGAGATCCAATATCCGACGTGAAGATCACTGACGTTATGATTTGACCTCGTATTTTTCAGAGTTCCCAGTTGTTTTGAGCGCTGAAATCCTACCATCCACGGCAATACTACCATGCACTACCTTCCATTATGCAAACTCAAAATGTAATACATTTCAACTCTATATCTGACATGGTACAGGTGGGGTTTTGTAAGTCCAAGACCATGTGTGTGAGGTGTAGATTTGTTTAAGACAACCAAGAAACACTCTGTGACCCTGATTTTGCCCACTGCAGTAAAAGGTTAAATAAATATTGAACTTTAAAAGCCTGTTATATTGAATTAAGTGCCCTTTAATATAGAAAATTCAATAAATCAGATGTTTTTATATAAATAAATTCTTGCTTAAGTGACAAAATTCTGCATTTCGACCTTTCACTCTTTGCATTCTCTGTGACTTCTAGAAAGATTTTTATCCACTTAACCACAACATTTTCCCAAGTTTTCACTACCATTGTAAAGCCCTAGTTATTTTTGTTTCTTTGACAAAGTAATTTCTGAAGATTATTATTTATTAGTGACTAATTTTAAAAGGTAAAAAAAAAAAAAAAAACCTGTCCCTCAATTTAAGTTACGTGAACTGAACTCTCGTTTTAATATGGTGAAACTATTCCTTTTAATACATATATATTTTAAAGACACATTAAACATCTTATAGTGAAATCATAGTGTAAAAGCAGGTGAGATGGTACTATTATTTTTGGCCATTTTCTGGTATTTTGTTGTAGAAAACTGAGCTTGTTGTCGAGCACAGCACGTTGCACACAACAAGCTTTCCATTGCCCCTATCACAAGAGGATTAATGGCAGATTTAAGATGAAGTCTTCAACTCTGTTACGGTCAATCCTATTACTTTATTAGGAACTTATTATAGTAATTATTTTATTTAACGTCATGAGGTGGAGATAAAATATATAGTAACACTGTAAACACTAAACTAAAAACTACGGGGAACACTGCAAAGCTATAGACGAGTTGATTGTTTAGCATCAAAACCGACGCCTGCCCAACTATGTTTATTGAAACACATTTGCTCATTGTGCAAATACATTTGCACAATGAGCCATTGTCTCTCAAATACATCATTACAGTTGTTGGTTAGCTAGCTAGCAAATTGTTGCCATATTGTCATAGACATGACATCAGTCAAAACACCTCAAAACAAGACATGGTATCAATAACAAGTTACAATGAGATGAAATGAGCCAGCTGCGATTCCCCACATGGCAGCTTGTTGTTGTTGCTAGCTATCTTACTGTTCTGAATCATGACATTGAATTCCTTTTGGGCCACATGCTTGTTGAACCTTGAGAGACACCGTATTTTTTTTTAAACCTTTTTTTAACTAGGCAAACCAGTTAAGAACAAATTCTTATTTACAATGAAGGCCTACCCCGGCCAAACCCTAACCCGGACGATGCTGGTTCAATTGTGCCCCGCACTATGGGACTCCCAAACACAGCCAGTTGTGATACAGCCTGGAATCGAACCAGGGTCTGTAGTGATGGCTCTAGCACTGAGATGCAGTGCCTTAGACCGCTGCGCCCGTAGATGCTAATCTGCTAGTGATACGTGGGTTCACAATCCCAATCCCTTACAGAGCCTAGTGCTGAGTGGAGAAGGCTGGTGTGACATCCTCTTTCTAAAGACTTGTAGTGTCTGGTGTACCAAAATGCAATGACGCTGTCGGTGTGTTCGAAGCGTAAAGGGGGATATGGCATGCGCAAAGGTGCATATCCAGCCTTGCATTAGTTATCCCTTAGGCTACGTAAGGGCTAGATTCAATCTGATTGCCCCTTGTCGGCTATTCACCTTGTAAAGCCAATGTTTGTGTGTTTGCGGAGACCGCCTTCACAGTAAACGCTGCCCAGCATATTATCCAGTGTTAGAAAAAACTAAATTAACACTGAGTGATGAATCAACACTGAAAGTGTTGAGTCTGTGGACCCATATAGACACAAGAAAGGTGTTAAATTAACACATCGCTTAATGTAAAGCTTTATTCAAATATTTCCCAGAGTGCCTTGAGTTTCAACTAAATTGTAGAGTTATCACCCGTGACTGTATTTGTTAGTGAAAGAGACATGGTTGCATCTAAACTGAAAAAAACTTTTCAGTAATAGATGCAATAAGTCCAAGTAACATATTACATAAGCTTAGAAATCCATGGGGGATGTGTTAACATACATTGACAAGACCTTACCCAACACAGACAACCTAACAAAAGACCTGACAATGACAGAAATTGACAAAGGAGTGAAACCGAGGGAGGACGGACTCCCCTTGGAGTTTTATCTGACCTTTTGGGATGTTTTAGCCGATGAACTTCTGACTGATTTTACTGACTTAGAACAACTCGACAAACTACCTGACAGTTTTAAAGTAGGTATTGTGACCCTTTTACACAAGAAAAAATGACAGGACGGACCTGAAGAACTGGAGATCGACTACCCTTTTCAATTTTGACTGTAAACTTTTTACTAAGGTTTTAACACTCAGAATGTCTTCTTATTCAGGGGAGGTGATCCACCCGGACCAAACATGACCATTCCCGGAAGGAAGATTAAGGACAGCCTGGTACTGATCAGAGATACCATCTGTTATGCGAGAGACAGAAACATGCGGCTTTTAGTCCTAAATTTAGATTTCTAAAAAGCTTTTGATCGGGTCTCGCACCAGTACCTCTTCAAGGTACTGCAGAAAATGGGGTTCCCGGAAAGGTTCTTAGCTTGGGTGGGACTGCTGTACGAAGATATCACCAGCAAAATCCTTGTAAATGGACATTTGTCAAAGGCAGTGGGAGTACACTGCGGCGTCCGTCAGGGCTGTCCGTTATCTCTTTTGTTCGTGGCCTGAATTGAACCACTGGCACAGGTCTTGAGAAGGGACCAACGGATCAGTGGTGTGGGTATTCCGGGGAGTGGGCGGATGACCGCCAAGTGCGTCTTTTACATGGACGATGTCAACATTTTATGTACCAACCTTTTATCTGTCGACAGGACCCTGGACAGAACAGACTGGTACGGACGGACCTCTGTGGCGAGATTGAACAGAGAAAAGACAGAGGCCCAATTCTTCGGACCATGGGCTGACCCAGACTTGACCAGACTACAACTGACTGTTAAAATGACTGACATAAGGGTACTGGGAGTAAAGCTTGACTGGGAGGGAGGAGGGAGCGGTAATTGGAGTGGGATCCTGGGGACAGTATGACAGAGACTGGGTTTTGGGGGATTTCGACAGCTGACTTTTGAGGGCAAGATTTTCATCATTAAAGCTGTGATTTTACCTGTGCTTTTATTAATCATTTCTGTTTTTATCCCCCCACGAACAACTCTTTTAGCTCTGGAACGGATGCTGTTTTACTTCCTGTGGGGAAGCAAGTGGGAGAGGCTGAGGAGGGAGGTGGTCAAGAGGCCCAGATCCAAGGGGGGGAAAGGCTTGCCTGACCTCTACTTGTTCCTGGGCAGCCGCTATACAGCGTTACATCTCACTCTTGCCACCTCCCTGGTCAACAACAAGACCCAGTCCCTCGCACGGTTCTGGCTGGGATCTTACCTCAGAACCCTGAGGCTGATCCCAGTTGACCTGCTAGCCCCAGTCTTTTTCCTGCTCCCCACACAATACGCCCAGCTCCAGAAGTTAAGACATTTTAAACTAGAAAAAGAAGCAGTCACGGTTTTAACTAAACACCGCTCTCTTCTCACTCTTGTGCAGGAGCTGGAAACAGTGTGTCCAGTGCACGGGCTTGCTATAGGCGAGCCCATAACGGTTTGATGTAACGTGGCCCATCCTGCTCTCCTGAATCGGCACCGGGACCCGTCCTGGATGGTCGCCCATGAGATCCTCCCGGTCAGGGCCATTATGCACTCCCGGAGCATGGCGAGGATATCCGCGTGCCCCCGACCAGGCTGCGGCTAAGAGGAGTCAGTGAGGCACTTGCTCTGGGAGTGTAGAGCCTCCAGGGACCTGTGGAAGGAAGCAGGCCCCCTGATCTCCCCGTGCCTGCCAGCAGGGGAGGACCTAACGCCCCAGCTCGTGCTGTATGGGGTGGGCCGATGGCCTATCCCACCGAAGGCCTTCACCAAGCTCTGGCCCACACTCACGTGTCTGAAGGAAGCACTGTGGTCCTCCTGCAACCTGCTGGTAGCGAAACGAGTAAAGATCACACCCCAGGCAGTGGCCATGGTAGCCATGGAGGCCCTGGGGTGGTACAGAAGAAAAGGGGGCCTCGACCCCAAGCGAAGGGTCCCCCACAACACCCAAGGTCCCGGCGGCCACGGCCTGACAGCGCTGTGGTGCCTAGGGCGATGCGCCTAGGGGAGGGATCTCCTCTTGGCCCCGAAGGACAGGACGGGAATTGATTCGGAAGAGCAGGTGGAGGCGAGTTTGATAAGGACTCACCCTGCTCCTGTACAAATTATTAAAGACAGCTTTTTAACAAAGTGACATTGTTTTACATGTTTTCATGTCTTACATTTTTTTACTTTTGTTAAATCATTTGTACACATTTTAAATAGATTTTATGTTTTTACAACAAAAAGTACTTTTATTCATGGTTGTTTCCATTATTTTTAACATCATGTACTTTAACAAATTTAAGAGTAATATTCAAATGCTTGTTTTCTGCTTTTATGCCGTTTTATGTGTTTAAAATTATGTACAAAAATTTTAAAGGAAATGCAACAATAAAACTTTTCAAATAAATTTAAATATTATTTACATAAGCTTAGAACATTTTTGTAATTTAAATTTGAGTAGCATAAGTTTAACAAACATAGATATTGAAAAAAACTATTCTAAAAGTCAACCTGCAATAGAGCATTCAGGGAAATATAACGATGGGTGTGGTTTATGTTCAAAGTGATGTGTATGAGTTAAAGGCCTGTATTAAAGGTAAAACTCTGCCCTCAAAATAAGGCCTTATGAAATACATACGGTATTGTGTTAAATACAGTGCATTCGAAAGTTCAGACCCCTTGACTTTTTCCATATTTTGATACGTTACAGCCTAATTCTAAAGTTTATTGAAAACAAGTATTCACAAATCAATCTACACATAATACCTCATGACAAAGCAGAAACAGGTTTATAGAATTTTATATACCCTTTACTCAGTAATTTGTTGAAGCCCCTTTGGCAGCGATTACAGCCTCAAGTCTTATTGGGTATGACGCTACAAGCCTGGCACACCTGTATTTGTGGAGTTTCTCCCATTCTTCTTGCATTCAGGCCAAAGAGTTCAATCTTGGTTTCATCAGACCAGAGAATCTAGTTTATCATGGTCTGAGAGTCCTTTAGGTGCCTTTTGGCAAACTCCAAGTGGGCTGTCATGTGCCTTTTACTGAGGAGTGCCTTCCGTCTAACCACTCTACCATGAAGGCCTGATTGGTGGTGTTGCAGAGATGGTTGTCCTTCTGGAATGTTCTCCCATCTCCACAGAGGAACTCTGGAGCTCTTTTAGAGTGACCATCAGGTTCTTGGTCACTTCCCTGACCAAGGCACTTCTTCCCCGATTGCTAAGTTTGGCCTGGCAGCCAGCTCCAGGAAGAGTCTTGATGGTTTTAAACTTCTTCCATTTAAGAATAATGGAGGCCACTGTGTTATTGGGGACCTTTAATTTTGCTGAATTCTTTTGGTACCCTTCCCCAGGTCTGTCCCTCGACACTATTCTGTTTCGGAGCGCTACGGACAATTCCTTCAACCTCATGGCTTGGTTTTTAATCTGACATGCACTGTCAACTGTGGGACCTTATGCAGACAGGTGTGTACCTTTTCAAATCATGTCCAATCAATTGAATTTACCACAGGTGGACTCCAATCAAGTTGTAGAAACATCAAGGATGATCAATGGAAACAGGATGCACCTGAGCAAAAATGTTTGTTGGGCTGTTTAACACTGGTAAATTTGCTGTGTTCATATGTCGCCTAGTTGGAAATGACCTTTAAATGTCAATCACGCTATAATGCTGATCTTCAGCGGTCCTGATTGAATCTAGGCCTAAGTCTTGTCAACGTTATAGCGAAAGTTTCACTACCATATTAACAGAGTGTAGTATGCAGATTGGAGTTATCCTTGCCTTCAAGGCTGAGCTTCCCTAAGAAAGGAAAAGGAAACCTCAACTGAGTGGTGAAGTGGTAGTGTGATATACTTTACATCAAATGTGTAATAATGTGTTTTCTTAGTACTTTAGTAGACAGAAAATGCTGAATTTGTATATCAGTGCTAAGCCTCTGCTGGTCAAGAGATGTCCTCTGTTCCTTTTCATTGTATATCAAGTCTTATGTCTATCAGATTATCTTTATCCATATTGATGTCACACACAGCTGTGTGTTAAAACCAGGCATGGGACATTCACACATGACCAGACTCTCCCATGGAGATAAAATAGACCTGAGAAGTGCTGTGTTGCTATGGGCTTGAATTATTTTAATGCGTCGTTAATACAGTGTGGCTGTATTGTATCCAACGGCCTCTGTCTTTGTTGACCTTCACAGTGGTTTTGCAAGCTGGTATGGTGCCATCTATCTGATACTGTTGACTGATCCCCTCTGACATGACATGTAAAGCTCCATCTATGTGCTCCAGAATCAAAAGCCTTCTAAGACTCTGGCATTAATAGTTCAGGGCCGTCGGGGAAGGAACTGACCTTACTGGTAATATAACAGTGGAGGATTAATAAACACATCAGTAAATACACACAAACACACATGCGTGAATGCACTTGTAGCACTATGATGTTGTGATATATCCCTGGACTGGAACCCTATCCATTCAGCATAACACAGTCCCCGGGCAAGTAACAATAAGAAAGTCCGCAGTCACATTGAATGACCCAGTGATGGTTCTGTCTGTGCCATGTCATTGTTAGTAACTATGTCAAGAGGATTTATATACAGACATACGTAAATGTATATGTTCATGTGTACATACAAAATGTCAATAGTGTGTAAAGGGTTACACATAGTTAAAAGGGAGTCAGTTTAGCATTTGCTATTTGTGCATCCAAATATCCTTTAGCAAATATAATTGTCTCATTTTTGCAACCACAAAAGACTGCATGGTTATTATTTGTCGGACAGAATTCAATTTCCCCCAACAAATATAGCATATTACAAATAGTAAACATGGCTTTACATGGGAAGCCCTGTGGAGCAGCGTTGTGTTTAGTTTGTACGGTACTGTAAGGTTAAAGGATGTTGACTTAGTCATGTGTGCATACATTATGTACAGGTGACCCCCGGGAATTGAACCCAGTATCCTGAGCTACAAAGGGCCACACGTTGTGTAAATGCATTCACTTGTGAGTGGTTGAGAGGAGATAAAGAAAGTAGACGGTTATTGTGTCGGAGGCTTGGAGCATTTTGTTTTGGAACACCCTCACTGTCTTTCTCTCTCAGGTACAGCAGTATATACCAACCTCTTGTTTGCCTACAGAAGAGGGTATTTCATCTTATAGCTCAGACACAGCGGTAGCATTGTGAAACATTTGCCTGCCGACAGTACTTACGCCTCTGAACATAGTGTCAGCAGTCAATCTCTTCCGTGTTCACACAGCAAAGACCTTGAGGTTGCCAGCCACGTTAAAATACTCCAAACCAGAAGGTGTCCGTTGCGTTTCTTGGCAATGCATGTCCATGTGTGTTGCTTTATGGTCTAGTCCAGGGCTTGCCAACCCTGTTCCTAGAGAGCTACCCTCCTGTTGTAACTAACCTGATTCAGCTTATGCACCCAGATAATTATTAGAATCAGTTGTGCTAGATTATGTTATGAGCCAGCTCGGGTCCCCGATGTATGTGTGTCCCAGATGCGGACCACTCCACTACTAGGAGGTTGAGCCCAAGTGCAGAGGAATTAGAAAACAATGAGATCTCCAAAGTCTGAGTTTTATCTTTGGCTCTTTACTTCAGAGAAAAAAAGCTAAACATAGCAACAGTCTTAGGCAACACTTTAAATGAATGTGTCCCAGGGTAACTCAAACAACTCCTCTTGGGAGGCAATACAAAAAGGTAATCCAAAACAGAATAGAAATCCTTAAACATCCAGAAACATATTTCCAAGAGTCCACAAAAAGGAAACAAAAAAAAAAACAGAATCCAAGTTCAAAATTAGCAGGCAGAAAAATCTCAGACCCAAAGAATCTTGAGCATGACAACACCTAGACCAACATCAGGACTGAACAAGAACAGAAAGGCAGTGGGGCCTTAAATAGGGTTTGTCATTAGAAGTAATACAACACAGGTGAGGGCATTACTTACAACAATTAACACAGGAGAATATATCTGGGTTGAAATAACGTCATCTAGTGGTAAAGTCAAGGGACTTCAGACAAAACATTACAGAACCCCCTCTTTTAGGAACGGCTCCTGACGTTCCCAATAGCTCAGGTTGAGCGGAGACGATGAAAGTCTCTGATCAAACTCTTGTCCAGGATATGGTGAGTGGGGACCCAAGACCGTTCCTCCGGCCCATATCCTTCCCAGTCCACTAGAAACTGCCGTCTACCACGGACCAGTTGAGTGTCCAATATCCGCTTGACCCTGTATGCTGGCTGGCCATCAATGATCTGTGGTGCTGTGGGTGGCCTGGTGGCAGGAGACAGAGGACTGTATTTGACAGGTTTTAAGAGGGAAACATGAAAGGTGGGATGAATGCGCAACGACTTGGGAAGTAGGAGACGGTAGGAAACAGGGTTTACTTTCCTTAAAACCTTGAAGGGACCTATGAATCTGGGCGCCAACTTGCGTGCTTCAACTCGAAGGGGAAGGTCCTTGCTGGACAACCAGACCTTCTGCCCTGGCCGTAGAGATGGTGCTGGTCTGCGGCGACGGTTGGCCCATTGCTGTTGTAGCTGTGAAGTTTTCAGAAGCGCAGCTCAGGCCTTCTTCCACACCCTGTGGCACCGTCGAACGAGATGTTGGGCAGCCGGAACTCCCACCTCAGACTCTTGCTCAGAAAACAAAGGAGGTTGATAACCAAACTGGCATTCAAAAGGTGACATACCCGTTGAGGAATGGCGAAGAGTATTATGGGCAAATTCTGCCCATATCAGGTGTTTGCTCCAGGTCATTGGGTTGGATGAAGCTAGACATCTCAAGGTTGTCTCAATCTCTTGGTTAGTTCTTTCAGTCTGTCCATTAGACTGGGGATGAAAACCAGATGACAGACTCACTTCGCCCCAATCAGCTGGCAGAAGGCCTTCCAGAACCTGGATGCAAACTGAGGACCACAGTCTGAAACCACGTCTTGGGGAAAGCCATGCAACCTAAAAATATGCTGCAATACAATCTCAGCAGTCTGTGGAGCTGAAGGAAGTCTTGGCAATGGAACAAGGTGGCAAGCTTTTGAAAATCTATCCACAACTACCAAAATCACTTTGTTACCTTGGGAGAGTGGTAGACCCGTTACAAAGTCCATAGAAATATGTGACCAAGGCCGAGCAGGGACCGGGAGGGGTAGCAGGTGACCTTGTGGACGAGACCTGGAATCCTTATGCTGGGCACAAATGGGGCAGGCAGCAATAAAGGATTTGACATCACTCGCAATCTTTGGCCACCAGAAGCATCTGGAAAGGAAGTCAAGAGTCCTACTGACTCCTGGGTGGCATGTGATAGATGAGGAATGCCCCCATTGTAAAACATCACTGCGCACTCTCTTGGGTACAAAAAGACGGCCAGGTGGCCCATTACCCGGGTCAGCCTCCTGCTGCTTTGCTTTTCTCACAATGGTCTCTATTCCCCATCTAACTGGAGCCAGAATCTTGGAGGGGGGATGATCGTCACCGGGGTTGAAACCATGTTGGGTGGATCAAACTGCCTGGAGAGAGCATCAGGTTTCTGATTCTTAGAGCCTGGTCGATAGGAGAGAACAAAGTCAAAGCGATTAAAAAAATAGAGCCCATCGGGCTTGGCGAGAGTTCAGTCTCTTGGCTTCTTGGATATAAGTTAGATTATTGTGGTCAGTCCATACAACAAAGGGATGTTTGGCGCCCTCCAACCAGTGCCTCCACTCCTCCAATGCTAGCTTGACTGCTAATAACTCCCTGTTACCAATATCATAATTTCTTTCACTAGAAGATAGCTTGTGTGAAAAGGCACAAGGATGCAATCTGTCGTCTCTTCTGGCCCGCTGGGAAAGTACAGCTCCGACCCCTACCTCAGAGGCATCCACCTCGACTATGAAGGGCAGCTCAGGGTCAGGGATAGTGAGAATGGGCGCTGAAGTAAATCTGTCTTTTAGTTTGCAGAAAGCTTTCTCAGCCTAGTCTGTCCACTGGAAGCCCTTAATATTCTTCCTAGTAAGAGTCGTAAGTGGAGCAGCAATGGCACTGAAATTGCGTATGAACTTTCGATAAAAATTGGAAGAACCGAGAAAACGTTGTACCTGCTTACTGGAAGTGGGTTGAGACCAATCTTTAACCGCTTTGGTTTTGGCAGTGTCCATCTGGATATGGCCTTTAGATACAATGAAGCCCAAAAAGGAGACCTCTTGAACATGGAATTCACTCTTCTCAAGTTTGATGAACAGATGGTTTCTCAGGAGTTGCTGGAGGACTAGGCGAACATGCTGCACGTGTTCCTGGAGGTCCTTGGAAAAGATAAGAATGCAAATATACAAATACAAATCTGTTCAGCATGTCTCTTAACACATCATTAATCAAAGCTTGAAATACAGCAGGGGCATTTCCCAAACCGAAAGGCATGACTCTATACTCATAGTGGCCCGTTGGTGTATTAAAAGCGGTCTTCCATTCATCACCAGCGCGGATGCGGACCAGATAAGCATTTCGAAGGTCCAGTTTAGTGAATACAGTTGACCCCTGAAGCAACTCGAAGGCAGTAGACTTAATGGAAGAGGATAACGATTCTTTATGGTGATCTTATTGAGACCCCTGTAATCAATACAGGGTCGGAGACCCCCATCCTTCTTAGCAACAAAGAAGAACCCAGCTCCTGCTGGTGAAGTCGAGGGACGAATAAAGCCAGATTTCAGGGCCTCGTTAATATAGTCCTCCATGGCTTTCCTCTCTGGTGGTGAAATGGAAAACAGTCTCCCCCTTGGAGGGCACATTCCAGGCAACAAGTCGATGGCACAATCATAAGGTCTGTGAGGGGGCAAGGATGAGGCCGCCCTCTTGCTGAACACTTCTAGCAAGTCTGCATAGTCAGGGGGAACACGGGATAACTCTGGAGGAGTCCCGGATGATTGCAGGGTAGTCTGACTTAACTTCTTAGGGATGGGCGCACGAGGTGACCGTTTTGGAGAGCCTGGCATGCCCAAAGTAAAATGCCTCCCATTCAGGCCCAGAAAACAGGATATGCACATATTTAGTACCATTGGATAGGACACACTGAATTTTCAAAAAGTGTTAACCATTTGTCTGTGAGTAAAACAGAACGCATATGGCAGGCGAAACCCCGAGGAATTTCTGTCCTGGAAAAAGTGGTTTTGACAGAGTGCCTCATTTGGAACCCCTCCCTTATGAAAATGCCCATATAAGGGCATGAATGCAGTACCCATATGAATGCAGTACCCATCGCTTCATTTAGATGTCAACAGTCTCGAGACAGTGTTCATTTTTGTTTTGGATGCTTTAGAGCAGAGAATAAGAGGAAACCAAGGAAGTGTCCCATTTATGTCAACAGAAGGGAACGCACGCTCCCGACAAAGCGCGCTTTGTGTTTTTTACCGTCTTTATCGCTCAGTTTATATTCCGGTTGATTTATAATAGTAAATACGTAAAAGTGTTCCTAAGGATACATTTAAAACTATGTTTGATTGTTCTTGGACAAGTTTATAGGTATAAGATGAACGAGTTCTCGTCACGTTTCAATGGAGTAGTGGAAGCTGTAGTTTCTGATTATAACGCGCGAACCAAATGGAGATTTATGGATAAAATACATGACTTTTTCTAACAAAAAACCATGGATTGTCTTCGTTTGACACTTAGGAAGACCTCATTAGAAGTTATTCAACAGGTAATTGATTTGTTTTCGCTGTGAAATGTGTTGTGTGAACCGCGATGGATTATGAATTCATGGTAATGCAAAAAATATGTGAGGTGCTACCCTCAAACAATCAAATGTGCTGCTTTCGCCGTACAGCCTTTTTGAAATCTGACAACGCTGTGATATTGCCAAGAAACAGAGCTTTTGATGAGTATGAAACACTTGTATATGGGTGGATGTTTAATAATTCAACTTTTGGATTTTGAATTTGGCACCTTTGCATTTCACCTGGTAGTGTCGGGATTGGGGCACTAGTGCCCCAGCAATCCCCAAGAAGTTGAGAGACAGGAAGATCAAGAGATGAAGTAGCGAGACACAAGTTATTACAATGAGGCCCCCATTTGACAATGTTACCAGAGACCCAGTTAATCTGGGGGTTATGATGGGCTAGCCAAGGAAAACCAAGGATTAAGGGACATTCTGGTGACTTGATTACATAAAACTGTATAGTCTCTTGGTGACCCTCAATCCGAAGAAGTACAGGAATAGTGCTCAGACTCACCCGACCAGAACCCAGGGGTCTTCCATCCAATGCTGTAATGGTCAGGGGTTCATCAAGGTTGGTAAGTGACACCTGAAGATGTCTGGCAATTTCCAAATCCATAAAGTTCCCAGCAGCTCCGGAATCCACAAAGGCCTTTAGGGGATGTGACTGATTGTTCCATAAAAGATGAGTAGACAAGAAAACCCCAGAAGATGCTGAGTTGGGAGAAGTAGTCTCTCTCATCACAGTCCTCCCTTTACTGGACAAGAGTTGGCTTTTCCCGAAAGGATCGGGCAGAGAGCTCGAAAGTGGCCAGGTTCACCACAGTACAGGCAGCATCTTTCCTTGATTCTGCGGTTCCGCTCAGACTGGGAGAGCCGTGATCGGCCCAGCTGCATGGGCTCCTCAGTGCAGGTTACAGATGAGGCAGGGTGATCATGAGGCAGGGGCAGTACCAAGGAATGTTGATTGGGAACATACCTAGAAGACATTGTGCGCTCCCGACGCCTCTCTCGGAAGACGATTATCTAATCGTATTGCCATAGCAATCAGAGACTCTAGATCCGTTGCAGGATCACGGCCTGCCAATTCGTCCTTGAGTTCATCAGAAAGTGCTCTATTGAAAGCCACAGTCAATGCTTCCGAATTCCAGCCACTCTCCATAGCTAGGGTTCGAAACTCCACGGCTAATTCTGCAACACTTTGAGTACCCTGACTTAGCTGAAGGAGGCGGCTAGCTCACGTCCCCTTACTGGATGTTCAAACACCCTCCTCATCTCATCAATAAAGCAACTGTAATCAGAACAGACTGCTGCTTGTGGAGACTGCTCCCACAGTGCAGTGGCCCAGGCTAGGGCCTTCCCAGATAAAAGGGTAATAACATAAGCTACCTTGCTACGTGAAGTTGGAAACTTATTAGGTTGTAATTCAAAGTTCAGTGAGCACTGTGTGAGGAAGCCTTTGCACCTGCCAAGACTTCCATCGTACCTTTCAGGGTGCGGTAGATAAACCTCGAAGTTGCTGGGAGGTGCTGGTGGAGCTTGGGGTTGCGAATCAGTATCCCGCTGTGGGTTCGAAAGAACTTGAAGGTGCTGCAAGATCTCTGTGATGGCTTGACCCAGTTTTGATACAGCAGCTTCCTGTTGTGCAAGAGCTTGTTCATGTCGTTCCATGGTGGCTGCCTGGCTTGAAACAGCAGCTAAGATGCGTTCTGCATTGGACAACGGTTGAGCTTCCTCTGCTGGGCCCGTATCCATGGTTCAGTCCTACTGTTATGAGCCAGCTCGGGTCCCCGATGTATGTGTGTGTCCCAGATGCGGACCACTCCACTACTAGAGGAGGTTGAGCCCAAGTGCAGAGGAATTAGAAAACAATGAGATCTCCAAAGTCTGAGTTTTATCTTTGTCTCTTTACTTCAGAGAAAAAAAGCTAAACATAGCAACAGTCTTAGGCAACACTTTAAATGAATGTGTCCCAGGGTAACTCAAACAACTCCTCTTGGGAGGCAATACAAAAAGGTAATCCAAAACAGAAGAGAAATCTTTAAACATCCAGAAACATATTTCCAAGAGTCCACAAAAAGGAAACAAAAAAAAACATAGAATCCAAGTTCAAAATTAGCAGGCAGAAAAATCTCAGACCTAAAGAATCCTTGAGCATGACAACACCTAGACCAACATCAGGACTGAACAAGAACAGAAAGGCAGTGGGGCCTTAAATAGGGTTTGTCATTAGAAGTAATACAACACAGGTGAGGGCATTACTTACAACAATTAACACAGGAGAATATATCTGGGTTGAAATAACGTCATCTAGTGATAAAGTCAAGGGACTTCAGACAAAACATTACAGATTATGGTTGTAGTGAAAACCTACATGACGGTAGCTCTCCAGAAACAGGGTTGGAGAGCCCTGCTAGTCAATGTTAGCTAGCTAGCTAGCTGGACTAATGTTGCTATTGCTGTAGAAAGCCCTTGTGATACTAGCCAGATGGTCACAGCTAGATAACTAGCTAGCAAGCAAAGAAACAATTCTATTCACTGTCCATGATCTCATACAGCCCATAGATACACGTTTAGCTATCTGGCTAACATTAGCTAAATGGTTAGCATTATTCACTAGCTAGCTAGCCGTTGTGCTAGCTAGGTAAAGTAAAGACACTGCATTGACTCTGGGCAGCCAGCTACAGGCAGCTGTTTCATGGAAAACAATCCATTGAGATTTAATTATAATGTTACTATACAGTGGACATATAGCTGCTGTAGCTTGGTAAAGCATTTAGTGTTGTGTGCATTGTGCTGTACTTACCACTTTATTCGTTTCATATGAAGTGTATGTGACTGCCTTGCTCAGTTAACAAACTTAACGTTAGCTAGCTAGCTAACTAATAAGCTAGTGCACATGATCAACCCTAACAAAAAATATCCTTCTTCAAGCACAACACTCCTTCGCTAGACTTAAAAGATGTAAAGACTTAAAAAAAAAAAAAAAATATGTAGCTTTATTGTTTTAGTTAGAACAATTCTGATGAAAAAGTGTCAGTTAGACTGGAAAAAGCAACCTGGACTCAGGGGTAGATGTAACAACATAGATTTTAGAGCACTCTAGTCTGAGTGTGCCAGAGCGCAGAATAACTGATGAATTAACAACTCTCAACCTGTTGAATATGGCTGGTGTCAGTAAACTTCGGCAATAAGGCATAATTCAATTGTTGCCAGCAGCACAATTACAATCACCAACGCTCTGGATAACATGAAAACAGCCTAACCAGATCTGCTAGGGCGAGTAAAATGATCAGAGTGAGTTGTTCTCTCATTTGTGTCTGGTAGCTAGCAAGCTAGCCAACGTTAGACAGTTAGCTTGGGTGCTTGACCGCCGTTGGAGGTCAGAACGCTCTGATCAAACCTACTCCTTGGCCAGAGCGTCTAGTGTGCGCTCTGAACGCTCCGAGATTGTTACTAACGGAAAATCTAACAACGCTCTGAATTTACGAATGCCCAGAGCGCACTCTGAGAACATTCTGGCACTCCAGATTGAATTTATGAACACACCCATAATAAAAGTATATCCGGGACACTCCAATTAGTATGATGCACTGTTACATTCCATATGGTATGGATTAATTTGTGGATGTCCATCATCCATTTCGTATGATATGTTACAAATTGCAAATTGTACAATACAGTGAGGGAAAAAAGTATTTGATCCCCTGCGGATTTTGTACGTTTGCCCACTGACAAAGAAATGATCAGTCTATAATTTTAATGGTAGGTGTATTTGAACAGTGAGAGACAGAATAACAACAACAAAAATCCAGAAAAACGCACGTGAAAAATGTTATAAAATGATTCGCATTTTAATGAGGGAAATAAGTATTTGAACCCCTCTCAATCAGAAAGATTTTTGGCTCCCAGGTGTCTTTTATACAGGTAACGAGCTGAGATTAGGAGTACACTCTTAAAGGGAGTGCTCCCTAATCTCAGTTTGTTACCTGTATAAAAGACACCTGTCCACAGAAGCAATCAATCAATAAGATTCCAAACTCTCCACCATGACCAAAAAGCTCTCCAAGGATGTCAAGGACAAGATTGTAGACCTACACAAGGCTGGAATGGGCTACAAGACCATCGCTAAGCAGCTTGGTGAGAAGGTGACAACAGTTGGTGCGATTATTTGCAAATTAAAGAAACCCCAAATAACTGTCAAATCTCCCTCGGCCTGGGGCTCCATGCAAGATCTCACCTCGTGGAGTTGCAATGATCATGAGAACGGTGAGGAATCAGCCCAGGACTACACGGGAGGATCTTGTCAATGATCTCAAGGCAGCTGGGACCATAGTCACCAAGAAAACAATTGGTAACACACTACGCCGTGAAGGACTGAAATCCTGCAGCGCCCGCAAGGTCCCCCTGCTCAAGAAAGCACATATACATGCCCGTCTGAAGTTTGCCAATGAACATCTGAATGATTCAGAGGACAACTGTGTGAAAGTGTTGTGGTCAGATGAGACCAAAATTGAGCTTTTTGGCATCAACTCAACTCGCCTTGTTTGGAGGAGGAGGAATGCTGCCTATGACCCCAAGAACACCATCCCTACCGTCAAACATGGAGATGGAAACATTATGCTTTGGGGGTGTTTTTCTGCTAAGGGGACAGGACAACTTCACCGCATCAAAGGGACGATGGACGGGGTCATGTACCGTCAAATCTTGGGTGAGAACCTCCTTCCCTCAGCCAGGGCATGGGTCGTGGATGGGTATTCCAGCATGACAATGACCCAAAACACACGGCCAAGGCAACAAAGGAGTGGCTCAAGAATAAGCACATTAAGGTCTTGGAGTGGCCTAGCCAGTCTCCAGACCTTAATCCCATAGAAAATCTGTGAAGGTTAGGGTTAGGGTTAAGGTTAGGAGTTAGGTTTAAGGGTTAGGTGAAGGGTTAGCTAACATGCTAAGTAGTTGTGAAGTAGGTAAAAAGTAGTAAGTAGTTTCTAATTAGCTAAACATTTGTGTTATACGCCCACCTTTCCACCCCAACCAACTACCCTACTTTCGATTTTTGCCTTAAGTGACCTTCTGTATTTTGGAACCATGCCAAGCATTTACTACGTTACGTTTAGTCTATGAGACCAGGCTGAGAAAAAGTGCCCTCTTTTTTTCCTTTTTCTTGTCACTCCTGTCAGCTCCCCCACATAGAGGTTTGTGGTCTCTGATTGGCTCAACATCAAGTTGTCGGCCACTGCCGAGCATTGCTATTTTACAAGTAGAAACTGCAGGTTCGTTGGTACCGGGTTGGTACACAGCAGGTAAGTATTTCGTTCTAGCAAGAGAAGGAACAGACTCCTAATGTGATAAATCAAATCAAATTTTATTTGTCACATACACATGGTTAGCAGATGTTAATGCGAGTGTAGCGAAATGCTTGTGCTTCTAGTTCCGACCATGCAGTAGTATCTAACAAGTAATCTAACAATTTCACAACAACTACCTTATACACACAAGATTAAAGGAATGAATACAAGTATGTACATATAAATATATGGATGAGCGATGGCTGACCGGCATAGGCAAGATGCAGTAGATGGTATGGAGTACAGTATATACACATATATATATATGAGATGAGTAATGTAGGATATGTAAACATTATATAAATGGCATTGTTTAAAGTGGCTAGTGATACATTATTTCATCCAATTATAATTATTAAAGTGGCTAGAGATTTGGGTCGATGGCGAACGGCATAGGCAAGATTCAGTAGATGGTTTAGAGTACAGTGTATACATTTGATATGAGTATGTCGGATCGTAAACATTATATACAAAATTGTTTAAAGTGGCTAGTGATACATTGTTACATCCAATTCCTATGTTTAAAGTGGCTAGAGATTTAAGTCAGTATGTTGGCAGCAGCCACTCAATGTTAGTGATGGCTGTTTAACAGTCTGATGGCCTTGAGGTAGAAGCTGTTTTTCAGTCTCTCGGTCCCAGCTTTGATGCACCTGTACTGACCTCGCCTTCTGGATGATAGCGGGGTGAACAGGCAGTGGCTCGGGTGGTTGTTGTCCTTGATGATCTTTTTGGCCTTCCTGTGACATCGGGTGGTGTAGGTGTCCTGAAGGGCAGGTAGTTTACCCCCGGTGATGCGTTGTGCAGTCCTCACTACCCTCTGGAGAGCCTTATGGTTGTGGGCGGAGCAGTTGCCGTACCAGGCGGTGATACAGCCCGACATGATGCTCTCGATTGTGCATCTGTAGAAGTTTGTGAGTGATTTTTGTGACAAGCCGAATTTCTTCAGCCTCCTGAGGTTGAAGAGGCGCTGTTGCGCCTTCTTCAACACGCTGTCTGTGTGGGTGGACCAATTCAGTTTGTCAGTGATGTGTACGCCGAGGAACTTAAAACTTTCCACCTTCTCCACTACTGTCCCCTCGATGTGGATAGGGGGGTGCTCCCTCTCCTCTTTCCTGAAGTCCACGATCATCTCCTTTGTTTTGTTGACATTGAGTGAGAGGTTATTTTCCTGACACCACACTCCGAGGGCCCTCACCTCCTCCCTGCAGGCCGTCTAAATGCGTTGTTGGTAATCAAGCCTACCACTGTAGTGTCGTCAGCAAACTTGATGATTGAGTTGGATGCGTGCTTGGCCACGCAGGCATGGGTAAACAGGGAGTACAGGAGAGGGCTGAGAATGCACCCTTGTGGGGCCCCAGTGTTGAGGATCAGCGGGGTGGAGATGTTGTTTCCTACCCTCACCACCTGGGGCCGGCCCGTCAGGAAGTCCAGGACCCAGTTGCACAGGGCTGGAGTCGAGACCCAGGGTCTCGAGCTTAATGACGAGCTTGGAGGGAACTATGGTGTTAAATGCTGAGCTGTAGTCGATGAACAGCATTCTTACATAAGTATTCCTCTTGTCCAGATGGGTTAGGGCAGTATGCAGTGTGATTGCGATTGCTGTCTGTGGACCTATTGGGACGGTAAGCAAATTGGAGTGGGTCCAGGGTGTCTGGCAGGATGGAGGTGATATGATCCTTGACTAATCTCTCAAAGCACTTCATGATGACGGAAGTGAGTGCTACGGGGCGATAGTCATTTAACTCAGTTACCTTAGCTTTCTTGGGAACAAGAACAATGGTGGCCCTCTTGAAGCATGTGGGAACAGCAGACTGGGATAGGGACTGATTGAATATGTCCGTAAACACACCAGCCAGCTGGTCTGCGCATGCTCTGAGGACACAGCCAGGGATGCCATCTGGGCCGGCAGCCTTGCGAGGGTTAACACATTTAAATGTTTTTCACATTGGCTGCGGTGAAGGAGAGCCCGCAGGTTTTGGTAGCAGGCCGTGTCGGTGGCACTGTATTGTCCTCAAAGCGAGCAAAGAAGTTGTTTAGTTTGTCTGGGAGCAGGGCATCATGTTCCGCGACGGGGCTGGTTTTCTTTTTGTAGTCCGTGATTGACTGTAGACCCTGCCACATTCCTCTTGTGTCTGAGCCGCTGAATTGTGACTCTACTTTGTCTCTATATTGACGCTTAGCTTGTTTGATTGCCTTGTGGAGGGAATAGCTACACTGTTTGTATTCAGTCATGTTTCTGGTAGCCTTACCCTGGTTAAAAGCAGTGGCGCTTTCAGTTTTGCGCGAATGCTGCCATCAATCCACGGTTTCTGGTTGGGGAAGGTTTTAATATTTGCTATGGGTACAACATTACCAATGCACTTGCTAATAAACTCGCTCACCGAATCAGCATATACATCAATGTTGTTGTCAGATGCTATCCGGAACATATCCCAGTCCACGTGCTCGAAGCAATCTTGCAGCATGGAATCAGATTGGTCGGACCAGCGTTGAACAGACCTGAGAACGGGCGTTTCCTGTTTTAGTTTCTGTTTGTAGGCTGGGAGCAACAAAATGGAGTCATGGTCAGACTTGCCGAAAGGAGGGCGGAGAATAGCCTTGTATGCATCATGGAAGTTGGAATAACAATGATCCAGGATTTTACCAGCCCGGGTGGCACATTCGATATGCTGGTAAACTTTTGTGAGCCTTGTTTTCAAATTAGCCTTATTAAAATCCCCAGCCACAATAAATGCAGCCTCAGGATATGTGATTTCCAATTTACCTAGAGTGAAATGAATTTCTTTCAGTGCCGTCGATGTGTCAGCTTGAGGGGGGGGATGTACACGGCTGTGATTATAATCGAGGAGAATTCTCTTGGTAGATAATGCGGTCTGCATTTGATTGTAAGGAATTCTATGTCAGGTGAACAAAAGGACTTGAGTTCCTGTATGTTGTTATGATCACACCACGTCTCGTTAATCATAAGACACACACCCCCACTCTTCTTCTTACCAGATAGATGTTTGTTTCTGTCGGCGCGATGCGTGGAGAAACCAGGTGGCTGTACCGACTCTGAGTCTCGGATGTCTCTCTGAAAGGCAACCCTTGATCTGATTTCGTCTACTTTGTTGACCAGAGACTGTACATTGGCGATTAAAATACTCGGGAGAGGTGCACGATGCGCCCGTCAACGTAGCTTGACCAAAAGACCGGCGCGTTTCCCTCTTCTCCGGCACCGCCGTTGTTGTGAGTCGCCGGGTGCTATCCAGTCTATTGTCCTAGTTGGGGTAACAAACAGAGAATCCTCTTCGGGAAAGTCGTATTCCTGGTCGTAATGTTGGTAAGTTGACGTTGCTCTTATATCCAATAGTTCCTCCCGGTTGTATGTAATAAAACTTAATATTTCCCAGGGTAACAATGTAAGAAGTAATACATAAAAAAACAAAATACTGCATGGTTTCCTGAGAACGTGAAGCGAGGCTGCCATCTCTGTCGGCGCTGGTTAAGTACCTATCGGCAGACCCACTCTCTGTGTGTTTCATGCTAAGGAAGAGGAATTCCCCTTGCAGTCAAAGAGACTTTTAGAAAATCGGGGGAAAAAAAAGTGTACGAAAGAGAAGGAAAAAAGGAAGGTGGGAGGTGGAGGGGGGTTTCAGACGTAATTCCGAAATGTAGTGTGAATTTATCCCTGCAGTTTAAATTCCAGTGACAAACCAACCAGATAAGTGTTTTAGTAAGAATGATGTGTTTGTGTGTGTGCGTGTGCGTGTGTGTGTGTGTGTGTGTGTGTGTGTGTGTGTGTGTGTGTGTGTGTGTGTGTGTGTGTGTGTGTGTGTGTGTGTGTGTGTGTGTGTGTAAGAATAGGAACGTCATAAAGTCAATAGAGGACAAGAGAGCAGAGAGTTGTTGGCACGGTCCCTCGGTTTCTCCCGTTGTGGTTCCATTGTATCGTATATCTCCTGCTCCTATTCTTTCCACCAGCTCTTCCTCCCTCTGCTCGGTGTAATTCAAGACCACACAACACACACACTCTGTTGAGGCCTACCCGGGTCTAAAAACAAAACATTAAAGCGAATGGATAAAAAGAAGAAGCAGGCATGGATCAGAATAGACTTTCTCTTTATTCCATTGCTTAGCTTAGCCAAAGAAATGATGAGGTTCTTAGTGAGTGATCATGCCTGCATCCCAAATGGTGCTCTGGTCAAAAGTAGTGCATTATTTCAGGAATAGGTAGTCATTTGTGATACACACCATGTTATTTTTTCCATTTGGTTTTGTCTGTTTGAATTTTTCCATTTGAAAGGCCAGACTGATCATGTTCCTCGATCGCATTTTCGTTTTCCCTTGTTAAAGACAAAATAGAACCGCAACTAGAGGTTACATTTAGCTTAACAGAGGATCCATTTGGAAGCCCTATAAACTCATGCGTCCCATCTAGACTCAATGCATCAATCCATCTTTCAATCTCTCTCTTTATTTATCTGTAAATATAAAGGATAGCTTAAGGTCACAGCAAGGAAACTAACACTACTGTAGTAGGCCACCATAACGAGGGAATACCTTAGATAGATCAGTTCAGTGAGATAGACAGAGAATTTATAGAACATTTGTAAGCACAAAGATGTTGAGAGTGGAATAAATGAGTGGTTATGTAGACCACAGGGAATGTGTTGCTGCTCTTGTTGTTGTTAGGTCTGAATGAGGGAGAAAGTGTGGGTTTATGAGTGTGATATTGATTGTATGAGTAAGCGTGTGATTCCATCAGTTACAGTTATTGAGTATCTCAAAGGATGATCTTATGATTGGGTCAATAACACTACTCAGCTATGCACTCATAGAAATAAGTGTATGGTTAGGGTACAAATTGTTCCCTGGAATACAAAAACATAAAAATATACATGAGGTGATGGTGGAGGATGAATGGCATGACAATTGTGGCATGAAATTGGGCCTCTCTGTTCACAATGTTGACATCAGTAAACTACTCGCCCACATAGATGTCATACACGCTGTCTGCCATCAGCCAGGTACAGTTGAAACCGGGATTAATCCATGAAGAGCACACTTCTCCAGCATGCCAGTGGCCATTGAAGGTGAGCATTTGCCCACTGAAGTCAGTTACGACGCAGAACTGCAGTCAGCTCAAGACCCTGGTAAGGACGATGAGTACGCAAATGAGCTTCCCTGAAACAGTTTCTGACAGTTTGTGCAGAAATTCTTCGGTTGTGCAAAACCACAGTTTTTGCAAATCCACAGTTTATCAGTTGTCCAGGTTGCTGGTCTCAGACGATCCCGCAGGTGAAGAAGCCGGATGTGAAGGTCCTGGGCTGGCGTGGTTACACAAGATCTGCGGTTGTGAGATACCGCTGGAACGTACTGCCAAATTCTCTAAAACGTTGTTGGAGGCGGCTTATGGTAGAGAAATGAACATTCAATTCTCTGACAACAGCTCTCGTGGACATTCCTGCAGTCAGTACTTCAATTGCACGCTCCGTCAACTTGAGACATCTGTGGCTTGTGTTGTGTGACAAAACTGAATGTTTTAGAGGTGCCTTTTATTGTCCCCAGCACAAGGTGCACATGTGTAATGATCATGCTCTTTAATCAGCTTCTTGATATGCCACACCTGTCAGGTGGATGGATTATTTTAGCAAAGGATAAATTCTCACTAACAGGGATGTAACCAGGATTTCTGGAAAATATGCACATTTTGGTTAACTGGAATTTTGCAACCCTACTTGCAGGCCTGATGCGGCCTGTAAACCATGAGTTTCAGGCCACTGTATATGGGTAAAACTAGGCCTTCTGAGATAGCCTATGTAATGTCATAAACAGTTTAATTTTTATGATAATATTTGGAAGGTTTGAAAACAAACAAATTCAACATCTCTGTCACTAACAAGTACAGTCATGGGTGGTAATTCATTCGAAAGGCAAGGCACACTTGGAAATTATATCGGAGGCAGGGATTAGTGGGGGTGCAGCTTTCAGTTAGTTAATTTTGGCCACCAGTGAGTGTCGCTAGACCCAGGTTTGAGTCACTGTCGGGGCTACCCCCTAAATTTACTATATTGGTGTCAGGAGTGGGATGGCGGAGAGGTTTTTACACGTGTGGGACATGGTATAGAGAAGAGGTACAATTTTGCCACTTAAAAGGAACAAATGGCAGTACCCTAAAAAGGTAAATGTGTACCCTTTCTAAAGGTACACTTTTGTACCTGTGGACTATATGTAAGAAAGGTGCTATCTATGTACCATTAACTAAAGCTACAATGGACATACTTTACAGGGTACCACTACAGTGACAAGCGTTTGTACCCTTTTAAGTACAATTCACACCCATTTTTTCTAAGAGTGAGGAATAGTCCTGCCAATACCGTTTGGGGAAATTAATAGAATTAGAAGAAAGAGAACTCACATACACCATATAACACATATATTAGGTCTTGACAGCAGAACAATATAAGTAAATCTCATTGCTTTGCTCACACCTAGACCAAAGTTGAGCACTCATCGTTGTCAGGAGAGAGATGAAGTGTCTTGTACTACCCCTAGGCTCCCTGCCGACCTTAGTGTGGGATAAAGAATAATCCCACACTGCTGTTGTTCTACCATTACATAGGTTGCATCTAAAATGGCACCCTATTCCTTATGTAGTGCACTACTTTTGACCAGAGTCTCTTGCCAAAAGTAGCGCAATACAGTATATAGGGAATATTAGGCCATTTTGGATGCTGACATACTGCATACTGTTAGCAAAAAGGCTAACAAGTGCATCCCCTCCAGAAGGTCATCCCCTGTGTGACATGTGAGGTCATCCCCTGTGTGATTGCCATGGACCAACAACCATAATGACAGAGCTGACCTTCTCCTAATGGCTGCCAATGACAAATTTGATGACGGAAAATACATGATACCCATCCCCACTGACATCTAATAGCTTCCCGCAAACATCTCCCCACTGATACACATCTCATTCACATCTCATTAATTAGCACTGAGCCAAGGGATAGAGATGGATAGCCTTGGGCTTCATCCCCAATCGGACCCTATTCCCTTTATAGTGTACAGCTCTGGTCAAAAGGGCTCTGGTCAAAAGTAGCGAACAATGTGGGGAATAGGGGGCTATTTGGGACGCACACCAGGAGATGGAAATGAAATGATAAAACCTTGACTGATTCACATCTCATTCATTTGCACTGAAACAGGGGTTGAGATGGCAGGCCTTCTGAGATTGAAGAGCAAGAGCCGGGAGTATTTTGTTTGTTCCCATCAGAGATATTTAATGGACAGCATTGCTGGGTTATTAATGCTGGGTGCTGGGTTATTGAGATATGACCCAGCAGGTCAGATCAGAAGAATGGAGGCTTGGTTTAGTAGGAGCATTCATTTTAGCCACGCATGAGAGTAAATGTCATTCATTTTAATATTTTCTGTTGTAAGGTTATTACATGTTAAAGTTAAACATTTTCTTTGGAGCTTCAATGAGTCTCAAAGCTGTGTATGAGTTCCCTGAAATCCTATGTAAATCCAATTGTTGGGGTACAATAAGGTAGTATACCTTTTTAAAAAAAGACCCAGCTGCTAGGTCAAAAAAATACCCAATTGATGGTTAAATTAAGCCATGTTTGGGTAATCCGAACAGTTCCCAGACAGTTCCCAGAGTCAAAATAATTCAGCGTGTGTTCTTTCCAATAGTTACCCAGCATTGGGTTACCAAATAACCCAAATTGGGTTGTTTTTAACCCATACATTTTTTTAGTGAAGTGAACTATATTGAATTTACATTAAGTTGCCTTTTTACCTGTGACGCTGTTATTACTATAGCAACAACATAGTAACAGAGTGAATCATTGTTGTAGTCAGCAAGGACAAACACAGGACTGTTTGTGATATTTGACACATATATAGCTAACAATAGATGGCCTTTACAACGCTGTCCCATCCACATCCTTCCTTACATGTTACATAACATCAACACATCAACTGTAACGCCCAGTCCCGAGTTTCAGGCTGGAGCGTTTTGGTTTTGTCTTTGTGTAGGGTTTGTTCATTCTAGGTGTCGTATTTCTATGTTGGGTAATGGTTCCCAATTAGAGGCAGCTGTGTGTCGTTGTCTCTAATTGGGAACCATATTTAGGTTACTAGGTTTCACTCTGGGTTCGTGGGTTATTGTATGTTCATAGCTGTGTTTGTCTGTTCAGTTATGTTCATCGTTACGTTCTCCGTTCTTTGTTTTGTTCCGTCGTGGTCCCGTTTATAATTAAATATGTATTCTGGCTACATCGCTGCGTCTTGGTCTGTCCCCTCAGTAGAGAAACGTGACAGAATAACCCACCAAACGAAGACCAAGCAGCGAGAGACTCGGGAGTGCTGGACCAGGGAGGACCTCATCGGATCTCGCCTGGCACGGAGGTCCGTAAGGCTGCCCCAAGAAACTTTTGGGGGGGGGCACACGAGGAGGTTGGCCGGTTCAGGAGGGACTCCTGAGCCAACCCCTCGTGCTTTATGGAGAGAGCGTTGGGGAGAGCGTCGCAGCGAAGGGAGGCCGTGCTATGCAGTGTTGCGCACGGTTTCCCTATAGGGATTCAGAGGCCGGTGCGAGTGATTCCCGCTCCACTCATCAGTCGGGGAAAATAAGTGTTCAGCCAGAAAGAGTGGTGCCATCGCTGCGCACTAAGTCCCGGTACGTCTCCTGGGACCCGGATATCCTGCTCCAGCTCCGTGTGCGGTGTCTCCGATGCGTGTCCGCAGCCCAGTGCGAGAGATCCCAGCGCCACTCATTGGTCGGGCCGAGGTCTGTGTGCTACCTGGGAGAGTGGTGCCAACTCTGCGAGCCAGACCTCCAGTGCGCCTTTTGGGTCCATGTTATCCTGTGGTCTCTACGGGCAGAATCTCCGCACGGATCCACAGCCCAGTCCGAGAGATTCCAGCTCCACTCACCCATGAGGCCAGGGTTAGTGAGCTAGCTGGAGGTATGGTGTCGGCTCTCCATATCAGGTTCCCGGTCCGGGTAGAGGTTTCTACACGCCCAGTCCCGTTCACGCCCGAGACCCCTGTTCCACACTCCGAGATCCCTGTTCCACGCTCCGAGACCCCTGTTCCACGTTCCAAGATCCCCGTTCCACGTTCCGAGACCCCTGTTCCACGTTCCAAGATCCCTGTTCCACGTTCCAAGATCCCTGTTCCACGTTCCAAGATCCCTGTTCCACGTTCCAAGATCCCTGTTCCGGCGTTCCAAGATCCCTGTTCCGTGTTCCAAGATCCCAGTCCGTGTAGTGGTGTCTACACGCCAGTCCCTGTTCCACGCACTCCAGCTCCCGTGCGCTCCGAGAGTCCAGCACGTCCTGCTCCGGCCCGCGCACCCAGCTCCCGTGCGCTCCGAGAGTCCAGCACGCCCTGCTCGGCCCGCGCGCAAGCTCCCGTGCGTTCAGAGAGTCCAGCACGTCCTGTCCGGCTCGCGCACCCAGCTCCCGTGCGCTCCGAGAGTCAACGCGTCCTGTCGACTCCGGCGCACCAAGCTCCCGTGCGTTCAGAGAGTCCAGCACGTCCTGTCCCGCCCGCGCACCCAGCTCCCGTGCGCTCAGAGAGTCCAGCACGTCCTGTTCGGCTCCGCGCACCAAGCTCCCGTGCGCTCAGAGAGCCCAGTTCGGCCTGTTCCGCTCCCGCACCAGAGTGCGCGTCCCGAGCCCAGTTCGGCCTGTTCCCGCTCCCGCACCAGAGTGCGCGTCCCGAGCCCAGTTCGGCCTGTTCCCGCTCCACGCACCAGAGTTCCAGTGAGCATCACAAGTCCAGTACGACCAGTTCCTGCTCCACGCACCAGAGTTCCAGTGAGCATCACAAGTCCAGTACTGCCAGTTCCTGCTCCACGCACCAGAGTCCCAGTGAGCATCACGAGTCCAGTACGACCAGTTCCTGCTCCACGCACCAGAGTTCCAGTGAGCATCACAAGTCCAGTACTGCCAGTTCCTGCTCCACGCACCAGAGTTCCAGTGAGCATCACAAGTCCAGTACGACCAGTTCCTGCTCCACGCACCAGAGTTCCAGTGAGCATCACAAGTCCAGTACTGCCAGTTCCTGCTCCACGCACCAGAGTTCCAGTGAGCATCACGAGTCCAGTACGACCAGTTCCTGCTCCACGCACCAGAGTCCCAGTGAGCATCATGAGTCCGGTACTGCCAGTTCCTGCTCCACGCACCAGAGTTCCAGCGAGCATCACGAGTCCAGTACGACCAGTTCCTGCTCCACGCACCAGAGTCCCAGTGAGCATCACGAGTCCAGCACGGCCAGCACCGGAGCCTCCACCTGGGACAAAGCGACCAACCCGAAGACCCCCCCCACAGACTTTTCGGCGCGTCCGAGTCCGCGCCTTTGAGGTACTGTAACGCCCAGTCCCGAGTTTCAGGCTGGAGCGTTTTGGTTTTGTCTTTGTGTAGGGTTTGTTCATTCTAGGTGTCGTATTTCTATGTTGGGTAATGGTTCCCAATTAGAGGCAGCTGTGTGTCGTTGTCTCTAATTGGGAACCATATTTAGGTTACTAGGTTTCACTCTGGGTTCGTGGGTTATTGTATGTTCATAGCTGTGTTTGTCTGTTCAGTTATGTTCATCGTTACGTTCTCCGTTCTTTGTTTTGTTCCGTCGTGGTCCCGTTTATAATTAAATATGTATTCTGGCTACATCGCTGCGTCTTGGTCTGTCCCCTCAGTAGAGAAACGTGACATCAACATCCATCAACAGCACATTCTCCAACAGCGGTTGCTTTTTATATCAAACCATAATGCCCTGTAACTCAGCCGTGCATCAGATCTCTACTGGGCTGACAGAGTATGCATCCCAAATGGCCCCATATTCCCTACATACTGCACTACTTTTGACCAGGGCCCACATGGAATAAGGAGCATTTCTCTGTAGGGCCACAACTGCCAACACAGAAGAGGCGCAGCCATTCATACGAAGCACGACAGAGACGCAGCAGTACGGAGAGGCTGTCGTTTGTCAGCTGTGTCAGAGGAATGCAAGTTAGACAGGTGGAGAGGGTATTGAGAGGGGGAGTCGATGAGTGTGTCCCAAATGGCACCCTATGGGCCCTGGTCAAAAAAAGGGGGCTATATAGGGAAAAGGGTGCCATTTGGAATGCAGACTATGTCATGCAGACTAAAGGCCTGTTCTATGAACATTTTTAAATCTTGTCCATGTCCAGTTATAATCTGCACCCGGCACAGCCAGAAGAGGACTGGCCACCCCTCACAGCCTGGTTCCTCTCTAGGTTTCTTCCTAGGTTCTGGCCTTTCTAGGGGGGTTTTCCTAACCACTGTGCTTTTACACCTGCATTGCTTGCTGTTTGGGGTTTTAGGCTGGGTTTCTGTACAGCACTCTGACATCAGCTGATGTAATAAGGGCTTTATAAATACATTTGATTTGATGTCACAGAGCCCCACATGCAGACTACCAGGGAAACTGGTTGTGGTTTGATTATAAAAATAAAGAGCTATCTTTAAATTCCATTGGAGACTTGTAATCTACTATGTTACTCCCGTGTGTGTGTATATGTGCATGTGCGTGTTTGCACGTGTGTGTGTGTAATGTTTTTCTATGGTCACCCAGGGTTGCGGTTCCTACAGAAAGCAGGCTGTTGTCATCCACATACGGGCCCTCTCTCTCTCTTCTCTCTATATCTAGTTCCTGAAGGTAGGAAGGGAAGCGGCCCCCGCCCCCACTATATTTAGACCACAGCTGTCCTCCACTGAAACATCCAAGGCCCCTAGCAGCCCCAGGGAAGAGAGACGGATCTCACTTTAAACTTAGAGTCGGTGAGTAGAGTATGCTGTCAGGCAGGCGTGGGACTACAGAAACAGCGTAGATAGGTGGAGGGTGTGGGCTGAGGACTGGTGTTTATAAGCTGTGAGGACTGCAATATTGGTTAGACAATAAATAGATACATATTTATAAAGATGGGGGAAGAACACATTATGTGCCTACGTTTGCCTTTATGAAGTCCTGCTACAAAAGCCTTTATTTGAACATGTTCAGGTGTATGTGCACATGTGTGTGTGCCAGTGGCGTGTATTCATGGATGCCAAGAGAGGTGGAGAGAAAGAAAATTGTAGAATCCTCGCGTCACCACGTTTCAATCAGTGTGAACTACCAAAGTTTCCAGATGAGCTGGGTGTATTTCAACAAGCACTGTTGCTGGAAAGATAGAGAGGAAAGCTGTAGTGAAACTTTAAACTGCACTAGATCAGACAGCCTCTAAAAATAAAGGTTTCATCCACTCGTAAAGAGCTGTTTTTATTATGTAAAGGTTAAACAGGGCCGGAATGCCTCCTTCCTGTATTTGTCTTAATCATGCTCCTGTATCCACAAAGGGGCAGATACACCACAGCCACATTCAGCCACGTTCAGTGCCGTATATGACTTACTGCCAGCCAAGTCCACCGAGTTCAGGGATGTAGTGTCAAAATGAGTTCCCCACTCCTTCTTATAAAAAGTATGTTATTTAAACTAAACTTCATAGACAATAGGGAATGGATAAAGACAGGCAGGCAGGCAGACAGTCATCCTGTGCACTAGCTTTGATAAGGAATGACGTTCTCAACGATGTCTCTTCACAGATCCTATAGTCACATGCACAAAGGAGACATTATTTTCAAGGATGGTCTTGGTGAGCAGCAATGCATGGCAATTACAGATTCAGATTTGTCAGGGGATTCAATCAAGAGATATTTGAGAAGATGTTGGTCTCCTTTGGGGAGAACAGGAAGCCTTGGGACAAGCAGACTTCTGAGATGAAGGCACAGAACACAAGCAACCATGGAAGTGTTTGAAATCTGACCAGTGGTCAAACAGGTCAAGACTTACAAACGTCAAAGGGCAGTTTGGTTACATAAGTTAAAAGCTAATGATTGGTGGTAGCTCTCCGATTGACACTTAATATATTACATTTAGCAGACACATTTATCCAAAGCAACTTACAGTCATGCGTGGATACATTTTACATATGAGTAGGCCCAGGAATTGAACCCACCATCTTGGCATTGCAAGCGCCATGCTCTATCAACTAAGACATACAAAACCGTACGTGACCTGATTCAACAAATAAAAATGCGAGCACGATGTCATTCGTGACGAAAGAAAGCTCTCCAAGGCAATTGTATTTACATTAGAGTCCTAAAGGTTTTACCGCAACTCTCTGCTCTCGTCCATTCTGTCCTGTGAACGTTCACCTGATAGTAGGAAAACCATTGAACCGTTTGTCAGTAGTAGAGTTGGTTACACTTAATTGTCTTCTGTGTGGTAGGGTGATGACAACAGAGAGAGAGAGAGAGAATGAGTCCAAAGCAGTGGGTTAAACAGAGAAAGACAAACTGTTCTTGTATTCTGTGGTCAGTTTGGATGAGACAGGACAGAGAGAAGAGAGGAAAAAACAGCATCACCACAACTAACATCAGAGAAAGATCTGCTAAAAATACTGTGGCGTTCTGAATGTAAGAGAACAGAAACATAAATAACAGACCAAATGAATAACAGACCAAATACTCAGGGTGTCCCAGGGTTAGATATGGACCCTGGGGGTAATCAATTACTCACCTATTTGCTTATATAACATTCTTGGTCAGAAGGCTCTCCCCAATAAAACAAGGTCAAATAGGTCAAATTAAAATTCTAATTTACTATGACTCCAGTTGTAATTTCAGGCCTCCAGGTGTGAGTTTACCTGACTAACTGACTCAATCTGTGGCTCGTGAGTCGTGATGTGCGCCATGTTGTCTGGGACTGCCTTGTTGTGCCCACGTATGGCCACTAGCCACTAAGGAAGTCATCAGTCCGATTTTATTTACAGTGAATAAAGCAGTGGAGGCTGCTGAGGGGAGGACGGCTCATAATAATAGCTGGAACGGAGCAAATGGAATGGCATCAAACACATGGAAACCATGTGTATGATGTAAACTCAGCAAAAAAAGAAACGTCCCTTTTTCAGGACCCTGTCTTTCATAGATCATTCGTAAAAATCCAAATCTTCACAGATCTTCATTGTAAAGGGTTTAAACACTGTTTCCCATGCTTGTTCAATGACCCATAAACAATTAATGAACATGCACTTGTGGAACGGTCGTTAAGACACTAACAGCTTAAAGTTGGTAGGCAATTAAGGTCACAATTATAAAAACTTTGGACCTTAAAGAGTCCTTTCTACTGACTCTGAAAAACACAAAAAGAAAGATGCCCAGGGTCTCTGCTCATCTGCATGAACATGCCTTAGGCATGCTGCAAGGAGGCATGAGGAATGCAGATGTGGCCAGGGCAATAAATTGCAATGTCTGTACTGTGAGACAACTAAGACAGCTCTACAGGGAGACAGGATGGACAGCTGATCGTCCTCGCAGTGGCAGACCAAGTGTAACAACCCCTGCACAGGATCGGTACATCCGAACATCACACCTGTGGGACAGGTACAGGATGGCAACAACAACTGCCCGAGTTACACCAGGAACGCACAATCCCTCCATCAGTGTTCAGACTGTCCGCAATAGGCTGAGAGAGGCTGGACTGAGGGCTTGTAGGCCTGTTGTAAGGCAGGTCCTCACCAGACATCACCGGCAACAACGTCGCCTATGGGCACAAACCCACCGTCGCTGGACCAAACAGGACTGGCAAAAAAGTGCTCTTCACTGACGAGTCGCGGTTTTGTCTCACCAGGGGTGATGGTCGAATTTGCGTCGAAAGAATAAGCGTTACACCCGAGGCCTGTACTCTGGAGTGGGATCGATTTGGAGGTGGAGGGTCCGTCATGGTCTGGGGCGGTGTGTCACAGAATCATCGGACTGAGCTTGCTGTCATTGCAGGCAATCTCAACGCTGTGCGTTACAGGGAAGACATCCTCCTCCCACATGACCCTCCAGCATGACAATGCCACCAGCCATACTGCTCGTTCTGTGTGTGATTTCCTGCAAAACAGGAATGTCAGTGTTCTGCCATGGCCAGCGAAGAGCCCGGATCTCAATCCCATTGAGCACGTCTGGGACCTGTTTGATCGGAGGGTGAGGGCTATGGCCATTCCCCTCAGAAATGTCTGGGAACTTGCAGGTGCCTTGATGGAAGAGTGGGGTAACATCTCTCAGCAAGACCTGGCAAATCTGGTGCAGTCCATGAGCGGGAGATGCACTGCAGTACTTAATGCAGCTGGTGGCCACACCAGATACTCACTGTTACTTTTGATTTTGACCCCTCTTTTGTTCAGGGACACATTGTTCAATTTCTGTTAGTCACATGTCTGTGGAACTTGTTCAGTTTATGTCTCAGTTGTTGAATCTTGTTATGTTCATACAAATATTTACACATGTTAAGTTTGCTGAAAATAAATGCAGTTGACAGTGAGAAGACGTTTCTTTTTTTGCTGAGTAGATCTCACAGTCTCACGTCAGAATTGGACGTTCATTCAATCATGAAGTTTGCAGACGACACAGCATGATTACCAATGACGCCGATAAAGCCAAAGGGGAGAAGGTGAGGGCCCTGGCAGAGTGGTGCCAGGAAAATATCCTCTCCCACAACTTCAACAACTTCAGGTGGCTGAAGAAAGTTGGCTTGGCCCATAAGATCCTCACAAACCTTTACAGATGCACCATTGAGAGCATCCTGTCGGGCTGTGTCACCACCTGTTATGGCAACTGCACTGCCCGCAACTGCAGGGTCTTCCCAGAGGGGGGTGCGGTCTGCCCAACGCATCACCGGGGGAACACTGCCTACTCTCCAGGACAACTACAGTACCCATTGTCATAGCAAGGCCAAGAAGATCATCAAGGACCTCAGCCACCCGAGCCACGGCTTGTTCACTCCACTACCATCCAGAAAGTTTGAACGTTTCTTCAAGTGCAATCGCAAAAAACATCAATTGCTATGAGGAAACTGGCTCTCATGAGGACCGCCACAGGAAAGGAAGACCCAGAGTTACATTTGCTGCAGAGGATAAGTTCATTAGGAGGTAACTGCTCCTCAGATTGCAGCCCAAATAAATGCTTCACAAAGTTCAAGTAACACACATCAACATCCATTGTTCAGAGGAGACTGTGTGAATCAGGCCTTCATGGTCAAATTGCTGCAAAGAAACCACTACTAAAGAACACCAATAATAAGAAGAGACTTGCTTGGGCCACGAAACACGAGCAATGGACATTAGACCGGTGGAAATCTGTCCTTTGGTCTGATGAGTCCAAATTTGAGATTTTTGGTTCCATCCGCTGTGTCTTTGTGAGACGTGGAGTAGGTGAACGGATGATCTCCGCCTGTGTGATTCCCACCGTGAAGCATGGAGGAGGAGGTGTGATGGTGCTTTGCTAGTGACACTGTCTGTGATTTATTTAGAATTCAAGGCACAGGGGGCGCTAGAGAGCGTGCTATGGAGTAGACATGCTTTGCTAGAGCTCCGCTCAATTTTGAAACAAATTCATATTTATCTTAACATCTCACAACCTATAACTTCAAACATTGTCTGGCAATATGACAAAGGGAAAAGGCACCAAAAAAGGGGGCGCTAAACAAGATCATTTGAATGAGATAGACAACGAACCAATTTCAACATTGCCGACCCACGAGGAGTTAGCTGAAGATGCTAGCTTCCAAGAGTTCCCCACAGAACCTACTCAAAGTGACCTACTGGCTGCCATAAACTCACTAAGCAAGAAGGTGGACACAAGGTTGGCTGATATCTCAAAGAGTATTGGGACTTTGACTGAAACTGTGAAGGCAACTAAGGGCAGGGTGCATGATGTTGAGCAGATGGCAGTCAATCACGAGGCCAGGCTACAGGACATAGAGAAACAGTACACAACGTTCAAAAATTACAACAAAACCCTGAAAGCCCGATTGGAAATGCTCGAGTCGCATTCAAGACACCAGAACATCAGAATATTTGGGATCCAGGAGGACACTGAGAAAAGGAAACCCACTGAATTTGTCTAGGAGTTGATACCGGCATTGCTGGGGAGTGAACACTCGACCGTGCACACAGATCACAGGCAACGAAGCCGGCCAAGGGCGCGCCACCAAGGCCATTCATTGTACGGCTTCACTCTCCCCAAACCAGGGATCTCATCCTCAAGCTGGCTAGTCAAAAGTTCCCCCTTAACTACAACGGAGCCAGGGTGTCTTTCTACCCAGATCTTACTTTGGAGGTGAGGAACCAACGAAAAGAGTATGATGAGTAACGCAAGAAATGCAGGGCGGCCAACAACCGATATGGATTCCTCTTTCCAGCCCGGTTTAAGGTGACAGTCGAGGGATCAACTCGTACGTTTGACATCCCAAAAGAGGCCGATCTGTTCTTGTCAAGCAAGCTCCCTGGCTGAGGATACAGAACGACTGTGTCATCTGGCTAAATGGCCAAATACAGGCCAAGAATGTGTTTGAATTTCCTGCCTATGTCTTTTTGATCAGAAATTGGGACTTATATGATGGGTGAGATGTTAGGGCTTATATAACATTGTTTAGCCTATCATGTTTTAGCGCCACTCACCCCCTAACATGAGAGTTAAGTGTTATTTAATATTAGTTATATGCGGAGCATCTATGGATGATGAGTTAGTTCAAGCTGTATGTCTAGACACCCTACAGTTTGTGTTAGTCAAGGAGTGCTTCGTTTGAGGAAGTCACTCAGTAATGGGACGGGAGGGAGGATGGGGTCTGTGTTTTATGTCCACATATATTAATGCAGGTGGCATGACAAGCTCCTGCATGGTGGGACATTTTTCTTTTGGGCTTTGTATGACAGCAACAATTTGCTCTAAAATAAGAAATGCCACAGTGACTGAGCACAGAGTAGACCTGGTGGAATAAAGATAATCAGCTGGAACTGTAATGGCTAGGGCATGTCGTGAAATGAGCTAAGGTTTTTTCTCATCTTAAATCACTGGGCGCTGACATAGTGCTTCTTCAAGAAACTCATATTAAACGCTCCACTCAGGCCAAGCTACAAGTCGGCTGGATCAGTCAGATATACCAGTATAACTGTAATGCAAAAGCGAGAGGGGTAGCAATCCTGATAAGGAAAAACATTCCTTTTGTTTACTCATCCTCGATTTCAGATTCTAATGGTCGGTAGATTATTGTGGCTGGTACACTGAATTCGAAACCAATAACCTTGGTCAATTTATATGGACCCAACTTCGATGATCCATTATTTTTCAAAGGGTATTTAAGGCCATACCAAATATCTCGGATACAAGTGTTATTGTTGGTGACTTTATATGTACGTTAGATCCTCTTTTAGATAAACAGCTATCAAGGTCACTTCAACAATCAAATGCCAGTGTCTGTCTAAATACATTGATGACCAACCTTAACATTGTCGATATTTGGAGACTGACACACCCAACAGATAGGGATTACTCTTTCTTTTCGTCAGTTCATAAATCATATTCCAGAACTGACAATTTTTTCTTGGACTCCAAACTAATTTCAGCAGCTGCGTCGGTTACCTATCACCCTATTCTAATTACGGACCACTCTCCTCTGTCCATGGTGCTGAAACTCGACAATATGTCTACAGGTCGGCGACCGTGGCGCTTAGACACATACCTGTTGAAAGATGAGACTTTATGTCAGCATTTGAAGGAGCAGATTGCCTTTTTCCTCTGAGCTAACGACACGGGGGATGTTGACGACTCCACCCTTTGGGAATCTCTAAAGGCTGTGATTAGAGGTTATATTATTTCTTATACATCAGAGAGGAAGAAACGCGCCAATACTAGGCTGAGAGAAATTGAAATAGTTAGGGGAACAGGAGAACGTTTTTAGGACGAATTCCTCGAATGCAGTCCTTGAGAAGATCACAAAGTTGAAATATGAATACAATACCATCCTTTCGAAACGGATGGGCTCTTTACTTGCTAGAACGCAACAAAGTTCTTTTGAACTGGGTGACAAACCACAAACTATTAGCAAGACAGCTAAGGCATGTAGAGGCATCTAGAGCTATTCACAAATTATAAGACAAGAGGGGTAAAATAGCAACAGATCCGCAGGATATTAATAAATGCTTTGTGCAGTTTTACTCAGAGCTATATCAATCAAAATGTGATGCTACTGATCCACAAACTATGGAACGCTTTCTCACTGAATGTGAACTTCCTAAACTAGACAGGGGGGCAGCTGCTGCTCTTGATGCTGGGAGAACTTTAGAGGAGATTAACACAGCGATAGCACAATTTCCAAACAGCAAGGCCCCTGGGCCCGATGGATATGTAATAGAATTCTATAAGAAGTACTGTGGCAGTCTAGCTCCACTTATGTTGCGAATGTTTAAACATTCCAAAGAAAATGCCAAACTCCCACAAACACTGTATGATGCTACAATAGCACTGATCTTGAAAAAAGATAGAGATTCCATGGAGATGTCCTCTTATCGCCCCGTGTCGTTACTCCCCATAGAAAATAAGGTGTTGACAAAGATATTGGCAAACCGATTGAAAGAAGATATTTCTGACATCATACACCCTGGCCAGACAGGTTTTATCCCGGGACGACATTTATACAAACATTTGAGACGCCTTTTCAACGTAATGTATCATGATCATCAAGTTGAGGCAGTGGTAATTGCTCTTGACGCAGAGAAGGCATTTGATCAGATTGAGTGGAAGTATATGATGTCGGTTCTGGAGCATTTCGGGTTTGGAAAGGAATTTATTAATTGGATAAAAACGATTTATGTAAACACCCAATGGCGTTCGTGGCAACCAATCAGGAAATGTCGCAGTCATTCCACCTGTTCAAGGGCTGCTGACAGGGGTGCCCTATTTCGCCTGCTCTCTTCGCTATAGCCATGGAACCCCTTGCTACTCGCATTTATGCATGTGCCGATATAGCTCCAGTTAAAATAAAAATAAAAGTGTCACGACTTCCGCCGAAGTTGGTCTCTCTCCTTGTTCGGGCGGTTTTCGGCGGTTGATGTCACCGGCCTTCTAGCCATCGCCGATCCATTTTTCATGTTCCAATTGTTTTGTCTGTTTTACACACCTGGTTTCAATTCCCAAATTACATGTTCATTATTTAACCCTCTGTTTTCCCCATGTTTTTTGTGCGTGATTGTTTGTTGTTCTTTGTCGGTTTTATTACGGCTGGTTTATTTGCCCGTGTGTTTAAGGGTACGTTGGATTTGTTATCCTTTTTTCCGTATTTTATTAAATACGTTGTTCACTCATCTCTGCTTTCCTGCGCCTGACTTTTACACCAGCTACACACACCGGCTTTGACAGAAAGACACGCAGCACAACATTTCCCTATATGAAGACAATGTTCTTTTGTTTTTGTCCAAGCCTAAAACTTCTATTCCCCCCTTATTTAACTTGATAAATACATTAGACTCCTTCTCTGGTTACAAGATAAACTGGCAAAAAAGCGAATTGATGCCGATATCACGGCCTGTGGATATGCAATTTTTGCAATCTACCCCATTTAGAACAGTGATGGACAAGTTCACAAACCTTGGCATTGTAGTGACAAGAGAACTTGATCAGCTATTGAAAGCGAATTGGGACATGAAAATGTATCAGCTTAAACAAAATATAGATTTTCTGCCTATCTCTTTGGTTGGTCGTATAAACGCTATTAAAATGGTTGTCCTACCCAGGTTTCTTTACCTCTTCTAATGTATACCCAATTTCATACCACAAAGCTATTTTAAGAAACTGGATTCAATAGTAATAACATTTTTATGGGATAACAAGGCAGACAGAATTTCAAAGAAGCATTTATGAAGTACAAGATAGAGGGGGGGCATTGGCCTTCCTCACTTTAAACTCAATTATTGGGCTGCTAATCTGAACATGATGAAACAGAATTATATGCCTTCATACCTTTTGATTGAGCAGGCCTCCTGTCAACGTTCCTCACTCCCTGCACTTGTTAATAGTCCATCATATGTGGGAAAAAGCAACTTATGACTCTAATCCAGTCATTTGTCATACTCTTAGGATCTGGAAACAGATTAGGTATTTTCTTAACATACCCACTGTATACATTGACAGCCCAATTTGCCTGAATCATGCTTTCCACCCTGCATTGGATGATATGGTGTTTTCACAGTGGAGGGAGAAGGGGGCTCACAACAATTGGTAACCTATACATTGATGGTCAGTTAGCTTCATTTCAACAAATACAGGGTAAGTTTGACATGCCAACAACAAATTTTTTCAGATGCCTCCAAATCAGGAATTTCTTAAGGACATATAGTATCCCACAGTATGGCATTACGCCAAATAGTCCTACATTAGATAGCCTGATCCTTGTCACACCCCATTCAAAAGAGTCGGTCTCTAGACTGTATGATGTGCTACAGGCCCACATAGAGGTATCCACAGACACTATCAAAAGGGCTTGGGAACAAGAACTTGGTTCAGAAATCTCAGATGAGGACTGGGTAGAAGCTCTCAGAAATATAAACCACAGTTCAGTGAATGCCAGACACAACCCTGTACAGTTTAAGGTGATACACAGGTTATATAAAAGTAAAACTGCATAAAATATTCCCGGACACCTCACCACCGTGTGAGAGGTGCAAGCAGGATGAGGGGACGTTCACCCACTTATTTTGGACGTCCTAAGTTGCATGCTTACTGGGCTCTCATTTTTGATTACTTATCTAAAGCCTTCGGTAGAGTTATATCCCCAGACCCATTGATTGCTCTGTTTGGTACAGTTGATGGGAATAACCAGGAGGGGAAGGCTGTCTCTTTGTACTCTATTAGCCAAAAAGGCTCATATTGCAATTTTGGAATTTGTAGACTGTACCTACCTTTGAAATGTGGTTACGGGATTTAGGGAATGTAATACATATGGAAAAGATTCAATCCAATAGAAGTCCAATGTTTTACAAAATATGGCAGCCGATACTGGCAAAATGGTCTAGTCCCGCTTCATAACTGGGTTGATGATCTGCTGCTACTCTGTGCTGTACTCCACTCAATATTTATTTTTGGCTTAACTACACTGCTTGTAATGACTAAATGCTGCCTTCTTATACACGTACCAACTAATAGGATTTCGTTTTATTTTGTGTATGTGTGAGTTAAGTTTTGTTTTGTCCTCTAAAATTGGCCATCCCATTCAACAGTACAATGAATGTCAATGTTTGTATTGCTCTCTTTTTTAATTTATTTTTATTGGAAAATAATAAACATATTATAAAAATAGAATTCAAGGCACACTTAACCAGCATGGCTACCACAGCATTCTGATACGCCATCCCATTCGGTTTGCGCTTAGTGGGACTATCATTTGTTTTTCAACAGGACAATGACCCAACACACCTCCAGGCTGTGTAAGTGCTATTTGACCAAGAAGGAGAGTGATGGAGAGCTGCATCAGATGACCTGGCCTCCACAACCATGGTGGAGAGTTTGGAATCTTATTGATTGATTGCTTCTGTGGACAGGTGTCTTTTATACAGGTAACAAACTGAGATTAGAAGCACTCCCTTTAAGAGTGTGCTCCTAATCTCAGCTCGTTACCTGTATAAAAGACACCTGGGAGACAGAAATCTTTCTTATTGAGGGGATCAAATACTTATTTCCCTCATTAAAATGCAAATCAATTTATAATATTTTTCACATGCGTTTTTCTGGATTTCTTTTGTTGTTATTCTGTCTCTCACTGTTCAAATACACCTACCATTAAAATTATAGACTGATCATTTCTTTGTCAGTGGGCAAATGTACAAAATCAGCAGGGGATCAAATACTTTTTTTCCCTCACTGTAGCTGGATTTAAACTTGCAACCTTTAAAATCAGAGGCAGATGCTTATGCCCATCCACCAACCCTGTCCATTACACCCTAGCAAAACTGAAACCGACTTGGAGGTAACAGCGCTCATTGTTGCAGCTAGTGGCCAGTTTCCATGTCATCGCCCGACGTCCTCAGACATGGATATACATCGAATACTGACTTGTATCACGGGTGACCTGGCTTTAGTCTTTACCACCACAACAGAGCTGCCCCTGAGCATGTCCCACTTACAGTTTTCATTGGCAACAGCAGCATTAAAGATTTATCACCGGTATATGTCTCAGCTTTCATCAGACTGAGACTGCAAAAACTCTCTCTGGTGTGAGTCATGACAACATGTCCTTCAACCATCCCTACCCTATGATTTAGTGTGACAAAGCTTCATTTGAAACTCTGCACAGTCATAGAGAGAGTTATTTCTAAACCGAAACAGAGCTCGTTGTTTTTGACCGTCATCTGGAGCACGACGACGCACACCTTTGACGGCGATAAATCCTTTTGGGGTATTTCCCAATTATATTCTGTGCGGATTCCCGTCACTCCCAGCCGTCACTTAAGCACATGCCAGACAGAGACATGAACACAGGAGGTCCCCTCTCTCTTTAACTTAACAAAAGTGAACAAAGCCGGGTAGCACTGTACCCAAAAGACATCAAGCGACATCACGGTAATTCCAGTCATGCCTGCTGCCATTTAGGCCCAAGTCAGCCCTTTTATGTACTGTACTTTTAGAGGTGGGTCATGGTTTCACCAGGCTTATATTTTTTGTTTCAGGGATAAATGGAAAAGTACAACTGGTGCACATCAAACTGCCAGGCAGGATGTAGTCTGTAGGGCCGAAAACCCTGATGAAACACATTGGTTTCAACTGCTCCTCGGTTTGAGAGCGAAGTAGCGGCAGTGTTCCTTTCCCTCTGTAGCCAGCTGGCTAGCCTACTGCTAGTTAGCTAACGTAGCTTCCATACACATGCGGCTAAAACAGCTGTCTGACACCAAAAGTAACAGCAACTGTATTCCCTAAACTATTTTACCATATGGCATAAACTACCAGGGGGTCTGCCGTAAGGGAGATATTATCCCTGCATTTCTCACTAGGAGGCTGATGGATCACTCAGTTACTAAACAACAACAACAGCGGGTAATCAGTGAACAGATTGGACAGAAGAACAGAGAGATAAGGGCTTCTCACTGCTAACAACAATGTCAATCCCCTGAAACAAACTAAGGTCTAATTTCACTAGAGTCAGGTCAGGGTAATGAAAGTGTTGTCGTTGTCCTGAATAACCCTGTCCAACAGGAGTAATATTCAGTATCTGCACAGTTTAACACACAAACATCTGATCTAATCTTTACCCTAGCTATCACTTTAACAGGCCCGGGGGACAACCAATTAAATTAGTAAAGAAGGAATAGAGAGAAGCAGGGATGGTGCGATAGAGAGGTTGGTTTTCCACTTCTAACCAGGCCGACAGGTAACAGGAGAGGGTTGAGGAGAAGGACATGACAGGGAAATCGTCCAATTCAATCACTTATCAATAGAACATCCCTGGTCATCCCTACTGCCTCTGATCTGACTCTATAAACACAAAATGTTTCCTTTGTAAATTATGTCTGAGTGTTGTAGTGTGCCCCTGGCGAACAGTAAATAAATAAAAAACAAGAAAACATTGCCATCTGGTTTGCTTAATATAAGGAATGAAATTATTTGTACTTTTGACAGTTAAGTATATTTTACACTAAATACTTTTAGACTTTAACACAAGTAGTATTTTACTGGGTGACTTTCCCTTGTACTATAGTGATTGATTAACACTTGATTTACATCATGAATATTCCATCTGGTTGGCTGAAGTAGCAGAGAGGCAGAAAGACAGAGGAGCGCTCCTGTTACCAACAAGAAAAATAAAAATGTCACTCAAACAGAAGGGGGGAACTAACAATCACTGACCAACAACCAAAACTAAACAGGTGGGGTTTTAGGAGAAGCTCTGAAAGACACTCATGGGGTGGCCACTGAAAGTTAACTAACAACTGGAACTTAAAAGACACCCACCATGAGAGCTCACTAAATTTGCCAAAGACACAAACAAAATAAAAACCCACACCAAACTTAAAGACAGGAAGCGAAGCGAAGCAAACCAAAAAGGTGGAACAAAACAAAATCTGACAAAGCAATGTTTTTTTTTTTAGAAATCAAATAGGGCACTCCAACTAAAGGTGTTGACCATCCACATTTCTCAAGACAGCCAGCGCAATGAGCTAGCCCCTCTTTAATAGCACTTGGGCCAGAACATGTGAAACACCTTCCCACTAATGAAACATCAACCAGCACAGGTGTAACACATATTGATTAACGAGGTGACACCAATCGGCGCACCCTACGTGCTAACGAGCGTTACCATCTAAAGCCCATCCCTTCCTCAGTCAGCAGCAGAAACACAGATAGAAAAGACTCTAGCTAACCACCATATACAAAAATATCCACACACACCACAAGCCAGCCATACAGTGCCTTCAGAAATTATTCATACCACTTGACTTAATCCTTTTGTTGTATACCCAAAAGTTATCTGAAAAAGTGGACAGGGTAGGTTTATGATGAGAGCAATATACATTTATTTGATAATTGGCAGCCAAGCATTGATCATCAGCATTCAAAGACAACACAAGATTAATTGGAAATGTGCGTCAAGTTCATAACTGTCCATCATGAAGTTCACCATAACTTATTGTTTTACATGTATTACTTAATGATTATTTTTTTTTATGTCATCCTTTGGATATTTCTATCTGTAGCCCATTTAAAAAGTAATGAACTTGATTCATCCATTGTTTTTTAACGATGGAGGATCATTTGATTTCCATTTTTTATTTCTGAGAAAAGAAATGCCCAACCCTTTGAGTATCTCATGGCACCCTCATATGCCATGTCTTGAAATATGCAGATAGATGGATAGAAAGTACATTTACATTGCAAAATGTACTGGATTAAGCGTAATTTTTTGTTAACTTTAATTTAGTTAGTTACTGTACGTTTCAACACTCCCTCCATCTTGTGCCAATATCAGTTCTTTTTAGGTCTTGGTTCAAATAGTTTCTATTTTATTTTGAACAGATTGTCAGTGGGATAGGCTCTCTGCAAGTTTTTTTTTATATCTTACCTATCATATAAGCATCATAACTTATTTCATCTGCCTATAAACTCTTAATGCTTTTCCACGTCATAGTGGTACCTACAGTACAACATATCATATCATCACATGACTCCAAGTTTAGTTCAACGTGAGGATTTATTATATAAATATTTGTGGATAAAGGAGCTTCCACCACAATTGTCAAGTAATTATACTTTTTTACAGACACAAAAAGATCCCACCATGTTGAACAAATAAATTGTCTGGCGACATTTAGGAAATTGTACCAACACATCTGGTTTCCATCAAACCTGTCATGATATATTTTTATACTGCATTAATTTACTTGCATAAAAATTGTGATTGGAAAGAATAGTGTCACCATAAAAGATGAATAGTGGGCACTTTCCAGGAGTTACTGTCTAATGCTCGTTCACATGTGCACAGTTTTAGAATGTCTGATTTGTAATGGGAAACGTGCATATATATGGCATGCAAGTTTTTACATCTAAATATTTTACACTTTTTTAGATAAAACATAAAATGTAAGGCCTGATGGAAAACTGTGATTTTTATTAGCTAATTTTAGGTATTACCAACACTCAAAAAATCTCTGAAATTTGTTAATACAGCATACTGTTAATTAATGTGCATTGTGGAAAAAATGTCTGTATTTCGAATGGTACTGTAATTCCACCCCACAAATTACAGTACCATACCGTATCTTTGGTGTACCAAAACCTTTTGACCACTAGTGGGTGCATGGAATTGTTGGCTCTGTCTTATTTTAACATATTTTGAGGGATGCCTTGTAAGAGGCTATATTTGTTGCACCTGTGAGTGAGTATGCTGAACCAATTTAACTTCTATGTGGTGATAGTGCCCCAATTTATTTTATATATATAGGGGACAGATTGGAGTGGTAGTGTCTTTAAATGGTTGAGCATTTTCGAAGCCTATGTTGATGAATATTTTGTGTTTTATATCACTTGCACTTCTAGAGGCCTTAATATTAGTGATGTTACATTTGATACCGGAGCTCTGAGGCATGCGTCAAAATTGATAAGCAGTTCAGTTTGAAGCAGTTTGCCGATACTTGTATCACTTTATCAGAAGCACGTGATCAATGACGTCCAAAGCATCCTTTTGTCGAACAACCACCTGATTGGTTTGGTATTGGTTTCGGTAGAAGACAAAAAGGCTACACTGCGTACACGCTACGACGTGTGCAACATCATCTATACTGAACAAAAATATAAATGCACGTAGTGTTGGTCCTATGTTTCATGATCTGAAATAAAAGATCCCAGAAATGTTCCATACGCACAGAAATATTATTTCTCTCATATCACACATTTGTTTACATCCCTGTTTGTGAGCCTTTCTGTTTTGCCAAGATAATCCATCAACCTGACCAGTGGAGGTCAGTGACCTTTAAAGATGAGGGTGATACTTTTTTTAATGAGCATGGCCTTATTTCTATTACAGCATATTGGATGACTGTCTTTAATTTTCCATTTACCCAGCTCGATGTAACATCGATAGGTTTAGGCTACTAAATTATACAACATTTTCCCCTGTATCCATGAGGTTGCTACAACGTAGCCTTGTTTCGTTATGTTTGCTTCCGTTTAAGAAAGGTTTTTCAACAGAATTGGAAAAATGAATACACCCCTGAACACACTCAACAGTTCACTTTCAAAGCAGCCACATAAAAACAGCATAATCACTTTGCTCGTTTCATTATAATTCCTTCTCGCAACTATCTACGCACTCTTCTCCTTTCACCTTTTCCCTTTGCTTGTGGACATCAGTGCACAACACATCAGCTGTCTGTGACAGGCAAAAAAAACTTTCCAAACCTTCATATTATGACCGCTAACTGCTGCACACAGCCTACATTGTTGTCATATCACAGTCAACTAGAACTAGTGGAAGTAACGTGTTATTTAACCCACTACAATTATGCAGTACGGTGTACAGTCAGAAAGCAGTTTAGCAGTTACACCGGCGGGCCCCAGTGGCAATACATTTTTAAAATCCAAAACACACCTTGACTTGGAAGAGTTCCAGTGTTGGATAGCCATCTAGCTAACATAGCATCCCTCTCTGTTTGAGCCGGGTATTTGAGTATGTTAAACAAGCTAGCTGCATAAGCAGTTTAGCAGATAAAGTAATTTTTTTAAATACAACCAAATTTAGCTAGCTCTCTCTCTCGCTCACACTCTCTTGCTTCTCCTTAATTTTGGAATAAATGAAATTGTTCAAAACTGTTCAACTATTTCTCTCTTTCTCTCTTTTTGAGTCAAATACCCACCACATTTTATGCACTACCCTACTAGCTAGCTGCAGCTTATGCTTTCAGTACTAGATAAATTCTCTGATCCTTTGATTGAGTGGACAATATGTCAGTTCATGCTGTAAGAGCTCTGAGGATGTCCTCTGGAAGTTGTCATAATTACTGTGCAAGTCTATGGAAGGAGGTGAGAACCATGAGCCTCCTAGGTTTTGTATTGAAGTCAATGAACGCAGAGGAGGACAGACACTAGCTCTCCCCTGGCTACATTATGGTGCTATCCTACAGAATGCTGCTGAGGATGCTGTAGATCTTCCTTGCAAAACAATGTGTCCAACCGGTCTCACAACCGCAGACCACGTGTAACCACGCCAGCCAAGGACCTCCACATCCGGCTTCTTCACCTATGGTATCGTCTGAGACCAGCCACCAGGACAGCTGATGAAACTGAGGAGTATTTTTGTCTGCAATAAAGCCCTTTTGTGGGGAAAAACTCATTCTGATTAGCTGGGCCTGGCTCCCCAGTTGGTAGGCCTGGCTCCCAAGTGGGTGGGCTTATGGCTGTGCCCCTGCCCAGTCATGTGAAATCAATAGATTAGGGCCTAATTTATTTATTTCAATTGACTGATTTCTTTATATGAACTTTAACTCAGTAAAAAATTTGAAATTGTTGCATGTTGCATTTATATTTTTGTTCAGTATATAATAATGTGGCTGTTCTAAATTCCTTTGACCAGCAGGTGCCACTAGCGTACACTGTGTTGATCAAAGCCTCGAGTAATAAACCTATTTTCGACACAATTGGCTGGAAAGCCTCAATGCATCAGTAAGTTTTACATTGTACGTATTCTTTTCAGAAATTGCACACGCAGATATTTGGTGTGAATTTTATGCAACAGTTATAAATGAGGCCCCTGAGTCCTTTACAACTCCCTGTGTTGGGGGGAGGGACCACATCCAGGGATAGCCAAAAATTACAAAAATACAGATACATTGATCTTTATGGTATTACAAAACTACAAAATACGTTAGAATGATACATCACTATCGTATCAATTACATTTTCCCTCAACAGTATTTATCAAAATTTGTACATTTATACAGTATTTAGTTCATTTAGCAGATGCTCTTATCACACTTTAGTGCTATCATACTTCTGATACCAATGCAGGGTGAAAGGGGGGCCACAAAATGTGAACCGCTATAAAACAATTAAAAAAGAAAATACAAATTACGGTATTTTAAAAATTAAAAATATAAAATTCATTGTAGTGTAGTTCAGCCCGGTCTAATCCAAATGTTAAAACCCTCAGAAGTAATTAAAATGTGCATTTCGAAACATACAGAAATATTGCCCATCACTACCTACATCTTTTTGGAAAGCACTGACTGACAGCCTGGGGTCATGGCTAGATGGGATACAGAGTTTTGTTGTTTTTTGGTTAAACCTTAACCTAAACCTTTTCCTAAGCTTAACCTTATTCTGGGTGGCAGGTAGATCGTTGGGCCAGTAACCAAAAGGTTGCTGGATTGAATCCCCGAGCTGATAAGGTAAAAATCTGTTGTTCTGTCCCTGAACAAGGCAGTTAACCCACTGTTCCCCGGTAGGCCGTCATTGTAAATAAGAATTTGCTCTTAACGGACTTGCCTAGTTAAATAAAGGTAAAAGAAAAATGATCCTAACCTGCTATGTTAATTATCCTAACCTGCTACCTGACTGGGCAGAATTTCTGTTACATGTATTTAAAATATGTATTTAATTACTTTTGAATTCGTTTTTAGTATGTTATCAGTTGTATTACACTGGCCTAAACTACAATCCAATGTATTTTGTAACAAGACACTTTTGAGTGCTGTAATTCGTTTTTTCAAAATACAAAATACTTTTCTATATACTTTTTTTATAGTGGTTCACAATTCTGTGGCCCCCTTCAGCCTGCATTTGTATCAGAAGTGATGGCACTCTGGTGTGATGAGAGCGTTGGCTAAATGACTAAAATGTAAATGTGAAAATGAACACATGCAAAGCGCGCTGGGTATTAATCTAATGAGCTCCGCCCCCAAAACAAGCACACTGGGCAATAATAATTCATTTTTACAAATACATTTACATTTTGATAATTTAGCAGATTCTCTTATCCAGAAAGACTTACAGTCAGTGTATTCAACTAAGGTAGCTAAAAAAAACATCACTCATAGCAAGTACAATTATTTTGGTTACAGTTACTGACAATGTTGTTGTAGTTAAGCCGTCTACTTGCAAATTTATTTTAAAAATACTAGTATTTTATTTAGATACAATGGTTTGTCTGGTATTTTGTATTTGAAACAAGATACTTTTAGATGTATATTTTTCACATCTCTGCCTGCTACCAAAAGGCAATTCTGGCCTTGGCTGTATACCATCTAGTCAAAACCATAGCCTGGGTATCTTATACAGTATGGTGTGCAAGAGTCCACAGTTGATGTCAAACGTGTGAGTAATTTCCTTGTTAACTCCCAAAGACATTTCATTGGTTAATTGTGTTAACCCCCTGTTCATTGTTGTTAACCCCCTGTTCCTTAGATCCATGGGAAGTGATGCAGTCCAGAGTTATGGTTGTTTCCAGGAGCATAATAAATATATTGGAAGATTTTGAGTTTGAGAAACATGGGGTTATAGAAGGTGGATGCCTGCCTCCTGGGCTGCACCACCTTCTGTGAGTTTATATTTTAACATGCATGGTTTATGTGTAGTTTTTAATGTAAGAATATTCTGAAGTTGAAAACCACAGTTAACCAATGTGAACCATGCCTTAATTTAATACATGTTTTAAACTGAGGTGCATTCAGTTCAGTTCAATGTTTTCTATGTTTCATAACAGTTTGTTCTGAATGACATGTTTCCCCAAAACGGTGCGCACTGTTCTTGAATAGCCTTTTGAGGTATGCTTGGTTACGTTTGGTGGGTGCGGCGAGGTGTTGCCTGATTTAATATCAAGTTTTATTTGTCACATGCATAAATACAGTGAAATGCTTAACTTGCAAGCCCTATATATGGGCACGACCGTTTGAAATCTAAAAACTTGTGCTGCACAGCATGAACAATCTCCGTCTACGCCAGCATAATCAACTGGTCATTCATTCAGCACAGTACCGTTTCTCATTTTTGCATTTTAACTTTTAGTCGACGCTCTTATCCAGAGCAACTTACAGCAGTGAGTACATACATTTTCTCATACTGGTCCCCCGTGGGAATCGAACCCACAAACCTGGCACTGTAAGTGCCATACTCTCTCTAATTAAACATGGAGAATTGTTCTATAAAGAACCTACCTCAAAACTCAAGTTACGATATGGTTAAAATGAATTTGGTGGTATTATTGTGATAATTGACCATTTGAATCAGGTGTGCTAGCCCTGCAATGCCTGTGTGTCCCTGAGGATAGAATTCAGAAGCACTGATTTTGTAATCTGTTCTAGTGTTGTGCAGTACACGAAAGATTTGTTCTTTTCGAACAACTCTTTTTACTGACTCGAGAGTCATGATGAATTTTTTCAGAGTGACTTGTTAATTTTAGTCATTCTTTTGACCTGCTGGCTGCAATTAATTCTACAGCAGGGTTAATACGCGCTCCTCCGGCACAGAGTCTCCGGAAATGTGCTCTGACCAGCAAATGTCTATCATGTGCACAAGGAAAAATAGATCATGTTGCATGTCGCATAGAGAAGGAAAATACGTTTTCAGAACTGATAACTGATTGCATGGTGCAAGAATTAATGCAATTACACCAGGCGGTGTCAGAGGAAGGTCAAAGACCCCAGCCACCCCAGTCATAGACTGTTCTCTCTTCTACCGCATGGCGAGCGGTACCGGCGTGCCAAGTCTAGGACAAAAAGGCTTCTCAACAGTTTTTACCCCCAAGCCATAAGACTCCTGAACAGGTAATCATATGGCTACCCGGACTATTTGCATTGGAATGGTAGATGTGCAGTAGATGAATGTGCAATGTAGAAAAAAACTGCGGTGCAAAGGAACAATAAATAAATACGGTAGGGGATGAGGTAGTTGGTTGGGCTATTTACAGATGGGCTATAAACAGGTGCAGGGGTCAGTGAACTGCTCTGACAGCTGGTGCTTAAAGCTGGTGAGGGAGATAAGTGTCTCCAGTTTCAGAGATTTTTGTAGTTTGTTCCAGTCATTGGCAGAGAACTGGAAGGAGAGTCGGCCAAAGGAGGAATTGGCTTTGGGGGTGACCAGTGAGATATACCTGCTGGAGCGTGTGCTACGGGTTGGTGCTGCTAAGGTGACCAGCGAGCTGAGATAAGGCGGGACTTTACCTAGCAGGGACTTGTAGATGACCTGGAGCCAGTGGGTATGGCGACGAGTGTAAAGCGAGGGCCAGCCAACGAGAGCGTACAGGTCGCAGTGGTGGGTGGTATATGGGGCTTTGGTAACAACACAGATGGCACTGTGATAGACTGCATCCAATTTGTTGAGTAGAGTATTAGAGGCTATTTTGTAAATTACATCACCGAAGTCGAGGATCGGTAGGATGGTCAGTTTTACGAGGGTATGTTTGGCAGCATGAGTGAAGGATGCTTTGTTGCGAAATAGGAAGCCAATTCTAGATTTAATTTTAGATTGGAGATGTTTGATGTGAGTCTGGAAGGAGAGTTTACAGTCTAACCAGACACCTAGATATTTGTAGTTGTCCACATAATCTAAGACAGAACGGTCCAGAGTAGTGATGCTGGACGGGGGACAGGTGCGGCAGCGATCGGTTGAAGAGCATGCATTTAGTTTTACTTGCGTTTAAGAGCAGTTGTAGGCCACGGATGGAGAGTTGTATGGCATTGAAGCTCGTCTGGAGGGTAGTTAACACAGTGTCCAAAGAGGGGCCAGAAGTATACAGAATGTCGTCTGCGTAGAGGTGGATCAGAGACTCACCTGCAGCAAGAGCAACATCATTGATGTATACAGAGAAGAGAGTCGTCCCAAGAATTTAACCCTGTGGCACTCCCATAGAGACTGCCAGAGGTCCGGACAACAGGCCCTTGATTTGACACACTAAACTCTGTCTGAGAAGTAGTTGGTGAGCCATGCGAGGCAATCATTTGAGAAATCAAGGCTGTCGAGTCAGCCGATAAGGATGTGGTGATTGACAGAGTCAAAAGCCTTGGCCAGATCAAGCTTTAGGACCATGGAGACACCTCCGAGTGGTCAGGTAGGCTGTTTGGAGCGTTATCCGACTGGATAATAAAAATATAAAAAATAATAGTAAAAAAAACAAAGTTGCCCTGTGCATATCACTCTCAAGGCAAACAAATGCAATCGAACAAAAGTCGTTCACAATCTAGTCGGGTTGGGGGGTCCTGTATGCTCTGGGGATTACTGACTTAAATGAACAAAATGAGTCGAAACATTTGTTCTTTTAACTGAGCGACTCAACAAAAAATCTGAATCAGTAAAAAGAATCGAATAACCCATCACTAATCCGTTCTCAATTTCCAACAGGCCATATATGAGTCTATCACAAGACCCTGTAACTGGTCATAGTCATATATAACACTTAATGGCATAACACAACAGATCCCAAGCAAGTTTTGTTTACATTTTAATATATTACAAGTATACTAAAGTATACTTAAATATACAGAAAATGCAAATAATATACTTCAAATACAAGATTAACATTTCTAGTAAATCTTAGGTATACCATAAATATACTATCATTACACTTCAATTCACTTATTAAAAGTGTACATTAAATTATTTTTTTTTTCAGTATTTTACTATACTATAAATATACTATCATCAACCTTCAATACACTTATTAAAAGTGTACTTAAAACTCATTGTTTTTCAGTATACTATATGTTCACTATCATTACACTTAAACAGTCATTCAATCTAGTTAGGGAGCGGCGGCAGTGTTGGGAGTTGGAGAGTCTGGCATGACCAAAGTATAATGCCTGCCACTCAGGCCCAGAAACTAGGATATGCACATAATACTATTGGGTAGAAAACACTCTGAAGTTTCTAAAACTGTTAAAATAACGTCTGTGAGTATAACAGAACTGATATGGCAGGCGAAAACCTGAGCAAAATCCATCCAAGAAAATCAGATTTTGTGACATGCCTCCTTTTCCAATGGGTTGCTATAGGACATGCTTTAATCCAGCTCCCAGGTTGCAGTACCTATGGCTTCCACTAGATGTCAACAGTCTTTAGAAAAAGGTTGAAGAGTTTACCTTGAAAACTAGACGAATACAGGAAGTTTTCCCAAGTGGAGTGAGGAAGTCATTTCTGTCTGTGGCGCGTGGGACCTGGGAGCACACACCTCGGTTTTTTACTTTTCTATCGCCCAAGATATTATCTGTGTGAAATATTATAGTTAATATACCTAAAAGTGTACCTAAGGATCGATTAGAAATGTTGTTTGATTTGTTTGGACAAAGTTTATAGGTATATTTTTTGTCTTGTATAATGGGACAAGTGGATGGTGGATTTTCTGAACAGAACACGCCAACCATACGGAGCTTTATGGATATAAATAGGGACTTTTTAGAACAAAAGGAACATTGGATGTCTTGCTTGGACACTTCGGGTTACCATCAGCAGAAGATCTTCAAAGGTAAGCGATTTATTTTAGCTTTTTTTATGTGTTTTGTGACACCCGCGCTGGTTTTATTATTATGCTAAGGGGGGAAGTACACAGGGCACTGTCCTCAGACAATCAAATGTTCTGCTTTCGCCGTAAAGCCTTTTTAAAAAAATCTAACAACACTGTGAGATTACCAAGAGTCTAAGCTTTTGAACAGTGTGCAACACTTTTTTCATGAACGTTTTATATTTCAACTTCTGTAATTTGAATTTGGCGCTCTACGTTTTTCCGGATGTTGTCAAGAATGGGGCGCTAGCGCCGTTGTTGCCATCCTGTACCTGTCCCACAGGTGTGATGTTCGAATGTATCGACCCTGTGCAGGTGTTGTTACACGTGGTCTGCCACTGCGAGGATGATCAGCTGTCCGTCCTGTCTTCCTGTAGCGCTGTCTTAGACGTCTCACAGTACGGACATTGCAATTTAATGCAGCATGCCTCCTTGCATCATGCGTCAGGCACTTTCACTCAGATGAGCAGGGACCCTGGGCATCTTTCTTATGGTGTTTTTCAGTGTCAGTAGAAAGGCCTTTTAGTGTCCTAAGTTTTTATACCTGTGACTTTAATTGCCTACCGTCTGTAAGCTGTTAGTGTCTGTCACGTCCAGGCCTGAGAAGACAGGCTGGTGTGTTTAGTTTCGTTTTTGGTGTAGGGTTTTTTATGTTCTAGGTGATATATTTCTATGTTGGGGTAATGGTTCCCAATTAGAGGCAGCTGTGTGTCGTTGTCTCTAATTGGGAACTATATATATATATATATATATATATATGTTTGGGGTTTTCTATTAGGTTTTGTGGGTTATTGTTTGAGCATAGCTTGTTTTATGTTTAGTTGTGTTCAGCTTCCCGATCTTCGTTTATATTTTGTTATTTTTCCCAGTTACGTTCGTCGTTAATAAAATGTATACTGGAAGCATCGCTGCGTCTTGGTCTGTCCGTTCAGGAGATCGTGACAGTGTCTTAACGACCGTTCCACAGGTGCATGTTCATTAATTGTTTGTGGTTCATTGAACAAGTGTGGGAAAAAGTGTTTAACTTCTTTGGGAGCAGCGCACGAGGTGACGGTTTTGGAGATTGTAGAAGAAGATGAATAAGGAAGTGGCCACACAGATGTCAATAGAAGAAAATGCACGTTCCCGGCAGGCGCACTCTGTGTTTTTTTCCTTTCTTATCGCCCAGTTTATATTCCGGTTGAAATATAATACAAAATATACATAAAAGTGTTCCTAAGGATACATTTACAATTATGTTTGATTGTTCTTGGACAAGTTTATAGGTATAAGTTGAACGAGTTCTCTTCACGTTTCAATGGAGGAGTCGACGTTGTATTTTCTCATTATAACGCGCCAACCAAACGGAAATTTATGGATATAATAAATTACTTTTTCTAACAAAAGAACCATGGATTGTCTTCGTTGGACACTTGGGAAGCCCTCAGCAGAAGTTCTTAAAAAGGTAATTGATTTGTTTTCACTGTGAAATGTGTTATGTGTGAACCGTGATGGCTTATGAATTTATGGTAATGGTAAAAATATGTGGGGTGCTATCCTCAAACAATCAAATGTGGTGCTTTCGCCATTAAAGCCTTTTTGAAATCTGACAAAGCTGTGATATTGCCAAGAAGCAGAGCTTTTGATGACTATGCAACACTTGTATATTGATGCATGTTTAATAATTCAAATTTGGCGCCTTGCATTTCACCGGGTAGTGTCGGGAGTGGGCGCCCCACCGCTCCCTAAGAAGTTAAACCCTTTACAATGAAGATATGTGAAGTTATTTGGATTTTTACTAATTATCTTTGAAAGACAGGGTCCTGAAAAAGGGACGTTTCTTTTTTTACTGAGTTTGATAATTGGTTCAGAGTTAGTTTTGATATTTTAACCTGCATGTCGTGATCACGTTTGGTGTGGGGGTACAAAATCAATTTATGCACGATGGCGCACGCACGCGGCCGGTTTGGGTACGGTGTAATGTTTTTTTTCAGGTACAGACTCAACTACAAAGACCAGGGATCCTTTCGAAAGCCCCGTAAAGAAGGCATTGATTGGTAGACAGGTAACAATATCAAATCAAACATCGAGTATCTCTTAAAGCATGGTCAATTTCTGAACTGAGCTGCAGGACAGGAATGAAACTGGTCAGGGATGTTACCATGAGGCCAATGGTGATTTTAAAACAGTTACAGAGTTAAATGGCTGTGATGGGAGAAAACTGAGGATGGATCAACAACATTGCAGTGACTCCACAATAATGACTTGAATGACAGAGTGAAAAGAGGAATACAAACATACAGAATACAAATATTCCAAAACATGTGTCTTGTATGCAACAAGGCACTAAAGTAATACTGGAAGAAGAAAAAAACACAGCAAAGGAATACACTTTTGGCCTAAAGGCAAAGCCTTATGATTGGGGCAAATCCAATCCAACACATCACTGATTAACTGACTCCTTATTTTCAAGCATGCTGGTGGCTGCATAATGCTATGGGTATGCTTGACATCGGTAAATATTGGGGAGTTTTTCAGGATAAAAATAAACTGGATGGAGCTAAGCACAGGCAAAATCCTAGAGGAAACCTGCTTCAGGCTGCTTTACACCAGACACTGGGAGAGGAATTCACCTTTCAGCAGGGCAATAACCTACAACACAAGGCCAAACCTACACTGGTTGCTTACCAAGAAGACATGGCCAAGTTACAGTTTTGACTCAAATCTGCTTGAAGATTTATGGCAATACATGAAAATCCCTGTATAGCCATGATCCCCAACATCTTGATAGAGCTTGAAGAATTATGAAAAGAGTAATGGGCTAATATTTTCACAATCTAGGTGTGTAAAAGATTTACCCAAGAAGTCTCAATGCTGTAAATGCTGCCAAAGGTGTTACTAACGTGTATTGACTTAGGGAGCTGAATATGTATGCAACGACTATATTTGATTTATTTATTTATATCACTCTTATAACATTACGTAGTATTTTGTGTGGATTGTTGACCAAAAATTACAAGTAAATTAATTTTAATTCCACTTTGTAACAATAAAATTTGAAGAAATCCAAGGGGTATGAATACTTTTACAAGGCACTGTAGTTTGAGTGCCAATAATGACTTTAAGTACTTTCTGAATTCCCATTCAGAAGAGTGCAGAGACAGTTGACAATGATAATTGTTAATTCCACATAAGGAAACATGCACAGCTGAGAAACATGCTTCATGAGAGCATAATTTTGCATAGCTCAAGAAAATATACATTTAAGTATATTTAACTAAAATGTCCACAAAATGTATTTAATGTGATAATGTGCCAAGAATGTGCACATTATCCAGCATCCTCAGTTTTTATTTATAATATATTGTTCCTAGGGTTTAGCTTATTCATACATGTTGATGTTCATGTTCGAACTGAATAATGCTGTAATTATAATTACACATGACGTACTACACATTTTACTAAAATGTTAATTTGTCACAGTAATGAGAACAACTAAGTGTGAAATGCCACTGGTGCACAGTTAACACATTACTTGTAAATTGCTGTTCCAGCCACAACTGCTTTATAAATAGTGTGTTAACATTGGCGGAGAAGAAGCCTTGGTCGATTAAGGTAACCTTTACATGATTACAATATCAAATGTGGTTAATGAGTATAAGTCTATTTGTAAAAGTAGAATTCAAATACATTATAAATCCACTTTATTTATAAAGAAAACACAGGAGTTCTAGTTCAAATACCATTTTAGTATACTTCAAATTTGAGGAATATACATACATAAACGTATTTAAGGTGTATTTAAGTACATTTGTTTTGTTCTTTATCCAACACACTAAGAAAATTCTTAAGTACAAACATTTTCCCAATTGATATATTTGAAAATATTTTTAGTATATGTAAATGCTATTAAAATTAAACATGTTTTCACATTGAATGCATTACACCAACTTATATCATTTTAAACATATCTCTATTTGTCACAGACCTACTTAAATATATTACAATACACTAAAAAAGTATGATTTAGGTATATTTCAATATATGTATTATTCACTTGGCATTAGATAAATTGTAATGACACTCTCACTCACGGTTGCACAAAAAGAGCTGTGAGTAAACCAAGGCCACAAAATTTTGTAATGAACCACCACTAAAAGAGGAAAGGACACTTTTCTGAATTGCAAAGAACCATTTTGAGCCATTATGGTTCCATATAGAACCATCACCCTTCCCAAAGAACCTTTGAGGAACCCTATTTTATTAGTGTGTAGTCCTCAGGGCAGAAGAAGTCTGCTGTGACTAAATCAGAGATACTGAGACAGTAGCGACAGCGACAGGAGGGGCATTAGGTCAGGTGATAGAGGCAAACAGAGAAAGAACACCATTAGCTCCTACAAAAGCCCAGCCTGTCACCATCAATCATGGGCGGATTGGGACAAAGATTCTAAAATTCTGCCCTGGCATTTTAGCCACACCATACAGGCAGTAATGCTACTGACACATAACATAATTAGTAAACTATTGTACAGAGTTTCTCATCTTTTACTGTACCAGTGTCCGATGAAACATAGTAATCCTCCTTTTTTAACAAGCTCTTTTAAACCAGCACATGTTTAAGGAACTGGCAGTACATCTGTGTCTCTCTGTTGTCTTCGTACCTCCACTGAGCTGTCTTTGCTAAGCCTAACATCCTTTCCCACAGCACTGGGACCACACTGCCTGGGCTGGGCCCAGCAACATCTTAATGTAAAACTTTATTTTAAGGGTCCATCATAATAAAGCATTTAGGTGGCATTTATGTATATATATATGTTTAAGGAAATATATATATATATATATATATATTTCCTTAAACATCCTGTGTTGTGTGCTTATTATTTTTAACAGGTACTGCAGGAATGTCTGCCAATGGCATGTCCATCTTTTTGTGACAAATTACACTGGTCCCTCAGACATTTACAAAGTATTTATGAAGTATAAATAGCACTCACTTTAGATTAGGGACTGCAAAAATACTTTACCAATAATTAGTAAATGGTATGTTAATGTGGTTAATACATGGTGAATACATGATTAATACATGGTGAACACACAATTTATGAATGCCTTATAATTAGGTTATTACGGACCTTTAAAATAGAGTGTTACCCATGCAAGTTGTGAATGAATAAACACATATTAGACAAAGAAGAAAATCCCTGAATAAATGCCTGGCACTGTAGATGACCATTGTCTTATATGTGTTGTGCTACATATCTTTATGCCAAGAAGTGCCAGGTGTTTCAGCGAATGAAATAGATGGGAAATAGGCAGGACTTTCTAGTCTCCAGTGGTGGTGGCGGTGGCAATGTAATGTAATTCGACACCAGAGCACTTGTTACTATTCCGACTTCCGGCGCCGACAGAGATGGCAGCCTCGCTTCACGTTCTCAGGAAACCATGCAGTATTTTGTTTTTTTTATGTATTATTTCTTACATTGTTACCCCGGGAAATATTAAGTTTTATTACATACAACCGGGAGGAACTATTGGATATAAGAGCAACGTCAACTTACCAACATTACGACCAGGAATACGACTTTCCCAAAGAGGATTCTCGGTTTGTTACCCCAGCCAGGACAATAGAATGGATAACACCCGGCGACTCAAAACGGCGGCGCCGGAGAAGAGGGAAACGCGCCGGTCTTTTGGTCAAGCTACGTCGACGGGCGCATCGTGCACCTCTCCCGAGTATTTTAATCGACAATGTTCAGTCTCTTGACAACAAAGTAGACGAAATCAGATCGAGGGTTGCCTTTCAGAGAGACATCCGAGACTGCAACGTTCTTTGTTTCACGGAAACATGGCTCACTCAGGACACGTTATCTGAGTCGGTACAGCCACCTGGTTTCTCCACGCATCGCGTCGACAGAAACAAACATCTATCTGGTAAGAAGAAGAGTGGGGGTGTGTGTCTTATGATTAACGAGACGTGGTGTGATCATAACAACATACAGGAACTCAAGTCCTTTTGTTCACCTGACATAGAATTCATTACAATCAAATGCAGACCGCATTATCTACCAAGAGAATTCTCCTCGATTATAATCACAGCCGTGTACATCCCCCCTAAAGCTGATACTTCGACGGCACTGAAAGAAATTCATCGGACTCTATGTAAACAATGCCATTTATATAATGTTTACATATCCTACATTACTCATCTCATATATATGTGTATATACTGTACTCCATACCATCTACTGCATCTTGCCTATGCCGGTCAGCCATCGCTCATCCATATATTTATATGTACATACTCGTATTCATTCCTTTACTCTTGTGTGTATAAGGTAGTTGTTGTGAATTTGTTAGATTACTTGTTAGATACTACTGCATGGTTGGAACTAGAAGCACAAGCATTTCGCTACACTCGCATTAACATCTGCTAACCATGTGTATGTGACAAATAAAATTTGATTTGATTTGATACAGCTCATAAACTAAGACCCACTCGCTGGCTGAAGAGACTGGGACTCGAGTAAACAATAAATTGTCACATACACCGGGATTGGGACAAAGATTCTAAAATTCTACCCAAGAAAGGAGACCTCAAGGATCTTCGGAACTGATGCCCCATTAACCTCCTCTCCGTCAACTACAAAATCATGACAAAGGCCCTTACAAAATGATTCTAGACACACCTCCTTTCAGTAATAGCCCAAGACCAGACTTGCAGCATCCCCGCTAGGTCCATCAATGATAATCTGCTCCTGGTGAGAGATCTCATCCTCCACTCCTAGGAGAGGAGGTCCCCTTTGGGCCTTCTCAGCCAAGACCAGGAGAAAGATTTTGACAGGGTTAGCCATGGCTTCCTGCAGAGGGTGCTAACCAATATGAACTTCCCCCAATACCTCATCCAGTGGACGGAACTATGCTACCAGAACATTACAAGCAGAGTTCTGCTAAACAACACCCTCACAGACCCATTCCCCATCAGATCCGGCATACGTCAAAGCTGCCCCTTAGCCCCTGCTGTACGTCATCTACCTAGAGCCTTTCCTCTCGAAGATCAGGTCAACACCAGGAATCCCTGGCTACCAGATACCAGGGGGAGAGGCTTAAAGTGCCGGCGTACCTGGACAACATCACCATCATCGGCACAGATGGTCGCTCCATCGCCGCTGCAACAAAAGGGGTGAACGACTACTGTGCAGCCGCTGGCGCCCTTGTCAACAGGTGTAAGACTGAACTATACCTGTCACAAGACTGGCATGAGCCTCTCACCACCTCTTTCCCAGTCAAAACAGAGGCCATCAAGCTGCTTGGGGTCACTTTCCAGAGGGATGGAGGTAGCTCCGCCAGCCACATCCAACAGAAGATCTGCAAATGGAATGCTTGGTCCCTCACAATGACGGCTAAGATCCTGGTCCTGAAGGTAATCGTTCTCCCCATTCTCCTGTACCTAGGCAGGGTGTTTCCCCCAGACAGAGTGACCATGAAGAAAAACGCATGATATTCACCTTTGTTTGGGGGACTCAAGCGCAGCACCCTGTACAAGACCATGACAAATCCCAGACCCGGTCTTCAGCGTTCAGCCTCACCACCGCATCGTTCCTCTTCCACGCCCCCAACCACGGCCCCAGCACCAGCCAAGGCCGATGTATACACTCTCTACCCTCTCCATTTCTCTCTACTCCGACCTTCCAGGCTTCCAGTGCACCTTCAAAGCCCGGTGCCAGGGTTGGAGCCTTCCTCTGCACCGAGGTCCGTGCCCGGCTTGGACCTCGGTGCAGAGGAAGGCTCCAACCCTGGCACCGGGCTAGGAAGGCGCACTGGAAGCCTGTTGCGTGGAGCTGGCACAGGTCTCACCGGGCTTTGAAGGTGCACTGGAAGCCTGGTGCGTGGAGCCGGCACAGGTTGCACCGGACTGGTGACACGCACTTCAGGGCGAGTGCGGGGGGGCCGGCAAAGGATATACCGGACTGGGAGGGCGCACCGGAAGCCTGGTGCGTGGAGCCGGCACAGGTTTCACCGGACTGATGACATGCTCTTCATGGCGAGTGCGGGGAGTTGGCACTGGAGTGCGGAGAGCTGGCACAGGACGTACCTGGCTGGGAAGGCGCACTGGAAGCCTGGTGCGTGGAGTCGGCACAGGTTTCACCGGACTGATGACACGCTCTTCAGGGCGAGTGCGGAGAACTGGCACAGGACGTACCAGGCTGGGCAGACGCTCCTCTAGGCGCCTGCACTGCAGCTTATTCCTTGCCAACACCTCTCTCCTATATCCTTCCCTAAACTATATTTTCCCAATGATTTATTTCATCACATTCCCAATGGGTCAGAAGTTTACATACGCTCAATTAGTATTCGGTAGGCTTGCCTTTAAATTGTTTAACTTGGGTCAAACATTTTGGGTAGCCTTCCACAAGCTTCCCACAATGAGTTGGGTGAATTTTGGCCCATTCCTCCTGACATAGCTGGTGTAACTGAGTCAGGTTTGTAGTCCTCCTTGCTCGCACATGCTTTTTCAGTTCTGCCCACAAATGTTCTATAGGATTGAGGTCAGGGCTTCGTGATGGCCACTCCAATAACTTGACTTTGTTGTCCTTAAGCCATTTGCGACCAAGCTTTAACTTCCTGACTGATGTCTTGAGACGTTGCTTCTATATATCCACATAATTTTCCTAACTCATGATGCCATCTTTTTTGTGAAGTGCACCAGTCCCTCCTGCAGCAAAGCAGCCCCACAACATGATGCTGCCACCCCTGTGCTTCACGGTTGGGATGGTGTTCTTCGGCGTGCAAGGCTCCCACTTTTTCCTCCAAACATAACGATGGTCATTATGGCCAAACAGATCTATTTTTGTTTCATCCGACCAGAGGACATTTCTCCAAAAAGTACAGTCTTTGTCCCCATGTGCAGTTGCAAACCGTAGTCTGGCTTTTTTATGGCGGTTTGGAGCAGTGGCTTCTTCCTTGCTGAGGGGCCTTTCAGGTTATGTCGATATAGGACTCGTTTTACTGTGGATATAGATGCTTTTTTACCTGTTTCCTCCAGCATCTTCACAAGGTACTTTGCTGTTGTTCTGGGATTGATTTGCATTTTTTGCACGAAAGTACGTTCATCTCTAGGGGACAGAACGCGTCTCCTTCCTGAGCGGTATGACGGTTGGTGGTCCAATGGTGTTTATACTTGCGTACTATTTTTTGTACAGATGAATATTGTACCTTCTGCCGTTTGGAAATTGCTCCCAAAGATGAACCAGTCCTGTGGAGGTCTTGGCTGATTTGTTTAGATTTTCCCACTTTGAAGGTAGGCCTTGAAATACATCCACAGGTACACCTCCAATTGACTCACATGATGTCAATAAGCCTATCAGAAGCTTCTAAAGCCATGACATCATTTTCTGGAATTTTCCAAGCTGTTTAAAGGGACAGTCAACTTAGTGTATGTATACTTCTGACCCACTGGACTTGTGATACAGTGAATTATAAGTGAAGTAATCTGTCTGTAAACAATTGTTGGAAAAATGACTTGTGTCATGCACAAAGTAGACGTCCTAACCGATTTGCCAAAACTATAGATTAACAATACATTTGTGGATTGGTTGAAAAACGAGTTTTAATGACTCCAACCTAAGTGTACGTAAACTTCCGACTTCAACTGTATTTAAACCATGTTGGTTACAAGGCGGTACCCATTTGAATTAGGTAAGAGCATATCATGTTACCATTGGTGTATTCAAATGAGAGTTAAGTTGATGTCACCTTAATTATGAGTCCAGGTGTTGGACATGGGGGAGGGGACCAGTAACTTTTTGATCAAACTTCATCAACGTAGAAGGAACAGTCATTTTTCATACTTTGGTCATCATACTTTGATCTGGTTTATTTCAAATATCATCACATTTTGTGAAAAACATGATTTTGAATGTTCATAACATTTAATTAAAATACAAAATTATTTCAAATACAAAACTTCATTTGCAAGTAGCTGGCCCGAATAGCAACAACTGTAACGGTTACAGAATCCTTGTACTTTCTATAACTGTGAGATTTTGTTTTTTAACTGCCTTAGTTGAATGCACTGATTGTAAGTCACTATGGATAAGAGTGTCTGCTAAATTACCAATTTCTATTTTACTGTAAACAAATTGACAACAAATTATCGATCACAGTCTGCTGATGGAAAAATGTATATTTTATGGCTTTACACCCCTGCTATATTGTGGATAAAGAGTTACTTGTCTAACATTACACAGATAGTGTTAGTTAATGGAAGCCTCTCCAACATAATCCAGGTAGAATCAGGAATTCCCCAGGGCAGCTGTCCAGGCCCTTTACTTTTTCAATCTTTATTAAACATATGCATGTAAATCTCTCATGGCTTAAAGTTGAGGAGAGATTGACTTCATCATTACTTGTTTTTGTAAGAAGTGTTTATTTGCTGAATGCTCCGAGGTATCTGTTTAAACTACTGGCACACACCTCGGACACCCATGCATACCCCACAAGACATGCCACCAAAGGTCTCTTCACAATCCCCAAGTCAAGAACAGACTACGGGAGGCACACAGTACTACATAGAGCCATGGCTACGTGGAACTCTATTCCACATCAGGTAACTGATGCAAGCAGTAGAATCGGATATACATCACAGATAAAAATACATCTTATGGACCAGCGGGGACTGTAAAGAGACACACAGGGACACACATACACCTGATAAGACACGCAATCTACACACACGTGCACATGGATATTGTATTGTAAATATTTGGTGGTGGAGTGGTGGCCTGCGGGAACACACTGAAAGTGTTGGGTAAGATGTTATAAAATGTAATGTTATGTAGTATTTTAAACTGTATGTAACTGTCTTATGTTGCTGGACCGCAGGAAGAGTAACTGCTGCCTTGGCAGGAACTAATGAATACAAATACACCAGAGCATGTTAGGTGTTAGTATGAATGCATTGCTCATGCACCCCATTCATCACCAGATGTATCTTATATGCTCCATATGTTATAGTACACATTTCCCTATACTCTTAGAAAAAAAGGTTCATTGTGGTTATTGATAGCATCTTTTAGGAGTGCCATATATGAAGCAAGCCATAGAACCCTTTTTTCTAAGATTTCATACATTTCATGTCCTTTTTATCCTCCCCTTTCTCTCGTGTTTTGGAGGTAAAGCGTCAAACCAAAGCCTTATATCTAGGATGTGTCTCAGTGGCTGCTGGACACAATAACAGAGGTGTTTGCCAGAATTCTGCCACCATAAGCCAGGACTCACTTTACTTCTTTCTGAATCTATTCCATCCTCCCTCCACAGCTGTTATTTTCTCTCTTCCCCTCTTTGACCAGCCCAGCCCAGTCCTGCCCCAGTCCCCTATATCCCTCCAGTTAGTGGCCCCCCATCAACCACACTGACCACTGAATAACCCCACTCCCTCATCCCTCTATCCATCCAGTTCGCCCACACCCAGGAGAAGTTAATCCTCTCTTTATTTGTCTGCTGATATTTGGCACACACAGCAGTGGCAGCCCTGCCTACCCTACCCTGGGACTTTTGTGGCGTTCATTTAATCATTTACAATGTCTTTGTGTATCTCTCATCCTGCCTGATAAAATCATGCTATGAGCTTACGCTCTGACCAAATGAAAATAAATGACGGAGGATGTATCCCAGAAGGCAGAACCTATTCGCATAGGGTTCTTGTTAAAAGTAGTGCACTGTACAGGGAACAGGGTGCCAATTGGGACATATTCAAAGAGGGAGAGAGGCTATAGTACATTTGAAAATGTGGATCGTTGATTTTTTTTTTTTTGACTTAGCGTGGGCTGACTTGCTTAGTAGCAATGTCATTTTAAAGCAGACTAAATGATCCGTCATGATGAATGAGTTACATTGAGCATTGAAAATCACAGATGCGGATTAAATCAATAGGCCAGTCTGGCCTCGCCCTTACTCTCTTAAAGAACACTTCAAGTAAACATTTGAAACCCTACCTCTTCAAAGAATATCTTAAAAATGAATGCACTAACTACTCCACTCTGGATAAAAGTGTCTGCTAAATGACTAAAATGTCACTGGGTTAACTGCCTTGTTCGGGAGCAGAACAGATGTTTACCTTGTCAGCTCAGGGATTTGATCTTGCAACCTTTTGGTTACTAGTCCAATGCTCTAACTACTAGGCTACCTGGCAAACGAAGATAAAAAACACATTTTTCTAAGCTAATCCAAAAATGTAGTTGCTCCCGTTACTGAAATGGTTGATACAGTTTAAATGGCGTAGGTAGTATCCTCACTCTGTCCATAATCCTGGCAGTCATTATGAATGCAGGTTGTGAGGGAATAAACATTCAATTTCTTGGATATCATAACTCTGGCTGTTCCACGTGAGGGACTTCATATATAGAGAGAAGGGGTACAATTTTGGCACTTAAAAGGAACAAATGGCTTTGTCGCTGTGGTGGAATATATGTAAGAAAGGTACTATCTCTGCACTTCTAACTAAAGCTACAATTTATGTACCTTACAGGGTACCACTACAGTGACAAGTGTTTGTACCCCTTTAAGTACAATTCTCAACTCAATTCCCTGCGCCCTATGGAAAGTCTGACAGGTCCAGGTCAAGGCCTCTCTGTAAAGCATCTAATGTGTTAGAATGCCACTGGACTACATCCTTGTGTTCCCCTGGATCTTCTCCTACTCTATTTATATGCTTTATTGGGTTGCCATTGTATGGCACGTGCATATATTACTTCAAAGCTTAATGGTGTGACTTTCACAACTCTATTCTATTATTCTCTCTCGTGTGGAACAAGACACGTACTGTACGTCAGCCACTCCATCTCTGACATGGTGGATCTGGGATTCGAACACATGCACAACACAATGACCTCCTTGCACCACTAATACCACTGACCTCCAATAGCACCGCTAACACCACTGACCTACAAAAAGCCAAGACATTTCTGAGTCTGGGAAAGTGGCACCCTATTCCCTATATAGTGCAATACTTTTGACCAGAGCCCTATACCATTTTAAGAATGGATGTGAGTCTTTGGCACTAGCACAGCCACAACAATTGCTGTGGTAAACAGTAACACATCAGCATATTATTATATTTTATTCACAGACAGACAGGACAAGCTCCTGATGATGGAAAAATCCCAGGCTAATGTCTGACATTCCTAACCTTTCATATCCGTACCTCTTCTTCTTTTGGTCCTGGCACTTCTACTCACCCCTACGCTGTCTAAGCTGGATGCTAACAGCTGTCCGAGCCCTGGGTGCCGCTTTTGGGAATGTTGCTGGCACAAGATGGATGGCATTGGGTAACAGTCTGCCACCTGGAGAGCTAATGGGAAGAGTGGGTATTTTCAACCACAGCCCTGCTAGTCAAGTCTCTAAGGTCTCCTAGGTTACATTCAACAAGGCTTGGTAAATATTTAGTCAATTAAGGAAGAAGACAGGTACTGTTGTATAATAACCTGCTTTGCTTTTTTTACTCTGAGCCATCGATATTGCATAATTTTATTTATCTGTCTAACAGGTGCCTTTCCTATAGGCCTAGATAGCCCTCCGATTTGAATACAAAATTCACTAAACACACAAAAGAAAAATCTATGTAGTGCCAAATAAGGGTTATTTGGCTTGTACCTATAGCAGAACCCTTTTTGGTGCCAAATAGAACCCTTTTTTGAAGGTTCTATAAAGAACCATGCTCACAAAATTCTAAATTGAACCTTTATGGTGCTATAAATGAATGGCCAGGTCGCAGTTGTAAATTAGAACTTGTTCTCAACTTGCCCACTTAGTTAAATAACGGTGAAATCAAATAAAACTTTCCTAAGGTTCTACAAAGAAACATAAAAAAGGTTCTATATAGCATCAAAAAGGGTTCAGCTATGGTAACAACTTTCTTTTGGTTTTTAATATAATCTTCATGGAGAACGTTTCTACAAAGAACTTTTCTCAATCGCAAATGTTCAAGAAATAACCTTTTGAAGAACAGTACAGATTTTTTTTATTCTGGTATTGTAAAAATTATAATATTCACAAGTTGAATCAGGTGTGCTAGCTCTAGGGTCCCTGATGAGAGAATTGAGAACTACTGATCTAGTCAACAGTTCTCAACTGGCACAATGCCATAGCCTTATTTGACACGTACTGACATAACACAAAAGATTAGATCAACTGTAATGACACTCACAGTTCCACAAAAAGAGCTGTGAGCAAACCACACCCCTTTTCTGAATGGCAAAGAACCATTGAGGGGTCAAAGAGTTCTTTGGGTCATTATGGTTCCAAATAGAACCATCATCCTTCCCAAAGAACCCTTGAGGAACTCTTTTCTTAGTGTGTATCATGTAGTCCTATTATTTTAACTCTTTGCGCTAGTATCAAATATGCAACTAGGCCTACATGAGTGTGCAGCACTCGCCAACCAGGCTATGTTGTTCTCTGTTGTTGCTATTACCATCATGCTCCTTTCTAGTTTACATGATAGAACTGACAGAAGCAAAACATTACATTTGCAGACTGATCACTCATGTTTGTAGTGGCTGTGTCATGTTTAAGAAAAAGGGTGAGTGAGATGAGATTGAGGTGTTATTGTTTACGGTTGTCAGTGAGGAGAGGCAACGTATCCTGGTATCTAGACCAGTATTTGTTTCTTTTTAAACACTTTTCAGCATTTTATTGAGCCTGGCGTCTGCACTTTTGGGATTATTCTAACGATTCCATTGCACCAGGCAAGCTCAACCAAGCGCAGATAAAGTATTGGAAGAGAAAACAAATCCTATTTTAAAACAGAGGGGTGTACTACAAAGCAGGATTAATGAGTTAGCCAGCTAACATCTAAATATATATATTTGTGAAGATAAGCTTGAAATGGGTATGGTCTAATTGACTAACAACCAAAAACGTATACTTAAGTTCAGCTTTCTTAATGAACCAGAAATAAAGTTATTTTTGGTCGTTTATAAAAGTTAGCTGGCTAACTCATTGATCCTATTTTATACACTACACCTCTGGTCTGATTCAGATCATGAGGAAACTAGGCACAAACCATGGACTCATCACCCTCCCTGATGCAATGTCATTCAGATGTGGTATTCCACATTAAACCGCATAATTATTTTGTCACAACAGCGCTGCATTGTAATCCCTTTTTCACATTAATGTACGTCTATTATGCTAATTAGAGTATAATTAAAATATAATTGATATCATTAATCCAAGATTATGATTACAGTGAACCATAGCTGTTACGAATCCCTTTAACCCCGTGGTCTAGGGGGAATGGAATAGAGACCCTCAACATATCTTATGCAAATTATTATCGTGAAAAAGGAACAGTGAGAACAATAATAAAAACAGACAACTTAAATCTACCATCAAACACTAAAGGTTTATTTCAAACACACGGTAAAGTGGTGTGGGGAAAAGGGGCTGAGCTGGACCCAAGGAAAGAAATAGATATCCGAAAACCCCTAAGCTAATCTACCTGCGTCACGAACAGCTAGCTAACTAACTAACTAACTACAGTGGGTGGTCCGCCCAGTTCTAACTAATGTATTTAACACAGGGTTTCCTACGGGTAATGTATGCCCAAGGGCATCTTGTCTGGTTATCCCCTTTTCCACCAACAAACAAACAGCAGTGCAACACAACAGTACAAACTCACAGTTAATGTGAGATGCTGGCACCTAAACAAGAGCGATAGCACACACAACCAAACCAACATCAACTGGGCTTCACCAAATACTACACAGAGCTAGAGCTCTGTAGCTACAAAACAAGCCAGCTACTAAACAACAAGAGAGCAATGCATACACGAGAGTCAGTTACAAACCAAGAGTGCTACATACCAAGGACAAGCTAGAGAGAGAGATAACTGACTGGGTTTTAAACCAAGGGAAAGGGGATGTGATTGGGTAAGGGAAAGGGAGCAGGTGTGTCTTCTGATTGGGACTGATTGGTGACACCTGTGACTAGGGCAGAAGGAGAGAAAACAAATACACACACAGGATACTTGTAGCCGTAACAATAGCACTTTCTTCAACAGCTTTTTGTGCACATTGATGATAATGTGATATTTACTCAAGGTAATTTGAATGTACAGGATCAGCCCTAGCCTTGTGGGGGGCCTAAGCGAGATGTGGTTGCCCCCACCTCACAGGCAAACATTTTAAGTGGACCCCTCTTGATGGCGGATAGAATGTTTTTAGTTGTAATCTGAAATTCTACAAATCTTTTCATAGGGTGGAGATAAATGTTAGCAGTTTTAAAGCAAATTTTCTGAAATTCTACCCATTTTGGCATGGGGTGGAGATAAATGTTAGCAGTTTCAAAGCAAATTTTCTTCAATTCTACACATTTTGCCAATATTAATTAATGTTAATTAGTGGAGGCTAATTGGAGGAGCTATAGGAGAATGGGCTCATTTTAATGGCTGGAATGGAATTAATGGAAAGGTATCAAACACATCAAACATATGGAAACCACACGTTCGACTCTGTTCCATTTATTCCATTCCATTCATTACAATGAGCCCATTCTCCTTTTGACCTTCGACCAGCCTCCACTGATGCTAATGATATCTGAGTGAGAGTGACTAACACAATCAAAGGGGCCCCCCAAAGGTCAGAGCACATGGACACATGCCCAGCATGCCGGTCGTTATTGGCCATGATTACTACAAGTTTAGATAGCTGGCTAGACTAACTTACCAATCTAATAATTGTTAGTTGATATTGCTAATGAATGTCAGTGACTGACATAACAACATAATAATTGCTAATGCACAACCAAATTTGGAAATTGCACCTTGTGTATTTTACTGTTCTAACTCTCAAAAGTAAGTTGAGACCCAGACTGATTTTGGACGGGGGCTCTAAGCGAACGCTTATTATGCCTGGAGCCGGCTCTGCGACTGTATTTTCTTACAAAGCCAGGAATTCAGGGATGCACCTGCCCCTGAACATTTTGATTGTGTTCCAATTGGCACCCTATTCCCTTTATAAACCTGGTCTAAAGTAGTGCGAATAGGGTGCCATGGGACGCATGCATTAAATTAACTAGACTAGAGGGTTTGAAATTCGTTTTGTCTATTGTAGTTCATGGTGTTGTAATGGAAGGTTGGTGGTCTGGGGTTCAACTTCAGATTGGATTCCAGCTCTGTCTGGGTATATTTTAAGGCCAAGGAACGAACTTTAAGGTCCCGAACAGAAAAAATTCATAGACGTGGATGTCGATTAAGGCAGCCCCGCACCTCTCTGATTCAGAGGGGTTGGGTTAAATGCGGAAGACACATTTCAGTTGAATAAATTCAGTTGGACAACTGACTAGGTACCCCCCTTTCCCTTCCCTTTCCCTCCCAGTTCCATCTGGTGTGGAAAGGCGCAATGGAACACTGGGGTGGGCTTTGGGCCTCAAAGACAATTTCCTTGATTCCTCGAAAGCAATGGATCCAGTGCTGGGTAAGCTCACAAGCTCACTTTTGAAAAAAACAGAGGACTTTATAGGGCCATAATAACATTTGTGTGTGCTTCAACACCGCTAGTAGAATGAAACTGTTTCCAAAATAGTCTATCATGAATGTTATTTTTTCTCATTGACCAAAGACAGGAAAGAGGCCACCCACCCTGTATCTATTTGATTGAAATTGTTGTATAATCCTTTCAGTCTGATGCTTCATTCATCCCATTTTTACCAGACACTCTTATCCAGAGTGACTTTATAAATGTCCCTACTGGTCCCCCATGGGAACTGAACCCACTCTACCAACTGAGCCACACGGGAACACCATCCCCCATCAGACATATACAGGCTTCAGAAGCTTTTTAAAAAGTTTTACTAAAATGGCCTTCACAATAAATACAGCATCAAAATGCCTTTTGAATTATGGTGTTGTTCCTCAGTCGTTCAGTAGCTGGAGTTGCTCCTCAGTCGTTCAGTAGATGGTGTTGTTCCTCAGTTATTCAGTAGCTGGTGCTGTTCCTCAGTCGTTCAGTAGCTGGTGTTGTTCCTCAGTTTCAGTCGCTGGTGTTTTTCCCTCAGTCGTTCATTAGCTGGAGTTGTTCCTCAGTCGTTCAGTAGATGGTGTTGTTCCTCAGTCGTTCAGTCGCTGGTGTTTTTCCCTCAGTCGTTCAGTAGCTCGTGTTGTTCCTCAGTCGTTCAGTAGATGGTGTTGTTCCTCAGTCGTTCAGTACCTTCCTCTTTTATGAGTCATCACCCTGCTACCAATTTATTTTCACCTGCGGCTGCGAGAGAGAGAGAGAGAGAGAGAATATAAATGTTGAGCAGATCATTTGTCACTCCTCTGCAGGTTCAGGTTGCTGTGACCAGCTGCAGTGCCACCCTGGACCCTGTACCTAACCCTCCCTTAAACCCTATATCTGGCCCCTCACCACTCTCTGATCTAGGTTGTGCCTGCATGTCCGCCTGCATGTGCCAGGTTGAGTGTATCTTTATCCTTTAATCTTTGCAAGACAAAGGAGAGGACATGAACCAAATAGATACCAGGTTTACAATACCTTCCCTTGCGTAGATAATGATTGTTTTAAAAAAAAAACATTTGTCTTTAACACTGCATTGTTGGAAAGGACCCGTAAGTAAGAATTTCATTGTTAGTCTACACCTGTTGTTTACCACACATGTGACAAATACATTTGATTTTATTTATTTATTTTTATTTTACCTTAATTTAACTAGGCAAGTCAGTTAAGAGCAAATTCGTATTTTCAATGTAGGCCTAGGAACACTGGGTTAACTGCCTTGTTCAGGGGCAGGACAACAGATTTTGGTTGGATGATTGATTGTTCAGACTCAAAGAAAAGTGATCTGGACTAGTTTCAACTAGTCTTCTCTTATACTTTTTGCCAGCTGATGGTACCTTATAGATATTGTAGGACAAGAGTAGCAAGATCCTCTAAGATCTTGAACAAGATTTCTACCAGGGTAGTGGCTTATTCGCTCACTCAGGTCTGGGTAGAGTTACCATCAAGACATACTTGGGATTTTCGGTTTTACACATGGGCATGTGCTGTAGTGCTATGCGGTTTGAGTCTTACGTCTCTGTGTGTGTGTGTGTGTGTGTGTGTGTGTGTGTGTGTGTGTGTGTGTGTGTGTGTGTGTGTGTGTCTGTTGCCTGGGGCCGCTGCCAAACAGCAGATGCAGGAAATGGAAACAAGTCTTCTGGGTATTAAGAAAAGTATTCAGCTGGTCTGCTCCACAGCACAGGATAGTTATTTCAGCCAATAAAGGATAACTAACTCAATGGGAAGATAGATAATTATGAATTATGCAGTGTGATACAATATCAGTAAAAAATAATAATGTATTAACTGATTTTGCCCAGCTGTAGAAGTACAAAGCTAAAATTATCTAACCAACACTGTTATGTGAAAAGCGTTATGTAATATTATGCATAATTCATGGTGCAAGCCATTCATTTCAAAACCTTTGAGGTTAAGTTAGCTTTGTACAATACAAGACATAATGGATTATTTTCCACCAGGTACAACCATGGTGTGCACATTCCTATTTGAAATGAATGCATTGCACAGATCATATCTCTAGAGCTATAAATGTCATAACTTGCTCTATAACTTATTGCTCCCAATCGACAATGGCAATCAAACCTCTTGTGATCAATGATCGACCCATTGAAAGATGGAATGGTGTGGGTGGTGTAAAGGTTTCTGGGACACAAAGCGGACTCCCTAAACGTGGGCATTGTGCGGCTGTTCGGCCATGGAAACCCATTTCATGAAGCTCCAGACAAACAGTTTTTGTGTTGACTTGCTTCCAGAGGGAGTTTGGACGTGTTACGCACTTCAACACTCTGTGCTCCGTTCTGTGAGCTTGTGTGGCGTATCACTTCGCAGCTGAGCCATTGTTGCTTCTAGATGTTTCCACTTCACAATAACTTACAGTTGACCGGGGTAGCTCTAGTAGGGCAGGAGTTTGACAAACTGACTTGTTGGAAAGGTGACAGTGCCACATTGAAAGTCACTGAACTATTCAGTAAGGCCATTATACTGCCAATGTTTGTCTAGGGAGATTGCATGGCTGTGTGCTCGATTTCTGACACCGGTGTGGCTGAAATAGCCGAATCCACTAATTTGAAAGGGTATCCACATACTTTTGTATATATAGTGTAGCTAGGTGAGACAACCACATATCCACATATGACAGTCGTAGTAAGTACATTTAGCAACTTAAGTACTAGTAGGAAAAGACTAATGTTGTTTGTGATGTGGTTTGTCATGTTTCTGACTGCTGCTCTACAATTTGAAAGAGGAAAAAACGTTTTTAGCACAAGAGCAATGTGTTGCATGCTGTCTTGTTACAGAGTGGCTTGTCTCTGATGGTGACTGTGTTTGGCATGACACCAAAGAGAAGTCAACTGTATCTGGCAAAGCTTCAAAGTCGGCATTGAGGAGTCAGAGCTAGTTAGGCTTTTGAAGCCCCTGGACTGTCTGGTTATTGAAAATGTCCTCTATCACCTTGCTTAGTCGTTTGAATGGCTCAGATAGGTAGAATCACAAAACATTGTATTATCGACCGCTGGTATGAGCAGGCGTATTTCACACATTTGTGCATCAAGATCAAATATACACATTTATGTCCACATATAAAACAATTTTTGATGCTAGATGCCATGGGATAAACAAAGTTATCCACTGCAGGTAGTTTCCCGAGGCCAGTCGCCCAACTATCATCTTGTTGTTGTCTATCATTGTGAGGTACATATTTACTTGCCCCATCTCCCTCTTCGGGGGACCCTGAGGTATCCTCATACTTGGAGGTGCAGTTATTTTTCAACTGGGCAGGTATTTTCTAACCCCTCCTCTGCCTTCATCCAACTGTATTATAAATCACTGCAACCTTCGACACTGTCACATAATGTCAACACGTTCAGACAGAACAGGTCAGGAACTCTGGTCCAAGAACATGAGCACCCACTGAACTAACCATTGGGTCATACCAATGGTACATGCACAACTGGTTTAAAACTGGTTGAAATTACATCATTACATATTTAAAACCAGTTGTTGGTCTTTTTGTAATCTGGTTGTAATGGCATCACAAAACAAATCTGCCAAAAATACTTTCGATTTGACCCTGATGTCCCCAAAGCAAAAGGGAACCTAGCTAGCCCTGCTGCTCCTCTGGGGCAGGTTTTGTCTGGCAGGTTCAGTCCAGCAAACACCGGAGGGATCACAGGTCTGGAAGAGAGCTGGATCTGTCTGAAAAGATAAGTTCCCATTCAGGTTCAATAGCAAGAAAGGGTGTTTCCGGTCATAGTTTGCTTGGGGAGGGAGGTGGATTGTTTTGTGCTGTTGCCCCCATTTTATAGCTCTAAATTGTTGTCCTTTGATTCGGATCTTAGAAAATCACAAATATTCAAAAGGTTGATAAGTGGTTGAGCGAAAAAAGTGTTACATTTTGTTAGTTTAAAAATTATCGAACTATAAACTGCCGCTGATACCTCGTTTCTGTCTCTTATGGGTTTGCATAATGAAAGTTAGTCCAACATTTCCTATTGGGATGTTTGTTCTGCTCATATACAACTGTATTGTTTGCATAAACAGGGGAGGTGTGGAGGAGGAGGGTTGAAAGACACAATAGAAGAACAGAAGCTCAGCAACAGTAGCCAGAATCGCTACTCTGCTACACTGCAAGGCACTTAACAATATGGGACTATTCTTTCCTTTTGAACAGAAAGTAGCCTCAATGTGCCTTTCCCAGTCACTACTTTTAAATTAATAATTCAATGAATAAATGGATTATTAAATGGTGTAACCAGAAATGGATTGACTCCTTGCTCCATACTTTCCCACCAACGTCCCCCTCCGTGTCTCACTTTTATTGCCCTCCTCCCTTGGCGGTACATACCCAGCCAACATGACACATGCACCTTTGCTCGTACGGCTCCACATTGGCCCCCAAGGCATTGGCCCAATGTGTCTCATTGTGGGCAGCTCTCACTTTAGCTTAAATAAGCCCATCTTTTCCCAGCAAATATGCCCACATTGGCACAATATGTGTTAAAACATTGGATCTATGTAGGCTGCCCACATTGGGCCGACGCGACTTTGCTCCACATCGGCCCCAAGGGCAGACCTCACTTCGCCTGAAATAAGGCAACCCTTTTGGATCAGCTGCCCGTTACATTGCATCAGAAAAAAAACAGAGACGTTACTATATACATATTTTTACCACTTAAACGTTTATCTTATCTGACATGCACTTATTAACTAAGTATTTTTACAGACTTCATCAATGGCAGTGTTTATCCTCTTCGGTGGAGTTCAATGGCGGTTGGCATCCAATATTAAAACCCAGCACCTTATTCCACTACTTTAACCCTATCTGATCCTACCCCAAGCCAATGGCCTGAGAGGATGGGACACTACCACTCCACACACCCTGTAACTCTTCTGAAGTCAAATACGGTACACCCAAGAACTTCTCTGCAACTGCCACCACAAAATCTATTTTCTGTGACTTACGTTCCATCTCTGCAGTACAGTTGATAATCATTGCTATGAACACTAAGAAGCTAACCTTACTGAAACATATATCATTCATTGACCTATCCCTCTGTTCTGGCACAGATCTACTATTCACAAGAATCCTCCGGCGCCGACAGAGATGGCCGCCTCGCTTCACGTTCTCAGGAAACTATGCAGTATTTTGTGTTTTTATGTATTACTTCTTACATTGTTACCCCTGGAAATATTACGTTTTATTACATACAACCGGGAGGAACTATTGGATATAAGAGCAACGTCAACTTACCAACATTACGACCAGGAATACGACTTTCCCGAGAAGCGGATTCTCTGTTTGGTACCCCAACTAGGACAATAGACTGGATCCCAGCCGGCGACTCAAAACAACGGCGGCACCGGAGAAGGGGGAAAAGCGGCGGTCTTCTGGTCAAGCTACGTAGACGGGCACATCGTGCACCTCTCCCGAGTATTTTACTTGCCAATGTCCAGTCTCTGGACAACAAAGTGGATGAAATACGAGCAAGAGATGCCTTCCAGAGAGACATCGGCGACTGCAACGTTCTTTGCTTCACGGAAACATGGCTCACTCAGGACACGTTATCTGAGTCGGTACAGCCACCTGGTTTCTCCACGCATCGCGCCGACAGAAACAAACATCTATCTGGTAATAAGAAGACCGGGGGGTGTGTGTCTTATGATTAACGAGACGTGGTATGATCATAACAACATACAGGAACTCAAGTCCTTTTGTTCACCTGAATTCCTTACAATCAAATGCCAACCGCATTATCTACCAAGAGAATTCTCCTTGATTATAATCACAGCCGTGTATATCCCCCCTCAAGTTGACACATCGACGGCACTGAAAGAAATCCATTGGACTCTATGCAAATTGGAAACCACATATCCTGAGGCTGCATTTATTGTGGCTGGGGATTTTAATAAGGCTAACAAGGCTCCCGAAATTTTATCAGCATATCGAATGTGCCACCCGGGCTGGTAAAATCCTGGATCATTGTTATTCTAACTTCCGTGATGCATTCAAGGCTATTCTCCGCCCTCCTTTCAGCAAGTCTGACCACAACTCCATTTTGTTGCTCCCAGCCTACAGACAGAAACTAAAACAGGAAACGCCCGTGCTCAGGTCTGTTCAACGCTGGTCCGACCAATCTGATTCCACGCTGCAAGATTGCTTCGAGCACGTGGACTGGGATATGTTCCGGATAGCATCGGACAAAAACATTGATGTATACGCTGATTCGGTGAGCGAGTTTATTAGCAAGTGCATCGGTGATGTTGTACCCATAGCAACTATTAAAACCTTCCCCAACCAGAAACCATGGACTGATGGCAGCATTCGCACAAAACTGAAAGCGCGAACCACTGCTTTTAACCAGGGTAAGGCGACCGGAAACATGACTGAATACAAACAGTGTAGCTATTCCCTCCGCAAGGCAATCAAACAAGCGAAGCGTCAATATAGAGACAAAGTAGTCACAATTCAATGGCTCAGACACGAGAGGAATGTGGCAGGGTCTACAGTCAATCACGGACTACAATAAGAAAACCAGCCCCGTTGCGGACCACAACGTCCTGCTCCCAGACAAACTAAACAACTTCTTTGCTCGCTTTGAGGACAATACAGTGCCACCGACAAGGCCCGCTACCAAAACCTGCGGGCTCTCCTTCACCCGCAGCCAATGTGAGTAAAACATTTAAATGTGTTAACCTTCGCAAGGCTGCTGGCCCAGATGGCATCCCTGGCCGTGTCCTCAGAGCATGCGCAGACCAGCTGGCTGGTGTGTTTACGGACATATTCAATCTGTCCCTATCCCAGTCTGCTGTTCCCACATGCTTCAAGAGGGCCACCATTGTTCCTGTTCCCAAGAAAGCTAAGGTAACTGAGCTAAATGACTATCGCCCGTAGCACTCACTTCTGTCATCATGAAGTGCTTTGAGAGACTAGTCAAGGATCATATCACCTCCATCCTGCCAGACACCCTGGACCCACTCCAATTTGCTTACCGTCCCAATAGGTCCACAGACGACGCAATCGCAATCACACTGCATACTGCCCTAACCCATCTGGACAAGAGGAATACCTATGTAAGAATGCTGTTCATCGACTCGTCATTAAGCTCGAGACCCTAGGTCTCGACCCAGCCCTGTGCAACTGGGTCATGGACTTCCTGACGGGCCAGCCCCAGATGGTGAGGGTAGGAAACAACATCTCCACCCCGCTGATCCTCAACACTGGGGCCCCACAAGGGTGCGTTCTCAGCCTTCTCCTGTACTCCCTGTTTACCCATGATTGTGTGGCCAAGCACGCATCCAACTCGATCATCAAGTTTGCTGACGACACTACAGTGGTAGGCTTGATTACCAACAATGATGAGACTGCCTACAGGGAGGAGGTGAGGGCCCTCGGAGTGTGGTGTCAGGAAAATAACCTCTCACTCAACGTCAACAAAACAAAAGAAATGATCGTGGACTTCAGGAGAGGGAGCACCCCCCTATCCACATCGACGGGACAGTAATGGAGAAGGTGGAAAGTTTTAAGTTCCTCGGCGTACACATCACGGACAAACTGAAATGGTCCACCCACACAGACAGTGTGGTGAAGAAGGCGCAACAGCGCCTCTTCAACCTCAGGAGGCTGAAGAAATTCGGCCAAAATCACTCACAAACTTCGACAGATGCACAATCGAGAGCATCCTGTCGGGCTGTATCACCGCCTGGTACGACAACTGCTCCGCCCACAACCATAAGGCTTTCCAGAGGGTAGTGAGGACTGCACAACGCATCATCGTGGGTAAACTACCTGCCCTTCAGGACACCTACACCACCCGATGTCACAGCAAGGCCAAAAAGATCATCAAGGACAACAACCACCTGAGCCACTGCCTGTTCACCCCGCTATCATCCAGAAGGCGAGGTCAGTACAGGTGCATCAAAGCTGGGACCGAGAGACTGAAAAACAGCTTCTACCTCAAGGCCATCAGACTGTTAAACAGCCATCACTAACATTGAGTGGCTGCTGCCAACATACTGACTTAAATCTCTAGCCACTTTAAATAATAGGAATTGGATATAACAAATGTATCACTAGCCACTTTAAACAATTTTGTATATAATGTTTACATATCCGACATTACTCATCAAATGTATACACTGTACTCTAAACCATCTACTGAATCTTGCCTATGCCGTTCGGCCTTCGACTCAAATCTCTAGCCACTTTAATAATTAGAATTGGATGAAATAAATGTATCACTAGCCACTTTAAACGATGCAATTTATATAATGTGTACATATCCTACATTACTCATCTCATATGTATATACTGTACTCCATACCATCTACTGCATCTTGCCTACGCCGGTCAGCCATCGCTCATCCATATATTTATATATACATACTCGTATTCATTCCTTTACTCTTGTGTGTATAAGGTAGTTGTTGTGAATTTGTTAGATTACTTGTTAGATACTACTGCATGGTCGGAACTAGAAGCACAAGCATTTCTGCTAACCATGTGTATGTGACAAATAAAATTTTGATTTGATTTTAGAGTCCCTCACCCTTGATCCACCCTCCTCTACTTTCTTCACTGCTCTCAGCATACAACATCTCCTGCACTACTCTGACCCTGGCCATCTCAACTTGCCTCTCTCGCACCAGACACTTCCGATCTCCAGCAACATGGGCACCCCTATAGTTGACAAACACAACAATCTCCCTCTTACACATTGCTGCGACATGACCATAAACGTGACACCTATAACACCGCAGTGTATTCGGCACAAAAGCTCTAACAGCATAACTCATATATTCTAACTACTTTGTCAGGTAGAAACTCTGAATCAAAGCTCAAAATAACAGACGGTGTCATCTCTGTTTCACCACACTCCCCACCGGATATGCGTCGCACCAAACAGCGGGCGTCACAAACACCAGGAATTTCAACTTAAATTGCTCCTCCTCCACACTTAACTCTACCACAGAAATCACTCCCTTCAACAGTGCCCTGTACCTAAGAGCAAAGCAAGAAACAGGTCTTTCCCCAAGTTGCGTCTCACGGAGCGCCTGCTCCCTCTGATCTGAAGAAACAAACAAACATCACAAGTCCACTTCGGGTTTTAAATTATTGTTATTATTATATGTTTTTTGACGTCACACAACAGAACACTTAAACTGGAACGACACTCCAAGTGATGGTCGCACAACAATTGCTTGTGACCTTAGAGCTACAAGGTCATATCTAAAAAATAGGATTCCAAGATCATTGGCTTGAATGGTGTTTTTACATTTTGTTATTTTTCACTTAACAACATGAATTGGAGTACATGTTGAAACCAAGCCCGCAAATTTTCGAATGAGAAACCGCCTCTACATTATGACGGGCTTGGTGTGGGCTAACCTGTGCTGGGCTTGGTGTGGGCTAGCCTGTGCTGGGCTTGGTGTGGGATTGGTGTTTTTGGCGCCCACCTTGCCCACCAAATACCCACATGTGGCCAATAGCTTCATGTTTGCTGGGCAGTGTCTTCATCCCAAATGGCACCCAATTCGCTATATAGTATAGTGACTACATATATATAGTCATTCTTGACAAATGAGTCGATTCTTAAAACAGAACTGGAGATATTATCTGACTCCATTTCTCTCTCTTCTGCCAGTTTGATAGGAAGTGAATCAGATCGCTTAGCTGCAAGAATACATCTAACACACACACACATATCCACAGTACTGACTCCAGAGTCAAGACTCCAGAAGTTGACATTACTGTCGATCTTCATGAACTGTAAATTTAGGAATTTTCCATGGAGCTCAGTTTTATCCTGTTTTTCTCCATCATCCCTCTTTTCTCTTGAACACTCATGCAGGGGTGGAGTGCTATTGCCATCCGTTTCTTTTTCCTCTCTTCCAATACTGGATTTTGTCTTTGTGACATGATGACAGGGGAATTACACAAGACACTGTTAAAAAGTGTCAAACAATGGGTTTTTTTCTCCCATTAATTTTGTCTTCAGAGCAGACCTGTGATTTAGAGCACTCCTATATATTCCCGGTTTAACCATATTATCTGTCACTAATGAAATATTGGTTTGTTGGGTCCTTACTTTGTATTTCTAGTGTGACCAGTAGCCTCTGATGTGCCTTCTATCCCTCTGTCTTGCCCACCAGGTGCGTCTGGTCTGCTAGTCAAGGGACGTGGTTGTGCCAGTGCCAGAGCACCTCCCTCGACAGATTGTTTTGTCATTTGGAAGGTTGACGTGCTTTTGGAGGGTGAAAGTGGAGTCAGAGATAATCCCTGAGAATCCATAGTCTTAAATATTTTGTAAGTATAGTGTGTGCATTATAGCACTGGTAAACTTTACAATGAGATCTGCTCTCCTTCTCCTTGGGCATGCCAGCTTGAAATTGCAGTGGGGCCTGGCAGAATTAAGTTTCTGTGATTGCTATGGCAATTGTGTGCGCTTAACCTTAAGATGTATCATTGCACATTTCCCTGACACTATAAGACTGTCTGTTGTGCAGAGACCATTGAAAGAAATGGGCTGTTAGAAACTTAAATTATATACATTTTTTATATATATCTTGTGGAGAATAAAACCAAATTTGCACTCAATGTCACAGTTGAGATACATGTAAATGATGGGATGTAGAGAGAAATCAGCGATAAAAACATTAGATACCGTGGAGGATTGAAAAGTAGCCCAAAGACTGACCATACTCTGGTCATACTTGAAATACAGCAATCCATTCTCATGGTCTGGGGAGTTACAGTAGGTGAAGTTGATTGGAAACCACAAATAGATGAGTGGCAATGAATAATAGACTAATTATGAAGAATTGGAACAGTCATTATGAGCAGCACAAAGATCAATACAATTACAGTGGACTGGAAGACAAGATAAGCGATGTACAGAGCAGGAAAGTGCAGGGGAAAGTGTGTCGAAGCAAGATAAACTGAAAGAGATGGATATATTGTAGGTGGAGTGTGTCAGAGCGAGAGAAATAGAAAGGGGTGCTGCTAATCCCTATTGGTTTAATAATAATCCCTAATGCGTTCTGGGAATACGACAAGACGTAGGACAGGGGTGCTGCTTAGTATCACAAGCTAAACCACTACTGTAGAAGGTAAGACTTCTGACGCACATGTACAGGGTCCCTTCAAAACATACTCTACCAGAGCTGATCCACTGGCTCTTGGCCAATTCTGTATTTTTCCATATTGCATCCCAAATGGCACCCTACTCCCTATATAGTGTACTACATTTGACCATGGAGCAGAGCTCTGGTCAAAGGTAGTGCATTATGTAGGGAATAGGGTGCCATTTGGCAAAGACATATGTCTTGAGGATTGTTCATATTATCAAAGAGGGACACTGAAATGTTCTCATAAATATATCAAACTTTGTCTGGTTTATTCAATAGCTTGTTGCCTTAGTACTAGATACAAGATAAGTGGGATTTTCACAACACCCTACAGTAACCCCAGAAGCCTGATAGATATTTAACGTATTATTTCCCTGATGGAAGATAATACTTTTGTTTTTACGTGACCTCAATAATGGATTTTTAGATAACTTTATCATAATCATTGGCGGTTTACTGTGTTACTGTATGTCAATATCTTAAATTATTATAATCATTATTACAATGGCAATGAACACAACATAATTTGATCATTGATTGAGGTTTTATTGAAAAAAAGTAACATAATAATAGCATGTACAATAATAATAATAACATTATTAATAATATAAAATCTGTACATTCCATTGTTTTGCAGTACAACTGGAAGACTTTGATACAAAATTACTGCAACAGGGAGGGAGGGGGTCTATGTACAAGAAAATGAACATTGTAGCCGAATGGCCTTCAGTCAAAGAAATAAGAGATAGATTTGCCATAATGCAAACCCTATAGGCTTTCAATACATCTTATTAATATGCCTGGGATACAGTACTGTTGGCTTAGTTTAAACCATGTTTTCCAATCCAAGATTCCCAAGAAAAACCACAACTAAAAATAAAATAATATTTGATAACAAGGCATGGTAATCCTTAGGCCTACTCTGGATATAAGTACACATTCATGAACTGCAAAGACATTGATAGGGATAGATGCATTGTATTTTATAGTCTCCTTATTTAAAGAGACTTTAGGAGAAGATATTCTCTTTTTGTTATGGCAGAAATGTGGATGACTAAAGTACTAAGACGAAACTGATGTTTTGTTGTATTGCTTAAACATATTTTTCACTGAAAAACAACTATTGAAAATGACAGTAACACTTTAATGAAAGCCTCTCATCATAAGAGCCACATAACTTTACGTATCATGACTATCACAGTGAGATTGATTAAGTCTTATGCTGAATGAGTTCCAATTAAGTGCTATGAACACTTCTAAGAGGAGTGTTTGGAAATAAATATTTCCTCTACATTTTTTATTACTTTCGAAAAATGCTCTACTTCTACCATTAACAAATGGATGAGACACACAATTATTTTGGTGATAATAATAATACTCTTTGGCTTCTTCTGTTATCAAACCCTACAAAATGCAACAATGTAGCAGCACTTTTGGAGAACATTTGTATGCTCATTCACTCCCCCTTGTCCTGTAGGTGTTAATTCAGTTCTGCCAAATGTCAATACTAATAGCACCCTGCTCATTTCCTTCACACAAAACAGAAAACAGGCATGTTTCTATTGAATTGAACAGCATTGAACGGCCCTTACATGTACAGTATGTTATGTTGTATGTCTTATGAGACCAGCTCAAATAACAAGTACATACAGGTTCAAATATCTGCTTCGGATAAGTACTGTATTGAAGTAGTAGTTCATATAAAAAGGTATCAAATTGATAAAAAAAAAAGTATATATTTTTTTTATTTGTTCCGCTACTTTACAACAGCTGCGTAGTATTTTCTCCAATAGGTTAAAGCTACATTGAGCTACATTTCCAATTCACCAAAGCCTTCAAAGATCGCCCAGTTCACTGCAGCATGAGGCTCTAGTCAAAGGCAAAATCAGTTGTGCAATCACTGGAAAATTTATGATAAATTCCAATCTCATTATAAAGAAAAGGGGCTGAATTGCAGCTTAATTGTTTGGATAAACATAAACATAATAACTTTATAGTACTTTAGAGATGGTTGCCTATGATCAATTAAAAAGTGCAAATTAGCTATATAAAAAACTTATTTGGTTTTCACTCTGAAAGAGCAGAACTTTCAAAATGTCTCTCATTCTATGGGTGGACATCTTTGCATGTTTTTCCCAAGTTCCTCTGAAACGAGAAAGTAGAGAATTTTCATATAGCAGCATTTTTCTTTTCAACTAAAGGGCAGTGAATAGAAATCAAAACTATAGTTCTTAAAACCATCTTGTTCATTATTTTCTGGACAGATAACACAGAGACATGCCTGCTAATTTCAAGTCATTATAGCTAACATCCCTTCCAATGTTATATAGATGCATGTTCCTGTCTATCCATAGATGCAAAAGAGATGTATACTTAACATTTTCTTGTGGGAACCATTTTTCAACAACATTTTCCTTCATCTATGCACATTTCATAGTACTGTTTTTGTTGTAATATGCAATTACATTGTTTTAAGAAACCATTACATACAAGTCCCCGGCTAGCCCATTCCCACAGCAGTACCGTCGGCATGAATCTGTCCTTTACACAAGGCCCAGCTCAGCTCAATGTGCCTTTTAGAACAACAAGATGTGATTCTAGAATCAGAAACTTCTTCTCTGTGAGGTGGTTTGAAGTCTCTGCACAGTTATATTTCAGATTCTCGCCTCAGGGGCCTGGGCTCTAGTGGCACAGTGGCCTGGTGATGCGCAGAGTCTGAGATATTGTCTGTGTGGGTTACGTCTGGGCCCACGCTACCCCCGTTCCCCTCATCCGTCTCCTCTTTGTTAGTCAGCGCCACCTCGTTCTCGTAACAGAAGGAGTTGGAGCTGGACAGGATGTATTTTTTTTCTGCCAGGTCTCTGGCACTGCACAGCGGAGTGCTGGGCACCTCGTAAGTCTTATGAAAGCGAGAGTAGTCCACCTTGTAGTAGCTCTTCTCCTCGAAGAGCACCGGGTCAAAGCGGTGGCCCCAGAGGATCTCGCTGGCCAGGTAAGAGCTGCGGCACTGGGTGGTCATGGCCGTGGCCTCCACCATCCCCTCCAGGATCACCACTATCTCAAACTCGGACATCTCCAGCTGTTGCTTGCTCATGTCATAGAATGGGCTGTCCTCGCTGATCTCGTGGACGATGGTGATGGGGGACACCAGGAAGATACGGTCAACTCCGCTGTCAAAGCCCACGTCGATGTCCACTTGGTCCAGAGGGATGAACTCCCCCTCTGCCGTGGTGCGCGACTTGAGGAGCTGTGCACGAACATGGGCCTCCACCAGGTGGCTTTTCCTCAGGTTCCCCACGCGCCACATTAAACACAGCTTGTTGTCCCTCATGGCCACTGTAGCGTTGTGGCTGAACACCAGCGTCTCGTTCCTCTTTTTGGGCTTGGCCATCTTGGCCATGACTGCGCCGATGATGAAGGCGTCGATGATGCAGCCCACAATGCTCTGGAAGACCACCATGAAGACCGCCACAGGACACTCGTCGGTTACGTAGCGGTAGCCATAGCCGATGGTGGTCTGGGTCTCGATGGAGAAGAGGAAGGCTGCAGTAAAACTACTAACGTTGGAGACGCACTTCTGGGCGTCGTTCTCCAGGTCTCCGTGGAAGATGGCAACCAGCCAGAAGACACAGCCGAAGAACAGCCACGACAGGAGGAACGCCAGGCAGAAGATGACGAACATCCACCGCCAGCGGATGTCCACACAGGTCGTAAAGATGTCGGCGAGATAACGCTGGCCCTTCTCAGAGACATTGATGAACTGCACGTTGCAGTGACCGTCCTTCTTGACAAAACGACTCTGGGGCTGGTGCCTCGTGTGCACCTTGCCCTTGCCGTACCCATTGGGCACTGCCACAGTGGCCAACTTCATGCCGTGCTCCTCGGTTGACACTATGCTGTAGCGGTTGGCTCGCACACTTCCCATCACCTCGTTCTGGTGGGAGGGCTGTGGCGCTGCTTCTGCTTTGGAAAACAGTCTGAGTTTTTGGAAAAAGCGTTGGAGAAACAGTTTTGAAACGCTAAGGGGGACCAACTCAAGCAGGAAATGGGGTAGTGAAGTGAGGCGGACAGGGGGACGGAGGGAGAAGGAGACAAAGCCTCGCTCTCTCTCGGTCCTTGACGGCCTCTGGTATCCGCAGGGCTGAGGATGATGAGTTGATCAGTGCTCTCTCATCGGGCAGCCGGACCTCAGCAATGACGTCTGTTGAGGGAAAAAGAGAGAGAGAAAAGTGTTAGACTTACTGACTGTGTCAATGAAAGGATACAGAGGTAAAAATCTATTAGTAACGATACGAGTCGTAATAAAAGCGATATGAACCCAATGTCCTTATTTAAAGGTAACAGCTTCCAATCTGAACTCTGTACATGAAATAGTCAACTGTCATGGATTATTATTTCTTCATCCCATCCATTAATCTGTAGTGTGTGCAGCCTGAGAAAACCATCAAATACTGTACACTCAAGGGCAAGAACAAACACATCTCCTCAAGCCAACAATATTTCATTCAGTTATGACAAAATAACAACCATATTCAACCCCGATCCTGGCTTTTCCACTCTCTACTGAGAGAGGTCACAGAGTAATAGAAGTAAGGTCCCACTGATGGTCATTCACAAAGCATACTTGTTTTTGTTGGCCACAGTGTCGACAATATATTTTTTTGTTGGGATTGTGGGTTACGGTGTTTCTACGGGATACCATGGACAGGATTCTTTGGACTCTGTTTTTTCAAGTTCTTGAACTACCGTTACTGTTAACTGACGACTGATCATTCTTGGATGCACATGTCACTTCAAAATTATATTTACCAGCACATATGTTGCAACATGGAAGGGGAAATAACAGTCTTGTTAAAGCAGAAAATGAATGATTGGTTTAATATTGCTTTACAAGTAGGTCCGTCAATTCCACTCTGTGAAGCAGGGTTGTCAGTAGGCTCGTCACCTATCAAGTAGGCCCGTCACTTCCACTCTTTGAAGTGGGGCTGTCACGGCAGTAGGGTTGTCACAATACCAATATTGCGATACCTAATTTTCCATGGATAAAACTTTTTGGTCCTTTAAGAAACTTACTATAGGTAACATATTGTGTGCTATAGCTTGGAAAATAAACACGTGATTTTGGTTGACAACATAAGGCTTGTTTCCATCATTAGGACATTTTCCTCAGGAAATGTTGTCCGCTTCATGTTTTGGTTCCTTTCCACGATACCTCTGAGTATCGCAATACTTTATTGTGACAACCCTACCATGAAGACGGCCACACCAGCCTGTTGTCACATTGCACGGTGCATGCACCAATCCTCCTACCTCATTGCCCACTGGTGCATTCTTAATATCCATTTTCATATACCTTGCTAATCACAACCATACCCATTAAAACCAGCAGATGCTGATAGCGCTGACTTCATCCACGTATTCCAATGGAAAACTCCTGACGGCTCATGAAGCTGGAAGTATTTGAATTTGAAGCTCGCCATATGGCTGAATGGCACCAACAAAAATCTAAAGATTTTCTAAGGATCATGGAGAAAGTGGCCGTAACCAACAATGGATCATGGTCCATGTAATTGTTTTCATCCTGCCTGAGAGTCAACTCAATGCTGCTAGATGACATCAGCGGATTGAACTTGATCATAATAAACTAATTCTAATTTTTTTACTGTTTGGCCGTTCAGGTGATTGTAATTTACACAGGCTTTCTAGGGCCGACCAGGGCTTTTGGCACTGCTAGGTTGCTATGCAGTAGCCGACCAGCAGAGCTTGTGACTTCACGCTCCAGATGGGACAATGGGGGCCTGATCACAACCCTTGCCTGACTATAAGCAACTGTACCACATCTTTGGGCGAACGGACCAAACTTTTTTGAATTCCAATTATTATGGTTCTGGAAACATTTTAAGGCTCAAACTTGGTGTTTTCAGGTTGTAATGATGCTTTTTTAAATGGGGTGTCAGTGGTACAGAAATAACAGTTATTCCATTTGCTGTGTGACTTGACTACACAAATGTTTGTGGAGACTTTTCGATTAGTGGGGAAATGTGAACATGAAAGTGTACACAGTATCCCTCTTTCTCTGGCTCATGTGTGCATTTGAGGGCATCAATATAACTTGTTGACTCACAGAGTCCTCTGGGACTTCATATTCTCTCAGCAGCAAAATGGCTGTCCTGTGAGGGCTCTAACTCTGGCACTACTGTAACACCACTCATTAAAGAGCCCTTCCTGCCTGTGTCTGCTCTGTTATACATGTCCTAGCCATGGTTGCAACAAACATTGTGAACTCGTGTTTTGTTTGGTTGGAGTTTTTCCATTTCCAAGAAATGTATTGAATTTAGTAAAGACTTTTGGGAGATTTGATGATATGAGTGTCAATGATGTAAAGGGACATGAGTGAGTCAGGAAAATATATATATATTTTCTTTGTGTTCCCTTGCTTGCAATACTTAAATCCCCAAATATAATGACTTTTACTCAAAGTAAACACAGATGTGTAGCTATGATTAGACTGCAGTCTCTCTTTAGTTAATTTACAAACATTTCTGTAGCGTGTAGACTGACTTCAGATATTTTTTTTCATGTTTCTAAGTTGTAAAATAAGTTTAAAGATGAAATCCGCACTAAGGGAAACAGCGCCACAGTCTGCCCCATGGCTGTTATTGTTTTTGTTGACGAAGCAGAAGTGGGGAGCGTTGTGCATCAAGGAAAGAAATGTATTGCAGTACATATGCTGCTGTTCTATAACGCTAGCAATGATTGTTCGAGGCAGAATAAATTTCCTTTTTTTTTTTTGCAGTAACCACTTTGTTGTAAGTATTCCATCTTTATAGTGTGATATCTGCAGTATCAGCTCCTAGAATTAGTCCTAAAATCTCTCATTTAAATTGGATCTCAAATAGCATGTTGGTGATGAGTGGAGTCAAGAGCACCTCTGTCATCAAACTTGGGCATTATTTGGGGAATTTTTCATTGTTGGCAGTAATCAGTAATATGACATGCAAAGTCAGTCAGCATTACAACCTCTCCTCAATGAAAATCAATTAGGATGACTGTCTGGTTTACACAGTACTTGATTAATAGGAAGTTTAGTGTCGAAATTGAATAGATAAGGCTGGTTTGTTTCCTTTGTTTATTTAGATTTTGTGGGTTGAGAGGATCCTTAATTTTGTATTGCTTTTAGGAAGATCAATAGACGCTAAACAGCGATATTCCTCCGTTTCTATGGCACCATGATAATAGAATAGAAAAGTATAACTGTCTATTCTATTATTACAGACCCTTTTTGATCAGTGAGATAATTATGCTCTGCGGAAAATTGAATCCCAGTACTCATGGACTGGCCTAATCTGAGAGATTTATATATAGTGCCAACAGTCACTGGAAGCAATGTTATAGTTGAAGTTTTTCTGCAGAAACAGAATTTACCGTAACCCTGACCTACTGCCAGCGCACAGTTGTTCACGAGCGCCTAAGGGATGGTCTTGCAATTGTTACAGTGCTACTATACCTTTGCAGCCACACACACAAAAAAACTTATTTTACAATGTTTCATTTACGACTATCATTTTAACATACAATAAAATATGTCTCCACAGCCAGGCTCCAAGCGGCACCCAAAATACGGCAAATGCCATCTTCAAATACGAACAGGTGCGGCCTAAAGAAATGGGAACCAACTGCGTCTTTCAAACATTAAATTCAGACAAGCTATAACTGTAGGCCTACATGCATGCATGTTTACATGGATAATATAGTGCCTATGACTTACAATGATTGAATGGCAAATGTAAAATGTTTGTTTTAGCATATATTTGCAAGAAGTGTAGCTTATTGCATCATACATGTATGAATCAGCCCACGCATAAACATGACATGTTTATCGCACTTAAACGTATCATGCTGGGTTTAAATAGTTTGATCAAATGATTTAAATTCATAAACAATGATGAATAGCAGTTATATTCTCTGCAAGCTATCAGCCACAGTGGGTATGACTTTGTCGTGTCAATCGCCCGTATCCCTACTCCCCTGTGCTGCGCATCCATTCAAGTGCCACTGTTCCACACTTTTCAAATAGGTCTAGATAAAATAAAATAAAACGGAGTCTATTGCGTTGGCTAATAATCATGTAATAGACTCCAGTATTCTTCCATGTCATGCATCATCAACTTCCCCAAAAGTTTGATACGAATTGCTAGAAAGAGGTTTTTAAACCTACCAGTTGCTCATTTGTAGACCGGATCAACGGACAGTTTAAATTATATTCCAGAAGTAATGTTCTCTGGTATCCACACTTTTCAAACCGTTTATTTCTGTTTTTAAGTAGTTGCCTTGTTATGATGACAGCGATAACCGAAACTCCCTCATGCCACTAAAATGACTGGTCTTGATAATGTGGTTCGCAAATAGTTCGCCAGAGCAATTTAAATAGCGTATGCCGGCAAGCTCCGCCTTCTGGTCCATACCCAGCCAATAGTATTACAGAGAGAAAAACGCGCTCATTTAGTCGGTTGATACATTTACGCTGCTGTTTGAAACGTGTGAGAAATGTCATATTCTACAGACTGAAGTGGTGTTTGGGGAGACAAGTCAGGGGTTTGGATAAGGACGGTCGTGCTTAACACCAAATTGGTAGTTTAGGGGTGTTAATTAATATTGATTATTCGTTTTAGGGTTGCCGGGGAAGGAGGGGGGAGGGGTGGGTTAATTTTAGGCAGAACACAGGAACATAATTTCACACAAAGGGTATCTTTTTATAGTCTAAACCCCCCCCCGCGGGGACAAGTTATAAAACTCTCCTAAATGTTCTACAGTGTTCAGGCAATAATGTTAGGCTACTGTAAAAGATAAAGAGTTGTTAGAAATTAAAAGAATGAATCAAACTTGTTATGCACTGTTGGCTTCAAAAGTGCCCATTACCTAAACACAAGTTGAAACAGTTTATCTATTTGCCTGATGCATCACATTATCCCATTTGAAGATATTCCCCTAAATTTGCCCCTCTCAATAAAATATACTTAACTATACATTATTCTTTATCTGTTTATCTAGGATATTTCCATGGTATCTAGAGCCTATGGTAAAATTAAAATGTATTTAGTAGGAAAAAGTAGTTCTAACTTCCAATGTTATATTTTGGTTATCTTCCTCCACTATAAAAGTTCTGAGGATGTATATGTCTCAAGAGTTTAATTGTAGGTCAAGATCTGTCTGTCTTGCTCCACAGCTGTTTCAGTTGGATGCCATGAGAGCAGGATGCTTACTAATGATAAGCTCTGACCCATATCCTACCTCCTTTTCTGCACATATTGAACTGTTTACAACTTATTTGTGCTATATGTCAGTGGCTCTATTAATAGCAGGTCATATATTTAGCTACCCAAACTTGCTGTGTGAGTTCTGAGTTGGCCATCTGCACTCAGTGTATGTTTGCTTTTCATGCCCAATTTACAACTACTACAGGAGTCAGAAAAACGGTCATGCTGCTCTGGGCCACAAGGTGGAGAGCACGAGACTGATATTGGAACATGATTGGTCCCCACATGAGCTCTCCTGTGATGCTGTTGGGGAGGAAGTATGAGTGAGAAACATGGAGAGACCAACTTGCATTCACTCAATATTGACATGGTGCCATATCTGTGTCCATGTTTGTGCCCTATAACCTCTCATGGGGCGGCAGGGTAGCCTAGTGGTTAGAGCGTTGGACTAGTAACCGAAAGGTTGCAAATTCAAATCCCGAGCTGACAAGGTACAATCTGTCGTTCTGTCCCTGAACAGGCAGTTAACCCACTGTTCCTAAGCCGTCATTGAAAATAAGAATTTGTTCTTAACTGACTTGCCTAGTAAAATAAAAGGTAAAAAAATATGATTGTCCATTGTCTTAAAGAAGATATTGGGCCTATCAATCTCAATGTTCAGCGTGCTGTATATGAGCCTTCATGACAGTGTAGTTACAGTAACCGCTTTAGATGTTACACCACATGTTTTGTATATCTTGGACAATATTATATTTTTTTGATTGATTTATTATTCTCTAAAAAAACATTATACTTCCTTAATGACATTATGGCTTTAAACATCCCTGTAAAATCAAAGCAAATGAAAGGCACATACAGAGACAGTGTGATCTGCTTCCTTCACATCAAAGTTCCCTTGTCATTCCTCACCTTTGTTCTTACAGACATGGACCAGATTCATCAGATGCCAGGTGCTGCACTGTCACCAATGACACGGAGATGGATACTATAAATGCCAGGTATTGGGCTTCAGGGTATTGGGCTGCAGTGTGGGTCCAGTGGAAAGAGGCATGCCAGACTAACAGGTGTTTACACCACAGTGACTACAATATGTCCCTAAATATAATTGTACCCACTCAATTCCAAGTTAAATAATACTGATGATACTTCAGTAACATATTAAGAGACAAAGTAACACGGGTCATGATTATTGCTACTTTCTGCGTATTCAAGGAAAGACATTTAGTCACTCATGATACACTGATGATTGATTTGTCAATGATGAAACTACCAACAACAAAACACCCCCACCTTCAGTACATCTACACCTAGTAAAAATAAAAAGTATGTTCAATTTAACAATGTTCCAGAGTCTATACAGGTCCACACGTTCCAGTGTTAAATTACCACACTGCTTAGTTTAAAGCCTTATTTATTTATATATTTTTACTTTATTTAGCTAGGCAAGTCAGTTAAGAACAAATTCTTATTTCAATGACAGCCTAGGAACAGTGGGTTAGCTGCCTTGTTCAGGGGCAGAACGACAGATTTTTACCATGTCAGCTCGGGGATTCAATCTTGCGGTTACTAGTCCAATGCTCTAACCGCTAGGCTACCTGCCGCCCATATATTTGCATATATTCTAGTGTGCTTTTCGAGTGAAATGTACAGTCGTGGCCAAAAGTTTTGAGAATGACACAAATATACATTTTCACAAAAGTCTGTTGCCTCAGTTTGTATGATGGCAATTTGCATATACTCCAGAATGTCATGAAGAGTGATCAGATGAATTGCAATTAATTGCAAAGTCCCTCTTTGCCATGCAAATGAACTGAATCCCCCCAAAACATTTCCACTGCATTTCCGCCCTGCCACAAAAGGACAAGCTGACATCATGTCAATGATTCTCTCGTTAACACAGGTGTGAGTGTTGACGAGGACAAGGCTGGAGATCACTCTGTCATTCTGATTGAGTTTGATAACAGACTGGAAACTTCAAAAGGAGGGTGGTGCTTGGAATCATTGTTCTTCCTCTGTCAATCATGGTTACCTGCAAGGAAACACGTGCCGTCATCATTGCTTTGCACAAAAAGGGCTTCCCAGGCAAGGATATTGCTGCCAGTAAGATTGCACCTAAATCAACCATTTATCGGATCATCAAGAACTTCAAGGAGAGCGGTTCAATTGTTGTGGGAGCCCAAGAAAATGCAGCAAGCGCCAGGACCGTCTCCTAAAGTTGATTCAGCTGCGGGATCGGGGCACCACCAGTACAAAGCTTGCTCAGAAATGGCAGCAGGCAGGTGTGAGTGCATCTGCACGCACAGTGAGGCGAAGACTTTTGGAGGATGGCCTGATGTCAAGAAGGGCAGCAAAGAAGCCACTTCTCTCCAGGAAAAACATCAGGGACAGACTGATATTCTGCAAAAGGTACAGGGATTGGACTGCTGAGGACTGGGGTAAAATCATTTTCTCTGATGAATCCCCTTTCCGATTGTTTGGGGCATCCGGAAAAAAAGCTTGTCCGGAGAAGACAAGGTGAGCACTACCATCAGTCCTGTGTCATGCCAACAGTAAAGCATCCTGAGACCATTCATGTGTGGGGTTGCTTCTCAGCCAAGGGAGTGGGCTCACTCATAATTTTGCCTAAGAACACAGCCATGAATAAAGAATGGTACCAACACATCCTCCGAGAGCAACTTCTCCCAACCATCCAGGAACAGTTTGGTGCTGAACAATGCCTTTTCCAGCATGATGGAGCACCTTGCCATAAGGCAAAAGTGATAACTAAGTGGCTCTGGGAACAAAACATCGATATTTTGTGTCCATGGCCAGGAAACTCCCCAGACCTTAAACCCATTGAGAACTTGTGGTCAATCCTCAAGAAGCGGGTGAACAAACAAAAACCCTCAAATTCTGACAAACTCCAAGCATTGATTCTGTCATCAGTCAGGATGTGGCCTAGAAGTTAATTGACAGCATGCCAGGGCTGTCACGACTTCAGCCGAAAGTCGGCCCCTCTCCTTGTTCGGGCGGCTTTCGGCAATCGACGTCACCTGTTTTCTAGCCATCGTCGATCTACTTTTCAATTTCCATTGGTTTTGTCTATGTTTTACACACCTGGTTTCAATCCCACAATTACTTGTTCATTATATAACCCTCTGTTCCCCAATGTTTGTTTGTGAGTGTTTGTTTATTGTATTACGTTCCGTTACTGTGGGCTTGGCTATATTATGTAATGTATTGTGATTATTCTTTGAGTAAATTTATATTATTACTCATATCTGCTGTCCTGCGCCTGACTCCTCTACACCAGCATCACACAGACACATTACAGAAACACTCACCCGATGAATGGAGTCAGCAGGAGCAGACGCCCTCCCTGCAGTGGTAGAGGAATGCGCCCAGCAGCACGCGACCATGTCGCAACGTCTGGGCACCGCCATGGATCGCGTGCTGCAGACGATGGATCGTTGGGAGAGAGAAGGAGATCTTCCAGCGCCTTCACCAGCTCCACTACAGCAGGCCCCACTGTCCACCCCTCCTTCACCCCGTCCCAGCGGGATTCGGCTCGCGCTCCCGAGGGAGTATGATGGGACGGCTGCCGGATGCCAGGGGTTCCTACTCCAGCTGGAACTCTACCTGGCGACCGCCCACCCGGCTCCTTCAGGACGTGAGAGCGTGTCCGCCCTCATCTCCTGCCTCTCAGGCGAAGCCCGTATGGAGTGAAGGAGACGCGGCGTTGGACCATTACGCAGAGTTCACCCGCCGCTTTCGGGCAGTCTTCGACAACCCGCCTGAGGGTCGAGCGGCAGGTGAACGTCTGTTCCATCTGAGGCAGGGGACGAGGAAGTCCGTCAGGAGTTGGCCATTTCCTGCACCATGAGGAGGAGGGGCCATTTCCTGCACCATCTGTGGCCGCAGAGGGCACACTGCTGGTCGGTGCTGGGGGTTCCTCAGGGAGTCGAGGCAGCAGGCAGGGCACTGTCGTGTCACCCCAGGCTCACCCGTGTTGCTCACGTGTATGTGTTTATTAAATTTCCCGAGTTATCCCGCATTCCCAGCATAAGGCGCCAGAGATTCAGGCGGAGCTGGGAATTTTATTGACCGTTCATTTGCCCATAGTTTAGGGATCCCCATCCCCGTTCCTGGGGGGGGGGGGGCGAGTGGAAGACGGCATTTAGTACCACCTCAGGGCACTATGAGTACCTCGTCATGCCGTACGGGTTGATGAATGCTCCATCAGTCTTCCAGGCCTTTGTTGACGAGATTTTCCGGGACCTGCACGGGCAGGGTGTAATGGTGTATATCGACGACTTTCTGATATTCTCCGCTACACGCGCCGAGCATGTGTCCCTGCTGCGCAGGGTGCTTGGTCGACTGTTGGAGCATGACCTGTACGTCAAGGCTGAGAAATGTCTGTTCTTCCAACAGTCCGTCTCCTTCCTAGGGTACCGCATTTCCACGTCAGGTGTGGAGATGGAGAGAGACTGCATTTCAGCCGTGCGTAATTGGCCGACTCCCACCATGGTAAAGGAAGTGCAGCGGTTCCTAGGGTTTGCCAATTACTACCGGAGGTTTATCCGGGGCTTTGGTCAGGTAGCGGCTCCCATTACCTCACTGCTGAAGGGGGGACCAGTGCGACTGCAGTGGTCGGCTGAGGCGGACAGGGCTTTTGGTCACATGTAGGCTCTGTTTACCTCGGCTCCCATGCTGGCTCATCTGGATCCCTCTTTGGCGTTCATAGTGGAGGTGGACACGTCCGAGGCTGGAATAGGAGCTGTGCTCTCTCAGCGCTCGGGTACGCCACCGAAGCTCCGCCCCTGTGCCTTATTTTCGAAGAAGCTCAGACCGGCGGAGCGAAACTATGATGTGGGGGACCGGGAGCTGTTGGCTGTCGTAAAGGCTCTGAAGGTGTGGAGACATTGGCTTGAGGGGGCTAAACACACGTTTCTCATCTGGACTGACCACCGCAATCTGGAGTACATCTGGGCGGCGAGGAGATTAAACCCTCGCCAGGCATGGTGGGCCATGTTCTTTACCCGTTTTGCTTTCAACATGTCCTACCGACCAGGTTCCCAGAACGCTAAGGCAGACACACTGTCCCGGATGTATGACACAGACGAGCAATCCATGGATCACACTCCCATACTCCCGGCCTCTTGCCTGGTGGCACCGGTAGTGTGGGAGCTGGACGCGGACATCGAGCAGGCAAACCGTACAGAGCCCACTCCATCTCAGTGTCCAGCTGGGCATCTGTACGTTCCGTCTGCTGTCCGCGACTGGTTGATCTAGTGGGCCCACACGTCACCCTCCTCTGGTCATCCTGGCATTGGTTGGACAGTGGGCTGTCTTTGTGGGAAGTACTGGTGGTCCACCTTGGCCAAGGACGTGATGGTTTATGTTTCCTCCTGCTCGGTGTGCGTCCAGTGCAAGGCTCCTAGGCACCCTCCCAGAGGGAAGTTACAACCCCTACCCGTTCCACAATGGCCGTGCTCGCACTTGTCGGTGGACTTCCTGACTGATCTTCCTCCCCCACAGGGTAACACCACGATCCTGGTCGTTGTGGATCGGTTTTCTAAGTCCTGCCGTCTCCTTCCTTTGCCCTGTCTCCCTACGGCCCTACAGACTGTGAAGGCCCTGTTCACACACGTCTTCCGGCACTACGGGGTGCCTGAGGACATAGTCTCTGATCGGGGTCCCCAGTTCACGTCCAGGGTCTGGAGGACGTTTATGGAACGTCTGGGGGTCTCGGTCAGCCTCATCTCAGGTTTTCACCCCGAGAGTAACGGGCATGTGGAGAGAGTAAACCAGGATGTGGGTAGGTTTCTGAGGTCATATTGCCAGGACCGGCCGCCACCGCAGTGAGGCCCCGGTGTTCACAATGGAGCCGAAACCTGCCCCTCCGCCTGCCCTGCCGGAAGCTGGGTCCACGGTTTGTGGGGCCATTTAAAGTCCTGAGGAGACTGAACAAGGTTTGCTCCCCCAGATTACCGCATTAATCCCTCGTTCCATGTGTCTCTCCTCAGGCCGGTGGTGGCTGGTACGAGGTGTCGGAGGAGGGGGCCTTCAGTACCTCGTGGAGTGGGAGGTGTACGGTCCGGTGGAGAGATGCTGGGTGCCGGTGGAGGACGTTCTGGACCCTTCGTTTCTGCGGGAGTTCCATCGTCTCCATCCGGATCGCCCTGCGCCTCGTCCTCCGGGTCGTCCCCGAGGCCGGTGTCAGCGCGTTGCTGGAGCCGCGCGTCAAGGGGGGGTACTGTCACGACTACCGCCGAAGTCGGTCCCTCTCCTTGTTCGGGCAGCGTTCGGTGGTCGACGTCACCGGTTTTCTAGCCATCGTCAATCCACTTTTCAATTTCCATTGGTTTTGTCTATGTTTAACACACCTGGTTTCAATCCCACAATTACTTGTTCGTTATTTAACCCTCTGTTCCCCAATGTTTGTTTGTGAGTGTTTGTTTATTGTATTGCGGTCCATTACTGTGGGCTTGGCTATATTATGTTGTGTATTGTGATTATTCTTTGAGTAAATTATTACTCATATCTGCTGTCCTGCGCCTGACTCCTCTAAACCAGCATCACACAGACGCATTACAAGGGCGGATTGCAGAGGTCTTGAAAAAGAAGGTTCAACAATGCAAATATTGACTCTTTGCATCAACTTCATGTAATTGTCAATAATAGCCTTTGACACTTATGAAATGCTTGTAATTATACTTCAGTATTCCATAGTAACATCTGACAAAAATATCTAAAGACACTGAAGCAGCAAACTTTGTGGCAATTAATATTTGTGTCATTCTCAAAACTTTTGGCCACGACTGTAGAGTTACCACCCATTACTATATTTGTTAGTGACAGAGACATGGTTGTTGCATTCATTCATTTTTAGTCCTGTGGCTTTCACCAATTGACGTCCTAAGCAAATATGTTATCATAAAAATTAGATTTTTAAGACAATACATATTTCATAGAGCCTTATTTTGAGGGCCTAGTTTTACCCAAATACAGTGGCCTGAAAATCATGGTTTACAGTCCACATCAGGCCTGCATATCACATTATGCCAGCCAGAGTGGGGATATCCAATTTTTATTCACCTGCAACTGGCATTCAGAATGACTGCCAGGCTGAGAAGACTGAGCTACAGTATGAGACTACCTAAAGCATCTAAACTGGAACAACCATTTCAGTAACATGTGTAGCAAATCTAAGTTACAGATTGAATTAGTTTATAAAAATGTATGTTATTTATATTTGAGTAGCATAAGATTAATTAATCAATCAATGTACATGCACAAACGTAGATATTGAAACAAACAATTCTAAAAATCAACCTGCAATAGAGCATGCTGGTAAATATTATAATGATGGATGTGGTTTTGGTTCAACTCTGGTTATTAACACAAACACTGGCATTATTTTACACCACTGAGTTTTAATTGAACTCTTACGGAGTTAATTTAATTCCTGAATCAACACTAGAAATGTTACATTGAAAAATCAACACTAATTAACACTGGCCAATTTGCTGTGTAGTGAATAATTTTTATGATCAGTTTATAAAAGCAACAGATGTAAATGTGTATCGAACGTGTGTGCAAAAGTGCCATGTTTTAAATGAACCACACAACAAGCAAAACACTTCATTCCACTGTGCTCAAAATTTCTATAATGTGTTGGTACATCATTGCGTTCAACATACTCACATACAGTGCCGTCAGAAAATATTCACACCCCTTGACTTGTTCCACATTTTCTGTTACCGTCTGAATTTAAAATGAATTATATTGAGATTGTGTCACTACACACAATACCCCATAATGTCAAATTGGAATTATGTTTTTAGACATTTTTACAAATTAATTAAAAATTAAAAGATGAAATGTCTAGAGTCCAAAAGTATTCAACCCCATTGTTACAGCAAGCCTAACTAAGTTCAGAAGTAAAAAAGTTGCTTAACAAGTCACATAATATGTTGCATGGACTCACTCTGTGTGCAATAGTAGTGTATAACATGATTTCTGAATGACCACCTCAAAGACTAGGGAGGTTTTCAAATGCCTCGCAAATAAGGGAATCTATTGGTAGATTGGTAAAAATACAAAAAAGCAGACATTGAACATCCCTTTGAGCATTGTGAAGTTATTAATTACACTTTGGATGGTATATCAATACACCCGGTCACGACAAAGATACAGCGTCCTTCCTAACTCAGTTGCCAGAGAGGAGGGAAACCGCTCAGGGATTTCACCATGAGGCCAATGGTGACTTTAAAACAGTTACAGATTTGAATGGCTGTGATAGGAGAAAACTGAGGATGGATCAACAACATTGTAGTTAATGCACAATACTAATCTAAATGACAGTGTGAAAAGAAGAAAGCTTGTACAGATACAACTACTTCAAAACATACATCCTGTTTGCAATAAGGTACTAAAGTTGTAAAAAATGTGGCAAAGAAATTAACTTTATGTCCTGAATATAAAGCATTATGTTTCAACAAATCCAACACAGCACATCACTGAGTACCACTCTTCATTTTTTCAAGCATGTTGGTGGTTGCATCATGTTATGGGTATGCTTGTCAACGGCAAGGACTAGGGAGTTTTTTATGATAAAAATGAACGGAATAGAGCTAGGCACTGGCAAAATCCTAGAGAAAAACCTGGTTCAGTCTGCTTTCCAGCAGACACTGGGAGACAAATTCACCTTTCAGCAGGACAATAACCTAAAACACAGCCAAATATACACTGGAGTTACTTACCAAGACAACAATGAATGTTCCTGAGTGGCAAAGTTACAGTTTGGACTTATATCGGCTTGAAAATCTATAGCAAGATTTGAAAATGCCTGTGTAGCAATGATCAACAAACAACTTGACAGAGCTTGAAGGATTTTAAAAAGAATAATGTGCAAATATTGTACAATAAGGTATGCAAATCTCTTAGAGACGTATCCAGAAAGACTCACAGCTGTAATCACAGCCAAAGGTGATTCTAACATGTATTGACTCAGGGGTGTGAATATTTATGTAAATTAGATATTTTTGTATTTAATTTTAAATAAAGTTGCAAACATTTCTAAATACATGTTTTCACTTTGTCATTATGGGGTATTGTGTGTTGATGTTTTTTTTTAATCTATTTTGAATTCAGGCTACTTCTGAAGGCACTGTACATATTTTACAAAGCACTCAAAATAAAACAGCATTTAACTTACACCTCAAAACATATTCTGAAAAAAAATGAATCTCTATATAATACTTTCTGTTGTAGATGACAGTATAAAGTTACCATAACCTCTTCAAGAAAATCATGATTATCTTATTTTTATTCATTTTCTGTATCTCTTTGATTTCAGTAGCCTATCTATCATATTGAGGAACATATATTGTAATATTGTTTGTATTATATTGTGACTCCACCATAGATACTACGTTTGACAATAAGGCAGTAAAATGCAACAAACACGACAGCAGATGTTTCCACGTTTTTGTGTGCGTGTGCGGGTTAGGGGGGGTTACTTCCTGCAAGAAATTCCACAAAGAACACACCCTGCTCTTACTGTTGCCTGTGAAGAAATTATCAAATTGTCCATGAGTTCATCTGTTTCTGAATGGCTATTGATCACTGTGTTGGCCACATCATATCAGTAAAACATCTATATCAGAACGGGGTTCCTTGTAAGACACAAGAGTCCGTGATCTTCGCAAACTGCTGCAATAGTGGCAACCGTGTCTACATGTTCCTCCGGTTCTGGGGTGCTATTCACCAGTTCTACAGTCGGGGGTTTGCGATTAATGCATGGGAGCTTGGGGCGTGGGGAGTGACACGGGTAACGGCCAAGCTTCATTTGCTCGTACTCCTCTGCACTGACCTCCGGAACCAGGACCTTAGCAGTGTGGTGGAACATGGAGTAGTCTACCTTGTAGTACCTCCGGTTTACATTCAGCATCTCTTGGAACAGATGTCCCCAGTGGATCTCATCGGGCGTGTAGGAGGTGCGGGTCTGGTGCAGGATGCCCGTCGAGTCGTCTGTGTAGGTGAAGGACACCACCAGCTCAAAGTCGTCTTTCCGAAGCTCTTCTAGGCTCATGCGGTAGAGTGGACTACTGGGCTCAATAACATGGAAGATGGTGGTTGGTATCGCTAAAATTAAATCACTCTGTTTGATTTCCAGGTCCTTGTAGTTGACGTACTCCCTGCCTGTGGCGTGCATGTTGGGGCGGAAGATTTGTGCGCGGGCCTTCCCTTCCACCATGTGGTGCCGCCGGAAGTCCCCAATCCTCCAAGACAGGCACAACTGCCCATTTTGCAAGTTAATGACGGCGCAGTTGCTGAAGCCCACCGTCTGCGCCCGTTTCCGTGCTGATGCCATCTTCGCCACAGCGATACCGATGACAAATGTATCAATGAAACAGCTGATGACGTCCTGCACAGTCACAACAATGATCGCCACCATGCAGTTCTCCGACATCCCTCTAAAACCATAACCGATTGTGGTCTGGGTCTCCAGTGAGAAGAGGAAAGCCCCGGTGAAGTCTCTCACCTCGTACACACAGGGGGCGTTAGTAGGGTCCTTCATGTCGCCGTTAGCCATGGCAATCACCCAATAGATGATGCCGAAGAAGAGCCAGGAGAAGATGTAGGAGAGGGCAAAGATGAGGAACATGACGCGCCATCTGATCTCCACCAGCGTGGTGAAGATGTCGGTGACGTACATGAGCCACTCCTCAGGAACATGGCGGAACAGGACATTGCACTTGCCATCTTTGCGGACGTAGCGGCACTTCTTGTGCTTGTAGTCGATCTCGGCCTTCACTGCGGACAGGGTGGTGGTGTAGGCGTCGACGGATTGATCAGAGGGACTGACCTCAGTGTACTCTTTGTTCATCCTGTAAGATCTGGGAAGAAGAGAGACAGGAAAATAATGTTTAGTGATTGTATTATCTACTGCATAACACTGAAAATGTCACTGTTATGAATTGTAGTCTCTAGATCCAGTGGCCAAACCGAGATTTGGTTCTGGGTTCCGAGATTATAAATTAAGAATTAAACAAACATAATTTACAAAATATCTGAACAAATATATTTACTAGAGTATGGTGGCATTTGAAGGACAACAGTTTTACAACAGCACACTCCGTCCAGATACACTCACATTGTTTGTTGTTGGGTCATGGTAATTTTGAGTGTGTGGATTTGAGTTGGGTGTTTGTGTGTTAGGGAGGAGAACACTTATGGGGAGAGGTTGTGCAATTCCATCATTATGATGGAACGTTTCTGCGATTGGAATCAACTTGATGGTGATTTGGGAGACTTCTCTCTGAGGTTTACTGGCCAAAAAAGTTTTTAGACGGAGAGCAGTTGAGTTGAAATGTGGTTGCTCTCTCTCTGACCCCAATTTGGTAATGATTTCAAAGTGACATTGTCTATCAAACAGTAACAGTTTTTATTTTATGAAAGTTTCGGAAGCAAATAAGTGTGATGGTCCGCACTCAAAAAGAAGTAGAATAACCTTACTTCATTTTCGATTTTTCGATATACTTACATTCAATGATAGCTGTAAAAGCATCAAGTCTGTTGTCAACACTGGCTTATACTATCATCAGACACCTCGTTAAATTCTGACTTTCAGAATCCACACTTATTTAACTATGAACGATAAAGAAATGTATCGAACATGTTGGCGAAATCTGATGTACAGTATGTCATGAATAATGATGAGTGAGAAAGTTACAGACACAAATATCATACCTCCAAGACATGCTAACCTCTCACCATTACAATAGCAGGGGAGGTTAGCATTTATTTTGGGGGGTATGATATTTGTGCGACTAACTTTCTCACTCATAATTATTCACGATTCATTCAGGACTATCATTAATCATGGTAGCATCCACATTAACGTAGAAGTGTTTAGAAACAAATTCTATACTTATTTACAATAAAAATGACTACAAAATGACACAAAACATTATTTATCATTAATTTCTATTGGGCACAAAGTAATCTGAACAGAACCAAAACAAACAGCAAAAGCATCCAACAAGTTTGTAGAGTCACAAGCTTGATGTAGTCATTGAGCGCTAGGAATATGGGACCAAATACAGAACTTGTGACTACTTTAATACACATATGTATACGTAAATTTGTCCCAATACTGTACTTTCGGTCCCCTAAAATGGAGGAACTATGTACAAAAAGTGCTGTAATTTCTAAACGGTTAATCCGATATGGATGAAAATTAAAGATGACAGTCTGCACTTTAACCTCATAGTCATGAATAAATAATTTCATATCCAAAGTGCTGGAGTACAGAGCCAAAACAACAACAACATTGTCACTGTCCCAATACTTTTGGAGCTCACTGCATATCCCTCTTTGCCGCACAGGACCAAACCACTGGGAAGTAGTCCAGGTGCGACAAAACTAGGGCCTGTAGGACCTGTCTGGTCGACTGAGATGTCAAAGAAATATCTATCCTGATTAGAAGCACCTGCTGCTCACCAGTTCCCCATAAATTCTATTTTGAATTACAAAAAATGTGTACATACACATTGAAGAAGGCTGCATAGCCGAAATGTCTGTGTACACTATCCCTGATGCTGTGAAATTAATTTTAAAAAATGTAATGAAATATTTTTCATTGCGGACTCACACTTTTTTTGCGTATTTGAAATTACGAGGTGGGGCTCCTACTAAGCTAACATATTGTCAGGATCCGTGTGTGTAGCTGGTGCGTGAGAGTCAGGCGCAGGAGAGCAGAGATAGTGAATGAAAGCACTTTACTGTGGCACAGTACAAACACTGAATGCTAAATGCGTTACAAAAACAAATGCCTACAGGAAAAAGTGTGGCAGCACAAAGTACAAAATACCAGTGTGGCGCAACCAGCCGGAAACGTGCCACTGACAATAAACAATTACGGACAAGGACATGGGGGAACCAGAGGGTTAAATACACAACATGTAATTGAGGGAATTGGAACCAGGTGTGATGGAAGACAAGACAAAACCAATAGATAAAAGAAAAAAGGATCGGCGATGGCTAGAAGGTCGGTGACGTCGACCACCGAATGCCGCCCGAACAAGAAGAGGGACCAACTTCGACGAAAGTTGTGACACATATTGAATTGTTTTAAGCTGGTCATACCAAGGATCAATTAGATATTGTATTTAGAATTTTAGGACCACTTTAGGTATAAAAAACATATATAAAGAAAATATTTGATGAAACATAGAATTTTGCCATACTGCTATTAGCCCATAGAAACATATTGAATAACAGATTCATACATGGAATAACAGATCGTCAAAAAATACATCAAAAGGAAGTTTGTTTTAAAGTGTGTTTTCTCCACTTTAAATACCTTTTTTGTATAATGCTAATTCGATTTTCTCGGGGGCATGGACATCGACTCTAGTTAACCTTTTGTAAAACAAGTAAATGGTTTAAATTATCCAAAATAACCATTTTTTTTTAATTGTTCATACATTTGTATTCAAATAGGATGTAAAAAAACACGTTTTTGTGTTTTTATTTACGTTTCTAACAGTTATTTTGATCAAATTCTTTTCATGAGCATGTCTGTTATTTACTCAAAGTGTTGTTTTTCTATGATACTTAGAGGCTGAGATATTGGTGATTGAGCTAATCTGACATACTGGCACGACCAAAGATGGCTTCCAATATGTGTGAAATGGGCGCTGGTGCCATCAAACTTGTAGCTCTAACTTTAGAATGCTATGGGCTATCAACTCAGTTCCAATTGAATCTCAAAGATGAGACTCTCACCAGATACATTGATTTAAGGCAAAATATGTATTTCAATTCCTTTGTTATTTTTTTGTTATAGTGACTGCAATGGGGCCAAATCTGGGGTAGCTGCATCTTTTCAGGGTACTTGCATTTACCTCTGTGCCAACTTTGGTGCTTTTATCACAAAATGCACAATTTAGTATTTTTGCTTAGCCGCCGCACTAGTGTACATAAGTTTGTTTCAAATTCTGTAAAATTACATTGGTAAAGAAATTAACATTCAATTCTCTGGCAACAGTGCTGGTGGACATTCCTGCAGTCATCATGCCAATTGCGCTCTCCCTCAAAACATGAGGCATCTGTGGCATTGTGTTTTGTGACAAACTGCACATTTTAGAGTGGCCTTTTATTGTCCCCTGCACAAGGTGCACCTGTGTAATGACCATGCCGTTTAATCAGCTTCTTTATATGCCACACCTGTCAGGTGGATGGATTATCTTGGCAAAGGAAAAATGCTCAGTAACAGGGTTGTAAACAAATTTGTGCACAAAATTTTTGAGAAATAAGCTTTTTTTTCTTGCATCTTTTATTTCTGCTCATGAAACACGGGACCAATATTTTACATGTTGCGTTTATATTTTTGTTCAGTGTACATGCGTTAGTGATTAGTGCATTAGTGATAGAGAAAACACAGCTAAGGACGCTTTTTTGTTGTCAGTGAACTTTGAGACAAGGCAAATTGACAAGGGGAAAGAGAGAGGAGGGAGTGGCAGACACTTTATTGCCTACTTTTTTCCACTTTTTTCCTACTTTTGTTCATAATTTCATAGAAGCGGTTTTCTTTTTTTCTTATTTCTTCTTCATATTTTGTATTTTCTCCCATGGTGCACTGCTCTCAAGATGCTATTTTAAAATGTTAATCTGGGAATGTTTACCATCTATGATTCCCTTTTTTTCTGCCTCCATACACTGCGTCAATACCGTTTATCATAATGAGGCAGTTGCCTAGAGATGCAAAAACCCATGGCAACAGACCCAGTTGGCCCCATTCATTTTCTGTGGTGTTTTCAGCTACTTGGAAGTATCATGTGGCCTGATTATGCAGAGGTGTATTTTTCCCTACTGCAGTTTGTTTTTATTGCCCTGCCACTCACAGAGCATCCTGTAACTCATCTCTTTTGTCTTACCAAGGTCATCTAAGGAGAAACACGTAACACTTACAGTAACTAGGGTGGTTTAAATTTTGTGACATGTTGATTGTTTGTAGAACCAGCAAAAATACACGTTTTGAGTCAGGTGCCAGTGGTTGGATAGTATTACTTCAGATTACTAATTCAACAGTAATTCGATTTTGCAGTGTATTTGGACAAATAATTCTGTACTCATCTTAAACCTGCAACTCGAAATGCTTGATGGATGAGGTTGTGCATGCAAGGCAGTGCATGGCCCACCGTTGAAGTGACTTATTTGGGTGGAGTGAAAAGGGTTGTGTTGTCTACAAGCCAGTAAAGGAAGCGCCACAGGACTGAATTGGTCTAGGTTAGACTGAGGCTGAGGAGAAGAATAATGTGGAAACTGGAACGATCACGGGCAGAAGAAGGCTCCATCACAGCCAAACCACTGAGAGTATCCTCCCTACTCACACACACACACCATTGAAAGCATTCTCTCTTTTTCCGCCCGAGCGCAATCACTCCTCTTCTCCGCCCAAAACGAATGGGGTTTGACTCACCGCTATCTGAGTCAACCAGACTTTCTGGTCTCAAACTCTGCTTCCTCCTGGAAAAAGATGAAGCTTCCTCCTGGCAAAAAATTTAGCCCACATTGCCAGAATATAATGTTACACAGATAAAAGGTTCTACTAACTTTCTCTAACCTATTCTTCTCCAAAATGTAAATATCTTTAAATGAAAGGAGGAAACAACAATGTTGTAATTCTGACAATAATATATTATTGAATGGAAACTCCTACTGTATGTCTGTGCATCATCTTCACATTACCATAACTGTCTCCTTTTGAAAGTTAATCCTCCTTCTGTTAGACTGTTATACGGTATAATAACTATCATTTTAATGACATTTCACTGGTCATAAAACTCTTAATCACAGCAGTATATTTTATGTATTTTGCCTAAAGCAACACATATTTACACTGACTATGGTCAAGATGTTCAAACGGTAAAACAAAACACACAAATCCAAATGGACTTAACACAACATACTGTGTAGTAAATGAGGTTGAAAGTGCTTTATGACGAAAATGTTTTTTACTACTATAAACTCACTGTTAAGACAGTTGTGTGCTGTGTACACACAGTACACAAAAAACAGAGGCTCTTAGCCCCAGCTACGCTATGTTGTGACCAGCACTAATTATATCAACCTACATTACCCATTAGTCGCCTTAAATGGCACCCTATTCCCTATATAGTGCACTACTTTTGATCAGAGCCCTTTTGCACTGTTCAAAAGGGCCCTGGTCAAAAGTAGTGTACTATACAGGAAATAGGATGCAATTTGGGATGCAGGCCTCTGTCAGGCTCAATATCGCTTAATTAAGGCCCACGCCTCCCAGGACAATATGGCCAACAAGGAAAGAAGTTCACGGCCCCCTTCAAATATGTTAACAGGCACCAAGTCCCTGGTAGTGTTTTGTACAGCTCCCGGCTGAACCTTAAAATGCATTAAGTTTAATAAGGATAATTCTATCTTGTCTCATGTGGATGTTTATCTCATAAAAGCATCAAAGATCCGACGTGCCCCTGAGGGTTCTGTTCCCTCCCAATGTTGGTAGTTTCATACAAATAGATTTCAATGAGTAAAATCTGTTTATTCATCTAAATCTATTAAAACAAGTGTAGTACTGCATTTGGAAAAAAAAAATTGTGATGAAGCTAGGAATATAGGAAGGAATCTACAGTACACTAGTGAAAAACAGGCAATAAAACATGAGTAGCCTATGCACCAGAATAAAGATGTTCATTTCAGTTTAATTGAATCAAGTTACACTGTGGTCAGATTAGGTTTCACACTTTCTCTTTGATTTCTATCCAGTTTGCACTGTTCTCTATGAAGCGTCATAATAGGGTATTTCCACAGAGGCCAAGTAGAGTACCATCCATATACAATGCCTGATATTTATGTCAAGTAGGTTTATTTTTCTGTTCATGTTAATTATATTATATCAGGGATCACATACAGTAAGTCTATATGTAACATAATAATAATATAGAATAATATATAATGCATTTACAGCTGAAGTAACCCAGTTGTCCTTGTGGACATAGGCACCACTCACAACATAACTGTAGTTGCTCTAGGCCACAGGTCTAGGGAGGGAGGGAGTCACACAAACACACAACACACACACACACACACACAGAGAGAGAGAGAGCGAGAGAGAGAGCACTGTGTCTCAGGGTTCTCCTTAGAAGACACAGGAAGGTGTTGTTCTCCACACCACTCATAAGGAGAAAAAAATACTTTAAAAAAATATATATATATATATTTAATGTAGAATATGTGAAATATTTAAAAGTCATGAACAGTCAAAATCACGTTTTTTCATGAAATGGGATGATATTTGGGTGAAAACAGATCAAAGTATGATGACCAAAGTATGAAAAATGACTGTTGCTTCTACAGTAATAAAGTTTGATCATAAAGTTACTGATTCCCTCCAAGTGTCAAACACTTGGATTCAGGAGTCGGGATTATTAACGAGATAGGATAACATCAGCCTAGCTCTCCCATTTTAATACACCAACGGTAACATGATATTCTCTTACTTCTCTTACTGCCTTGTAAACAACATTGCAAAGGCGTGTTTCAGATGGGCGTGGTTTATATAGCTAGAGAGCTATTCTACTGGTGCTAAAATTTTACTGTAGAGTGCCAGAAAATATAATTAAAAGTTTAACCTACAAATTCTGATGCAGTTGTCATGTCAACACATCTGTCAGTGCTGCTGTGAAATGCATCACAAGAGACATGCCAAACAGGAGATGTATATATAAAGAAATTGACATCATTGATGCAATTTCAGTGTTTGAGTTGTATTGTGTGTCACCAAATTTGCTTGAGATGATTTTACTGCAACACTGCTCACTGCTTCCAAGTTGCTTGACGAATGTGTTTCAAAGAACTGGCTAAATAATTTATTTAAAAAATAAATAAATAATGTTTATCTCAATATATGTTATATGCATCCGCATACATTTTTCTTTCAAAATACAGTAAATTCTGAAACATTAAAGAATGTACTTTAGAATATATTTTCGCATGTATATATACATTTGACAAGAGCATTGCAACCAAAATCCAATGGGTAGAACTTAACCTGTACTGAGTCATTTCACGAAATTAGTGCCTTTTGAATCCCTTTGACATGTTAAGTAGAAATGATGCACCAATATTGAATTTTAAAAGCCTTTTATATAAAATCCCCTTTAGTATAGACCACAGGGAGAATTCAATAAATCAGATTTTCAATATGAATGAAGACTTGCTAAAGTGCCAAAATTCAGCATTTTTAAATGTCCCTCCATTCACCCTCTGTGACTTCTAGGAAAATGTTAACCCACTAACCCTAATTATTGTAAAGATCAAGTAATTTAGTTGCTTTGAGATAACCAAGAACACAATGATCACTCTGACAGAACTACAGAGTTCCTTGGCTGAGATGGGAAAACCTGCTAGAAGTACAACAGTCTCTAAAGCACTTCACCAATCTGGGCTTTATGGGGGAGTGGACAGACAGAAGCCACTTCTGAGAAAAAGGCACATGACAGCATGCCTGGAGTTTTATGAAAAGGCACTTGAAAAACTCAGAGCATAAGGCAAAATATTCTGTGGTCTGATGAGACAAACATTTTACTATTTGGCCTGAATTCAAAACACTAAAAGTTCTTGAGTGACCCAGCCAAAGCCCAGATTTGAATCGCATTGAAAATCTGTGGAAAGACTTGAAGTATTTTGGGGGTTAACATTTTCTTAGAAGTCACGGAGGGACATTTCAAAATGCTGAATTTTGGCACTTTGGCAAGTATTTATCCATATTGAAATTCTGATTAATTGAATTCTCCCTGTGGTCTATATTAAAGGGCACTTCATTTCAAATAGCAGGCTTTTAAATTCAATATTGCTGTTCACTGCCGCTCCCCATCTAACTTAATAGAACTTGAGAAAATCTGCAAGTATAATTGGGTGAAAATCCCTAAATCCGCATGTGCAAAGCTGATACAGACATACACAAGACAACTCAAAGCTATAATCGCCTCCAAAGGAGCTTCTAAAAAGTATTGACTCAGGGTTGTGAATACTTATGTAAATAACATATTTCATTTTCAATACATTTGCAAAAATGTCAAAAAACATGTTTTCACATTATGGGGTATTGTGTGGGTGAATTAAACAAATATATATTTTGAATTCAGGCTGTAACATAAAATGTGGAAGAAGTCAAGGGGTATGAATACATTCTGAAGGTGCTGTATGCATCTCTGGAAGACATTTTAAGGCATTAGATGCAAATGTTACAAAAAAATTGTTTTTATGTGATGTTAAATATATTGAAATATGTTTTTTCTTCTTTTGGGCGGGCACCTATTTACTCCATTCATCTCTGATTGTCCTTGCTGTGCACAGCGCACACACATCGCTTGCTTGTGTGCAGTAATATTCCGCAAAGCTGGTCCCTTCCAGAATGCATGTTTGTGCTGAAAACTTTTGCCTTACTGCACCCAGTGCCTGCACAATTCACCTGCAACTTAGCCTCTAGCCTGTTGCTGGAACTTATGCCTTCTGTGTACAAAACAGCACAGCTGACTCAACACCTACATAAAGTACACACCGCCAAAGCAAAGCAGGCTATGCCCTACAGTAAACTTTCCTCTAACACACAGATCCTACGCGAGCAGGACAGGGAATCATAGCATAAAGCTTAGTTCAAGCCTCATCTCAGATTTGTTTGTAGTTTCTTGCCAACTCCTACGGTCATTGTCACACCAATAGCAAGATTTGGGGACCAGGCTAGTTTAGCCACTGTTCCACAATGGCACACAGCTGCATGTTACCGATTCAGGGACAACGAGACTAGAGGGATAAAACGAGGGAAAATACTTTGGCCAACAAACAAGGTATATTTCCTGTACCGCTCAGGGCCCTTGCTTACAACTCCATTACATGCTCACTTAATATTCAACTAATAACATTCTGCCACCTAGTCCAGGGTTCACTGGCACAGAACGGTGTATTTTCACGCAGGTGGCCCCAGCCCCCTGTACTGCCCTGGGCCCTCTGTCACCCCGATTAACCTTCAGTTCCTCTGAGGCCAGGCAATCTAGAGCATTCTAGAACATCATATTACTAGGCGTGCAAGACCCGTATTCATAAAGCGTGAAGTCTTTCCTGTGGTTTAGTGACAAACAAACAAATGGCAATTACTGTCATTCACCCAGAGAGGTATTTACATACATATTTGTTTACACCTTTCTAGACATTCAGACAAAGTACTTACTGTACCTTGATGTAATAATTCTGTTTACTTCTCTTCTGTCTGTCTTGTTTTTTCGACATCTCAGAAATGCAACAACATTTAGGGGCTGATATTCTGATATTTACTATAGATTTTTCTTTAACCTTGAATAAAAGTTCAAATACACGGAAGATGTTTGATCAACAAACTTTACCTATCACCCTTGACAACTCCCCTTTTTTGTAAAACCAGTCATGCATGGTAGGTCTGTAATTAAATAGCTTAGATTACATGTTCTCTCTCAGGTTTTCCTTTGTTGTTGTTGTCAGCAGATCTTAGTTGTCAGTTTACACTTTAGCCTTACTTAGTTGTTGTGTCTCAACACTTAAATCTGAAAACAAAATGTTAACACCCAACAAACACCAGCACTAATCTGTGTATAGATTTGCTTTCTTGGTGAAAAAGTAGTAAAGCACAGATACATGACACCAATATTTAATTGACACTATTGTATGAAATTAAGTGCTCTTTAATATAGACCACATGGACAATTCAATAAACCTGATTTTCAATATGAATAAAGACATGCTAAAGTGCAAAAAAAAATATCAGCATTTTGACATGTACCTCCGTGCACGCTCTGTGACTTCTGGGAAGATTTGAACTCACTAACTCCCCAAAATAGGGTGGCAGGTAGCCTAGCTGTTAGAACGTTGGTCACTGGTTCAAATACCCGAGCCGACAAGGTGAAAAAGCTGTCGATATGCCCTTGAGCAAGGCACGTAACCCTAATTTGCTCCAGGGGCGCCGTACTACTATGGCTGACCCTGTAAAACAACACATTTCACTGCACCTACCCGGTGTATGTGACAATAAAACATTATATATTTTTTAAGTTTTCAACATCATTGTAAAGCCCAAGTTATTTTGTTGCTTTGACAAAGTTAATTCTGAAGATTGTTATTTATTTCATGTGATTAGTAATTCATTTATGTCTGTCCCTTCGTCATTTTAAGGTCTATCCTGTTACGTGAACTGAACTCTCTTTCTAAAATGATGTAATTATACCTTTTTGAAATATTTATTTCAAAAGGAACATTGAACATATGATAGTCAATTCATAGTGTAAAAGCAGGTGAGCTGATTCTAATCTTTTTGGCCATTTTCTGGTGTTTTGTGGTGAAACACTGAGCGGGTTAAGCATAACATGCCAACCCTGTTACGCATAGATATACAGGCCAGCATTTTTTAAACAATTAAACGTTTTGGGAATCTTGCATTAAATTGCCCCTCCTTGATGCACACAACAAGCTTCCATTCCCCATGTCACAAGGGGATTCATGGCTGATTTAAGAAGTCGAATTATGAAACCACTTTGGCCACACTGTAGACTAGATGTCATAGCCATGCATTTCTGGAATATTATATTTGCAAAGATGCAAATGTATCTCAAGTATTTATTTATGTGACGTTAAATATATTGAAATGTATTTTTTTCGTATGGGACTAAAACGAGAAAGCGATAGAGAGAATGCATGGTTGTTTCATACCTGTTATAAAAGTAGTTGATGAATCAGTGTCCGGAGTCCGTCTACCTGTGAGTGAGACTGCTACCAGAGCAGAGACTGGCACAGGTGCAACGTACGTGACTGCAAGAATGAAGCAACCCACCTGTAGCTGCACAAAGTTAAGAATAACACCTCCCCTAAGGTGAGTGTGCGTGTGTGTGTCAAGGTTATTATAGTAAACTAAAAACAAATGATTCAAAAAACGATTTCGTAAACTGAAATAAAATAACAAATCTGTTTGAAAAACTAAAACTATACTGAAACTATTATGTTTGACTCCAAAATGAAAACCATCATGAATTGTTTTAGATTTTTGGGGGGCAGAAATCTGATGGGGTTTTCAAGCTTTTTTTTATTCTAATGGGGTATTCAAGCTTCTGAATCTGGCGGATCACAGTGACTTCATAATTGAATTAAAGGTAGACTCAGACAGATGACTTTGCCATGAGCAGCACAGCAGATATTGGGCGTGTTTGAGTGCTAAGGCTGAAGCAGCCGACTGGAGACACAAGTCAAGGAATGCAGTCGGGGGAGGTGCATCTGTGATAGCTGAAAGTTGGACACTATTGTGGTTTTCTGACACAGTGGCAGTGTTGCCATTGGCAGTGTTGCCATTGTTTACAAAAGGTTTTCTTTTTAATGTTGAAATAGACATGTTTCTAACCCCCAAATCACATACTCACAAACTGAAATCATAATATAATGTGTGTACACATTGTAAAATCAATCAGTGAGAGAGAGCCTCACTTTTGTTTGTATATATCCACTGTACACATAAATCACGGCAAATTGGTTCCTGTTTCAGTCATGTCTTTGGTCACGTTTGCGTGGGTCAAACAAAAACACCCTGATTATTTGTTGACAAAAGATTTCCCCACAATGCAGGCGATGGCTGCAGGATGAAGTCATTGAGGACCAACTGCAGAAACTCGCAGTCGACTGCAGTCAGAACTTCATGACCTTTGGTCACATAATTTTTGTAAAGTTCATGCAGTCGACATGTAGCCGCAAGTCTGAACATTTTTATCCGCAGAATGCTACACACTTAGAAAGGCAGTGACCATAAACTTGACAAAAGTGATCTGCTCGAACGTACCCCTTGAGACGAGCATGATGCAATACTTTGCTGTCACACAGAGTATCTGCGCATGTGCACGGGTGCACTTCACTCTGCTACAACGTGGTAGCTACAGGACCAAAACAGTGAAGAAGTTTAGCCTCACGCTTCAAGTCTCTTGAGCCCTATACTACAAATGTAGTTTGAGTAGTTTGATCAACTCTTAGTTCAACTTGGGATAATTGGTACCACAAATGTGATTCACCTTTTAACCAGAGGGGTATACTATGAATCAAGCTAAATCTACACTGGGTTTACACTGGGTTTTCCAATAATCAAAATACTAATGTTAAAATACATATCATATTTTGAAATGACAGAACGCAGTTGAAACACTTTTGTATGTGTTAATACAATTATTTTATCGATAGGAGTGGTAGAAAAGGTGCTTGTGCATTGATGGCATTAACGATAAGTAATAAAATAAAGCCTATTTCACATCATAGCCTGCTGAATTTGCAAGATAACTTTTCTTTAATTTTCATTTCGTCACAAATGAAAATGTGGCATTGACTCGCCCATGGATTGATGTTGCGGCATTGTCTCAATGAAGAGTTTGCCATTCGACTAGCCACTCTAGCAGTTACAAGCCTGCTAGTGTTAGCGGCAGGCGGATGGGCAATATCACCGGAATAATACAGATGAAGCCTAAGATGGAATGTGAAGCTAACTGAAGTTGGCTTACTTTAGAAAATCCTGAGTAGATCTAGCTTGTATTGTAGTATACCCCTCTGGTTGTTACGGAAATTGACCCACTACTCTTTACTTCGTGCATCCAAGTAATCTCACTGAGTCTACCTTTAAACCTAACTCATGACCTGACTCATCACCTCATGCGTTACTGCCCCACTATGGCAAGAAGTGACAACCCAAAAAAAAAAAAAAAAAAAACACATAAATTGCTTCTAGCCTCCCACGCATAGATTTATTTCTGTCACCAACACTAAAACTGAATTGACATAATATAAAAACAAAACGTAAATGTTTTTATATCTAAAAACTAGCTGAAACTAAACTTGAAAGAAAAACTCAATAGAAATAAAAACAAACATATAGTAAGACACACACATATAATAACCTAGCCTTTTGAGGAGCTCATACACCTATAAACCTCATTAGCACTACAAAATTATAAATGATCGACCTTAACATTACAATACAACAGAACAGATTAACAGGAATGACATTTACTATCACGGGTGGCCTAAAAAGTGCTATCTGATTGCCACGCCCATACTAAGCCACACCTCTAGTCCAGGGAACCATCTGCTACATTGAAACATTTAAAGCTTCATCCATGAACCCCTCAACTGACCAAAGGCGCAAACATGAACCATTTACTAGCATTAGTACCTTTAGGATCTACAGGGATTTCTTGAGTCACCACTAATTTTAACAGTGTACCTACAGTGTCTTCAGAAAGTATTCACACTCATTGACTTTTCCACATTTTGTTGTGTTAAAGCCTGAATATACAGTATACATTTCACGTTTTAGGGAAGACCCAGAGGCAGACAGTGTCGAAGTAACAACAGTTTATTACTAGAACAGGGGGCAGGCGGAGGTCGGCAATCCAGATCAGAGTCCAAAAGGTACAGAACGGCAGGCAGGCTCAGCGCAGGCAGAATGGTCAAAACCAGGAAAACTAAAAACCAGGAACTAGACAGGGAGCAAGGGAAAAATCACTGGTAGGCTTGACAAACGAAACAAACTAGCAACAGAAAGAACACAGGTATTGTCATGCCCTGATCTGTTTCACCTGTACTTGAGATTGTCTCCACCCCCTCCAGGTGTCGCTTATTTTCCCCAGTGTATTTATCCCTGTGTTTCCTGTCTCACTGTGCCAGTTCATTTTGTATGTTTCCAAGTCAACCAGCGTTTTTCCTGTTCTCCTGCTTTTTTCATTCTCCTTTTTCTAGTCCTCCCGGTTTTGACCCTTGCCTGTTTCTGGACTTTGTACCATTCTGCCTGCCTTGACTACGAGCCTGTCTGCCACTCTGTACCTCCTGGACTGGTTTTGATCTGGTTTTGACCTTTTTGCCTGTCCACGACTGTTCTCTTGCCTACCCCTTTGGATTAATTAACATTGTAAGACTCCAACCATCTGCCTCCCATGTCTGCATTTGGGACTTGCCTTGTGCCTTGATAGGTATAAATACATTGGGGATAACGGGGAAGATGGGCGACACCTGGAGGGGGATGGAGACAAGCACAAAGACAGGTGAAACAGATCATGGTGTGACAGTACCCCCCTCCCCTCTCCTCTACTTAGGCGCATACCTGGTTGACCGGCATGCTGGCGTTGGTAATCAGCGGTGAGGCCTGGGTCCAGGATGTCCCTAGCGGGAACCCAGCAGCGCTCCTTCGGGACATAACCCTCCCAGTCAACCAGGTACTGGAATCCCCTGCCCCGAGGTTGAACCTTCAGAAGACACCTCACCGTGTACGCTGGTTGGCTGTCGATGAGACAAGGGAGAGGGGTGGGCCTGGAAACAAAAGACAAAGGGCGTAGAGACATGAATTTTTATTCTAGACACGTGAAAAGTGGGATGTATATGGGGCAACAGAAGACAAACTGCAGAGGGGCTAATGACCTTGGAGATGGGGAAAGGGCCGATAAACTGGGGGAAAAGTTTGCGGGACTCCACCGGGGAGCTGGGGTCTGGTGGCGGTCCGCTTGTCACCGATACTTGGAGGTGGTCTTGAGAAGGGTCGACCAGGCTCTCTTCCAGGTACGATGACAGCGGCAGACAAACACCTGGGCCGAAAGCATGCCGACCTCTTCCTCTTGCTCAGGGAAGAGCGGGGGCTGATTACCCAGGGAACACTCAAAGGGCGAGAGACCCATGGCAGAGCAAGGAAGGGTGTTGCGGGCGTATTCGACCCACACTAGTTGCTGGCTCCAGGTGGTGTTGGCGGAGACCAAGCAGCCAAGAGTTGTCTCCAGGTCTTGGTTGGCTTGCTCCGTCTGGCCGTTGGACTGGGGGTGGAACCCGGAGGACAGGCTGGCCGACGACCCAATGAGTGTGCAGAACGCCTTCCAGAACCGGAACGAGAACTGAAAACCCCGGTCGGAGACCATGTCCACTGGGAGTCCATGGATCCTGAAGACGTGCTGCACCATGTGCTGGGCAGTCTCTTTGGCAGAGGGTAGCTTGGGGAGAGAAAGCTACTGTCAGGTTGGTGGTGTTGCCATTAGACCGGGGGAGACCTGTGACAAAGTCCAGGGATATGTGAGAACAGGGACGATGAGGGACAGGCAGAGGTTGAAGGGGCCTACCCGGAGCTTGCTGAGGAGTCTTGTTCTGCACACAGATCATCCATGCGACGATGAACGCGGAGATGATTTTGCTGTCCTGTCCCCCCAGTCCCCACTCCGACATCCGAAGCATTGGCCTCCACCAGGAACTGGCAGGACGGTTCAGGATGAACCAAGATGGGAGCTGTGGTGAAACGATGTTTGAGATCCCGGAACACCCGGTCAGCAGCTGGGGACCATGTGAACGGAAACTTGGGAGAAGTGAGTGCAGACAGGGGGGAAGCCAGGGCGTTGTAACCCCAGGAAACGTTGCAGCTGCACCCTGGATGTAGGCTGGAGCCAATCCACCATCGCTTCCACCTTCCCGGGATCCATCTATACACTCCCTGCAGTGATGATGTAACCCAGGAAGGTGATGGTGGGGCGATGGGATTCACACTTCTCTGGTTTCACAAAAAGCTGGTTTTCCAGGAGGCGTTGGAGAATATGTCAGACGTGGAGCTCGTGTTCTTAGGCGGAGCGGGAGAAGACGAGGTATGCGTCGGACGCGGAGACTATAATTAACCAGAGTCTGGAACACAGCTTGTGCGTTGGTAAGGTCAAATGGCATGCACAGATACTCGCAGTGACTGCTTGCCGTGTTGTAGGAAGTCTTCCACTCGTCCCCTTCCTGTATCCGCACCAGGTGGTAGGCATCCAGTAGGTCCAGCTTGGAGAACATGTGGCCCCCTGGAGTGGCTCGAAGGCCAAGGAGATGAGTGGTAGCGGGTAGCTGTTCTTCACCGTGTTGTCGTTGAAGGCCTGGTAGTCGATGCACAGGTGCAGGGTTTTGTCCTTCTTCTCCACAAAGAAGAACCCACTGCCGGCAGGGGAGGCAGAAGGACGGATGAATCCTGCAGCTAAGGAGTCCTCAATTTAGGTCTCCATAGCCTTGGTCTCTGGATCCGACAGAGAGTACAGTCGTCCCCGGGGAGGAGTGGTGCCTGGGAGATGGTCAATCCCACAGTCATAGGTTGGTGCGGTGGAAGCGAAGTAGCCTGGGCTTTACTGAACACCTCCCGGAGGTCCTGGTACTCTGTGGGAATGGCGGAGAGGTCCGGGGCAACTTTCGAACCCCCAGGAAGACGTCCCGGGGCAGGCTGCGCTGACCAGTCAATAAGGGGATTGTGTCGCTGGAGCCAAGAGAATCACAATACCACGGGAATCTGAGGAGACTTAATGAGCAGGAATTGGATCGTCTCGTTGTGGTTTCCTGACACACGTAGGTGGATGGGGGTGGTATTGTGTGACCCGGCCTATAGAGTGCCCGTCCAGCGCTCTAACATCTATGGGAATGGAGAGGGGCTGAGTAGGCATGCCCAGCTCGGATGCCAGGGTAGCATCCATAAAGCTCTCATCGGCCCCAGAGTCAATGAGGCAAAATGGCATGAAAATGAGGGTGAGTAAGGGGAGAGGAAAAGTTATCCGTATGGCCCACCAGAGTACTCGCTCCTATTGGTGAGCCTGGTCTTTTAGTGGACAGGTGGACACAAAATTACCAGTAGTGCCGCAATACAGGCAACTCTTAGTGTGAAGCCTGTATAGCCATTCGGCTGGAGACAGCCTAGCTCTGCCTAGTTGCATTTGCTTGGGAAGAAGTGAATCGGCAGTCTTCTTGGCAACGGAGCCGTCTGGGACTTCCATGATGCCTCGGAGGCGAGGTGGAATCCTTGGGCGGGTGAGTGAAATCTAATCTCCTCTCCTTCCTTCGTTCCCTTAACTTGTTAGGGAGTGGCAGCTGAGGGGTCGGTTTTGGAGAGCCTGGCGTGCCCAAAGTAAAATGCCTCCCATTCAGGCCCAGAAAATAGGATATGCAGATATTTGGTACCATTGGATAGGAAACACTCTGAATTTTCCAAAACTGTTAACCATTTGTCTGTGAGTAAAACAGAACGCATATAGCAGGCGAAACCCCAAGGAATTTCTGTCCTGGAAAAAGTGATTTTGACACATTGCTCATTTGGGCACCCCTCCCTCATGAAAATGACCATATAAGGGCATGTGAATGCAGTACCCATCGCTTCCTTTAGATGCCAACAGTCTCAAGACAGTGTGCATTTTCATTTTGGATGAATTAGACCAGAGAAGAAGAGCAAACAAGGAAGTCACTCTTTCATGTAAACAGAATGGAACGCGCGCTCCCGAGAAGTCACGCAGTGTCTTTTTTACCGTCGTTATCGATCAGTTTATATTCCGGTTGATTTATAATAGTAAATATACGTAAAAGTGTTCCTAAGGATACATTTAAAACTATGTTTGATTGTTCTTGGACAAGTTTATAGGTATAAGATGAACGAGTTCGCGTCACGTTTCAATGGAGTAGTGGAAGCTGTCGTTTCTGATTATAACGCGCGAACCAAATGGAGGATTTATGGATAAAATACATTACTTTTTCTAACAAAAGAACCATGGATTGTCTTCGTTGGACACTTAGGATGACCTCAGCAGAAGTTCTTCAACAGGTAATTGATTTGTTTTTGCTGTGAAATGTGTTATGTGTGTGCCATGATGGCTAATCGATTCATGGCTATGGGAAAAATATGTGAGGTGCTACTCTCAAACAATCAAATGTGCTGCTTTCGCCGTAAAGCCTTTTTGAAATCTGAGAACGCTGTGATATTGCCAAGAAACAGAGCTTTTGATGAGTATGGAACACTTGTATATTGGTGGATGTTTAATAATTCAACTTTTGGATTTTGAATTTTGCGCCTTACATTTTACCTGGTAGTGTCGGGAGCAGCCCGCTAGCGCCCCAGTGATCCCTGAGCAGTTAATTGCCCATCGATCCAAATGGTCAAAGCGATGAGCAAATCGAGATCCGTCGGGTAGTTCCCGGGCTGCAAGCTCGTCCTTTACTTCCTCCGAAACTCTGTGCAGGAACATGTCGAACAGCGATTCCGGCTTCCTGGCACTCACAACTGCCAACATGCGGAAATCCACCAGAGTCTGCCACACTGCAGGGGTCTTGCTGAAGCAACGTCCGGGCGGCCTCTCTCCTGGACAATGGAACATCGAAACTTTCTTTACCTCCGCAACAAACTCCTCCAGACTGAAGCATTCGGCCAACTGGTGTTCCCATACTCCCACAGCCCAGACAAGAGCCTTCCCAGACATTAGCGTGATGAGGTACACTATCTTAGAGCAGTCTGAGGGGAAGGATGAGGGCTGCAGCTCGACGAGAAACACCCGACAGGTGCCCAACTCTCCGTCAAAGCGTTCCAGGTGAGGTAAGCAGGGTTCCCGGGAAACCGGGGTGGCTGGGGAGGCAGCGCTGCTAACAGCTGGATTATTGAAGGTCTGGGAGGTTACCGTCATGGTAGGCTGCATAACAGACAACCTGTGGAATTGCTCCAGAAATGCGTTCAACGCTTGGTCATGGCGTTCGGCCAAGGTCTGGAACCCTTCCATCAGACCACGAAGCAACTCCTCATGCCTTCCAATGGTGGCTCATTGGGAGGAAATGGCATTGTGAAGCTGGTCCGAGTCTACTGGGTCAATCATGGCCAGTTCGTACTATTACGTTTTAGGGAAGACCCAGATGCAGTGTCGAATTAACAAAAGTGTATTACTAGAGCAGGGGGCAGGCAAAACGACAGGTCAAGTACAGGCAGAGGTCAGTAATCCAGATCAGAGTCGAAAAGGTACAGAACGGCAGGCAGTCTCAGGATCAAGGCAGGCAGAGGTCCATAATCCAGTGTGATGTGACAAGGTGCAGAACAGCAGGCAGGCTCAGGGCAGGCAGAATGGTAAAAACCGGGAAAACTAGAAACAGACAGGCGCAAGGGGGAAACCGCTGGTATGCTTGACGAACAAAACAATCTGGCAACAGACAAACAGAACACAGGTATAAATACACTAGGGATAATGGGGAAGATGGGCGACACCTGGAGGGTGGTGGAGACAAGCACAAAGACAGGTTAAAAAGATCAGGGGGTGACAGTAAAATGGATTACATTTAGATTGTTTGTCAATGGCCTACACACAATACCCTATAATGTGGAAATTAATAAAACATTTGTTCAGGAGTAGAAATATGCATCATTTGCTGTGTGCAATAATGGTGTTTATTATAATTACCTCATCTCTGTACCTCACACATACAATTATCTGTAAGCAAACAATGGCACCTATTGGTAGATGGGTAAAAAAAAAAATTGACATTGAATATCCCTTAGAGCATGGTGAAATTATGAATTACACTTTGAATGGTGCATCAATACACCCAGTCACTACAAAGATACAGGCACAGACAGAAGGGGTAACCCAGACATGCCACACAGGCTATAAAGCTGAAGCATCCATTTTCTTTTGTACCATCATCTTTGAAATGCAAGAGAAAGGCCATAATGTATTATTCCAGCCCAGGTGCAATTTAGATTTTGGCCACTAGATGGCAGCAGTGTATGTACAACATTTTAGACTGATCCTATGAACCATTGCATTTCTGTTCAAAATGTTGTATCAAGACTGCCCAAATGTGCCTAATTTGTTTATTAATAACTTTTCATGTTCAAAATTGTGCACTCTCCTCAAACAATAGCATGGTATTCTTTCACTGTAATAGCTACTGTACATTGGACAGTGTAGTTAGATTAACAAGAATTTAAGCTTTCTGCTAATATCAGATATGTCTATGTCCTGAGACATTTTCTTGTTACTTACAACCTCACGCTAATCGCATTAGCCTACGTTAGCTCAACCGTCCCGTGGAAGGGACACCGATCCTGAAGAAGTTTTAATGGCTGTGATAGGAGAAAACCGAGGATGGATCAACAACATTGTAGTTACCCCACGGTACTAACCTAATTGACTGAGTGAAAAGAAGGAAGCCTGTACAAAATAAAATATTCCAAAACATGCAATACTAAAGTTATGTTGCAAAAAAATTGAAAAAGCAATTAACTGTTTAGTCCTGAATACAAATTGTTACAGTATGTTTGGGTCAAATCCAATATAACGCATTACTGAGTACCACTCTCCATATTTTCAAGCATAGTGTTTGGGTATGCTTGTAATCATTAAGTACCGGGGAGTTTTTCAGGATAAAAAATAAACATAATGGAGCTAAGCTCATGCAAAATCTAGAGGAACCTAGAGGTTCAGTCTGCTTTCCACCATGCACTTTGAGATGAATTCACCTTTCAGCATGACAATAACCTAAAACACAAGGCCAAATCTACACTGGAGTTGCTTACCAAGAAGATGGACAGTTTTGACTTAAATCTACTTGAAAGTCTATGGCAAGGCCTGAAAATGGTTGTCTAGCAATGATCAACAACCAATTTGACATAGCTTGAAGAAATCTGAAAATAATAATAATCCAGTTGTGGAAAGCTCTTGGAGACTTACCAAGAAAGACTCACAGCTGTCATCACTGCCAAAGGTATTTCGACAAAGTATTGATGTGAATACTTATGCTAATGAGATATTTCTGTATTTAATTTCCAATTATATGTGCAAAAAATCTAAAAACCTGTTTTCACTTTGTTATTGTGGGTAGATGGGTGAAAATCTAAATTGAAATGTAATCCATTTTGAATGTAGGCTGTTATTTAACAAAATGTGGAATAAGGCAAGGGGTATGAGGCACTGACCTTGAACTATAGGTCTAGGCTACTACCACTCAGGGGAATTAGGAGAATCCATTAGCAAGGGTGAGAAACTAAAATACTTCTTTCTTCTTCCAGACGTGAAATGAGTCAAAACATATTTTCTTTTTCAAATGTTGAACAACCTTCCTGACATTGGTTGAAAATGAGAGCTTTTACACCTGTATTCACCATGATTTGACCAAACAAAGAGAAGAAAACTCCTTCTCTCCCTCATGTGCCTCTCTCTCTTTATCTAAGAAATTACAGTGAAACCCTTATTGCCAATTTGACACTCCTTAGAGAGTGGCATGAGTGACTCATTCAAATGTGTGGTGCTCTTCTATGTAATAGAATGTAACTCAGGTCAGGTTACAAAATGGACATTTATTGAATAACGTGTCTCTGTAATCTTTTGTTTAATGAGATTAGCTTGATTTAGTGTTCACACACACACACACACACACACACACACACACACACACACACACACACACACACACACACACACACACACAGCTATGATAAAATAACCCAGGTGGGTTGTTGCTGTTGTGGAGCCACAGGACGGGGAGATATGAGGCAATGTAAATGAGAGATAAGTGTGTGTCAGTGTGACTTTTCTATCCTGGTGATGTTGATGACATGTAATGGTAGTTAAGGCTGAACAACACACATACTGTATTGAAGTTAACTATGATTAGTTGAACAACACACATGCTGTATTATAGTTAACTGGGATTAATTGAACACACATACTGTACTGTAGTTAACTGGGATTATCTGCCTGTGGCCAAAAATGCCTAAAGTTAGCTGGGATACTGTCTGGACATTGTGAGAATAATACTCTATACTGGATTTGAATGATTCTTTATGTAATATTGCAAAATAAGTAGCTAGTTAGTTTTCACAATACCCCTCTATGCCTCTGCACATAGTGACAAATGTCGTTTCATATAATTTGATGTCCTCATTTGAACACCTCCTCCTCAGACGGTGTAGGCATGAATAGGGAATTGACTTTAGTTCACATAGTCAATTGTTTAGTCCACACAGTTCCTAATACAAAGCATAGCTACATGTGCACAAGGTGGAGAGACTGACCTGTGGTTTTTACTTCATGATCAATTTGTGGCCACATATAGCTGTAGTAAGCCTTCATGTCTGACTCTCATAACCTTAGAGATTTCTAGGCCTACAAGTGGTATGGTAAGACTGTCTAGTAACATCAACTGTTGATTTTGCATTGTGGAATACAAACACACACACACTTTCTACCCAGGCCTGGTATGCAGATGGTAAGCGTAATAAGATGCTTCATGAAAGTGAACAAAAGTTCAGCGGCTTAGTGGCTATAATGTCAGTGTTCTTAATCATTCGAGCATTAGTTTTGTAACACACAGAGCCTACACTAAAACTACCATGATTGAGTTGTTTCAGTGGAATGCTCTATATGCCATGTTACGCAACTCTCGTAGACAAAACAGCAACATTTTAATCAAAAAGGCTTTCCACAGCACGATATGCAGCAACAGTAGTTTGGAAAAATTGGATTGGTCTTGGTGATAAAATTCTATCAAGGTACACTCTACAAAACAGATTTGTTGTTTTCTTTCCAATTCCTTGCTGAAAAAGATTTTTGTTTTAGTGATATCACGTTCAGGGTTTTGGTCGTGTCATTGTGACTTAGATTTTGGGATGAAAAAGAAAACCTAATGCTGATGTTATTCCAATTTTCCGTAACACATCCCACACATTCAGACAAACCTGGGCCGAAGCTGCAAACATATTTTTTTATTTGTTAAAACGTTTTTATCTGTCTATAGTTACAGGGTTAACGAGTTATGCTTGAAACGCTGAGATTTCTAACACAAAACACCAGAGGAGTATCCTACAAAGTAGGTTTGAGGACTTAGCGAGGCAACTTTGATCAACTCTGAGTTCAACTTGAGATAACTGGTCATACGAAAGTGGCTCACATTTTAGCCAGGTAAATTTCTATGGCAACGAGTCCTTCAGAACTATCCTGCTCTGGGGCAACTCACAGCTAACTCCACTTACCCTGAATGAAATGACTGAGCCACAAGTTGAGAACCAATGTAATCCGATTCCCTCCCTCTTGCAAAGATTACATCATCATCCCCTTCATCTGAGGAAGATGACTGATTAAATATTTTATGAATCAAATGTTTATTTGTGTGTGAATTTTTTTAAATGTTTAAATATATCACATTTAACATTTTGTAATGACAGAATGTATTTTAAACTTTATGAACAGTAAAACTTTTGTATGACTTAATGCAATTATTTTATCAATAAGAGTGGGGAAAAAGTTGCTTGTGGTTTCCAGTCACGAACTCGGATACCTCCTGCGCCTTGACCTGTTTTTTCGGCCTGTTGTTTCCGAAGTGTTACTTTTATTTTGTTCATAAGACTCTGTGTCAACGCCTGCTACCAACTACTCAGCTAGCAATGGAGCCCGTTTCGCCTGGAATAGCTAACAAATGTTTCCAGTGCTGTAGAAGCGGTGATTATTACGCTCTTGTCCGTGACTATATTGACAATCCGGAGTTCCAATACGGCAATTGTTTGCTTGCGGAGGATTACAGGAATGAGTTGGCTATCCTTAGCAAATAAATTTCAATTCTGTAAATTGGAACTTTCTTGTTCTCAACTCCTGTGACTGGACACCGCTGAGGCTTGATGGATGTATCCCTGCCTTGTCATCTATCCCTATCTGAATGGCCTGTGCTACCTGGAACTTGCCTGCCAAGGAAGTCATCTCCATCTGCTTCTCCTACTCCATCTTGTAGTGGAGTAGACAGAGAATAGAGGATTGTTCCAATCAGTGCTGGCCCCATGCAACTAGTCGTGGAAGCCGAAGGCAGCGGCATGCTGCTAAGCGGACTGGAGTGTCTGCGAGAGGTCCGGAGAAGATTGTCATGAGAAATAGTGTCGCAGCCCTGGTGCCTGATCTACCTGCGCCTTCATCGCGGGGACTGCCTGTGTCCAACTACGCTGAATCCAGCAGCAGCAGCTTTGTCGTCGAGTTTGGTTTCTTTCACCCTCTCTGGATCTGACGGGGCACCTCTGGGCAAGTGCGGGGAGCTGGCACTGGACGCACCGGGCTAGGGAGGCGCACTGGACTCAGAGTGCGTGGAGCCGGCGTAAGGCTCTCCGGACTGGTCTCACGCATCTCTGGACGAGTGCAGGAAGCTGGTACAGGACGCACCGGGCTGAGAGAGCACACTGAACGTATCTCTTTTACATCCCTCCCAAAAATCCTTTAAACTCCTCCATTCCGGCATAGGTCTCACCGGACTCCCGCCAAGGAAGGGTCTCACAGCCCCCCATGATCTCCTCCCAGGTCCAGAACTGCTTCTCCATGGGGGCATGCTGCTTGGTCCTGGTTAGGTGGGTTATTCTGTCACGATCGTCGACAGTTAGACCAAGGAGCAGCGTGCATTGTGTTCCACATCTTTTTAATAGCATGGAACAATACAAAACAATAAAGGCATGACTGATCGTCACAAACGTGTGTCGCACATACCACACAACAAACAATAACCCACAAGGCAGGTGGGGAAGGGAACAAACTTAAATAGGATACCCAATTAGAGGCAACGACTAACAGCTGCCTCTAATTGGGAACCAACACAAAACTCAACATGGAGTCCCCTAGAAAAAAATTGTCACGCCCTGACCCAACACACCATAGAGAAACCGAGAGGGCTATCTATGGCCAGGGCGTGACAATCCCAGAAAAGTGCTAAAAAATAGGCCACGTTAACATGTAGCAAGGTTCATGAAATCAATAATTTGCTAGTAACATATGGCATTCATATTCTGACAATCTCTGAAGCTCACTTAGATAATACCTTTGATGATGCAGTGGTATGAATACATATTACTAACATGTATCAAAAATACCGAAATGCCAATGGTGGAAGTGTTGCCATTTATATTCAAAACTACATCCTGTGAAGCTTAGAGACGATCTTGTGTTAAAAATGATTGAAGTAATATGGCTACAGGTTCATCTGCCTAATCTAAAGCACATTCTTGTGGTAAGCTGCTATAGACCACCAAGTGCTAATATTCAGTATCTGGATAACGTGTGAAATGCTTGATAATGTACAGTTGAAGTCGGAAGTTTACATACACCTAGTAAGAATTCCCTATCTTAGGTCAGTTAGGATCATCACTTTATTTTAAGAATGTGAAATGTTAGAATAACAGTAGAGAGAATCATTTCTTTCAGCTTTTGTTTCTTTCATCACATTCCCAATGTGTCAGAAGTTTACATTCACTCAATTAGTATTTGGTAGCATTGCCTTTAAATTGTTTAACTTGGGTCAAACGTTTTGGGTAGCCTTCCCCAAGCTTTAGGTTAGAGTTTTAATGACTCCAACCTAAGTGTATGTAAACCTCCGACTTCAACTGCATGTCTCTCTTGATATCATATACAGTTTTGCACCAAAGTACATACTTTGGTGCAAATCAATCCCAGAACAACAGCAAAGGACCTTGTGAAGATGCTGGAGGAAACAGGTACAAAATGATCTATATCCACAGTAAAACGAGTCCTATATCTACATAACCTGAAAGACCGCTCAGCAAGGAAGAAGCCACTGCTCCAAAACCGCCATAAAAAGACAGACTACGGTTTGCAACTGCACATGGGGATAAAAAATTTACTTTTTGGAGAAATGTCTTCTGGTCTGATGAAACAAAAATAGAACTGTTTGGCCATAATGACCATTGTTATGTTTGGAGGAAAAAGGGGGAGGCTTGCAAGCTGAAGAACACCATCCCAACCGTGAAGCACGGGTGTGGCAGCATCATGTTGTGGGGGTGCTTTGCTGCAGGAGGGACTGGTGCACTTCACAAAATAGATAGCATCATGAGGCAGGAAAATTATGTGGATATATTGAAGCAACATCTCAAGACATCAGTCAGGAAGTTAAAGATTGGTAGCAAATGGGTCTTCCAAATGGACAATGACCCCAAGCATACTTCCAAAGTTGTGACAAAATGGCTTAAGGACAACAAAGTCAAGGTATTGGAGTGGCCATCACAAAGCCCTGACCTCAATCCTATAGAAAATGTGTGGGCAGAACTGAAAAAGCGTATGCGAGCAAGGAGGCCTACAAACCTGACTCACTTACACCAGCTCTGTCAGGAGGAATGGGCCAACATTCACCCAACTTTTTGTGGGAAGCTTGTGGATGGCCACCCCAAACGTTTGACCCAAGTTAAACAATGTAAAGGCAATGCTACCAAATACTAATTGAGTGTATGTAAACTTCTGACCCACTGTGAATGTGATGAAAGAAACAAAAGCTGAAAGAAATGATACTCTCTACTATTATTCTGACATTTCACATTCTTAAAATAAAGTGGCCTAAGACAGGGAATTTTTACTAGGATTAAATGCCAGAAATTGTGAAAATCTGAGTTTAAATGTATTTGGCTAAGGTGTATGTTAACTTCCGACTTCAACTGTATATTTTCTGGGTGATTTAAATATTCACTGGCTTTCATCAAACTGCCCACTCAAGAAAAAGCTTCAAACTGTATCTAGTGCTTGCAACCTGGTTCAGGTTATCAGTCAACCTAACAGGGTAGTTACAAACAGCACATGAATGAAATCATCAACATGTATGATCACATCTTTACTAATGATGCAGAAATTTGCTTTAAAGCAATAACAATATAGTAGCCATATCTAGGAAAACCAAAGTTCCAAAGGCTGAGCCTAATATAGTGCATAAGAGGTCATACAATACATTTTGTAGTGATTCCTATGTTGTTGATGTAAATAATATTTGTTGGTCTGTGGTGTGTAATGAGGAGCATCCAGACGCTGCACTTGACACATTTAGGAAATTGCTTATTCCAGTTACTATTAAGCATGCACCCATTAAGAAAATTACTGCAAAAACTGTTAAATCCCTGTGGATTGATGAGTAATTGAAAAAAATGTATGGTTGAGATGGATGAGGCAAAAGGAATGGCAAATAATTCTGTCTACACAACCGATTGGCAAATGTACTGCAAATTGAGAAATCATGTGACTAAACTGAATAAAAACAAGAAGAAACCATACTATGAAACAAAGATAAATGTCATGAAGAATCATAGTAAAAAATATTTGGAGCACCTTAAATAAAAGTTTGGGAAAAAAGGCAAACAGCTCCATCATTCATTGAATCAGATGGCACATTCATCACAAAACCCACTTATGTTGCCAGTTACTTTAATTCTTGTTTAACTTCTTTGGGAGCAGCGCACGAGGTGACGGTTTTGGAGAGCCTGGCGTGCCTAAAGTAAAATGCCTCCCATTCAGGCCCAGACAATAGGATATGCACATATTTAGTACCATTGGAGAGGAAACACTCTGAAGTTTCTAAAAGTGTTAACATTTTGTCTGTGAGTATAACAGAACGGATATGGCAGGCGAAACCCCGAGGAATTTCTGTCCTGAAAAAAGTGATTTTGACACATTACCTCATTTGGAACCCCTCCCTTATGAAAATGTCCATATAAGGGCATATGAATGCAGTACCTATTGCTTCCTCTGGATGTCAACAGTCTCGAGAAATGTTTTGATTCTGTTTAGATGCTTTATATGGCAGAAGAAGAATTAGGAAGTGGTCACACAGAATGTCAATAGAGTAAAACGCGCGTTCCCGGCTGGCGCACTCTGTGGTTTTTTCCTTTCTTATCGCCCAGTTTATATTCCGGTTGAAATATTATACTATTTATACATAAAAGTGTTCCTAAGTATACATTATCAATTATGTTTGATTGTTCTTGGACAAGTTTATAGGTATAAGTTGAACGAGTTCTCTTCACGTTTCAATGGAGGAGTCGACGCTATATTTTCTCATTATAACGCGCCAACCAAACAGAGATTTATGGATATAATACATTACTTTTCCTAACAAAAGAACCATGGATTGTCTTCGTTGGACACTTGGGAAGCCCTCAGCAGAAGTTCTTCAAAAGGTAATTGATTTGTTTTCGCTGTGAAATGTGTTATGTGTGAACCATGATGGCTTATGAATTTATGGTAATGGGAAAAATATGTGAGGTGCTATCCTCAAACAATCAAATGTGATGCTTTCGCCGTAAAGCCTTTTTGAAATCTGACAACGCTGTGATATTGCCAAGAAGCAGAGCTTTTGATGACTATGGAACACTTGTATATTGATGCATGTTTAATAATTCAACTTTTGGATTTTGAATTTGGCGCCTTTCACCGGCTAGCGCCCCACCGCTCCCTAAGAAGTTAATTAGCACGATTAGCTACCAGGCATGACATGCCAGTGCGGCTTTTACATTATCGACCATAGTCTGCTGATGGAAAAACACATGTGTTATGGCTATATACCCACTGCTATATTGTGGATAAAGATTTACTTGTCTAATAGAACACATAGGGTGTTCTTTAATTCCCCAGGGCAGATGTCTAGGCCCCTTACTTTTTTTCAGTCTTTACTAATGATATGCCACTGGCCTTGAGTAAAGCCAGTGTGTCTATGTATGTGGATGACTCAACACTATACAGGTCAGCTACTACAGTGAGTGAAATCACTGCAAGAATTAACTTCTTAAGGAGCAGCAAGGTGCGCTGAGGCGCTAGCGCCCCACTCCCGACAGTACCAGGTGAAATGCAGGGCGCCAAATTCAAAATCCAAAAGTTGAATTATTAAACATGCATCAATATACAAGTGTTTCATAGTCATCAAAAGCTCTGCTTCTTGGCAATATCAGTGTTGTCAGATTTCAAAAAGGCTTTACGGCGAAAGCACCACATTTGATTGTTTGAGGGTAGCACCTTCACTATTTTTCCATTACCATGAATTCATTAGCCTTCACGGTTCACACAAAACACATTTCACAGCGAAAACAAATCAATTACCTGTTGAAGAACTTCTGCTGATGGCTTCCCAAGTGTCCAACGAAGACAATCCATGGTTCTTTTTTTAGAAAAAAGTCATGTATTATATCCATAAATCTCAGTTTGGTTCACGAGTTATAATCAGAAACTACAGCCTCCACTCGTCCATTGAAACGTGAAGAAAACTCGTTCAACTTATACCTATAAACTTGTCCAAGAACAATCAAACATCATTTTAAATGTATCCTTAGGAACACTTTTCTGTATAAATGGTATAATATTTCAACCGGAATATAAACTGGGCGATAAGAAAGGAAAGAACCACAGAGCGTGCCTGGCTGGAGCGCGCGTCCTCTTCTATTGACATCTGTGGGGGCACTTCCTGAATCCTCTTCTTCTCTGCTCTAAAAGCATCTAAAAAAAAATCTGAACACTGTCTCGAGACTGTTGACATCCAGAGGAAGTGATAGGTACTGCATTCATATGCCCTTATAAGGGCATTTTCATACGGGAGGGGTTCCAAATGAACAATGTGTCAAAACCACTTTTTCCAGGACAGAAATTCCTCGGGGTTTCGCCTGCCATATCCGTTCTGTTTTACCCACAGACAAATGGTTAACACTTTTAGAAAATTCAGAGTGTTCCCTATCCAATGGTACTAAATATGTGCATATCCTATTTTCTGGGCCTGAATGGGAGGCATTTTATTTTGGGCATGGCAGGGTCTCCAAAACGGTCACCTCGTGCACTGCTTCCTAAGAAGTTAACAAAGAGCTTCAGATAGTTTCAGAATGGGTGGCATGGAGTGGGTTAGTCCTAAATATTTCAAAAACTAAAAGCATTTTATTTGGGACAAATCATTCACTAAACCCTAAACCTCAACTAAATAGTGTAATAAATAATATGGAGATTGAGCAAGTTGAGGTGACTGAACTGCTTGGAGTAACCCTGGATTGTAAACTGTCATGATCTAAACATGTTGATACAAGAGTAGCTAAGATGGGGAGAAGTCTATCCATAATAAAGAGCTGCTCTGCCTTCAAATAAAATAAAATAATATAAAATGTTATTGGTCACATACACATGGTTAGCAGATGTTAATGCGAGTGTAGCGGAATGCTTGTGCTTCTAGTTCCGACCGTACAGTAATATCTAACAAGTAATCTAACAATTTCACAACAACTACTTTATACACACAAGTGTAAAGGAATGATTAAGAATATGTACATACAATTTTTTGGATGAGCGATCACCGAACGGCATAGGCAAGATGCAGTAGATGGTATAGAGTACAGTATATACATATGAGATGAGTAATGTAGGGTATGTAAACATTATATAAAGTGGCATTGTGATACATTTATTACATCCAATTATTAATTATTAAAGTGGCTAGAGATTGAGTCTGTATGTTGGCAGTAGCCACTCAATGTTAGTGATGGCTGTTTAACAGTCTGATGGCCTTGAGATAGAAGATGTTTTTCAGTCTCTCGGTCCCAGCTTTGATGCACCTGTACTGACCTTGCTTTGATGCACCTGTACTGACCTTCTGGATGATAGTGGGTTGAACAGGCAGTGGCTCGGGTGGTTGTTGTCCTTGATAATCTTTTTGGCCTTCCTGTGACATCGGGTGGTGTAGGTGTCCTGGAGGGCAGGTAGTTTGCCCCCGATGATGCGTTGGGCAGACCTCACTACCCTCTGGAGAGCCTTATGGTTGTGGGCGGAGCACTTGCCGTACCAGGCGGTGATACAGCCCAACAGGATGCTCTCGATTGTGCATCTGTAAAACCTTGTGAGTGTTTTTGGTAGCAAGCCAAATTTCTTCAGCCTCCTGAGGTTGAAGAGGCGCTGTTGCGCCTTCTTCACCACGCTGTCTGTGTGGGTGCACAATTTCAGTTTGTCCGTGATGTGTACGCCGAGGAACTTAAAACTTTCCACCTTTTCCACTACTGTCCCGTCGATGTGGATAGGGGGGTGCTCCCTCTGCTGTTTCCTGAAGTCCACGATCATCTCCTTTGTTTTGTTGACGTTGAGTGTGAGGTTATTTTCCTGACACCACACTCCGAGGGCCCTCACCTCCTCCCTGTAGGCCGTCTCGTCATTGTTGGTAATCAAGCCTACCACTGTAGTGTCGCCTGCAAACTTGATGATTGAGTTGGAGGTGTGCATGGCCACGCAGTCATGGGTGAACAGGGAGTACAAGAGAGGGCTGAGAAAGCACCCTTGTGGGGCCCCAGTGTTGAGGATCAGCGGGGTGGAGATGTTGTTTCCTACCCTCACCACCTGTGGGCTGGCCCGTCAGAAAGTCCAAGACCTAGTTACACAGGGCAGGGTCGAGACCCAGGGTCACAAAAATCTAAAATAGTGATAAAATAAATCACTTACCTTTGAAGATCTTCCTGTGCTTGCAATCCCAAGGGTCCCAGCTACACAATAAATGGTTGTTTTGTTCAATAAAGTCCCTCTTTATATCCCAAAAACTCTGTTTGGTTGGCACGTTTAGTTCAATAATCCACCTGTTCAACTCGTTCAACATACAGACAAAAGAATCCAAAAAAGTTACCGATAAACTTCGTCCAAACAAGTCAAACAACGTTTCTAATCATTCCTCAAGTACCCTAATATGTAAATAAATGATACAATTTAAGACGGAATGTAGTATGTTCAATACCGGAGATAAATAACAAAGAGCGCGCCCTTAGTCACGCGCGCCACAAGACTACAGACCCAAGGAGGAACCCAGTGATAAACTACAGCTACTTGTTCATTTTTCAAAGAACAAGCCTGAAACCTTGTCTAAAGACTGTTGACATCCAATGGAAGCCATAGGTACTGCAATATGGGAGCTAAAATTTTCATTGTGCAATAGGAAACCATACAAATTGCATGGGAGCCCAAAAAAGCAATATTTCCGGATGGATTTTCCTCTGGCTTTATACCCACAGACATTACTTTAACAGTTTTAGAAACTTCAAAGTGTTTTCTATCAAATACAGTTAATTATATGCATATCCTAGCTTCTGGGCCTGAGTAACAGGCATTTTACTTTGGGCATGCCAGACTCTCTGAACTTCCAAACACTGCTCCCTAGTCCGGAGAGGTTAAATGCTGAGCTGTAATCGATGAACAGCATTCTTACATAGGTATTCCTCTTGTCCAGATGGGTTAGGGCAGTGTGAGTGTGATTGTGATTGCGTTGTCTGTGGACCTATTGGGGCGGTAAGCATATTGGAGTGGGTCTAGGGTGTCAGGTAGGATGGAGATGATATGATCCTTGACTAATCTCTCAAAGCACTTCATGATGACGGAAGTGAGTGCTACGGGGCGATAGTCATTTAGCTCAGTTACCTTAGATTTCTTGGGAACAGGAACAATGGTGGCCCTCTTGAAGCATGTGGGAACAGCAGACTGGGATAGGGACTGATTGAATATGTCCGTAAACCATTACCATAATTTCATAAGCCTCCACGGTTCACAGAAAACACATTTCACAGCGAAAACAAATCCATTACCTTTTGAAGAACCTCTGCTGAGGGCTTCCCAAGTGTCCACCGAAGACAATCCATGGTTCTTTTGTTAGAAAAAGTAATGTATTATATCCATAAATCTCAGTTTGGTTGGCCCGTTATAATGAGAAAATACAGCCTCCACTCCTCCATTGAAACATGAAGAGAACTCGTTCAACTTATACCTATAAACTTGTCCAAGAACAATCAAACATAATTGATAATGTATCCTTAGGAACACTTTAATGTATATGTTGTATCCAGTGGATATTAATAATATTTCAACCGGAATATAAACTGGGCGATAAGAAAGGAAAAAACCAAAGAACGCGCAAGCCGTGAGCGCGCATTTACTTGTATTGACATCTCAGTGGACACTTCCTTATTCCTCTTCTTCTCTGCTCTAAAAGCATCTAAGAGGAATCAAATCACTTTCTCGAGACTGTTGACATCCAGAGGAAGCGATAGGTACTGCATTCATATGCCCTTATATGGGCATTTTCATAAGGGAGGGGCTCTAAATGAGGCAATGTGTCAAAAGATGTTGGTTTTGACCTTAAGCATGATGGGATGTTATTTGTTTAATTAACTCAGGAACCACACCAGTGTGGAATTTGTATCCCTCATTTACTCCAGTGTTCCGTTTATTTTGTCAGTTACCTGTACGTGATCAAACTGTTAAATGTAGTGTTTTATCAAAATGCACAATCAATGTCACAAGGGCATAAAAGGCACTCTATTCGTGGAACGACCCAAGTATAGGCTTGTGTTGCTGTGGTCACCATAGGAAATGGATTTCAATGGCCACCAGAATATGACACCCATCTTCACACCAGTTGTATAGAGAATAAGAACAACATGATCTCATTGCAACGCCTTAGAGACATGGATGGGACACTTTTTGTCAATGGCCCCCGTGGGAGGCCACTGAGCTTGGTGGGGGAATTGAATGAGTTTAGCCAAGTAATATAATTCCATGTGCTCGCTTAAAAGGGAGAGACAAACAAAGCTGCACAAGTTGTTTAACACCTCTTGAAAACATTTGAGAAGAGAAAAGAGAGGGATATCATGTTTCTCTGTACAGGATTAGTTGTTTTATTTCCCTTGTTCTACCTCAGTAGGAGGCCCTCAGACAGATTATTGTGGGTGTCTGTCTGAGAATATGTGTTTCTGTAACACTGCCAATTTTATGGGCATGATTTTATACTCTGAAAGACAAAGTGTCTGTGTGCGTGTGTGCGTTGGTGCTCGTTCGCGGGGGGTCAATTTAAAAAAATCACCTAATTTCCAGGAAAGTAGAAATAATTTGTTTTCAATAAAAGAGATCCACAGAACTACATGAATATTTGCTGAGTGCTAAGCTCCTCCCTCCCCTCTTCTCCCTCTTCTCCTCTCTCCTCCCTCTCATCCCCTCTCCTGTAACTCTCCATGCAGTACATAGACCTACAGTATGTATATCTTGTGTTTTTATAAATGTCCTTGTGTATTGACATGGACTAGATTGTATAAAGAAGTTGTTACGATTTTTTATGTAGTAATATTGGATTTAGGCTACTAAATAATGTGGACCTCCATTTAACTCCTCTCCTCTATACCACGTACCACAATATACAACATTTTATTAGCTTTAATATATGTAGCAGAGTTTCATATTCCATGACGTGGTTTCATAAATTGTGCATTTTGTTCAGTCTAAAGGCAACATCACTCCTACCCTTTTTACAATGTTTGTGCTCAAAACCACTATGCTATCTCCTCTGTTGCATCTCCTACAGACCTCTTTTCAATCAACCAGTTTAATTCCCTCTATTTGCATCTATAGAATTTATTTCATGGTTTTATTATTATTTGTTCTTATTTTTTACTTTCCTATGACGAATCGAAGCTAAAAGAGGGTGTCCAAAAAGGTTTGCTGCTAGATGTTCATTTTGCCTGTGGAGAAGTTTGAAAGAGTCTTGTAGTCTCATAATTCACTTTCCCCCACTTTATTTGTCTTCAACGGGTGGGTGTGTCTTCAACAGTTGGGTGTTTCTTTAACAGGTGGGTGGGTGTTCAACTAGTGGGTGGGTGTTCAACAAGTGGGTGGGTGTTCAACAGGTGGGTGTGTCTTCAAGGTATTTGGTCTGTAATGACTCAGAAGAAACCCCATTTCTAAGAACCTGAACAACTAAACAAACAAATAAAGTCAAAAACAAACACGCCTGGTTGTGGCAGGAGGCATGTCGGCCACCCTCACTAATGTTTACACTGTCTGTACTAGTTCTGGTTCACTGCAGATCACTAGCTTTACCCATGTGTTAAACATTAGGAGAGAAAGAAGTTTGTCTATGCCTCCCGTTGATGCCCTTTGCTTCTGAGGACGTACACTACCTCTGTGTTCTCTTTGATCTGCATGATGTTGAGGTGTTCTCTACAACTGTATGTGCTCTAAGAAGGCTGTGGCCCAGTCAGTATGAGAATATTCTCTCCTCCTGCTGGCGCGTCACTGGTTCCATCAAGGCTGCTCTCTGGAATATGTTACACTGCAAGCCAACAAAAAAAATTGACACCCAGGATCTCTGTGTTGTTTTTATACATACAGATGTTTTGCCTCACACACACACACGTGAACGGACACACAAAAAAATCAAATCAAATCAAATTGTATTGGTCACATACACATGGTTAGCAGATGTTAATATGAGTGTAGCGAAATGCTTGTGCTTCTAGTTCTGACAGTGCAGAAATATCTAACAAGTAATCTAACAATTTCCCAACAACTACCTAATACACACAAAACTAAAGGGGTGAATGAGAATATGTACATATGAATATATGTGTCACGATCTTCTGAATTAGGGGACCAAGACACAGCGATGTTTCCAGTATACATATTTCTTAACGAACGTAACAGGGAAGAATAACAAACCAAACGAACGAACGAAGATCGTAACAATGGAACATAGACATAAACTAAAGCTATGACACAAACAATAACCCGCAAAACCACAAACATATATATGGTTCCCAATTAGAGGTAACGACACTCAGCTGCCTCTAATTGGGAACCATTTACCCAACATAGAAATATACCACCTAGAACAGAAAAAACCCTACACCAAAACCGAAACAAAAACACGCAAGCCTGTCAACTCAGGCCTGGACGTGACAATATGGATGAGCGATGGCCGAGCAGCATAGGCAAGGTGCAATATATGGTATATGCATATGTATATACAATAGATGGTATATACCTATATATACTTATGATATCGGTAATGTAAGATATGTAAACATTATTAAAGTGGCATTATTTAAAGTGTCTTTGTTTAAAGTGACTAGTGATCAATTTACTAAAGTGGCCAGTGATTGGTTCTCAATGTAGTGATTGCTGTTTAGCAGTCTGATGGCCTTGAGATTGAAAAACAGCATCTTCGTCTCGATCCCATCTTTGATGAACCTGTCCTGACCTTGCCTTCTGGATGGTAGCGGTGTGAAAAGGCAGTGGCTTGGGTGGTTGTTGTCCTTGATGATCTTTTTGGCCTTCCTGTGACATCGGGTCACTGGAGGCCAGGTAGTTTGCCCCCGGTGATGCGTTGTGCAGCCCACACCACCCTCTGGAGAGCCTTGCGGTTGAGGGCGGTGCAGATTCCCGTACCTGGCTGTGGTACAGCCCGACAGGATGCTCTCAATTGTGCATCTGTAAAAGTTTGTCAGGGATTTGGGTGATAAGCCAAATTTCTTCTGCCTCCTGAAGTTGAAAAGGTGCTGTTGCGCCTTCTTCACCACACTGTCTGTGTGTGTGGACCATTTCAGTTTGCCTGTGATGTGTACGCCGAGGAACTTTAAGCTCTTTTCACCTTCTCCACTGCTGTCCCTTCGATGTGGATAGGGTGCTCCCTCTGCTGTTTCGATCATCTCCTTTGTTTTGTTGATGTTGAGTGAGAGGTTATTTTCCTGACACCACACTCTGAGTGCACTCCCCTCCTCCCTGTTGGCTGTCTCGTCGTTGTTGAAAGTCAAGCCCACTACTGTTGTGTCGTCTGCAAACTTGATGATTGAGTTGGAGGCGTGCCTGGCCATACAGTTGTGGGTGAACAGGGAGTACAGGAGGGGCTGAGCATGCACCCTTGTGGGGCCCCAGTGTTGAGGGTCAGCGAAGTGGAGATGTTGTTTCCTACCTTCACCACCTGGGGGCAGCCAGTCAAAGTCCAGGACCCAATTGCACAGTGCGGGTTTGAGACCTAGGGCGTCCAGCTTGGTGATGAGTGTTGAGGGTGCTATGGTGTTGAATGCTGATCTGTAGTCAATGAACAGCATTCTAAGGTATTCATCTTGTCCAGATAGGATAGGGAAGTATGCAGTGTGATGGCGATTGCATCGTTTGTGGACCTGTTGGAGCGGTATGCAAACTGAAGTGGGTCTAGGGTGGCCGGTAAGGTGGAAGTGATATGATCCTTGACGAGTCTCTCAAAGCACTTCATGATGACAGAAGTGAGTGCTACGGGGCGGTAGTCATTTAGTTCAGTTGTCTTTGCCTTCTTGGGTACAGGAACAATGGTGGCCATCTTGAAGCATGTGGGGACAGCAGACTGGGATAGGGAGCGATTGAATATATATCCGTAAACGCACCAGCCAGCTGGTCTGCGTATGCTCTGAGGATGCGGCTAGGAATGCCATCTGGGCCAGCAGACTTGCGAGGGTTAACACGTTTAAATGTTTTACTCACGTTGACCATGGAGAAGGAGAGGGGGGCACAGTCCTTAGCAGGGCCGTGACGGTAGCACTGTATTATCCTCAAAGCGGGTAAAGAAGGTGTTTAGTTTGTCTGGAAGCGTGACGTCGGTGTCCGTGACGTGGCTGGTTTTCATTTTATAGCCGTGATTTCCTGTAGACCCTGCCACACACGTCTCGTGTCTGAGCCGTTGAATTGCCACTCCACTTTGTCTCTGTACTAGCATTTCACTTGTTTGATTGCCTTGTTGAGGGAATAACTACAGAGTTTATATTCAGCCATATTCCCAGACCTCTTTCCATGGTTAAATGTGGTGGTCCGCGCTTTCAGCCTGTCAACTCCAGGCCTGGGCGTGACAATATGGATGAGCGATGGCCGAGCAGCATAGGCAAGGTGCAATATATGGTATATGCATATGTATATACAATAGATGGTATATACCTATATATACTTATGATATCGGTAATGTAAGATATGTAAACATTATTAAAGTGGCATTATTTAAAGTGTCTTTGTTTAAAGTGACTAGTGATCAATTTACTAAAGTGGCCAGTGATTGGTTCTCAATGTAGGCAGCAGCCTCTCTGAGTTAGTGATTGCTGTTTAGCAGTCTGATGGCCTTGAGATTGAAAAACAGCATCTTCGTCTCGATCCCATCTTTGATGAACCTGTCCTGACTTTGCCTTCTGGATGGTAGCGGTGTGAAAAGGCTGTGGCTTGGGTGGTTGTTGTCCTTGATGATCTTTTGGCCTTCCTGTGACATCGGGTCACTGGAGGCCAGGTAGTTTGCCCCCGGTGATGCGTTGTGCAGCCCACACCACCCTCTGGAGAGCCTTGCGGTTGAGGGCGGTGCAGATTCCCGTACCTGGCTGTGGTACAGCCCGACAGGATGCTCTCAATTGTGCATCTGTAAAAGTTTGTCAGGGATTTGGGTGATAAGCCAAATTTCTTCTGCCTCCTGAAGTTGAAAAGGTGCTGTTGCGCCTTCTTCACCACACTGTCTGTGTGTGTGGACCATTTCAGTTTGCCTGTGATGTGTACACCGAGGAACTTTAAGCTCTTTTCACCTTCTCCACTGCTGTCCCTTCGATGTGGATAGGGTGCTCCCTCTGCTGTTTCGATCATCTCCTTTGTTTTGTTGATGTTGAGTGAGAGGTTATTTTCCTGACACCACACTCTGAGTGCACTCCCCTCCTCCCTGTTGGCTGTCTCGTCGTTGTTGAAAGTCAAGCCCACTACTGTTGTGTCGTCTGCAAACTTGATGATTGAGTTGGAGGCGTGCCTGGCCATACAGTTGTGGGTGAACAGGGAGTACAGGAGGGGCTGAGCATGCACCCTTGTGGGGCCCCAGTGTTGAGGGTCAGCAAAGTGGAGATGTTGTTTCCTACCTTCACCACCTGGGGGCAGCCAGTCAAAGTCCAGGACCCAATTGCACAGTGCGGGTTTGAGACCTAGGGCGTCCAGCTTGGTGATGAGTGTTGAGGGTGCTATGGTGTTGAATGCTGATCTGTAGTCAATGAACAGCATTCTAAGGTATTCCTCTTGTCCAGATAGGATAGGGAAGTATGCAGTGTGATGGCGATTGCATCGTTTGTGGACCTGTTGGAGCGGTATGCAAACTGAAGTGGGTCTAGGGTGGCCGGTAAGGTGGAAGTGATATGATCCTTGACGAGTCTCTCAAAGCACTTCATGATGACAGAAGTGAGTGCTACGGGGGCGGTAGTCATTTAGTTCAGTTGTCTTTGCCTTCTTGGGTACAGGAACAATGGTGGCCATCTTGAAGCATGTGGGGACAGCAGACTGGGATAGGGAGCGATTGAATATATATCCGTAAACGCACCAACCAGCTGGTCTGCGTATGCTCTGAGGATGCGGCTAGGAATGCCATCTGGGCCAGCAGACTTGCGAGGGTTAACACGTTTAAATGTTTTACTCACGTTGACCATGGAGAAGGAGAGGGGGGGCACAGTCCTTAGCAGGGCCGTGACGGTAGCACTGTATTATCCTCAAAGCGGGTAAAGAAGGTGTTTAGTTTGTCTGGAAGCGTGACGTCGGTGTCCGTGACGTGGCTGGTTTTCATTTTATAGCCGTGATTTCCTGTAGACCCTGCCACACACGTCTCGTGTCTGAGCCGTTGAATTGCCACTCCACTTTGTCTCTGTACTAGCATTTCACTTGTTTGATTGCCTTGTTGAGGGAATAACTACAGAGTTTATATTCAGCCATATTCCCAGACCTCTTTCCATGGTTAAATGTGGTGGTTCGCGCTTTCAGCCTGTCAACTCAGGCCTGGACGTGACAATATGGATGAGCGATGGCCGAGCAGCATAGGCAAGGTGCAATATATGGTATATGCATATGTATATACAATAGATGGTATATACCTATATATACTTATGATATCGGTAAGGTAAGATATGTAAACATTATTAAAGTGGCATTATTTAAAGTGTCTTTGTTTAAAGTGACTAGTGATCAATTTACTAAAGTGGCCAGTGATTGGTTCTCAATGTAGGCAGCAGCCTCTCTGAGTTAGTGATTGCTGTTTAGCAGTCTGATGGCCTTGAGATTGAAAAACAGCATCTTCGTCTCGATCCCATCTTTGATGAACCTGTCCTGACTTTGCCTTCTGGATGGTAGCGGTGTGAAAAGGCTGTGGCTTGGGTGGTTGTTGTCCTTGATGATCTTTTTGGCCTTCCTGTGACATCGGGTCACTGGAGGCCAGGTAGTTTGCCCCCGGTGATGCGTTGTGCAGCCCACACCACCCTCTGGAGAGCCTTGCGGTTGAGGGCGGTGCAGATTCCCGTACCTGGCTGTGGTACAGCCCGACAGGATGCTCTCAATTGTGCATCTGTAAAAGTTTGTCAGGGATTTGGGTGATAAGCCAAATTTCTTCTGCCTCCTGAAGTTGAAAAGGTGCTGTTGCGCCTTCTTCACCACACTGTCTGTGTGTGTGGACCATTTCAGTTTGCCTGTGATGTGTACGCCGAGGAACTTTAAGCTCTTTTCACCTTCTCCACTGCTGTCCCTTCGATGTGGATAGGGTGCTCCCTCTGCTGTTTCGATCATCTCCTTTGTTTTGTTGATGTTGAGTGAGAGGTTATTTTCCTGACACCACACTCTGAGTGCACTCCTCCTCCCTGTTGGCTGTCTCGTCGTTGTTGAAAGTCAAGCCCACTACTGTTGTGTCGTCTGCAAACTTGATGATTGAGTTGGGCGTGCCTGGCCATACAGTTGTGGGTGAACAGGGAGTACAGGAGGGGCTGAGCATGCACCCTTGTGGGGCCCCAGTGTTGAGGGTCAGCGAAGTGGAGATGTTGTTTCCTACCTTCACCACCTGGGGCAGCCAGTCAAAGTCCAGGACCCAATTGCACAGTGCGGGTTTGAGACCTAGGGCGTCCAGCTTGGTGATGAGTGTTGAGGGTGCTATGGTGTTGAATGCTGATCTGTAGTCAATGAACAGCATTCTAAGGTATTCCTCTTGTCCAGATAGGATAGGGAAGTATGCAGTGTGATGGCGATTGCATCGTTTGTGGACCTGTTGGAGCGGTATGCAAACTGGAAGTGGGTCTAGGGTGGCCGGTAAGGTGGAAGTGATATGATCCTTGACGAGTCTCTCAAAGCACTTCATGATGACAGAAGTGAGTGCTACGGGGCGGTAGTCATTTAGTTCAGTTGTCTTTGCCTTCTTGGGTACAGGAACAATGGTGGCCATCTTGAAGCATGTGGGGACAGCAGACTGGGATAGGGAGCGATTGAATATATATCCGTGCGCACCAACCAGCTGGTCTGCGTATGCTCTGAGGATGCGGCTAGGAATGCCATCTGGGCCAGCAGACTTGCGAGGGTTAACACGTTTAAATGTTTTACTCACGTTGACCATGGAGAAGGAGAGGGGGGCACAGTCCTTAGCAGGGCCGTGACGGTAGCACTGTATTATCCTCAAAGCGGGTAAAGAAGGTGTTTAGTTTGTCTGGAAGCGTGACGTCGGTGTCCGTGACGTGGCTGGTTTTCTTTTTATAGCCGTGATTTCCTGTAGACCCTGCCACACACGTCTCGTGTCTGAGCCGTTGAATTGCCACTCCACTTTGTCTCTGTACTAGCATTTCACTTGTTTGATTGCCTTGTTGAGGGAATAACTACAGAGTTTATATTCAGCCATATTCCCAGACCTCTTTCCATGGTTAAATGTGGTGGTCCGCGCTTTCAGTTTTCCGCAAATTCCGCCATCCATCTACGGTTACTGGTTAGGGTAGGATTTAATAGTCACAGTGGGTACAACGTCTCCAATGCACTTCTTTATCAACTCACTCATAGAGTCAGCATATAGATTGATGTTGTTCTCTAAGGCTGACCAGAAACATATCCCAGTCCGCACGGTCAAAACAATCTTGAAGCGTGGATTCTGAATGATCAGACTAGCGTTGGAATGGTTCTAGTCACTGGTACATCCTGTTTGAGTTTCTGCCTATAAGACGATAGGAGCAAGATGGCATCATGGTCGGATTTGCAGAAGGGAGGGCGGGGAAGGGCTTTGTATGCATTGAGTAAGTTAGTGTAGCAGTGATCGGGTGTATTACCCCCATGCATAGTGCAATCAATATGCTGATAGAATTTAGGTAGCCTTGATCTAAAATTTTCTTTGTTAAAATCCCTAGCTACAATAAATGCAGCATCAGGATATATGGTTTCCAGTTTACATAGAGTCCAGTGAAGTTCCTTGAGGGCCGCCTTGGTGTCTGCTTGAGGGTGAATGTACACAGCTGTGACAATAAATTATTAGAATTCTCTTGGGAGGTAATATGGCCGGCATTTGATTGTAAGGAATTCTAGGTTGGGTGAGCAGAATGATTTTTTAAAATATATTTGTATTTGTATTTTTTTTACCTTTATTTAACCAGGTAGGCCAGTTGAGAACAAGTTCTCATTTACAACTGCGACCTGGCCAAGATTAAGCAAAGCAGTGTGACACAAACAACACAGAGTTACACATGGGATAAACAAACGTATAGTCAATAACACACTAGAAAAGTTTATATACAGTGTGTGAAAATGTAGTAAGATTAGGGAGGTAAGGCAATAAATAGGCCATAGTGGCAAAATAATTACAATTTAACAATTAAACACTGGAGTGATAGATGTGCAGAAGATGAATGTGCAAATAGAGATACTGCGGTGCAATGGAGCAAAAAAAAATTACAATATGGGGATGAGGAAGTTGGGTGGGCTATTTACAGATGGGCTTTGTGCAGGTGCAATGATCGGTAAGCTGCTCTGACAACTGATGCTTAAAGTTAGTGAGGGAAATATAAGTCTACAGCTTCAGTGATTTTTGCAATTCGTTCCAGTTATTGACAGCAGAGAACTGAAAGGAAAGGCAGCCAAAGGGGGAGTTGGCTTTGGGAGTGACCAGTGAAATATACCTGCTGGAGCGCGTGCTATGGGTGGGTGCTGTTATGGTGATCAGTGAGCTGAGATAAGGCAGGGCTTTACCTACCAAAAACGTATAGATGACCTGGCGCCAGTGGGTTTGGCGAAGAATATGAAGCGAGGGCCAGCCAACGAGTGCATACAGGTCGCAGTGGTGGGTAGTATATGGGGCTTTGGTGACAAAACGGATCGAACTGTGATAGACTACATCCAATTTGCTGAGTAGAGTGTTGGAGGTTATTTTGTAAATGACATCGCCGAAGTCAAGGATCGGTAGGATGATCAGTTTTACGAGGGTATGTTTGGCAGCATGAGTGAAGGATGCTTTGTTGCGAAATAGGAAACTGATTCTAGATTTAATTTTGGATTGGAGATGCTTAATGTGAGTCTGCAAGGAGAGTTTACAGTCTAACCAGACACCTCGGTTTTTGTAGTTTTCCACATATTCTAAGTCAGAACCGTCCAGAGTAGTGATGCTAGACGGGCAGGTGGGTGCGGGCAGCGATCAGTTGAAGAGCATGCATTTAGTTTTACTTGCATTTAAGAGCAGTTGGAGGCCATTGAAGGAGTGTTGTATGGCATTGAAGCTCATCTGGAGGTTTGTTAACACAATGTCCAAAGAAGGGCCAGAAGTATACAAAATGGTGTCGTCTGCGTAGAGATGGTTCAGAGAATCACCAGCAGCAAGAGCGACATCATTGATGTATACAGAGAAAAGAGTCAGCCCGAGAATTGAACCCTGTGGCACCCCCATAGAGACTGCCAGAAGTCCGGACAACAGGCCATCCGATTTGACACACTGAACTCTGTCTAAGAAGTAGTTGGTGAACCAGGTGAGGCAGTCATTTGAGAAAACAAGGCTGTTGAGTCTGCCGATAAGAATGCGGTGATTGACAGAGTCAAAAGCCTTGGTCAGGTCGATGAAGACGGCTGCACAGTATTGTCTTTTATCGATGGCGGTTATGATATCGTTTAGGACCTTGAGCGTGGCTGAGATGCACCCTTGACCAGCTCGGAATCCAGATTGCATATCTCAAAATGGTCGGTAACCTGTTTGTTAACTTGGCTTTCAAAGTCTTTAGAAAGGCAGGGTAGGATAGATGTTGGTCTGTAACAGTTTGGGTCTAGAGTTTCACCCCCTTTGAAGAGGGGGAGGACCGCGGCAGCTTTCCAATCTTTGGGGATCTCAGATGATACGAAAGAGAGGTTGAACAGGCTAGTAATAGAGGTTGCAACAATTTCGATGGATAATTTTAGGAAGAGAGGGTCCAGATTGTCTAGCCCAGCTGATTTGTAGGGGTCAAGATTTTGCAGCTCTTTAAGAACATCAGCTGTCTGGATTTGGGTGAAGAATAAATGGGGAGGCTTGGGAAAGTTGCTGTGGGGGGGTGCAGAGCCGTTGACCGGGTAGAGGTAGCCAGGTGGAAAGCATGGTCAGCCGTAGAATAATGTTTATTGAAATTCTCGATTATTGTTGATTTATCGTGGTGACAGTGTTTTTTAGCCTCAGTGCAGTGGGAAGCTGGGAGGAGGTGCTCTTCTTCTCCATGGACTTTACAGTGTCCCATAACTTTTTGGAGTTTGTGGTACAAGATGCAAATTTCTGTTTGAAAAAGCTAGCCTTTGCTTTCCTCACTGCCTGTGTATATTGGTTCCGAACTTCCCTGAAAAGTTGCATATCGCGGGGGCTATTCGATGCTAATGCAGTACGCCACAGGATGTTTTTGTGCTGGTCAAGGGCAGTCAGGTCTGGAGTGAACCAATGGCTATATCTGTTCTTAGTTCAACATTTTTTTAATGGGACATGCTTATTTAAGATGGTGAGGAAAGCACTTTTAAAGAATAACCAGGCATCCTCTACTGACTGAATGAGGTCAATATCCTTCCAGGATACCCGGGCCAGGTCGATTAGAAAGGCCTGCTTGCTGAAGTGTTTTAGGTGATGTGTTTTGACAGTGATGAGGGGTGGTCGTTTGACCGCGGACCCATTACGGATGCAGGCAATGAGGCAGTGATCACTGAGTTCCTGGTTGAAGACAGCAGAGGTGTATTTAGAGGGCAGGTTGGTCAGGATGATATCTTTAAGGGTGCCCGTGTTTACGGATTTAGGGTTGTACCTGGTAGGTTCTATGATAATTTGTGTGAGATTGTAGGAGAGCCGGGGTGTTAACTGAAATGCAGAGCGCCAAGTTCAAATTACAAATATAGTAATATTAAACATTCAAGAAAAAACTAGTGTTGTACACCATTCAAAGCTTAAGCCACATGTGTGTGGGGTGCAACGAAAGAGCTATCTAAGGCATTTTGAGCGGGACTGAAGGCTCTACAGTGAATAAAAACAGTAAAAACTAGCCAAGACAGCAGTAGACAAGGCATATTGACATTAGAGAGAGGCATAAAGCAATCACAGGTGTTGATCAGGAGAGCTAAGACAACAACGAGTAAATGACGATGAATTGGCAGAATTAGGTACTGTGTTATTGAATCAGGCCAGGGAGCATCAGTTGTGTAGCCGAGAAAACATAGGGTCAAAAGAGCAGCAATAGGTGAGTCAGGGTGCTGTTCGGTAGTCACTACTAGGCAAGGCGAGCAGGAGACACAGCGTTCAGAAAAGCTAGCGGGCTGGGGCTAGTAGATGGTTCTTCGATGACATCGTAACAGAATAGCCTGTTGAGACCACATCGGGCGATCACGTCGGCAGTCCAGTCGTGATGGATCGGCGGGGCTCCGTGTCGACAATAAAGGGTCCAGGCCAATTGTCAAAGGAGGTATTGTAGCCCTAGAATTAGCTGGCATATGGGCCTAGCTCGAGGCTAGCTCAAGGATAGCTGGTGCTTTGCTTCGGGACAGAGGCGTTAGCTAACAGTGGCCACTCGTTTGCAGGTAGCTAGCTGCGATGATCCGGAGTAATGATCCGGTGTAATGATCCATAGAGGCAGGAATCCGGTGATATGGTAGAGAGAAGCAGTCCAATATACTCTGGGTTGATATCGCGCTCTGCAGACTGGCAGGTGTTGTCCGAGCTAAGGCTGGCGGATGACGGGGAAAAAAGGTGAGGACTGCTAGCCATGGCTAACAAAGACTAGTAGCTAGTTAGCTGGCTAGTTCCAGTTATAATGAATAAAAATAGCAGATCCGTACCACATTGGGTGAGGCGGATTGCAGGAAAGTATATTTAGTTCGTAGATAGAAAGTGAGATTAAGATATATACGAAAAAGACTGGCTATTTACACGGGATAAGACACGGGATAAGACAAAGACAGATACGTCCTACGTCCTACTGCAGCGCCATCGTGGAAAGAATGACTTGAGTTCCTGTATGTTGTTATGATTACACCATGAGTCGTTAATCATGAAGCTTACATCTCCGCCCTTCCTCTTCCCAGAGAGGTGTTTATCTCTGTCGACACGATGCATGGAGAAGCCTGGTGGCTGAACCGATTCCGACAGCATATCCTGAGAAAGCCATGTTTCCGTGAAACAGAGAATGTTACAATCTCTGATGTCTGCCTGGAAGGCAAACCTTGCTCAAATTTCATCTACCTTGGACATTGGGGAATAATATACTCGGGAGCGGTGAATGATGTGCACGTCTACGGAGCCTGACCAGGAGGCCGCTCCGACTGCCCCTTCTATGGCGCTGTTGTTTTGGTTCGGCTTCTGGGATTAGATCCATTGTCCGGGGTGGTGGTCCAAACAGAGGATCCGCTTCGGGAAAGTTCCTGTATTCCTGTTCGTAATGTTGGTAAATTGACGTCGCTCTTATATCCAATAGTTCTTCCCGGCTGTATGTAATAAGACTTAAGATTTCCTGGGGTAACAATGTAAGAAATAATACCTAAAAAAACAAAATACTGCATAGTTTCCTAAGGACTCTCTGCCATCTTTCAGTCTCTCACAAACACACACACACACACACCTACACACACAGACACACGCACACAGTGCACACACCTTTCCCATCACCTTTGAATCGCCCGTTCAAAGGAGAACAAATATCTACAGAGGCTGTTGGATGTGGTTTTAAACCCCAAAATCAAGTTACACAGGTCAGGTTTGTATCTATCTATAGTTGTTGTAAAGATAATTTAGCCTATCAACCAATTTACCTACCTAACTAGCTTGCTAGCCATTTAAATGGCAAAATAGTGTGCTAAGGAAGTGCCTTGGGACTTTCTAGTTTACATTAGGCTTGTAGCCTATCAGCTAGTTATTGCAGTCTCTAGAGTCACTCCAGTGCCATTGCTGAAAGCTCCTCCACCACATACCTGTCTGGTTGAAAGCCTCTTCTCCTACCCAGCCTCCCGACACCATGCACCTGTCTGGTTGACACAAGCCTCTCCCAAGCCGTTGTGATACCCAGTCCCATTGAGTGCTGCACTGCTTATCTAAATTGCATCTGGGCTGGAATAATACATTTTGGCCTGTCTCTTGCATTTCAAACATGATGGTACAAAAAAATACAAAAAAACTGTTGGGTTTTTCTTTGTCTTTTACCAGATATAATGTGTTATATTCTCCTACATTCCTTTCACCTACATTTCTGATGCCCGTTAAATGGGGAGAGTTTTTTTCCAATGTTACGTCCCGAGAGAAACCACATGCTTGCGTTTACATATTTGGATAGTTTTTTTCGGTACTTAACCATGTCCCTGGACTGTACACTACTTTTGAAATATGTTGTATTAAAGACTCTGGTTCCTCTGGACTATGGTTCTAGTACAGTCTGTGAATCCAAATGTTGTAAAATTTGATCCAGACATTCCGTATTTTTGCTACTTTTATTGTTAGGAAATATGCAATCTAACCCATGTCCTGACCTTTCTACCCCATCTGAATTAAAAAGTCAGTATGGTCTGAAGTTTCTGCACATAAATGTAAAGTCTTCTAATAAAACTTGATTTTGTGAATATTTGCATATAAACCACAGACCCAGATGTATTTATGCTTTTCTGAATGACATTGGCATTAATGGTTACAACGTTTTTCGGTCAAATCGCAAATCCAAGGGTGGTCCTGTTGCTATATACATAAAAGACATGTTCTCGGTGACCATTACAACTTCTGTTGTCAAACCCAAGCAATTTGATTACCTGGCTATGAATATGCATCTTCTGTTGTCAAACCCAGGCAATTTGAATATCTGGCTATGAATATAAATCTTCTGTTACCAAACCGAAGCAATTTGATTATCTGGCTATGAATATAAATCTTCTGTTACCAAACCCAATCAATTTGAATATCTGGCTATGAATATAAATCTTCTGTTACCAAACCCAAGCAATTTGATTATCTGGCTATGAATATAAATCTTCTGTTACCAAACCCAAGCAATTTGAATATCTGGCTATGAATATAAATATTCTGTTACCAAACCCAAGCAATTTGATTGTCTGGCTATGAATATAAATCTTCTGTTACCAAGCCCAGGCAATTTGAATATCTGGCTATGAATATAAATATTCTGTTACCAAACCCAAGAAATATGATTATCTGGCTATGAATATAAATCTTCTGTTACCAAACCCAAGCAATTTGATTATCTGGCTATGAATATAAATCTTCTGTTACCAAACCCCAGCAATTTGATTATCTGGCTGTGAATATAAATCTCTGCGCACACTTAAATCTTGTTATCATATACCACCATCTGCTATTGCTGGCTCTCTGGATTGTATTTTAGACTTATTATCACAGAATGTCAAATCTGTGTTGAACCTAGACTGGTTGACATCCAACTGATCAACTCAAGAATCTATTTACATGTTATTCATTTAGTAGATGCTCTTATCCAGAGTGACATACAGGACAATTAGGGTTGAGTGCCTTGCTCAAGAGCACATTGACAGATTTTTCAACTAGTCAGCTTGGGGGCTAAAACCAACAACCTTTCAGTTACTGACTCAAAGCTCTTTACTGCTAAACTACCTGCCACCTATGTAATATCTCCAATATTACTCAGATTGTTAACAATGTAACCAGGTTGAATGCAAAGGGTCCTCTAAAATCCTCTTTGATTGACCTTATTTTAACCGACAGTATATTGTTTCAATGCTTCTGGTGTTTTTTCTAATTATATAAGTGATCACTGTGCTGTTGCCTGTGTAAGGGATGGTAAAATTCCTAAACTACCTCCACGTATCATCATGAAAAGAAAGGGTTTTTCAGGGTTTTTAACATGATCTTTTCAACATTGCCTGGAATACGGTTTAATTCATCCCTGATGTTAAATGAGCCTTTTCTTATTTCTACAAAGCATTCCAGGATATATGCAACAAGTATGCCCCTTTCAAACAATACAGAATTAAGGGCAGAGACAACCCTTGGTTTTCAGATGAACTAGCTGAAATCATAAGGAAATAGAATGCTGTGTGGGCTAAAGCAATAAGGTCTGATTCCAGGCAGATCACCCGTGATACAAGTCCGTATTTGACATCCATACATGTCTGAGGACGTCAGGAGATGGAGACAACAGTGAGCAGTGTTACCTTCAAGTAGGTTTCGGTAGGGCGTTGAGGGCGGATCGACGATAAGCATCTGCCTCTGATTCCAAAGGTTGTTTTTTGTTTTAAGCCTATCCCAAACCTTAACCCTTAGGCGTTATTGCCTAACCTTAAGAATTCAGTGTTTACAGTTTAGTCATTTAGCAGATGCTCTTATCCAGAGCAATTAGGGTTAAGTGCCTTACTTAAAGGCACAGACAGATTTTTCACCTAGTCAGCTTGGGGAATCAAACCAGCAACCTTTTGGCTACTTGCTCAACGCTCTTACCCGCTAGACTTAACTCAAACCTTAAAAATGTGGAGATAATGCCTAAACTTAACCTTAAACACTTTGAAATGAGATTTTTGGAACAACTTCAAAATCTGACTTTTGAGAAACATGGATGAACATCTAGAGCGTGTAGCTTATTCCGCTGATGTTTGGATGCCTTTTAAACACCTTCGGAATAAGGGTGTGGTCTACTGCTGATAATCGGAATAATAAAAAAATGCACAACTCCCTAAACAAATCTTGGTTGACTCACAGGTGATAACTAAAATGACCTATATTCTGAACTCTAATAAAATATTCTTGATGCAGGCGGATTATTCAATTGGCTTAAAGTTCAACATGGTCTTCCTTTGAAATTGCCTGACACTCCCTAGAACTCCTCCAGGTTCTCCTTCTTGCCCTTCTATGTCTCAGAGTTGCGTAGAGCCCTGAAAGCAATTGATGTTAAAAATCCTGTGGCCCTGATGAGCTAGACCCCTGCCTAATACAATTAGCTGCATAAACCATTGCTCCCCCTGTAACATGCATTTTTAACCTCACCCTAGAATGTATTGTAATATCCAGGTTGTGGAAATCAGCATTTGTTCTACCTCCTTTGCAAGGAGATCCCACTCTACTGAATAACTATCGGCCCATATCTAAGTTGTCTGTTCTGACAAAGGTATTGGAGCCCTAGTCAATAAGCAGTTTAAGGCCTACCTCCAGGAAAACAATATTTTGAGTGGTATGCAATCAGGTTTCAAGTCTTGCCACAGCCCTGTCACAGCAACGTTGAAGGTTTTGAATGATGTTCACTGTGCCCTGGGTAGGAAGCTGCATTGTGTGTCTATTTATAGACTTGTCAAAGGCGTTTGACAATGTGGACTATACTGTCTTGGTGCAGAGATTGAAGTGTGTTGGGATTAATGGTCATGCTCTGGAGTGGTTTGTGAACTACATGTCAAATCAAACGCAGTGTGTTAAACTGGTTGTAAGTCGGACGCCGTAGAGTAGTTCTCAGGTGTGCCGCAAGGATCCATTTTAGGTCCCCTGTTGTTTGTTATCTTTATTAACCTCTTGGGGATAATTAAGGAGCAGTTGGGCGCTAGCACCTCATCCTTGACAACATCCGGAAAAATGTAGAGCGCCAAATTCAAATTACAGAAGTAGAAATATAAAACTTTCATGAAAATGCAAGTGTTGCACACTCTTCAAAATCTTAGACTCTTGGCAATCTCACAGTGTTGTCAGATATCAAAAAGGCTACCTTTGAAGATCTTCTGCTGATGGTAATCCGAAGTGTCCAAGCAAGACATCCAATGTTCCTTTTGTTCGAAAAAGTCCCTATTTATATCCATAAAGCTCTGTTTGGTTGGCATGTTCTGTTCAGCAAATCCACCGTCCACTCGTCCCATTATACAAGACAAAAAATATACCTATAAACTTTGTCCAAACAAATCAAACAACATTTCTAATTGATCCTTAGGTACACTAATATGTATATTAACTATAATATTTCACACGGATAATATCCTGGGCGATAGACTGCTTCTGAGGTGCGCGCTCCCGGATCCCAAGTGCCACAGACAGAAATTACTTCCTCACTCCACTTGGAAAACCTTCCTGTATTCATCTAGTTTTCAAGGTAAACTCTTCAAACCTTTTTCTAAAGACGGTTGACATCTAGTGGAAGCCATAGGTACTGCAACCTGGGAGCTGGATTAAAGCATGTCCTATAGCAACCCATTGGAAAAGGAAGCATGTCACAAAATCTGATTTTCTTGGATGGATTTTGCTCGGGTTATTGCCTGCCATATCAGTTCTGTTATACTCACAGACATTATTTTAACAGTTTTAGAAACGTAAGAGTGTGTTCTATCCAATAGTATTGTGCATATCCTAGTTTCTGGGCCTGAGCGGCAGGCATTTTACTTTGGGCACGCCAGACTCTCCAAAACTCCCAACACTGCCGCCGCTCCCTAACTAGTTTTAACAACATTGGGAGACATATTGAGACAGCTGATGTACTTTTTCTTAGTAAAAGCACATGGATGTATGTTAAACGGATAAGCAAAAACCTTTTAGTCATATATGCGAAAACAAGCTTTGTCTAAACATAACCTAAAGGATGCAATGATCATGCAATATTGGCACTCTGTACTTGAGACAGACCAAGTAAAGTGGAACAAAAGTAAACCTTGAATTTGGAAGTTTAAATATATATTCCTCTGGTGGCTGAGTTGACCCATCTTAAGAAATTACATTGGTTCACGGACTACAAAAAGAAAACCAGCCCCGTTGCGAACCATGACGTCCTGCTCCCAGACAAACTAAACAACTTCTTTGCTCGCTTTGAGGACAATACAGTGCCACCGACACGGCCTGCTACCAAAACCTGCGGGCTCTCCTTCACCGCAGCCAATGTGAGAAAAACATTTAAATGTGTTAACCCTCGCAAGGCTGCCAGCCCAGATGGCATCCCTGGCCGTGTCCTCAGAGCATGTGCAGACCAGCTGGCTGGTGTGTTTACGGACATATTCAATCAGTCCCTATCCCAGTCTGCTGTTCCCACATGCTTCAAGAGGGCCACCATTGTTCCTGTTCCCAAGAAAGCTAAGGTAACTGAGCTAAATGACTATCGCCCCGTAGCACTCACTTCCGTCATCATGAAGTGCTTTGAGAGATTAGTCAAGGATCATATCACCTCCATCCTGCCAGACACCCTCGACCCACTCCAATTTGCTTACCGTCCCAATAGGTCCACAGACGACGCAATCGCAATCACATTGCATACTGCCCTAACCCATCTGGACAAGAGGAATACTTATGTAAGAATGCTGTTCATCGACTACAGCTCAGCATTTAACACCATAGTTCCCTCCAAGCTCGTCATTAAGCTCGAGGTCTCGACTCAGCCCTGTGCAACTGGGTCCTGGACTTCCTGACGGGCCGGCCCCAGATGTTGAGGATAGTAAACAACATCCCCACAAGGGTGCGTTCTCAGCCCTCTCCTGTACTCCCTGTTTACCCATGACTGCGTGGCCAAGCACGCATCCAACTCAATCATCAAGTTTGCTGACGACACTACAGTGGTAGGCTTGATTACCAACAACAACGAGACGGCCTACAGGGAGGAGGTGAGGACCCTCGGAGTGTGGTGTCAGGAAAATAACCTCTCACTCAATGTCAACAAAACAAAAGAAGATGATCGTGAACTTCAGGAAACAGGAGAGGGAGCACCCCCCTATCCACATCGAGGGGACAGTAGTGGAGAAGGTGGAACGTTTTAAGTTCCTCGGCGTACACATCACGGACAAACTGAATTGGTCCACCCACACAGACAGCGTGGTGAAGAAGGCGCAACAGCGCCTCTTCAACCTCAGGAGGCTGAAGAAATTTGTCTTGTCACCAAAATCACTCACAAACCTCTACAGATGCACAATCGAGAGCATCATGTCGGGCTGTATAACCGCCTGCTACGGCAACTGCTCCGCCCACAACCATAAGGCTCTCCAGAGGGTAGTGAGGACTGCACAACGCATCACCGGGGGTAAACTACCTGCCCTTCAGGACACCTACACCACCCGATGTCACAGGAAGGCCAAAAAGATCATCAAGGACAACAACCACCCGAGCCACTGCCTGTTCACCCCGCTATCATCCAGAAGGCGAGGTCAGTACAGGTGCTTTAAAGCTTGGACCGAGAGACTGAAAAACAGCTTCTACCTCAAGGCCATCAGACTGTTAAACAGCCATTACTAACATTGAGTGGCTGCTGCCAACATACTGACTTAAATCTCTAGCTACTTAAAACATAGGAATTGGATGTAACAAATGTATCACTAGCCACTTTAAACAATTTTGAATATAATGTTTACATATCCGACATACTCATATCAAATGTATACACTGTACTCTAAACCATCTACTGAATCTTGCCTATGCCGTTCGGCCATCGACCCAAATCTCTAGCCACTTTAATAATTATAATTGGATGAAATAAATGTATCACTAGCCACTTTAAACAATGACATTTATATAATGTTTACATATCCTACATTACTCATCTCATGTGTGTATATGCTGTGCTCCATACCATCTACTGCATCTTGCCTATGCCGGTCAGCCATCGCTCATCCATATATTTATATGTACATACTCGTATTCATTCCTTTACTCTTGTGTGTATAAGGTAGTTGTTGTGAATTTGTTAGATTAATTGTCATATACTACTGCATGGTCGGAACTAGAAGCACAAGCATTTCGCTACACTCGCATTAACATCTGCTAACCATGTGTATGTGACAAATACAATTTTATTTGATTTGATTTGGTTTGGTGATAAAAAAAAGTTTAAGATCTTTGACAGGTTGATGGATAATTTTTACAGGAAATAATCAATGCCACTTGATGAGGTTAGGATAGGGCTAAATGTGCCAGGTTGGAACTAATGTGAACAGCTAAACATGTAGCTTTTAACCATGTGTAATTACTTGCAACTACGTCAACAAAAGGGCTACATTCAAAAAAGTTTACATTTAAGCGTCAGTTTCTGAGGCTTCTGTTTTCTTTTGTGTTTCACATTGCGTTCCTGCTGTTTCGTTCTTCTATTACTTCTTGCTTCCATTGTTTTGTTTTCTGTTTCTTTTCTGTATCTATTCCATACAACAACCATCAATAACATTGATTATAACCATATGATTCATTATGTAATAGTATTGTAAAATGTAGGCCTAATACTGTACATCACCAGGTGAACTAAGTCATTAATGTATGCCTAACAGCGCTCATTTCAAAGCCTCTTGGTTAATAGTACATTTAACAAACAACAATTAAACAAACAACTTAACAAACTATGTTAACCTATTTTACTCTAATCACAAATTAGGTGATTTAAAAGGTTTGTAAACACTTGATTTTATGGGTGCCACCCTTAGAGTTTGAACCTATAAAATCTAAGTGCCTGCAATTGACCAACAAAACACTATTTCCTAGATCCATTTGCACTGCTGTTTACTGGTCGTTGGATATAGGTATAAAGGGCTCTTCTGCATCTCAATAAAAGACTGGGGCCTGTGTTGTCACAGTTATTGAAATTGAATTGAAAAGGCCGGCCTGCTTTTGGGTTCAAACTTGTCTTCTGAATTTGTCTAATTTCATTTTAAAATTTTCTTTCCATCTTATTTTTTTTACACATATTACGTCATTGAGTAGTTATTGTTCTTAGAATGTCGTGTGAAGAAATATGATCAACATTTTCATATCCCGATCTTTCATCTGCACATAAGGTTTGTGTAAACGGTTTGGTTGCAGCATGCAAAAATAGTTTTTTCTCTCCCTCTCTCTATTTTGGAAATACTTTAATTGAACTGATCTGATTCCGGCCCCAGCTGTACTAAAAATATAATTAACTCTAAGTGTCTCTGTGGCTTTGGAGTGTACCAGCTTGGTTTAGACATATTGGAACGACCCCTAAGTATGTGACCCAAAATGCACTCTATTCTCTATATAGTGCACTACTTATGACCAGGGCCCAAACAAAATATATCAGGAAATAAGGTGCCATTTGGGACGGAGCCCTAATCAGCAGATTTACAGAACACTTTGAAAAAGTATGCTTCATACCTTATGCAGCATGTATGCAGCATGAACTAGAAATTCTTCATGAGATTGTTATGATGAGAGAGAAAGCTTTCCATCCATGCAGTTACGTCAGAGCTCAGGGTATTGTTTTCATTTATGTGGTGGTGGATGAGAATACTCATTAACAACACACCAGACCTGGGTTCAAATAGTATTCAAAATAATTTCAAATACTGTATCTGGGCTTGATTGAGCTTGCCTGGTGCGTTGGAAATAGTATAATGGTTGCAGAAGAGCAAAGCCCACTCATATGTCACTCCAGGTAGACTAAAGCAAACGCTAAATGTATTTATTATTATTATTTATCAAAACTCATTTTTACCAGGTAAGTTGACTGAGAAAATATGATCTTTTATCAAATTAAATCAAATTTGTCACATGCGTCGAATACAACAGGTGTAGACCTTACCGTGAAATGGTTACTTACGAGCCCTTAACCAACAATGCAGTTCAAGAAATAGAGTTAAGAAATGATTTACTAAATAAACTAAAGTAAAACAATAATAATAAAGTAACACAATAAAATGATGATAATGAGACTAAATACAGGGGGTACCTGTACCGAGTCAATGTGAGGGGGAAAAGGTTAGTCGAGGTAATTTGTACATGTAGGTAAAGTGGGGTAAAGTGACTATGCATAGATAATAAACAGCGAGTAGCTACAGTGTAAAAGTAAAGGGGTTGGGGGGTCAATATAAATAATTTGGGTGGCCATTTGATTAATTGTTCAGCAGTCTTATGGCTTGGGGGTAGAACCTGATAAGGAGCCTTTTGGACCTAGACTTGGCGCTCTGGTACCTATTTCCGAGCGGAACAGAGAGAATAGTCTTGGGTGATTGGAGTCTTTGACAGTATGTAGGTCCTGGATGTCAAGAATATTGGCCCCAGTGATGTACTGGGCCGAACGCACTACCCTCTGTAGCGACTTACGGTTGGATGCCAAGCAGTTGCCATACCAGGTGATCCAACCGGTCAGGATGCTCTCGATGGTGCAGCAGTAGAACTTTTTGAGGATCTGGGGACCCATGCCAACTCTTTTCAGTCTCTTGAGGGGGAAAAGGTGTTGCTGTGCCTTCTTTATGACTGTCTTGGTGTGTTTGGACCATGATAGTTTGGAACTTGAAACTCTCGACCCGCTCCACTACAGCCCGTCGATGTGAATGGGGGCATGTTCAGCCCTCCTTTTCCTGTAGTCCGCGATCAGCTCCTTTGTCTTACTCACGTTGAGGGAGAGGTTGTTGTCCTGGCACCACACTGCCAGGTCTCTGACCTCCTCCCTATAGGCTGTCTCATCGTCGATCAGTTCTACCACTCTTGTGTCTTCAGTAAACTTAATGATGGTGTTGGAGATGTGCTTGGCCATGCAGTCGTGGGTGAACAGGGAGTACAGGAGGGGACTAAGCACGCACCCCTGAGGGGCCCCTGTGTTGAGGATCAGCGTGGCAGATGTATTGTTGCCTACCCTTATCACCTGTGGGCAGCCTGTCAGGAAGTCCAGGATCCAGTTGCAGAGGGAAGTGTTTAGTCCCAGGGTCCTTGGCTTAGTGATGAGCTTTGTGAGCACTATGGTGTTGAATGCTGAGGTTAGTCAATGAACAGCATTCTCACATAGCTGTCCCTTTTGTCCAGATGGGAAAAGGCAGTGTGGAGTACAATTTTACAGCAAGAACTTGCGGAAGAGTTACAGGGGGGAGGAGAGAGGATGGATGTGTCAATTGGAAGCCGGGGATGTTTAGGTGGCCATGATGGTATGCGGGCCAGATTGGGAATTTAGCCAGGACACCGGGTTAAAACCCCTACTCTTACAATAAGTGCCATGGGATCTCTAGTGACCACAGGGAGTCACACCCATTTTAACATCCCATCCAAATAACAGCATCCAACACAATTTCCCCTTCACTGGAGCGTTGCTATATCCTTTAAGCAGTGCTCCCTACTGACCCCTCATCACCACCTCCAGCAGCATCTGGTCTCCCATTCAGGCACTGACCAGGACCGGGTGGTATGCAGGGTGGTATGCTGCTGGAAATAGTATTCAAAGGTCTGTGACACGCAGCCAACACAGTGATCAGTTAGGAACGCAGCGCTGTGCGGCGTTGTTTAGACTGCCTGATGAGGCATGACGCTCACCCTGTTGCTCATTCACAAACAATGTTTTTTTTAAATATGGAGAGACAGCACAAGAGAAAGAGAGAAAGACAGAACACATGCCCTATAAATGATCTATTAGTGGCATATAAATGGAAAGTTATTCTAAAGTGCTACCAAGACATTCAGACTGAGGATAGTGTCACAAACAGTGATGCTTACAGATGTAGCAGAGCAAGAGAGGCAAACGTGAGACTATGCTCATCGATGTCTGTCAATTTGTATGTGAGTGCCCAGAAATTACTCCTTAAATTACTCTCTTTGGAGAGTAAATAGTAATGACTAGTTGTTAAACCAAAAACTGCAAAAGGCCCCTTGAAAAATGTTTAGTCTGCAATGTCACTAGATATGTACTTTCATGGTTTACTCAATCCCACTCCACCACCACAAACAGCACTGTAAATGCCCAGACTGTAAAGCTCATTTAAAAAATGAGAGAGATGATGAACTGTACCACTTACTGTTCATCGGCTGGGCCAGTGAACTTCTAGGTTGAGACTATAGTCCAGTAGCCACACAGTCAGGAGCCAACTATTGACCAGAGATGACAAAGTGCAATACTGATGGAAACTCTCGTAGTACATTAAACGTCATTCAACAATGACTGACCTGAGGGCATACTTGGGTTTAAAGTCCAACTCTGTGTGACTGCTGTTCCCTTCCAGGGATATTTTGTATGTACCCATTGTTTTTGAAAATGTATTTGAAATACACTACCGGTCAAAAGTTTTAGAAGTTTTAGAACACGTATTTCTTTATTTTTATTATTTTCTACATTGTAGAATAGTAGTGAAGACATAAAAACTATGAAATAACACATATGAAATCATGTAGTTACCAAAAAAGTGTTAAACAAATCAAAATATGTTTTATATTTGAAATTCTTCAAATAGCCACTCTTTGCCTTGATGACAGCTTTGCACACTCTTGGCATTCTCGCAACCAGCTTCATGAGGTAGTCACCTGGAATGCATTTAAATTAACTGGTGTGCCTTCTTAAAAGTTAATTTGTGGAATTTCTTTCTTTCTTAATGTGTTTGAGCCAATAAGTTGTGTTGTGACAAGGTAGGGGGGTACACAGAAGATAGCCTTATTTGGTAAAAGACCAAGTCCATATTATGGCAAGAACAGCTCAAATAAGCAAAGAGAAACAATAGTCCATCATTACTTTAAGACATGAAGGTCAGTCAATCTGGAAAATGTCAAGAACTTTGAAAGTTTCTTCCAGTGCAGTCACAAAAACCATCAAGCGCAATGGTGAATCTGGCTCTCATGAGCACCGCCATAGGAAAGACCCAGAGTTACCTCTGCTGCAGAGGATAAGTTCATTAGAGTTACTAGCCTCAGAAATTGCAGCCCAAATAAATGCTTCACGGAGTTCAAGTATGAGACACATCTCAACATGAACTGTTCAGAGGAGACTGTGAAAATCAGGCCTTCATGGTCGAATTGCTGCAAAGAAACCACTACTAAAGGACACCAATAATAAGAAGAGACTTGCTTGGGTCAAGAAACATGAGCAATGGACATTAGACAGGTGGAAATATGTCCTTTGGTCTGGTGTCCAAATTGGAGATTTTTGGTTCCAACCCGCCGGGTCTTTATGAAACACGGTGAAGGTGAACAGATGATCTCTGCATGTGTATTTCCCACCGTAAAGCATGGAGGAGGAGGTGTTATGCTGTGGGGGTGCTTTGCTGGTGACACTGTCTGTGATTTATTTAGAATTCAAGGCATACTTAACCAGCATGGCTACCACAGCATTCTGCAGCGATACTCCATCCCTTCTGATTTAGGCATAGTGGGACAACAGGACCATGACCCATCACACCTCCAGGCTGTGTAAGGGCTATTTTACCAAGAAGGAGAGGGATGGAGTTCTGCATCAGATGACCTGGCCTCCACAATCCCCCCGACCTCAATCAAATTGAGATGGTTTGGGATGAGTTGGACCGCAGAGTGAAGGAAACGCAGCCAACAAGTGCTCAGCATATGCGGGGAACTCCTTCAAGACTGTTGGAAAAGCATTCCAGGTGAAGTCGGTTGAGAGAATGCCAAGAGTGTTCAAAGCTGTCATCAAGGCAAAGAGTGGCTGTTTGAAGAATCTCAAATATAAAACATATTTTGATTTGTTTAACACTTTTTTGGTTAATACATGATTCCATATGTGTTATTTCATAGTTTTGATGTCTCCACTATTATTCTACAATGTAGAAAATAGTAAAAATAAAGAAAAACCCTTGAATGAGTAGGTGTTCTAAAACTTTTGACCGGTAGTGTACGCATTTAATTACTTTTGAATTACTTTTTTGTATTTTGGAATTTGTGTTACACTGGCCTGAACTATGATCAAATGTAAATTGTAACAAGATATTTCAAGACCTGTAATTTGTATTTTCAAAATACAAAATAATTTTCTACACAATTTTTTATAGTGTTTTAGTTTGATACATTGGATACATTGGATACATTTGATACCTGTCACATATCAATTTGCAAACAAAAGCAGCATTCAAACAGTCTCTTTTTTGTTTTCTTGAGTAAGGCAGCTCCTAAATGCAGGTGTTTCAGACTAGCTCAGTGCTTTCTGTGATGGTGTGGCAGCCAGAGGAAAATCTAGCTCTTTCTAGAGCTCCGACCTGAAAATATCTGAAATCATGTTTCAACCTTGGTTTTTTTCCAAGTTCCCAGTTGTCTTGAAAGCATCATAATCCAGAGAATGCCAGACTTTGATGACACATTTTTATGACAAAATTTGCCCACAACAAGGACTGCCGCGCCACCTTCCTGTTCAAGTGAGCACAGCATAACAAGTGCAAAAATATTTTGTATGGTGCTGCATAAATGATGTAATATGCCAGGGAGATACAGTATGTATACTGTAGCTAAGAAAGTAATAATACGTGTATGTTGTGTAGTACGCTGTTAGTAGCCCATGTGCCTCCCCCTAATCATTCGGTCCCTTTTCCCTCATATCTTACCCTGCTGTTCTGAGTTGGTGGCGCACATGTAGCCTATAGCCTGTTTTAGAGAAATGTCATATGAGCTTTCATCGTCTGCTTATATGCCTCCATTATTTATCCCATGGTTCTGAGTTGATGTACAGGAAGAATATTGTAAGAATGGCCCATGTTCTGAGTTCTGTCACTGTACATTTCAAAATTGCTGAATAAATAGTTATATTGACTACGTCCATCTTAGATCGCTCATTAATGTCTTAATCTAAATTACGGATTGCCTCTTTTCTGCTCATTGTTCCCTTATACAATAGTTTGTACATCTAAATTGTCATTAGAAACCAGATTTGTTAAAGCTAGTCAGCCATATCATCTATGTTTTTAAAAAGGCAGTAAATGAGTCTGAATTAACTGTTTCGCTGCCAGACAAGGCTCCTATGACAGCCAGGTGTAGTTTTAAATAAACCTTTATCCCTTTAACAGGGAGTCAAATTGAGATTAAACATCAATTTTACAAGAGATCCCTGTACACATTACAATAAAAACAGAATATTAAAACAACATACACATATGTGTATAAAACAATATAATTCAGCACAATAAACAAAAATAAACATATTTAATAAAAGCAATCACATTCAACTACATAGAGGTCCGCAATGAATTATTTAAACTGCCTGAGTGGCACCAGCACATCTAGCTGTAGTGAACTCTGCATATTGTTCCACAAATTAGGGCCAAAAAAAACTAAACACAGATCTTCCCAAATCTATGGAGACTGGAGGGATCTCTAGTGTTATCCATTCCTGTGAACGGGTTTGTAAATAAATAAATGAAAGAGAACGCAGCTCTCTTCTTACAGACAGAGGTCCATCCCACATTTTTATACAGACTACAATGATGAGTTTTAAATTGTCCCCTGTGATAAAACTTATTGGGGAATGGTAGACTGTGTCCAAGGGTTTTAAAGGTTGCCGCATGCATGTAAACAATATCTCCCAAATCCAATACACAGAGAATCATTGTTTGAACAATCTTTCTCCTATTTCTAATACTAAGGCATGATTTATTTCGATATAAAAAAAATCTTGGATCTTAACTTTTTAATCAGATTTTCTATATGTGTTACAAAGAACAACTTGTCATCAATCCAGACACCCAGGCACTTATATTGAGAAACAAGCTCAATTTGGCCTCCATTTATAGCGCAAATATGCAGGTCCTCAGGGTCAACATTTCGTGACCTAGAGAACAGCATGAGCTTGGTGATATTTGTATTTAACACTAATTTAAGATTTGTAAGTGATTTCTGAATTGAATCAAAGTCATGCTGAGGTTCACGAATGGCCTGCTGCACTGAGGTGGCACAGGAATACAAAACTGTGTAATCTGCATAGAGATGAACGTTACAAGTATTAACAGTGTTTCCTATGTCATTAATATACAAAGTGAACAACAATGGACCCAAATTCTAACCCTGAGGAACAGCTTCTTGAATCGCAAGAAATTCAGATTTAATCCCTTCAAGATGGCCTGAGTTCTGTCGCTAAGATAACTCTAAAATCACAAACAGGCTGTATATCCCAGGCCTACTCTTGATAATTTCTTAAGCAAAACAGAATGATCCACAGTATCGAATGCCTTTGACAGGTCAATAAACAAGGCAGCACAGCTCTTTTTAGCATCCACGGCATTGACAAGATCATGAACAACTAGTGTGGTTGATGTGATAGTACTATGCCCAGGCCTAAACCCTGATTGGTTTATATTAAGAATACAATTTATCAGATAAAAAGGAACAAAGTTGTACATTAACCAAGGATTCAAGAATCTTGGCTAAACAAGGTAGTCTTGAAATGGGGCGATAGTTGTCAAGATCATTTGTATCCCCACCCTTATGGAGTGGCAGCACATATGTGGATTTCCATGCTTTTGGAATACTTCCTGATAACAGTGTTAAATAAAAAATGTGGGCTACTGAGCCAGCAATAAAGGGAGTTGCACACTTAAGCAGACCAGGCTCCATATGATCAGTCCCTATGGATTATTTGTGTCTAATGTTAACAAAGCATCCAGGACTTCGTCATCAGTGAATTTCCGAAAAGAAAACTCCTGACCAGTATTTTCAGAATCATTCAATAGATTTTCACCATCTACATCCAAACTACTTTTTTCAAATACATTCAAATATAAAGCCCGCAGAGATAAAATGGTGATTAAATGCATTAATTATATCAATTTTGTTAGTAATAGGGCCAGAATCTAAATCAATTTATTGGGGGAGAGGAGAGGAGACACAATCCAGTGATTTAACAGCTTTCTAAAATTTAGCTGGGTTCCCTGTACATTCAGATAGTGTATTAACATAATAATCTGATTTAGCTTTTTTTATTAGTTTTACACACAGATTTCTCAATCGCCCGAAAGACTTCCAGTCTGGGCCCGAGTCTGTGAATCTAGCTTTGACCCAGGCAGCATCTCTGTTGTGTATGACTTCAGATTGGTGGTAGGTAGGTAGCCTGAACCAAGGGCAAGATTGATTTTTAATTCTCAGTTTTTTAAATGGAGCATGTTTATCTACAATACAATTGAAAACATTTGAGAAGTGGTTCAGAGCCAACTCTGGGTCACGTATAGATGCAATACAGTCAAAGTCACCAAAATAAAGGTCACAAAAAAAACATGTTAATTGAAATTTTTAAATATCCTCTTGTTGATAAAACAAGGTTTGGATCGAGGCATCCGTATATACCTGACACATACAATGGGCCAGTGGTCACTAATATCCAAAGAGAAAGCCCCACTCCCAGCATATTTCTCTGGAGTATTTGTAAATATGAGGTCAATCAAAGTCGATTTCGTAGGGTCCTTTAAGTTTGGACGAGTGGGCTTTGTAATCAGCTGGGTCAAATTGAGATTAGTACAAAAATTATTTAAACAGTAGGCATCCTGCATTCCCCATGCAAGATCAAAATCTCCGGCGATCCACACCTCTGGGGTAGTAAAAATGGCAATTAAATCAGTGAGTTCTTTTAGTACACACTTCTTGGTGGAAGGTGGACGATAAATTCCAATAAATTCATATAACTTGAGTTTGAACCCAACTGAAGACTTAAAGCCAACAATTCAAATTGTTTAGGACTGGAGGAAGCCTTTAACAGACACAGAAAAAAACGTTATTTGTATAAATAGCAACACCACCACCTTTGCCTTTCCTATCAACACCAAACACATTGTAACCATCCATAGCAACCTCAGTACCTCTGGTAAACTGGGTTACTCAGCCCTGGGATGGAGTGAGATGAGATCCTCTGAGCTCTCATCTCAAGACAGTCACTCTTAATTTTAATAAGACCCATAATGACCCATAGCAAGGTCAGAGGTCACCAGAGGCAGAGCAAGACTGATGCAGGCCAGGCCAAAGTAGGGGAGAGGAAGGGAGGGCAGGCTCCAAGCCAGGCTGGTATTGGCTGACCGCAGACAACTGGTGGACAGGTCAGAAATACAGTGGTTAAAAAGTAAAAGGAGAAAAAAGTATACACTGCTGTCTTGAACTCAGTCTTGGAAGCCCTAAGCTGCAGTGCTGAGTCAATGAACTGAGAAGAGGATGAGGACATGTGGAGAAGCCATGGCTGTGGGAGTGAGATGTGTGTCGAGGGAAAGGCAATAAAGAGACTGTGCTGAAAGGCTATGAGATTTATGGGCCTTGGATCTATCTGCAACACAAGGATGTTTAGCTGGGAGGAGAGAGAGGGGGGAGAGAAGAAGGGACTGAGAGAGAGGGAGAGAGAGAGGGAGAGAGAGAGGGAGAGAGAGAGAGAGAGAGAGAGAGAGAGAGAGAGAGAGAGAGAGAGAGAGAGAGAGAGAGAGAGAGAAAGAGAGAGATAGAAAATGATTGAGAGAGAGAAAATGAGAGGGAAAGTGAGAGTATTGTTGCGTGAGAGAGCGAGTAAGAGAGGGAGAATGGTAGAGGCATAGATTGTGTGGAAACCAGCCAATACAGCGACTGGTCCCTGTAGACATAATGACTGTAACATTGTAACGCTGTAATACTTTATAGTCACAGCCTGCCAGAGTGTGGTGGTCTGGCCAGAATCAGAAGGACCTGGGACGAGCCATGAAGAACACTCCCAAAAAAATGCTGGGTTAAAAACAACCCAATTTGGGTTATTTGGTAACCTAGCACTGGGTAAATATTGGACAGGACACACACTAGGTTATTTTGACACAGCCAGTTGGGTGCGTAAATAATCCAACAACTTGGGTTATTGGGATTACCTAAACATGGGTTAATTTAACCATCAGTTGGATATTTTTTTCTCAAAAGCTGGGTTGACCTATCAGCTGGGTCTTTTTGAATACAATCCTTAGATTATTTTCAGGATGTGGTTTTCAGATAGCTCCTATTGGCCACCTGTGAGAGTAAATATAATTCCTGTTCATGTTAAGTTTACACTGCAAATTGAAGTGTTCCTTAATTCTTTTTACATGCTCTTCTATAATATTATGATTTATTACATATTATAAAACGGTATACCATCTTATTGTATCCCAACAATGGGATTTACATAGGCTTTTAAGGAACCCAGACACTCAGACAAGCTACAAAAATGTCAATGTTTGACAGTAACATGTGATAACTATACAACATAATAGACGAACAGAAATGACATTTACTCTCATGAGTGGCTAAAAATAACTATCTGAATGCCACGTCCCTACTAAACTATGCCTCCAGTCTTCTGATCTTACCAGCTGGGTCATATCTCAATAACCCAGCACCAATAACCCAGCACCCAGCATCAATAACCCAGCAGTTTTTAAAGAAAATAACCCAACTAAGTGACCCAACGCCTGCAACCCAGAAATTGGGTCAACCAAACGACCCAGCATTTTTTAGAGTGAAGAACCACTCGACAGAGTCACAGGGGTAGAGGGAAGACAGCAGCTGTCAAAAGGAAAATCTAATGTACTCAGTCAGGCCAACACAGACCACCACACCAAACCAAGCATTCTGGCTGCCTCTTTTCCTGTCACTTTTTTTTCTTTCGCCTCCCTCTGATTGAAAATGTTTAGTTCTCTCTTTACCACCCTCTTCAGGCACAATGAATCATCTATGTCAGGAATCTCCATCTCTGTTCCTGGAGAGATACCATCCTGCAGGTTTTTGCTTCAACCCTGACGCTAACTCTAGCAGGCGTGTAACTGCACGTGCATGTCACACATGGTGAGTTGAATGCCAAACTCTTCATTGAGACAATGCCGCAACATCAATCAATGGGTGAGTCAATGCCACATTTTCATTTGTGCTGAAATCAAAAGGAAAGAAAAGTTATCTTGCAAATTCAGCAGGCTATGGTTTGAAATAGACTTACAAGTGTTGTCTTTATTTTATTACTTACCGTTAACACAGTCTTTGGTGTGCTTATCAATGTTCAAGCACAAGCACCTTCATTCCACTCCTAATGATAAAATAATGTATTAGGTTATACAAACATTTTACTTTGCGTGAAGTTTAAAATACATTGCCATTACTTAATGTGATATATTGAAAAAGTCTATAGGTATTATTATTGTGTTAATTGGCAAGTTGAATCAAGTGAGCTGCCTCTGGAACAGCTGGGGGTCCCAGAGCAGAGAATTGAGAAACACCGACTGATTTAATCAACCATTCACAATTGACACAAAGCCATCCTCAAATCTTTCACAAAACAGTCAGGGCCATATTCATTTTTGTGCACATTAGATAAACTGTAATTACACTCTTACTCACGGTTGCACTAAAAGCGAGGTGCATAAACCCCAGCCCAAAATATTATAATGAGCCACCTCCTCTACACTTGAATTATCACTAAAAGAGCAAATAACCCTTTTGTGAACTGTAAAGAACCATTGAAGAGCTTACAGTTCTTTGAGTCATAATGGTTCCACATAGAACCATCACTCTTCCCAAAGAACCTTTGAGGAACCCTCATTTTGTAGTTTTTACATGTAGCCTGTGTATAAGAGGTCCTGGTTGCCAACCACCTCCAGTTCTTCCGGGGCAGTGTAGTGTAACATAGGCCTCTGTAGGTTAAAGAGTGTTAAGGAGCCACACACATGGTTTTCCTAAACTGTAAATTTTATGGATAATTTCTGATGTGGTTACAGATTTATACCCCCCCAACTAAGCACTGCAGCTGCATGTAATTACTAGCTCTCTCACCCTACTGCCTTTCTCTCTGTCTCTCACTTTCCTTTTATTTCCTCTCTTTCTCTCTCTCTCTCTCTCTCTCTCTCTCTCTCTCTCGCTCTCTCTCTCACACACTTTTTGTATTTTTCTTCCTCTCCCTCCTTCTCTCACTCTCCACCTTGGCTTCTGATACCCTGAGGCAGCCATATTATATGGCAGTTGCAGATAGAGAGAGGGGGGGAGAGAAAGAGAGGGAGCGATAGAGACAGACAGAAATAGAGAGAGAGAGACAGACAGAAATAGAGAGAGTAGAAATACAGAGAGAAAGAGAGAGACTTCTGACCTGTGATCCTGGGTAAGTTCCATGACCCAGACTGTGGCCACGCGGTCACCTCTGTCCCATCAATCAAACCTGGATGGATGACACTATAAATCACTGAGCCCGGGAGCCGTTGGTGCTGGGCTGGACACACACACACACAGGCACGCACGCACACATACAGGCACACACACACACGCACACATACAGTTGGGGCTGGGCATGCTCTCTCTGGGGTGAAGTCCCAGTGTGCGCTCATGCCTGTAACTTAACTCCAGCCAAACCAACTCATTAGGACAAAACGTGTGTGTGTGTGTTTGTGTGGTTTATGCGGTGAGATTTCATGATTTCATGTTTTTCTGGACGTGTTGTCATCACGAGTGCAATATATTCTAACAATATCTCTCGGATTCCAACTACCTGTAATATTTTCCATGATATTTTCCCACAATTGCACCCATTACTCCCACACATTATATCATTTAATTACCCTGTCTTAGCTTGCACAATATTTATTCATATCACACGATACACTCCTAAATCAGTGCCCCTATTTAATGTGCTGCTGATTATAAAGCCTGTATAAAAATGATCACATACCTCATCAGCAAACACCTCACTACAGACTGAGACTTTGATAAGAAATGTTGGCCTCCTGTGAGTTGTTTTGTAAAATCGTAGGCTATCTAAAAAAACATTTATAAACATTTGCTTTGTTGTCCAGTGACTTCAGTCCACTGTTTAAATCATTAAAACGTGTTGATATAATAAAACTAAACATTGAGTAACAAAGTGTTTATTATCATGCTCTGCTGGTCCAAATGGTCCAGCAGTATCGTCTCAATCTTTGTCCGGGAAGTTCAGAGTCACAGTCATATTGTAGTCCATGATAAATGGCACTCATGGAAATTACATTAAGTTGCATATAAATAGCTTTTTAATGTAATGGAAAAAGTGTATCTCTTGCAGTGTGACCAGCGTTGATTCATCATGAGCTGGTAACTGGTTTTGAAGATGTGGGGTGCTGCTAGTTAGACAAAGATTTTGTTTAGTTTAGCTACAACATATTGGTCGTTTTAAGTATAGTTGAGATCATGCCCCTGGTTAGATTGGCTATGACTTGGGTGATAGGATCAGTCAGCACACCTACCAAACCAACCCTCCCTCTGTGCCCCCAGGAGCTTCAAGGGCCTGTCCAAAAACCCCTTTAGCTATAACCTTAGCTTTTTATAAACAAATCATCATCATATTTTTCTTTCTTCATGGTAAGTTTAGCAAGAAGTCAGACCAGAACAGTCAAGGCCGAGCTTTGAGGGTGTTCCAGTGCTTGTCTTATTAATCCGTCTGAAGCCATAAAAGAAACAGAAAAATAAACATTTCAGCTCTGTAACAAGGAAGTTCACTTCACCTTCTTGTCCTTTTTCTAAATGAAGAATTTATGGCTGTGGCTTTGAACTCACCACCAAAACAGTAAATCTATCCCATTAGAACAAAGCAGTAGAAAGCCATGGTGGGTTAGGAATAAAGCATTCTGACTCATTAGAGAGAATGAAAGAGCTTATTTGGTTGTGTTTCTTGTTAGGCTGCAGACACATGATTTGGTGATGGAATATTAGGCACGCTGGGGGTATTGTAACTGAATCCTTGCCTTCCGTTCAGGCTTTGATAGGGGTTGTTGCAATGATTACAGATACTTCATTGTGTAAATCAATTCAGCTGTCTCGCTAAAACACACACATGCACGCACACGTACGCACACACACACAGGACTGGAGTCAATTATTGGGCACAATGGGTTTTGGTTTTGATTGTTGAACAAGCAAATGAGACATGACATAGAAAAACATTTCCCTTTTTATATGAACCTGAAACTGCTTTAAGTGTGAGTCTGTCTGCCCACTGGACGTGATGCATTCCATGGGAAATCAATACTAAATTTTTATGAAAGCCTCTCTCACACTCGCACTCAGTCTGTCTCACTCTCTCTCTCTCTCTCTCTCTCTCTCTCTCTCTCTCTCTCTCTCTCTCTCTCTCTCTCTCTCTCTCTCTCTCTCTCTCTCTCTCTCTCTCTCTCTCTCTCTCTCGTTATGTATTTCTTGGCTTGGTAAGAGCCTAGCACAATACCAGATGCATTTCATAAGGCCTTATTTTGAGGGCCTAGTTCACTCTAATACAGAAGGCCTGAAACTCATACACATCACTAATGAACCAATACCACGTGCATCATTATCCTACTTCCCAGCATGCTCTCTTGCAGGTTGATTTTTAGAATTCTTTGTTTTAATATCTATGTTTGTGCATGTACATGTATTGATTAATTAATGAATTAATTTTACGCTACTCAAATATAAATTACAAACATTTTCAAAACTAATCCAATATGCTTCTTGTATTTATTGCACCCATTACTGAAATGGTTGTTCTAGTTTAAATTATTTACATAGTCCCATCTGTTAGATGTCCCAACTATGGTTAAATATTTTTCTCTGTATTTTACAATTATTCAATCCTGAGAATAAATCACTTTTCTTCTGGGTAACCTGGTATTTCCCACCAAAACCAAAAGTGCCACTCAAAAGCATTATAAAGCGTACAAATGTCAAGATTTGATTAGAGCTTCGATCAGCATGAAAATTCTAACCTGATACTACCTGAGCCTGATAAGTCAAATATTAAATACATTTTATAAGCCCTACATTAACAACATTTAATAAGCCCAAGCCCAAAAAAGCCCAAATGACTGTGCCATTATCAAAATGCATACTGCACATGATATAGTCTACTGTACATAATGCACGACACAAAAAAATAAAAGCCCATAGACGTAGCTAGCTACACTATCGTTAAAAAGTTTGGGGTCACTTAGAAATGTCCTTGGTTTTGAAAGAAAAGCTATTTTTTTTGTCCATTAAAATAACATCAAATTGATCAGAAATACAGTGTAGACATTGTTAATGTTGTAAATGACTATTGTAGCTGGAAACGGCAGATTTTCTATGGAATATCTACATAGGCGTACAGAGGCCCATTATCAGCAAACATCACTCCTGTGTTCCAATGGCACGTTGTGTTAGCTAATCCAAGTTTATCATTTTAAAAGGATAATTGATCATTAGAAAACCCTTTTGCAATTCTGTTAGCACCGCTGAAAACTGTTGTCCTGATTAAAGAAACAATAAAACTGGCCTTCTCTAGACTAGTTGAGTATCTGGAGCATCAGCATTTGTGGGTTCGATTACAGGCTCAAAATGGCCATAAACAAAGGAATTTCTTCTGAAACTCATCAGTCTATTCTTGTTCTGAGAAATGAAGGCTATTCCATGCGAGAAATTGCCAAGAAACCGAAGATCTCGTACAACGCTGTCTACTACTCCCTTCACAGAACAGCGCAAACTGGCTCTAACCAGAATAGAAAGAGGAGTGGGAGACCCCGGTGCACAACTGAGCAAGAGGACAAGTACATTAGAGTGTCTAGTTTGAGAAACAGATGCCTCACAAGTCCTCAACTGGCAGCTTCATTAAATAGTAATCCGCAAAACACCAGTCTCAACGTCAACAGTGAAGAGGCAACTCCGGGATACTGGCCTTCTAGTGTGTGTCAGTGTTTTATGGTTTAGGGCAGGTTGATACCTCAGTGTGTGTCAGTGTTTCATGTTTTAGGGCAGGTGGATACCTCAGTGTGTGGTATCAAGCAAATATTCTTATGGAGTTATTGATGAACCTCTGTCAGAGAAAAGGGTCTGAAGGTACCTGTTACTGTAGGTTTTGTGTGTGTGTGTGTGTGTGCATGCATGCGAGCGTGTGTGTGCATTCTTCTCTGGGTGTTTCTATGTGTGGGAGAGAGAGAGAGAGAGAGAGAGAGAGAGAGAGAGAGAGAGAGAGAGAGAGTATATTAGAACTGTGAAAACATGAATGAAATAGAAGAGGCATCTGCTACAATTTACTCCATAAAGTTTGAATATAATTTCCTTGTCAAAACAGCAGCCGAAGAGCTGTGTGCTGTCAAACTTACCTTCTCAGCACAAACTTCCTCTTGTAGTATGTGCAGTGTGAGAAAATAGAGAGAAAGAGAACGAAGGAACATTCAGAGATTAAGAGAGAGAGCACAAAGGAAAATTCATGTGATGTAACTGACCAATAAATGTTGAAAGTGTTCAAAACAAGAGCGAGAAAGAGACAGGGATTCAGAGATAAGGAAAAGAGGATGAAGCAAGGAGCTCTTCCTTCACTATGCGTTAGGGAGTAAAATGTATAGAGTGGTACAGGGGCACATGGTAACAACACATCTTGGCTCCCCTCTCACAATTTATAAACGAGACATGCAACCAGCTCTTGTTTAGCTTATCCTGTGTATCCCATGTTTACTATGTTTGTGTGTGTGTGTCTGTCTGTGTCTGTGCGTGTGTGTTTCTGTAAGTGGCTGCTGTTCTGTATTTAATTTCTCAACGTTAGTCTGCCCGCTGCGTGGCCTCTGAGGTCTGGGCGGCTCATGTCCGTCTCATGGAGCAGCAGATGTATGCTAACTAGTAGCAGAACCTCTCCATTCTCTCCTCCCTTTGAACGGCCCTGTCAGGCCCCGGCCCCATACCAAAGGGAGTGCATCACCCCTGCCTGCTCTGTTTGGAAAGAATGAACACATTGCTGCTGCTTCCTTACGTTTTCTGAATTTATTTTACATTTACATTGACATTTAAGTAATTTAGCAGATGTTCTTCTTAAGTGACTTGATGAATCACATTTTATGAGTTCAACTTAATAAGATAGCTAGGTGGGACAACTGCAGGTACAGTACATTTGGAAACGGCCTTTTCCCACATTTTGTTACATTACAGCTTTATTTTAAAATTGTTCCTCATCAATCTACACACAATACCCCATAATGACAAAGCAAAAACAGGTTTTTAGAAATTTTAGCAAGTTTATAAAAATATGTAATACACGGAAATATCACATTTACATAAGTATTCAGACCCTTTACTCAGTACTTTGTTGAAGCACCTTTGGCAGTGACTACAGCCTTGAGTCTTCTTGGTATGACCCTACAAGCTTGGCACACCTGTATTTGGGGAGTTTCCTCCCATTAATCTCTGCAGATCCTTTCCAGCTCTGTCAGGTTGGATGGGGAGCGTTGCTGCACAGCTATTTTCAGGTCTCTCCAGAGATTCCAGGCTCTGGCTGGGCCACTTAAGGACATTCAGACAATGCAACTCCTGCATTGTCTTGGCTGTGTGCTTATGGATCGTTGTCCTTGTTGGAAGGTGAACCTTCGCCCCAGTCTGAGGTCCTGAGCGCTCTGGAGCAGGTTTTCATCAAAGATCTCTCCGTACTTTGCTCTGTTCATCTTTCCCTCGATCCTGACTAGTCTTCCAGTCCCTGCCGCTGAAGAACATCCCCACAGCATGATGCTGCCATCACCATGCTTCACCGTAGGGATGGTGCCAGGTTTCCTCCAGACTTGACATGTTTGCATTCAGGCCAAAGAGTTCAATCTTGATTTCATCAGACCAGAGAATCTTGTTTCTCATGGTCTGAGTGTCCTTTTGGTGACTTGTGGCAAACTCCAAGTCGGCTGTCTTGTTTATTTTACTGAGGAGTGGCTTCCGTCTGGCCACTCTACCATAAAGGCCTGATTGGTGGAGTGCTGCAGGTTGTCCTTCTGGAAGGTTCTCCCATATCCACAGAGGAACTCTAGAGCTCTGTCAGAGTGACCATCGGGTTCTTGGTCACATCCCTGACCAAGGCCCTTCTCACCCGATTGCTTAGTTAGGCCATGTGTTCAGCTCTAGGAAGAGTCTTGGTGGTTCCAAACTTCTTCCATTTAAGAATGATGGAGGGGACTGTGTTCCTGGGGACCTTCAATGCTACAGAAATGTTTCGGTACCCTTCCCCAGATCTGTGCCTCGACACAATCCTATCTAAAGCTTTATGGACAATTCCTTCAACCTCATTGCTTGGTTTTTGCATTGACATGCACTGTCAACTTTGGGACCTTTTGTAGACAGTTCTGTGCCTTTCCAAACCATGTCCAATCAATTTAATTTATTACAGGTAGACTCCAATCAAGATGTAGAAACATCTCAAGGATGATCAATGGAAACAGGATGCATCTGAGCTCAATTTTGAGTCTCATAGCAAAGGGTCTGAATACTTATGTAAATAAGGTATTTCTGTTTTTTTGCTAACATTTCTAAAAAACTATTTTTTTTAATCTTTATTTAACTAGGCAAGTCAGTTAAGAACAAATTCATATTGACAATGACAGACTAGGAACAGCCTTGTTCAGGGGCAGAACGACATATTTTTACCTTGTTAGCTCGGGGCTTCGATCTAGAAACCTTTCGGTTACTGGCCCAATGCTCTAAACACTAGGCTACCTGCCACCCACATTTTCACTTTGTCATTGTTAGGTGTTGTGTGTAGATTGCTGAGGATATTTTTTTATTCTGTCCCTTTTAGAATAAGGCTGTAACGTAACAAAATGTGGAAAAAGTCAAGGGGTCTGAATACTTTCAGTGCACTTGCGAACCCCTCCTTAGCTCCCTAATTGGTTCTTTGCAGTAAGTAGTCCATGATGCTCTCTCACAACAGACCCTCGGCCTATGGACTGATATGATGGCTGCACAGTATGCAGCAGAAGAGACATAACAGTAGTTATAAAACAGCTGGCCAGCTGTGGCCTAAAATCAATATTCATATGAAATAATAAACAATAATAGAAAGTGTAAACATTGATCTCACCAAATAAAAAAGAGAATAGACGATGAAAGACATACCCTGGCCTAGTCGCTGCATTATGTGACGGTATATAGTAACTGCTAAATGTTTTGTTTTTACTCCAGAACTGGAACTATCTAGTCCAATGGACTCCAGTGCAACAACAGTGTTAGAGTGTGTTTCTCTCTTATTTACAGAGAGTGGTCTGACCTGATGGTTCTTCTCAATTATGGGCCTGCTGAGATCAGAGAGGAAGCCATCAGGACCACTCACCACTCCTAACTGACAACATCCCCTTTAATTATTATTCTAACAGAATAGAAAAAGTGAGTGGAAACTATTTGCATTCCAGACTCTTGGTGGGGGAGTGGACTGGGGCTCTTAGCTCTTAGCTGGTGGGGTAGGCTAAATTTACTCTTCATGGGGTCTGGCCTGTTCTGTTAGGAGGAAAGCATCAGGATGAGGTGTGGGCAACAGGACAGGATAAACACTCCCAATACATATGAAGGAAAAAGGGTTTCTCAAGGGTTCTTTGGTAAGTGTGATGGTTCTAAGAGGAAACATAATGACTCCAATAACCCTTTGAGCCCTTCAATTGTTCTTTGCAGTTCACAAAATAGTTATTTCCTCTTATAGTGATAATTAAAAAGTAGGGGCAGCGGTTCATTTTAATATTTTGTGTCATTCCATTTAATCTAATCTGTTGTGTCATTCCGTTTCATATTAAATTATTTCATAGTGTTGCCATTCTATAAAGCACCAACAAGGGTTCTGCTACCATTACAACCCTTTTTTGTGCTGTATAGAACACTTTTTAATCGTTCTTTATGGATCCTTGATGGAGAATGGTTATATAAAGAACCATTCTCAAAGGTTCTAAAAAAAAGGTTTTGAATAACTATACAAAGTTATTTTTTCTGGTTAGTCATATTATATTGTTAAAATTCCATAGGTTTTTATTATTGTGTTAATTGACAAGTTGAATCAGGTGTGGTAGCTAGTAATGTTGCGTTTGATACCAGAGCTCCGAGGCAGACGCCGAAATCGCTAAGAAGTGTACTTCGAAGTAGTGTGCCGATGCCTATATCATTTTATCAGAAGCACATGTTCAATGACGTCCAAAGCTTCGTTTCTGTCACGTCCTGGCCATAGATAGCCCTCTGGGCTCTTTATGGTGGTTTTGGTCAGGACGTGACTAGGGGGATTATTGGATCTATTAGTTGTATTTCTATGTTTTGGTTTTGGTATGGTTCCCAATTAGAGGCAGCTGAGTGTCGTTGCCTCTAATTGGGGATCATACTTAAGTTGTTATTTTTCCCACCTGTGTTTTGTGGGTTATTGTTTTTCGTTAGTGCCTGTGTGCGCTACGCTATTGCACGATTCAAGTCATTTCTTTTGTTGTTTTGTATGTTTCACTAATAAATTATGTAGAACTCCATGCACGCTGCGCCTTGGTCTGTTTCTGAAGACAATCGTGACAGTTTCATCAAACAGCCACCTGATTGGTTCGGAATTGCTTTGGTAGAAGAGAAAAAGGCTACTGTTTTCACGTGCTACGGCATGTGGGACGTCATCTATAGTCATTTGGCTGCTCTAAATTCTTTTGACCAGCAGGTGCCACTAGTGTACACTGTGTTGATCCAAGCCTCGAGTAATGAACCTATTTCCGAAACAACTGACTAGAAAGTCTCAATGCTTCAAGATGCTTAGTTTCCCCATCACTAGTGGTAGCATCTCAATTGACACAAGGCCATATTTGAGTCTTCCACAAGACACCACTAGTGGCCATAGTCATAAATAATGTGTAATGGCATAGCACAACAGATTAGGTCAACTGGAATTGGCACTCTCACTCGGTTGCATTAAATGAGCTGTGCGCAATTCACGCCCCATAATATTCTAATGAGATAACGGCCCTAAATTTTGATTATAACTAAAATAAAAAATAGCCCTTTTCTGAAATTCAAAGAACTATTGAAGAGCTCAAAGGGCTCTTAGGGTCAGTATGGTTCCACAAATAACCATTATCCTTCCCAAAGAACCCTTCTTTTTTAGTGTGTATCTGCTTCTCTCTCTCCTTCCCTTCATCGTTACGTCATGATGGAGGGATGTACATAATCTCATTCACCACTTTAGATTTGTGTGTATTGGGTAGTTGTAGGAAAATTGTTAGATTACTTGTTAAATATTACTGCACTGTCGGAACTAGAAGCACAAGCATTTTGCTACACTCACATTAACATCTGCTAAACATGTGTATGTGACCAATAAAATTTGATTTGATTTTGATTATAATGTGGCCTGTTTCTAACCCTGCAGTGTCCTCTCTGTCCTCTGCTCCCATGACCATTACTGTTCCCTCTCTCTTCCCTCTCCTTCGCTTTCTCTCTCACTTCTTCATCCTCTCCGCCCCACACCATGTCCCGGTCAGCCTTTCATTACATTCACCCACCAGAATGTGGAACCGCTCCACTTTGTGAGTAGAAAACCGCAGTGTAGTTCTGGCTGGAGAGATGGTCTGCTTCTTAGCCAGAGAACGACTGCTGTGCTTGAGAGTAGCTTCGGTGTGCAGTCTACCAAACTTCTCTCTACTCTAACAAAAAGACACAAAAAACCCAGCAACCGACATGTCGGTGACTACTCAACTTCCCTCCATGTCTGCTGCATTGCTCTCAGGATGCTGACACTTGTCCATCATATTATGATCTGCTTCCTCACAGGGCTGCCAAAAAGCCGCAAGTAAATATACAGTAGTGACTGACCAGAACTTTAGAAACTGTATGAACTGTTTATGCATCAGCGATTTCAAGAAAATCTCATAACAGAGCTGTAAGGTGTATCAATTGGTAAGCAGTCAGAGACAACTCAAATAACACAAGGAAAAGGGGATACCTAGTCAGTTGTACAACTGAATGCATTCAACAGAAATGTGTCTTACGCATTTAACCCAACCCCTCTTAACTTGGGTCAATAGAATGAGATTCTTCTATGGGGCCAATAGTGTGACATCACCACTTCCCTCTAACTGGGTTGCAGACCTGGGTTCAATACAGTATTTAACGTATTTCAATTACTTTCAAATAGATTTTGAAGTAAGTCATTAGATATATATTTTTTTGAAAATACAAGTAGTTCATTGTTTAGTAATGCATTTGGAAATACACTTGGAAAGTATTTGCATATATTTGAAAAGTGTTTTTTAAATACAAATCAAATCAAAATCAAATCAAATTTATTTATGAAGCCCTTCTTACATCAGCTAATGTCACAGAGAGCTGTACAGAAACCCAGCCTAAAACCCCAAACAGCAAGCAACGCAGGTGTAAAAGCACGGTGGCTAGGAAAAACTCCCTAGAAAGGCCAAAACCTAGGAAGAAACCTAGAGAGGAACCAGGCTGTGAGGGGTGGCCAGTCCTCTTCTGGCTGTGCCGGGTGTAGATTATAACAGAACATGGACAAGATTTTAAAATGTTCATAAAACAGGCAGAACAGTTGAAACTGGAGAAGCAGCACGGCCAGGTGGACTGGGGACATCAAGGAGTCATCAGGCCAGGTAGGCCTTGAGGAATCGTCCTAATGCTCAGGTCCTCCGAGAGAGAGAGAGAGAAAAAAAGAAAGAGACAGAGAGATAATTAGAGAGAGCATACTTAAATTCACACAGGACACCGGATAAGAGAGGAGAAATACTCCAGATATAACAGACGGACCCTAGCCCCCCGACACATAAACTACTGCAGCATAAATACTGGGGGCTGAGACAGGAGGGGTCGGGAGACACTGTGGCCCCGTCCGACGATACCCCCGGACAGGGCCAAACAGGCAGGATATAACCCCCACACCACTAGAGGGATATCTTCAACCACCAACTTACCAACCTGAGACAAGGCCGAGTATAGCCCACAAGATCTCCGCCACGGCACAACCCAAGGGGGCAACCCGGACAGGAAGATCACGTCAGTGACTCAACCCACTCAAGCGACACACACCCCCAAGGTACGGCATGGAAGAGCACCAGTAAGCCAGTGACTCAGCCCCTGTAATAGGGTTAGAGGCAGAGAATCCCAGTGGAGGGGAACCGGCCAGGCAGAGACAGCAAGGGTGGTTCATTGCTCCAGTGCCTTTCCGTTCACCTTCACACTCCTGGGCCAGACTACACTCAATCATAGGACCTACTGAAGAGATGAGTCTTCAATAAAGACTTAACTTCTTAGGGAGCGGCTGCATAGGTGACTGTTTTGGAGAGTCTGGCGTGCCCAAAGTAAAATGCATGCCACTCAGGCCCAGAAAATAGGATATGCACATAATTAGTACTATTGGATGGGAAACACTCTGAAGTTTCTAAGAGTGTTAAAATAATGTATGTGAGTATAACAGAAGTGACATAGCAGGCGAAAAGCCGAGGAAAATCCATCCGGATTTGCAGTTTTTTTTGTAAATGAGCATCTTCTCCATTGTGCCTATTGCATACAACTTTATGTATGTAGAAAGTGTATAGGTATAATTTGAACGTGTTCTCTTCACGGTTCAATGGGCGACTCAACAGTGGATTTTATGATCATAACGCACCAACCAAACTGAGATTTATGGATATAATAAATGACTTTTTCTAACAAAAGAAGCATGGACTGTCTTTGTTGGACACTTGGGAAGCCCTCACAGCAGAAGTTCATCAAAGGTAAGCGATTTTATATTAGCGATTTTAATGCGTTTTGTGAGACCCGTGTTAGGTTATGGATTTATACTAATGCATACATATTAGAGGTGCTACCCTCAAACAATCAAATGTTGTGCTTTCGCCGTAAAGCCTTTTTGAAATCTGACAACGCTGTGATATTGCCAAGAAGCAGAGCTTTTGATGACTATGCAACACTTGTATATTGATGAATGTTTAATAATTCTACTTTTGGATTTTGAATTTGGCGCCTCACATTTCACCGCGCCCCACCACTCCGTAAGTAGTTAAAGGTTGAGACCGAGTCTGCGTCTCTCACATGGATAGGCAGACCATTCCATAAAAATGGAGGAGAAAGCCCTGCCTCCAGCTGTTTGCTTACAAATTATATGGACAGTAAGGAAACCTGCGTCTTGTGACTATAGTGTAGGTATGTTACGCCAAGATATGTGTAGGTATGTTAGGCCAAGATGGCGTAGCAGTCAGACGTCTTTTGTCCTCGTCCTGTCGTGTCCAGTGTATATATCTTTTTATATATTTTCTTCGCATATCATTTTATATATTTTTTCTAAAACTTTACTTCAAAACACTCTCCTGCAACCGCCTCACCCAATGTGGTACGGATCTGTTTTTTTTCCAAGTATTATCCACCTCGAATCCGGAATAGTATTTTAGATAACCATTGCTAACGGACAGCAGCAGCTAACCTTTAGCTCGGCTAAGCTCTCGCTGTTCGTATAACACGACTCAAACCAGAGCATTCCGGACCTATTTTCTCTCCATATCCCCGGATTCTTACCGCAAGCCCTGGATATTTTCACCTGGATCTTGCAGCTAGCTAGCTGCTATCTGAGTGACTATTGGCTAACGTCGGTCCCGGAGCAATGCACAAATTAGCCTGAATCTAGCCTGTGCTTGGCCCATCTTCCGGCTGGCTGAAGAATCCCATCAGCCACTCCTGGGCTACAACACCTATCTGGACTCGTTTTTACTGCCGGTGTGGAGCCTCACCGGGCCTTCACCGACGTTATCTGCCCGAGGGGGTTATTCAACCGGCCCTCCGTCGCGACGTCACCTGAATGCCCATCAGCTAACTGCGGCCTGCTAATGTTAGCTGTCTAGAGCATATCGGCTGCTAGCTAATCAGGTCCATCTGACAATTTCTTGGGCCACTATTACCTATTTTGCCAATTGGCCTGGTCCCTTCACCACATGGAACCCCACTAACCCATCAAGACTGGTCTACCGACGGAAAACGTACGAGGAGGCTATAAACAGACTTCCTCCGTCTTTGTTAGCCGGCCTGCTAGCCTTTGCTAGCTTGCTACCCCCGGCTAACTGTCTGAACCGCCGTGTCCCCAACCAGCCTCACTACTAACTGAACCCTTATGATCACTCGGCTAAGCATGCCTCTCCTCAATGTCAATATGCCTTGTCCATTGCTGGTTAGTGTTAATTGTCTTATTTCACTGTAGAGCCTCTAGCCTTGCTCAATATACCTTAACCAACCCTTCAGTTCCACCACCCACACATGCGATGACATCACCTGGTTTAAATGTTTCTAGAGACAATATCTCTTTCGTCACCACTCAATGCCTAGGTTTACCTCCACTGTATTTACGTCCTACCATACCTTTGTCTGTACATTATGCCTTTAATCTATTTTATCGCCCCCTGAAACCTGTTCTTTTTACTCTCAGTTCAGAACGTCCTAGACGACCAGTCATTATAGCCTTTAGCCGTACCCTTATCCTACTCCTCCTCTGTTCCTCTGGTGATATAGAGGTTAATCCAGGCCCTGCAGTGCCTAGCTCCACTCCTATTCCCCAGGTGCTCTCATTTGTTGACTTCTGCAACCGTAAAAGCCTTGGTTTCATGCATGTTAACATTAGAAGCCTCCTCCCTAAGTTTGTTTTATTCACTGCCCTAGCACACTCTGCCAACCCGGATGTCCTAGGCGTGTCTGAATCCTGGCTCAGGAAGACCACCAATAACGCTGAAATTTCCATCCCTAACTACAACATTTTCAGACAAGATAGAACGGCCAAAGGGGGCGGTGTTGCAATCTACTGCAGAGATAGCCTGCAGAGTTCTGTCTTACTATCCAGGTCTGTACCCAAACAATTTGAACTTTTACTTTTAAAAATCCACCTTTCTAGAAACAAGTCTCTCACTGTTACCGCTTGCTATAGACCACCCTCTGCCCCCAGCTGTGCTCTGGACACCATATGTGAACTGATTGCCCCCCATCTATCTTCAGAGTTCGTGCTGCTAGGTAACCTAAACTGGGACATGCTTAACTTCTCAGGGATTGCTGGGGCGCTAGCGGGCTGCTCCCGACACTACCAGGTGAAATGTAAGGCGCCAAATTCAAAATACCAAAGTTGAATTATTTAACATCCACCAATATACAACTGTTCCATACTCATCAAAAGCTCTGTTTCTTGGCAATATCACAGCGTTGTCAGATTTCAAAAAGGCTTTACGGCGAAAGCAGCACATTTGATTGTTTGAGGGTAGCACCTCACATATTTTTCCCATAGCCATGAATCGATTAGCCATCATGGCACACACATAACACATTTCACAGCGAAAACAAATCAATTACCTGTTGAAGAACTTCTGCTGAGGTCATCCTAAGTGTCCAATGAAGACAATCCATGGTTCTTTTGTTAGAAAAAGTAATGTATTCTATCCATAAATCCTCCATTTGGTTCACGCGTTATAATCAGAAACGACAGCTTCCACTAGTCCATTGAAGCGTGGCGCAAACTCGTTCATCTTATACCTATAAACTTGTCCAAGAACAATCAAACATAGTTTTAAATGTATCCTTAGGAACACTTTTACATATATTTACTATTATAAATCAACCGGAATATAAACTGATCGATAAAGACGGTAAAAAAGACACTGCGCGCCTTCTCGGGAACGCGCACTGGGTACTGTTTACATAAATGAGTCACTTCCTGGTTTGCTCTTATTTTCTGGTCTAAAGCATCCAAAATGAAAATGCACACTGTCTTGAGACTGTTGACATCTAAAGGAAGCGATGGGTACTGCATTCATATGCCCTTATATGGTCATTTTCATGAGGAAGGGGTTCCCAAATGAGCAATGTGTCAAAATCACTTTTTCCAGGACAGAAATTCCTCGGGGTTTCGCCTGCTATATGCGTTCTGTTTTACTCACAGACAAATGGTTAACAGTTTAGGAAAATTCAGAGTGTTTCCTATCCAATGGTACCAAATATGTGCATATCCTATTTTCTGGGCCTGAATGGGAGGCATTTTACTTTGGGCACGCCAGGCTCTCCAAAACCGACACCTCAGCTGCCACTCCCTAACAAGTTAACACCCCGGCCATCCTGCAATCTAAGCTTGATGCCCTAAACCTCACACAAATCATCATTGAACCTACTAGGTACAACCCCAAAGCCGTAAACACGGGCACCCTCATAGATGTCAACCTAACTAACTTGCCCTCCAAATACACCCCTGCTGTTTTCAACCAAGATCTCAGCGATCACTGCCTCATTGCCTGCATCCGTAATGGGTTTGCGGTCAAACGATCTCCCCTCATTACTGTTAAACGTTCCCTAAAACACTTCAGCGAGCAGGCCTTTCTAATCGACCTGGCCCGGGTATCCTGGAAGGATATTGACCTCATCCCGTCAGTAGAGGATGCCTGGTTATTCTTTAAAAGTGCCTTCCTCACCATCTTAAATAAGCATGCCCCATTCAAGAAATTTAGAACCAGGAACAGAAATAGCCCTTGGTTCTCTCCACGCCTGACTGCCCTTGACCAGTTCAAAAACATCCTGTGGCGTTCTGCATTAGCATCGAACAGCCCCCGTGATATGCAACTTTTCAGGGAAGTCAGGAACCAATATACACTGGCAGTTAGGAAAGCCAAGGCTAGCTTTTTCAAGCAGAAATTTGCTTCCTGTAACACACACTCAAAAAAGTTCTGGGACACTCTAAAGTCCATGGAGAATAAGAGGACCTCCTCCCAGCTGCCCACTGCACTGAGGATAGGAAACGCTGTCACCACTGATAAACTCACGATAATTGAGAATTTCAATAAGCCTTTTTCTACGGCTGGCCATGCTTTCCACCTGGCTACCCCTACCCCGGTCAACAGCCCTGCACCCCCCTCAGTAACTCGCCAAAGCCTCCCCCATTTCTCCTTCTCCCAAATCCAGTTAGCTGATGTTCTGAAAGAGCTGCAAAATCTGGACCCCTACAAATCAGCCAGGCTAGACAATCTGGACCCTTTCTTTCTAAAATTATTTGCTGAAATTGTTGCAACCCCTATTACTAGCCTGTTCAACCTCTCTTTCTTGTCGTCTGAGATTCCCAGACTGGAAAGCAGCTGCGGACATCCCCCTCTAAGGTCTTTGAAAGCCAAGTTAACAAACAGATTACCGACCATTTCGAATCCCACCGTACCTTCTCCGCTATGCAATCTGGTTTCAGAGCTGGTCATGGGTGCACCTCAGCCACGCTCAAAGTCCTAAATGACATCATAACCGCCATCGATAAGAGACACTGTGCATCCGTATTCATTGATCTGGCCAAGGCGTTCGACTCTGTCAATCACCACATCCTTATCGGCAGACTCGACAACCTTGGTTTCTCAAATGATTGCCTCCCATGGTTCACCAACTACTTCTCCGATAGAGTTCAGTGTGTCAAATCAGAGGGCCTGTTGTCCGGGCCTCTAGCAGTCTCTATGAGGGTGCCACAGGGTTCAATTCTTGGGCAGACTTATCTCTGTATACATCAATGATGTCGCTCTTGCTGCAGGTGAGTCTCTGATCCAACTCTACGCAGACGACACCATTCTGTATACTTCTGGCCCCTTTTTGGACACTGTGTTATCTACCGTCCAGACGAGCTTCAATGCCATACAACTCTCCTTCCGTGGCCTCCAATTGCTCTTAGAAACTTCAGGGTGTTTCCTATCCAATAGTACTAATTATGTGCATATCCTATTTTCTGGGCCTGAGTGGCATGCATTTTACTTTGGGCATGCCAGACTCTCCAAAACCGTCACCTATGCAGCTGCTCCCTAAGAAGTTAAATAAAGGTGCAGTAAAACCTTGAAATCAGCCCTTGCCTTAACAGGAAGCCAGTGTAGAGAGGCTAGCACTGGAGTAATATGGTCAAATTTTTGGTTCTAGTTAAGAGTCTAGCAGCCGTGTTTAGCACTAACTGAAGTTTATTTAGTGCTTTATCCAGGTAGCCGGAAAGTAAAGCATTGCAGTAGTCTAACCTAGAAGTGACAAAAGCATGGATTAACTTTTCTGCATCGTTTTCGGACAAAAAGTTTCTGATTTTTACAATGTTACATAGATGGAAAAAAGCTGTCCTTGAAACTGTCTTGATATGTTCGCCAAAAGAGAGATCAGGGTCCAGAGTAACGCCGAGGTCCTTCAGTTTTATTTGAGACGACTGTACAACCATCAAGATTAATTGTCAGATTCAACAGAAGATCTCTTTGTTTCTTGGGACCTAGAACAAGCATCTCTGTGCATCTCTGTCTGAAACACAGGCTTCCAGGGAGGGCAATTTTGGGGCTTCACCATGTTTCATCGAAATGTACAGCTGTGTGTCATCCGCATAGCAGTGAAAGTTAACATTATGTTTCCGAATGACATCACCAAGTGGTAAAATATATAGTGAAAACAATAGGTAATAGTGGTGCAGAAACCACTGACTCACTGCCTTTTTCTATTTTCAAGACACCTGCTGGTAACTCTTAACTGGTTAGGAGGTCTCCTAATTATCTGTCAGAGGACACAGAGACAAACTGATATCTTTCCGACAGATACGATCTACCACCTTCACAAGTGCAGTCTCAGTGCTATGATGGGGTCTAAAACCAGACTGAAGAGTTTCGTATACATTGTATGTCTTCAGGAAGGCAGTGAGTGGCTGCGCAACAGCTTTTTTTAAATTTTGTGAGAGGAATGTAAGATTCGATATAGGCCGATAGTTTTTTATATTATCTGGGTATACTCCCATGCAGTTGAACCCAGCATCACAAAGCATCTCAGGGTAGAAAATAGGCCATAAGTGCTGAGAATAAAGACATTTTACTCCTACTAATATGGGTTAAAGCTATGCATTAAGTCTCTTATTAAGTCATAAGAGCCCCACCTGTCAACAGATAATTAGGAGACCTCCTAACCAGTTAAGAGTTACCAGCAGGTGTCTTGAAAATAGAAAAAGGCAGTGAGTCAGTGGTTTCTGCACCACATGCAATTGCTTTATGGATGTTGAAAGAATATTTTGACATTTCTATATTATCAATCCATAGACCTACATGGAACATCTCTTGCGATATTGACAATGATTTCACTAGGCCTATTTCACATGATATGCCTAAACACAAAATAATCACATATTTTTTCATTTGATTATTGAAATAACCTACATCCTGTTTAAAGTTATCAATTTGGTGGGCAATATCACATTGTTACACTCAACTAAAATAGAAACGCAACATGTAAAGTGTTGGTCCCATGTTTCATGAGCTGAAATAAAAATCCCAGAAATGTTCCATACGCACAAAAAGCTTATTTCTCTCAAATTTTGTGCAAAAATTTGTTTACATCCCTGTTAGTGAGCATTTCACCTTTTCCAAAATAATCCATCCACCTGACAGGTGTTGCATAAAAATAATCTGATTAAACAGCATGCTCATTACACAGGTGCACCTTGTGCTGGGCACAATAAAAGGTCACTCTAAAATGTGCAGTTTTGTTACTCAACACAATGCCACAGATGTCTCAAGTTTTGAGGGAGTGTGCAATTTGCATGCTGACTGCAGGAATGTCCACCAGAGCAGTTGCCAGGGAATTGAATGTTAGTTTCTCTACCATAAGCCCCCTCCAACATTGTTTTAGAGAATTTGGCAGTACATCCAACCGGCCTCACAATCGCAGACCACATGTAACCACACCATCCCAGGACTTCCACATCGGGCTTCTTCATCAGCGGGATCGTCTGAGACCAGCCACCTGCTGATGAAACTGTGGGTTTGTACAACCGAAAGGGGTCTTGACCTGACTGTGTTGTAACCAACTTCAGTGGGCAAATGCTCACATTTGATTGCCACTGGCACACTGGAGAAATGTGGTCTTCACAGTTGAATCCCGGTTTCAACTGTACAGGGCAGATGGCAGACAGCATGTATGGCGTCGTGAGGGGGAGCGGTTTGCTGATGTCCACTTTGTGAACAGAGTGCCCCAGGTGGCAGTCGGGTTATGGTATGGGCAGGCATAATCTACGGACAATGAACATAACAGCATTTTCTCAATGACAATTTGTATGTACAGCAATACCGTGACGAGATCCTAAGGCCCATTGTCGTGGCATTCATCCTGATCAACTCTATGCGAAGGGGATGTGTCGCACTGCATAAGCCAAATGGTGGTCACACCAGATACTGACTGGTCTTCTGATCCATGCCCCTACCTTTTTTTAAAGATATCTGTGACCAAGAGATGCATATCGGTGTTCCCAGTTATGTGAAATCCATAGATTAGGGCCTAATGAATATATTTAAATTGACTGGTTTCCTTATGTGAACTGTAACTCTGTTGCATGTTGCATGTTGTGTGTTGCATGTTGTGATTTTATTTTTGTTCACTGTAAAAAATTGGGTAAGCTTAAATTGGGTACGCTTATAAGAATTTGAAGCTTCATGTTAGATTTGATTGTGTTCTATGAAAATGATCGACATTATAAACATTTAATGCAACATTACCAGAAAGTGACTTTACGACTAATGAGCCAAAGCAATTAAGAGCTCAATTTAATCAGATCCCAATTAGCCGACATCCGCATAGCGGTTGTTTTGGCTGGGTCAGAGGTGGAACTGAGTTAGAGCTGTCAAATCCAAAAGCGACTCCTGGCATTATACCTAAAGCGGACATTGCCATTACTTGCATGGAGTCGGATTAACAGAAATCCCAAGCCCCCTTGTTTTTGTTTCCAAATTTGAATACTGGAATGTGAGGTAATCTACACCTCCATTAGAATGATAGAAAACCATATTATTTAGTTTAATGATTTTTCTATTTGATTGTTATTATTTCTATATGGCCTACACTTTCTAGTTCTGAACTTCTAACGCGAGTAGGGCGCTATACGGGTGCCTGCTATCGGCATTTAATGCTTGATATGATTTAATCTAGGCCTTGGAGTTGTTAAACGGTTGTGACGAGTGTGTTGACAGTAGTGATGTTACGTTGATACCAGAGCTTTGAGGTATGAGCTGAAATCGCTAAACTGCTAACTTCAAAGCAGTGTGCTGATGCATGTATCACTTCATCAGAAGTACGTGACGTCCAAAGCTTAATTTGATCACGGGGTGCTTTCTTCGATTACAAGCTGTTTTCAAATACCGGGCCTTTACTGGACACCGTACTTACAAATATATTTAGGATTTTGTGCAAAAAGTTTCACTTGACCAGTAGCGTAACAGGTAGAGTACGGAACTATGGAACAATCAGGGACACAAGGGTATGAGGTTGAATCTCGTTGAAAACACTATTTAGAGAATTGTTTTATGTGAAACCACACTTTCTGCACTGCTGTTCAAATAATTTGTTTTATTTAGTATAGTATGAGCTTAAGCATCCTAAATAATGCAATAGATTCAATAGTACATTTGAATGCAAAAAGGTAAGCATGATATAAGATACAAACCATGTATTCCAAATGTCAAAAGATAATCCTAAAACCTACTCTGAGCTGGGAGTTTTTTGTTGTTGTCTTCAAACAGATTTTAACAGGATTCCCGGGACATTTTCTGAGAAACTTTGTGGATACGGGCCCAGGTCCTGGTTTCCGATAGCGATTGAATTTAGGGATACAAGTGTTTTAATGATGCATAATAAAAACAATATCAGAAGATGTCACACCCATTTCCCAAAACACCACGCAGTGCACAAGTTAAACTTAACTGTGTTGTTACAGGAGCTGTCCCGAGCTAAAAATTATTCCAGAATATAGGCTAAAGAGCTCATTGTAGCTCTTAAATGATTTTTGGCTATTCAAAGTCATCTTCTTTAAAAAGTCATTTTTCTAAACAATACAGTTTTCCCATCAAGAGATATGTTCTGTAGCCTATTATGTATTTATGTTGTTGTATTATGTTGTCCATGTGTTATGTATTCTAAGATGTTGTATTATGTTGGCCATGTGTTATGTATTTAAGTTGTTGTATTATGTTGGCCATGTGTCATGTATTCTAAGATGTTGTATTATGTTGTCCATGTGTTATGTATTCTAAGATATTGTATTATGTTGTCCATGTGTTATGTATTCTAAGATGTTGTATTATGTTGTCCATGTTTTATGTATTCTAAGATATTGTATTATGTTGTCCGTGTGTTATGTATTCTAAGATGTTGTATTATGTTGGCCATGTGTTATGTATTCTAAGATATTGTATTATGTTGTCCATGTGTTATGTATTCTAAGATGTTGTGTTATGTTGTCCATGTGTTAACCACTAGGCAGGTAGCCTAGTGGCAGGTAGCCTAGTGCAAGTTTGAATCCCCGAGCTGACAAGGTAAAAATCTGTCGTTCTGCTCCTGAACAAGGCAGTTAACCCACTGTTCCCCGGGCGCCGTGGATGTTGATTAAGGCAGCCCCCTGCACCTCTCTGATTCAGAGGGGTTGGGTTAAATGCGGAAGACACATTTCGGTTGAAGGCATTCAGTTGTACAACTGACTAATAATGGTGACTTTGACTTATGTATTGTATTATGTTGGCCATGTGTTATGTATTCTAAGATATTGTGTTATGTTGTCCATGTGTTATGTATTTCAAGATGTTGTATTATGTTGGCCATGTGTTATGTACAGTATTCTAAGAGTTTTCTCATGCTATTTTGTATGCAATGTTTATGTAAATTCTGCATTTCTTCAGTTTGTGTAAACTGTGAGCAAGAATGAATAAAGCCAAAGTCAAAGTCAACTAAAATAGGATATGAAAGTAGGCCTTCACATATTCTACAATTAAATAATTAAACAATTCAAAAACTTCAAATCATTAAACATGAAGTATCATGTTAAGCGATGTTGCTATAGACCTAATATGTTGACCTTTATGTTATTGGTTACACTGTAAAACATTTCACATTCACATTTTGGTCATTTAGCAGGCACTCTTGTCACTACCAACATAGGTAAATCAGCCTTTAGTTTAAATGCCCTAAATGTCTTGAATCCCTTGTGCCAATAGGGCAGTTTACAACAATGATGAGGGATGAATTCACTGAGTTTTGCAAGTGTTTTGGTTGATTTTTATGGTTTTATTTGGGTTGTTGTTGATTGTGGTGGTTTATTAGTGTTTTGGTTGATTTTGATGGCTTTATTTGGATTGTTGTTGATTGTGATGGTTTATTAGTGTTATGGTTGATTGTGGCAGTTTATTTGTGTTTTGATGGATTTGGGGGGTTTATTAGTGTTGTGGTTGATTGTGATGGTTTATTAGTATTGTGGTTGATTGTGATGGTTTATTTGCATTGTTGTTGGTTGTGATGGTTTATTAGTGTTGTGGTTGATTGTGGGGGTTTATTAGTGTTGTGGATGATTGTGATGGTTTATTAGTATTGTGGTTGATTGTGGGGGTTTATTAGTGTTGTGGTTGATTGTGATGGTGTATTAGTGTTACGGTTGATTGCGAGGGTTTATTAGTGTTGTTGTTGGTTGTGATGGTTTATTAGTGTTGTGGTTGATTGTGGCGGTTTATTTGTGTTTTGATGGATTGTGGGGGTTTATTAGTGTTGTGGATGATTGTGGGGGTTTATTAGTATTTTGGGGGTTTATTAGTGTTGTGGTTGATTGTGATGATTTATTAGTGTTGTGAATGATTGTGATGATTTATTAGTGTTGGTGGATTTTGGGGGTTTATTAGTGTTGTGGTTGATTGAGATGGTTTGTTAGTGTTGGTGGATTTTGGGGGTTTATTAGTGATGTGGTTGATTGTGAGGGTTTATTAGTGTTGTGGTTGATTGCAAGGGTTTATTAGTGTTGTGGTTGATTGTGGGGATTTATTAGGGTTGTGATTGATTGTGGGGATTTATTAGGGTTGTGGTTGATTGTGAGGGTTTATTAGTGTTGTGGTTGATTGTGATGGTTTATTTGTGTTGTTGAGATGTGGTGTGCCTATAGCTGCTGTACCTTGCAGTTAGTTTTTTATTTTCTGAGTTGTTTATTCTCAGGGCTCCATTGTCAATGAAACCCTGGTCTCAATTGGGATCCCCTGAATGATTTTTTTAATAATAATATTTGTAAGTCCAAGGCTGAATTACAGACATTTCTCTTACATAAGTGTTCCTCACCACTAACTCAATGCAAGTTAGAATCACCTTTGGGAGCAATTAGGGCTATGAGTAAGTCTCTAAGAGCTTTCTGGGTAAGTCTCTAAGAGCTTTGCACACCTGGATTGTACAATATTTGCACATCGTTTTTTTAATTCTTCAAGCTCTGTCAAGTTGGTTTTCAAGTCTTGCCATATATTTTCAAACCGATTTAAGTCCAAACTGGGTAACACTTTACTTGACACCCAGTGTCATAACATGTTATGACACGTTCATAACATGTCATAATATGCCATAATAGCTGACATAACTTGACATAACCTGTCTAAATATGGTCATAGCACTGACCCATATATTTACACATGATTTGACATATATTGCGTTATTTTATGACACTGGGTGTCAAGTAAAGTGTTACTCAAAACGGTAACTAGGCCACTCAGGAATATTCAATGTCGTTTTGGTAAGCAACTCCAGTTTAGATTTGGCCTTGTGTTGTAGGTTATTGTCCTGCTGAAAGGTGAATTTGTCTCCAAGTGTCTGTTGGAAAGCAAACTGAACTAGGTTTTCCTCTATGATTTTTTTGCCTGGGCTTACCTCTATTCCATTTCTTTTGACCCTAAAAAACTTCCTAGTCCTTGCCGATGACAAGCATACCCATAACATGATGCAGCCACCACCATGCTTGAAAATATTGAGAGTGGTACTCAGTGATGTATTGTGTTGGATTTGCCCCAAACATAACACTTTGTATTCAGGACATAAAGTTAATTTCTTTGCCACATTTTTTTGCAGTTTTACTTTAGTGCCTTAATTAAAAAAAGGATGCAGGACGTTTTGGAATATTTACATTCTGTACAGGCTTCCTTCTTTTCACTCTGTCAATTAGGTTAGAATTGTGGAGTAACTACAATATTGTTAATACATCCTCAGTTTTCTCCTATCACAGGCATTCAACTATGTAACTGTTTTAAAGTCGACATTGGCCTCATGGTGAAATCCCTGATCTGTTTCCTTCCTCTCTGACAGCTAGGAAGGACGCCTGTATCTTTTTAGTGACTGGGTGTAGTGATACACCATCCAAAGTGTAATTAATAACTTCACCCTGTTCAAAGGGATATTAAATGTCTGCTTTTTTACATTTTTACTAATCTACCAATATGTGCCCTTCTTTGCGAGGCATTGGAAATCCTCCCTGTTCTCTGTGGTTGAATCTGTGTTTGAAATTCACTGCTCGACTGAGGGACCTTACAGATAATTGTGTGGGTGGGGTACAGAGATGAGGTAGTCATTCAAAATCATGGTAAACACTATTACTGCACACAGAGCGAGTCCATGCGATGTATTATGTGAATTGTTCAGAACATTTTTACTCCTGAACTTATTTAGGCTTTCCATAACAAAGGGGTTGAATACTTATTGACTAAAGACATTTCAGCTTTTCTTTTTTTTAATTCATTTGTAAAAATGTATAAAAGCATAATTCCACTTTGACGTTATGGGGTATTGTGTGTAGGCCATTGACCAACAATCTCAATTTAACACATTTTAAATTCAGGCTGTAACACAACAAAATTTGGAAAAAGTCAAGGGCTTATTCTGTGTGAATTCTTTATGAAGGCACTGTACAAGAAAGTGTTGTCAATATTTAGCCTAATTAGCTATTATATAATGCAATTATTTTGGTTTTAATACTTGTTTTTTATCCTTGCTTTTCTTGTTTATAGCAATGCTATGTCTTTAGGCTATTTATATTTAACTATTAAGTTTTCGGTGGTCACAGAGAGACAGATAAACATCTACAATTCTATGTTTTGCAAAGATTTCCAGTGTGTAAAGTGAGGGCAAACTGTGATCTAACAATGCACGTAGCTGTTCTACGAGTGGTCTGAGGCAGACTTCAGATTAAGAGCAATTTCAAGTGCAACGTTAATAAAGACGGTTTTGGGAAACGGCTTGGAAATTAATCTCTTGCAAAGGTTCGATGAACTTAGCCCTTAAGATGCTTTTGGGCTACCGGGCCCAGGTCTGTTTATTCCAAGGAGTATTTGAAATGTATTTGCAAATAGTTTTAAATAGTATATATAGATTTTTCTATTTTTTAAATCAAATACTTCAAATAGAAGTTGTTGATTCGGAAACATTATTTGAAAAATACTTAAATACACAGAAAATGAGTATTTAGAATACAAATACTTAAATAATGATGTATTTGAACCCAGGTCTGCTGGGTTGTTCTGGCAGAGATGGCTTAGCAGTTTTTACTGGATGTGCTTCTTGTGAAGGTCACACAGGGGTTCATGTTCCATTCGATTCGGACCACACCGTGCAGCCCATAAAAACCCTGTCCAGACGCCTCCTGCTATCAGGCAGGGGATTGGAGTGGCGGGCCAGGACCAAGAGGATGGAGAGACCCAGATCCGTCCCATTCTGCAATCCTCGCAACACACACACACCCAGACTCAGACCTGACCCATACTGCAACATTATCGACCTACCACACACAATTAATGCCTGTACCTTGGACCTGTGAGTTATAGGCTGTCTGTCTAACATGAAGCATGAACGGATACATCGTGTAAGAGATGTCCCAGTGTCAGTCCACTGTGGACTTCAATAGGTCAAAGAACTGTCCATACTAGAGCCTTCAGTTCTATATTTTCACATACTATATGGCCACACAACCAGGCCCTCTGTAGTTCACTGCTGATTGTATCCAGATGCCTTATACACACTCACACACACACATATATACACACACACACACACACACAATCTAACACAGGTCTAGTTTTTCCATCACACTGCTCATGTTATCGCAGTTTCATACTGTAGCCCCTCCATGCTAGAAAATCCAGATCGGACCGCTCTGGGCTCCATCGTTTCAAGGGTCGCTTAACATCCCACCACCCTCTGGAAAACCACCTCCTGAAGCCAAGTCATTGACTAGAATAGATCTTTATTAGTCCATTGTATGATTTCATATTTCATAGTGTAACACGCTACAGTAAAATAATAACAAAATGGAAAGAAGTATAGCTTCGTAATCTTGATTCATCAACAATTATGTTTTTCAAACTGTTGGCATGGCTGGCTCGGAACCTAGTGCTACTGGGAAGCAGTGAGGTGTGTTTGTGTGTGTACGTGGTTGGTACAGGTGTATCTGAAAGTGTGTGTGCCAGTTACCTGTAAGTTACTGTAAAAAAAGGTACATTATGTTACCGTAAATTCCAAAGAAACTTTTATGTAACAGTACATTACAACAGGATATTTTTAGTGTACTGTAGGTACCCTATCAAAAGTTTGCGCTCAAATCAAACATTTCCCTCATAATAGATTAAAATGTATACTAATACAGTAGATCTTAATATATAACTACCTCACAGACAGTGGCAGATTTATAAGTCATGACGCGGGAGTATGCCAGAATCTAGAAACTGATCCATATCAGCAGCTGGAACTCCATTTTGACTGGCAGAGACTTTGATTTCCTCTTTGTTGTGAGCAGGCTTATTTTAGAGCTCAGGACCTTTCATGACAGAAAAATTTGCCGCTAACTTCCTTAGGTTTCTCCAAATAAATAAAATATTTCCAACAGCGCAACTCCAACCAACGCTGGCATTTCAGAAGGGTTTAGTATCAAAGCAGAATTTCACAGTATAAAAATAGAATAATTCTACTGTTTTATTTATTTTTATTTCACCTTTATTTAACCAGGTAGGCAAGTTGAGAACAAGTTCTCATTTACAACTGCGACCTGGCCAAGATAAAGCAAAGCAGTTCGACACATACAACAACACAGAGTTACACATGGAGTAAAACAAACATACAGTCAATAATACAGTAGAAATAAAAAACAAATCTATATACATAGAGTGCAAATGAGGTAGGATAAGGAAGCGAAGGCAATAAATAGGCCATGGTGGCAAAGTAATTACAATATAGCATTTAAACACTGGAATGGTAGATGTGCAGTAGATGAATGTGCAATGTAGAAAAACTGGGGTGCAAAGGAACAAGATAAATAAATAAATATGGTAGGGGATGAGGTAGTTGGTTGGGCTATTTCAGATGGGCTATATATAGGTGCAGGGGTCTGTGAGCTGCTCTGACAGCTGGTGCTTAAAGCTGGTGAGGGAGATAAGTGTCTCCAGTTTCAGAGATTTTTGTAGTTCGTTCCAGTCATTGGCAGCAGAGAACTGGAAGGAAAGTCGGCCAAAGGAGGAATTGGCTTTGGGGGTGACAGGTGAAGATATACCTGCTGGAGCACGTGCTACGGGTTGGTACTGCTATGGTGACCAGCGAGCTGAGATAAGGCGGGGCTTTACCTAGCAGGGACTTGTAGATGACCTGGAGCCAGTGGTTATGGCGACGAGAGTAAAGCGAGGGCCAGCCAACGAGAGCGTACAGGTTGTAATGATGACAAGACATGGAATGAGTTCTATGAAAAATTCTATGAACTTGTATTCATAGAATGGAATAGTATTACATTGTATTGCTACACAACGCGTGTTGGAGGCCCTGCAGGTGTACTTTACTGTTGTGTCCAGTTCACCTGTAGTCCTCTCATCTCTGGTCAGTTTGGACCACACGTACAGTGTCTCAGCCATTGTTCTAGGTCAGGCTGGGCTTGTAAGGACTGGGGGAGGCTGTTTTCACAGCTGTCCGGTGCAACGGCTCCTCTACAGTGTATACTACAGCCCCCAACTCCCACCACCCCATCCCACCACCCCCCCTTGATATGAGGGCCGTGCCAAAGACTCCAAACATGCACGGCAAATTAGAGAGAAGGGCCTCATAGATGCTCATACACTCGCAGATCCATTGTGTTGTGTGCTAAGCACCATCACATACAAGGGAAACATGATGCGTGTGTACACACCTGACATTACTTACGACCTCTTGACGGTCAGAAAATTGCCTTTACTGGACTTGTGTGATGACCTGGCCTGTTGTTTGTGTTACCTATAACCCCTGGTATGAAAGATAAAGCTGAATTTCTGGATGAGAGGCAGATGGTCTAATTTGGGATATTTTACATGCAATCTGATTCAGAGCGAGATGGAATGGGAACGGACGGGGGACATTGTGTCCTGGCCATGCGAGTCGTATTTGTCACAGTGTTATTTTCATGCTCCTGACTGGAATAATCCACAACATGGCTTTGATGTGTTTTCATGCACTGTTAGGGCTGCCGGGCTGGGTGAGGGTAACCAAAGCGTTAAGGCTGGGTGACCAAAGGAACTCTGCAGGGAAAAACTTAATATAAACATGGTGATGATTCACAACCTCAAAAATGCACACAAACATACAATACGTCCAAAATAATTTATGTATGACTTTTTTCAATGTTGACAATGAAAAGAGAGATCAGAATCTTATTTTGTTTATTTGGAAACACACATCCTCCTGTTAGAATGAGAAATGCTGCCACCATTGTCCAAGTTAGCGCTGCTGTGTATTTGCCTTACATGCAGGTACAGTACCACCACAGCTCCCAATTATCTGTAGTTGGTGTGTGTGCGTGCTGGGTGCATAATTGTGTAGCATACGGAATCGAGTGTGGGTACAGCCATGGAATGTGTCTTAAATTAGGCCCCACTGAGGTAGGCCTACACTGTAAAAACATACTCTTTGGAAAAAATATATACTTCAAGTGATTACAAGTAAATTAGTTAGGTTTTCTCAATTGAAACTACTACATTTGTTGAAACCAAATATGTGATTCAATGCCAAACAGGGGTTGGAACCGAAATTATTTTCCAATCATTTAGTTCTAAACAGAACCATTATTTTTTTCATTCCATTCCACTGTCCTGACCAGCAAAATAAAGGTCTGAACCGGTTCGAACCCCCAAAAAGTACCGGTTTATATCGTTCCATTCCGTTCCTTTTTAAACCTCTGAAATAGATGTTATTTGTTATGTAGCTTGACATTAAATTCCTTCACCAATCAGTGAGGATAAAGCAGCTTGCTATGAAGCAGGTAAGTGATTTAATCTGTATAGGAAAGTCATTAAGAGCAAATTGTATTTTGCCGTAACAGCATGGTCTACTCATACTGAAAGACAAACACACAAATTGTGCTACCAGTCACAGTGCAGAGCGCGAGATGCAACTGAAATTTTGAGGGTGAGGAGAGAGCAAGAGGATGGAGGAAGCTTGCCTTGAAGCACTGGGCATCTTGTTCTGACATGCATTATTTGAAATAGGCCCACAGAATTATGCAGTTGAAGTCAGAGGTTTATATTCACTAAGGTTGGAATCCTTAAAACTTTTTCAACCACTCCACAAATTTCTTGTTGACAAACTATAGTTTTGGCAAGTCCGTTAGGACATCTACTTTGTGCATGATCAAGTAATTTTTCCAACAATTGTTTACAGACATATTATTTCACATATAATTCATTGTTTTACAATTCCAGTGGGTCAGAAGTAAGTACACTAAGTTGACTGTGCCTTTAAACAGCTTGGAAAATTCCAGAAATTACGTCATGGCTTCTGACTGACATCATTTGAGTCAATTGGAGATGTACCTGTGGATGTATTTAAAGGCCTACTTTCAAACTCAGTGCCTCTTTGCTTGACATTATTGGAAAATCAAAAGAAATCAGCCAAGACCTCAGAAAAAAAATTGTAGACCTCCACAAGTCTGGTTCATCCTTGGGCGCAATTTCCAAACGCCTGAAGGTACCACGTTCATCTGTACAAACGATAGTACGCAAGTATACACACCATGGGACCAAGCAGCCAAAATACCGCTCAGGAAGGAGACACATTTTGTCTCCTAGAGATGAAAGTACTTTGGTGCGAAAAGTGCAAATCAATCCCAAAACATTAGCAAAGGACATTGCGAAGATGCTGGAGGAAACAGATACAAAAGTATCTATATCCACAGTAAAAAGAGTCCTATATCGACGTAACCCGAATGGCTGCTCAGCAAGGAAGAAGTCATTGCTCCAAAGGGGGGAGGGGCAGGTAGCCTACACACACACACCACCTAGCAAAGATTTCCAGCTGGCAGGCAGACACTGGAATAAGTTTGAGTGACAGAGTGAGGGCTTTGCATAAGCCCTTTCTTGCAATTTTTGTGGGACTTGAACGCTAGCATTCAGCCACAAGAGCATTAGTGAGGTCGGGCACTGATGTTGGGGCGATTAGGCCTGGCTCACAGTTGGCGTTCCAACTCATCCCAAAGGTGTTCAATGGGTTTGAGGTCAGGGCTCTGTGCAGGACAGTCAAGTCCTTCCACACCAATCTCGACAAACCATTTCTGTATGGACCTTGTTTTGTGCACGGGGGCATTGTCATACTAAAACAGGAAAGGGCCTTCCCCAAACTGTTGCCACAAAGTTGGAAGCACAGAATCGTCTAGAATGTCATTGTATGCTTTATAGTTAAGACTTCCCTTCATTGGAACTAAGGGGTCTATCCTGAACCATGAAAAACAGCCCCAGACCATTATTCCTCGACCACCAAACTTTACTGTTGGCACTATGCAATCGGACAGGCAGCATTCTCCTGGCATTCACCAGATGGTGAAGCGCGATGCATCAATCACATGTTTCCACTGCTCCAGACTCCAATGGCGGCGAGCTTTACACCACTCCATCCGACTCTTGGCATTGGGCATGGTAATCTTAGGCTTGTGTTTGGCTGCTCTGCCCTGGAAACCCATTTCATGAAGCTCCCGACGAACAGTTATTGTGCTGATTTTGCTTCCTGAGGCAGTTTGGAACTGAGGATAAGCTACGTGCTTCAGCACTCGGCGGTCCTGTTCTCTGAGCTTGTGTGGCCTATGACTTTGTGGCTGAGCCGTTGTTGCTTCTAGACATTTCCACTTCACAATAACAGCACTTACAGTCGACCGGGGTAGCTCTAGCAGGGTAGAAATTTGTCAAATCAATGGTTGGAAAGGTGGCATCCTATGACGGTGCCACGTTGAAAGTCACTGAGCTCTTCATTAAGGCTATTCTACTGCCAATGTTTGTCTATGGAGATTGCATGGCTGTATGCCTGATTTTATACACCTGTCAGCAACGGGTGTGGCTGAAATAGCTGAATCCACTAAATGGAAGGGGTGTCCACATACTTTTGTATATATAGTGTATCTTGGTATCGGGCTTGATGAATAACTGACAATTAAAAAACACTGCGCTAGTGAAGAAGTTGAAGTTCAAAGTTGGCTTCTTTTACAGAAACAAATAAATTCTGACTTTTGTTCAAATGAAAGAAATTGTCCAGGCCACTTTTATGAGGATATTATATAAATGCATGCAGCAACATCTACACTTAAAACACTAACGTAAACTCACTCACTGTACATCGCCTTGGTCCAATTGACCTTATTTTAGCACAAAAAACGTAATACTTCCAGATCAACTGTAATGTCAATACCATTGTAATGCACAATTTCTCCCCTTTCCAACAAAATCATTGACGAGACCTTCATGATGCCCATCTCTGCATGATTCAAAAAGGCAATGAGCTCCGTCGGGTCTTTTCAAAAATGGCGGGGGGAAGCGAAACCTACACGTGATAATGAGAAGGAGAGATGTCGTGTGGGGAAACTGCTTTTTTTTCACCCGATCTGTCCAACTGATCACCTTATCGCCTCACACTATAAAGAGTTTACATAATGTGTCATTACGTACCTATTTTAAGGTTAGAGAAGAATTTTCATTGACTACAGCTCAGCATTTAACACCATAGTACCCTCCAAACTCGTCATTAAGCTCGAGACACTAGGTCTCAACCCCGCCCTGTGCAACTGGGTCCTGGACTTCCTGACGGGCTGGCCCCAGGTGGTGAGGGTAGAAAACAACATCTCCACCCCGCTGATCCTCAACACTGGGGCCCCACAAGGGTGAATTCTCAGCCCTCTCCTGTACTTCCTGCTCACCCATGACTGTGTGGCCAAGCACGCCACCAACTCAATCATCAAGTTTGCTGATGACACTACAGTGGTAGGCTTGATTACCAATAACGACGAGACGGCCTACAGGGAGGAGGTGAGGGCCCTCGGAGTGTGGTGTCAGGAAAATAACCTCCCACTCAACGTCAACAAAACAAAGGAGATGATCGTGGACTTCAGGAAACAGCAGAGGGAGCACCCCTATCCACATTGACGGGACAGTAGTGGAGAAGGTGGAAAGTATTAAGTTCCTCGGCGTACACATCACGGACAAACTGAAATGGTCCACCCACACAGACAGCGTGGTGAAGAAGGCACAACAGCGCCTTTTCAACCTCAGGAGGCTGACGAAATTTGGCTTTTCACCTAAAACCCTCACAAACGTTTACAGATGCACATTTGAGAGCATCCTGTCGGGCTGTATCCCCGCCTGGTACGGCAACTGCACCGCACACAACCGCAAGGCTCTCCAGAGGGTGGTGTGGTCTGCCCAACGCATCACCGGGAGCAAACTACCTGACCTCCAGGACACCTACAGCACCTAATGTCACAGGAAGACCAAAAAGATCACTAAGGACAACAACCACCCAAGCCACTGCCTGTTCATCCCGCTATCATCCAGAAGGCGAGGTCAGTGGAGGTGCATCAAAGGTGGGACAGCGAGACTGAAAAACAGCTTCTATCTCAAGGCCATCAGACTGTTAAATAGCAATCACTAGCACAGAGAGGATGCTGCCTATACACTGACTTGAAATCACTGGCCACTTTAATACATGGAACACTAGTCACTTTAATAATGTTCTATACTATTCTACTGTATCTGTATATGCCGCTCTGACATTGCTCGTCCATATATTTATATATATTCTTAATTCTATTCCTTTAATTAGATTTGTGTGTATTGGGTATATGTTGTGAAGTTGTTAGATATTATTGCAATGTTGCAGGTAGAAACACAAGCATTTCGCTACAGCCGCAATAACATCTGCTAAACACGTGTATGTGACCAATAAAATTAGATTTGATGTAGTTGGTGTCGGTAATGCAACAATTATTGGATGCCAAACGCTGTAGGAATTGGGTGTCTACTCGTCAGTATGCGGGGGTCATTTCATCCTTAAGAACTTCCACGGCTATCAACAATGGAAGTAGTGCTTCAGCAAGAAGTTGTTTCTCAAAGTGGATACTGTCCCCTCCATAAATGTGACTTCTAAAGCATTAAGTCAACCAGGTAAGTGAAAGAACTAGCTTGCTATCTCTATGCTAACGTTAGCTAGCTATAGCGCATTTAGCTCACATCTAAATAACACTGATAAAACGAACCAAATGTAAACATGTCTGCCAGCTGTTCGTAGCTAACTGCTGATGCTGTCATACTATAGCTAGTACAAGCCTATGGGAAATATTAATTTTGGTCATGACGGAGATAACTGTTACCGTATAGAGCTAGATTTCAAGGTGTTTGTGGGGGCTGCGCGTTGCGGTTATTCAGCCATTCTGTGGCCCCGGGGGAGTTTTTTTTATCTTAGGAGAAAATTGCTTCCTTGTCACAGTTGCTTCCTTTTAAAGAGGCAGCTCAAATCAAATCAAAGTTTATTTGTCACGTGCGCCGAATACAACAGGTGTAACCCTTATAGTGAAATGTTTACTTACAGGCTCTAACCAATAGTGCAAAAAAAGGTATATGTGTGTGTGTGTGTGTAGGTAAGTAAAGAGATAAAACAACAGTAAAAAGACATTTGAAAATAATAGTAGCGAGGATATATACAGACACCGGTTAGTCAGGCTTATTGAGGTAGTATGTACAGTGAGGGAAAAAAGTATTTGATCCCCTGCTGATTTTGTTTGCCCACTGACAAAGAAATGATCAGTCTATAATTTTAATGGTTGGTTTATTTGAACAGTGAGAGACAGAATACCAACAAAAAAATCCAGAAAAACGCATGTGAAAAATGTTATAAATTGATTTGCATTTTAATGAGGGAAATAAGTATTTGACACCCTCTCAATCAGAAAGATTTCTGGCTCCCAGGTGTCTTTTATACAGGTAACGAGCTGAGATTAGGACCACACTCTTAAAGGGAGTGCTCCTAATCTCAGCTTGTTACCTGTATAAAAGACACCTGTCCACAGAAGCAATCAATCAATCAGATTCCAAACTCTCCACCATGGCCAAGACCAAAGAGCTCTCCAAGGATGTCAGGGACAAGATTGTAGACCTACACAAGGCTGTAATGGGCTACAAGACCATCGCCAAGCAGCTTGGTGAGAAGGTGACAACAGTTGGTGTGATTATTCGCAAATGGAAGAAACACAAAAGAACTGTCAATCTCCCTCGGCATGGGGCTTAATGCAAGATCTCACCTTGTGGAGATGCAATGATCATGAGAATGGTGAGGAATCAGCACAGAACTACACAGGAGGATCTTGTCAATGATCTCAAAGCAGCTGGGAACATAGTCACCAAGAAAACAATTGGTAACACACTACGCCGTGAAGGACTAAAATCCTGCAGCGCCCGCAAGGTCCCCCTGCTCAAGAAAGCACATATACATGCCCGTCTGAAGTTTGCCAATGAACATCTGAATGATTCAGAGGACAACTGGGTGAAAGTGTTGTGGTCAGATGAGACCAAAATGGAGCTCTTTGGCATCAACTCAACTCGCCGTGTTTGGAGGAGGAGGAATGCTGCCTATGACCCCAAGAACACCATCCCCACCGTCAAACATGGAGGTGGAAACATTATGCTTTGGGGGTGTTTTTCTGCTAAGGGGACAGGACAACTTCACTGCATCAAAGGGACGATGGACGGGGCCATGTACCGTCAAATCTTGGGTGAGAACCTCCTTCCCTCAGCCAGGGCATTGAAAATGGGTCGTGGATGGGTATTCCAGCATGACAATGACCCAAAACACACGGCCAAGGCAACAAAGGAGTGGCTCAAGAAGATGCACATTAAGGTCCTAGAGTGGCCTAGCCAGTCTCCAGACCTTAATCCCATAGAAAGTCTGTGGAGGGAGCTGAAGGATAGAGTTGCCAAACGTCAGCCTCGAAACCTTAATGACTTGGAGAAGATCTGCAAAGGGGAGTGGGACAAAATCCCTCCTGAGATGTGTGCAAACCTGGTGGCCAACTACACAAAACGTCTGACCTCTGTGATTGCCAACAAGGGTTTTGCCACCAAGTACTAAGTCATGTTTTGCAGAGGGGTCAAATACTTATTTCCCTCATTAAAATGCAAATCAATTTATAACATTTTTCACATGCGTTTTTCTGGATGTTTTTGTTGTTATTCTGTCTCTCACTGTTGAAATAAACCTACCATTAAAATTATAGACTGATCATTTCTTTGTCAGTGGGCAAACGTACAAAATCAGCAGGGGATCAAATTCCCTCACTGTACATGTAGGTATGGTTAAAGTGACTATGCATATATGATGAACAGAGAGTAGCAGTAGCGTAAAATGAGGGGTTGGCGGGTGGTGTGACAATGCAGATAGCCCAGTTAGCCAATGTGCGGGAGCACTGGTTGGTCGGGCCAATTGAGATAGTATGTACATGAATGTATAGTTAAAGTGACTATGTATATATGATAAACAGAGAGCAGCAGCAGCGTAAAAGAGAGGTTGGGGGCACACAATGCAAATAGTCCGGGTAACCATTTGATTACCTGTTCAGGAGTCTTATGGCTTGGGGGTAAAAACTGTTGAGAAGCATTTTTGTCCTAGACTTGGCACTCCGGTACCGCTTGCCATGCGGTAGTAGAGAGAACAGTCTATGACTGGGGTGGCTGGGGTCTTTGACAAGTTTTAGGGCCTTCCACTGACACCGCCTGGTGTAGGGGTCCTGGATGGCAAGCAGCTTAGCCCCAGTGATGTACTGGGCCGTACGCACTACCCTCTGAAGTGCCTTGTGGTTGGAGGCCGAGCAATTGCCGTACCAGGCAGTGATGCAACCGGTCAGGATGCTCTCGATGTTGCAGCTGTAGAACCTTTTGAGTATCTCAGGACCCATGCCAAATCTTTTTAGTTTCCTGAGGGGGAATAGGCTTTGTTGTGCCCTCTTCACGACTGTCTTGGTGTGTTTGGACCATTCTAGTTTGTTGTTGATGTGGACACCAAGGAACTTGAAGCTCTCAACCTGCTCCACTACAGCCCCGTCGATGAGAATGGGGGCGTGCTCGGTGCTCCTTTTCCTGAAGTCCACAATCATCTCCTTAGTCTTGGTTACGTTGAGGGATAGGTTGTTATTCTGGCACCACCCGGCCAGTTCTCTGACCTCCTCCTATAGGCTGTCTCGTCGTTTTCGGTGTTCAGGCCTACCACTGTTGTGTCGTCTGTAAACTTAATGATGGTGTTGGAGCCATGCCTGGCCATGCAGTTGTGGGTGAACAGGGAGTACAGGAGGGGACCGAGCACGCACCCCTGGGGAGCTCCAGTGTTGAGGATCAGAGTGGCCGATGTGTTACTACCTACCCTCACCACCTGGGGCCGGCCCGTCAGGAAGTCCAGGATCCAGTTGCAAAGGGAGGTGTTTAGTCCCAGGTTCCTTAGCTTAGTGATGAGCTTTGAGGGTACTATGGTGTTGAACGCTGAGCTGTAGTCAATGACTAGCATTCTCACATAAGTGTTCCTTTTGTCCAGGTGGGAAAGGGCAGTGTGGAGTGCAATAGAGATTGCATAATCTGTGGATCTGTTTGGGCGGTTTCAAATTGGAGTGGGTCTAGGGTTTCTGGGATAATGGTGTTAATGTGAGACATTACCAGCCTTTCAAAGCACTTCATGGCTACGGACGTGAGTGCTACGGGTCTGTAGTCATTTAGGCAGGTTGCCTTTGTGTTCTTGGGCACAGGGACTATGGTGGTCTGCTTGAAACATGTTGGTATGACAGACTCAATCAGGGACATGTTGAAAATGTCAGTGAAGACACCTGCCAGTTGGTCAGCACATGCCTGGAGCACACGTCCTGGTAATCCGTCTTGCCCCGCAGCCTTGTGTATGTTGACCTGTTTAAAGGTCTTACTCACGTCGGCTACGGAGAGTGTGATCACACAGTCGTCCGGAACACCTGATGCTCTCATGCATGCCTCAGGGTTGCTTGCCTCAAAGCGAGCATAGAAGTGATTTAGCTCGTCTGGTAGGCTCGTGTCACTGGGAATCTCGCGGCTGTGCTTCCCTTTGTAGTCTGTAATAGTTTGCAAGCCCTGCCACATCCGACGAGCATCGGAGCCGGTGTAGAATGATTAAATCTTAGCCCTCTATTGACACTTTGCCTGTTTGATGGTTCGTCGCAGGGCATAGCGGGATTTCTTGTAAGCTTCCGGGTTAGAGTCCCACACCTTGATCTGCTAATGTTGCTACAGCTAGCTATCCTCTCCCTTCGTTTCTGAATGAATTTGTGGCTAGTTCATTCTAGCTAGCAAAATAAGTGAGCTAGATTTTGATTGTGTACTGCCATATAATGATAACATAGATTAGTTTGTTACTGGTATGGACTAGTAAATATCCTAAACCTAGCTAGCTAGACATCAAGCTAAAACCGGGGAGAGAGGGAGGAGAGAATGTACTTAGTGATTCATCTGCTGCTGGCTTGCTAATGTTCACTCAAATATGTATTTCCACATGTAAGTTATGAAATTAATTATTTTATTTCTATAAATATTGTAATTGTGTTATATGTTGTGAATATTGTCGAAAAATCCTCACAGCTGTTTTCCATACTAAAAAGGGAAGTGACACATACAGCTTACCATTACAGTAGGCTACAGGCAATATGTTCCTCCACCATGTAAGTCATAGAATTTCCGAACTTGCATTCTGGGCTTTCCCGGCAGTCTTTGTGGTTTTCATATGCAGGGATTTTTTTGTGTGTAGCACCCTGCCTTTTCAGACTTCCTAGTAGTTTGACATGAGAGAAAATTATAATAATTTATGGGTGATGTTTTAGTCACTCAAACGGCTTTTACATGGGAATCAGAATGACTTTTCTGGACCTTTTAAAACAAACACTGGTGTGAAGTTTAAACAAACAGTGGTGTGACGTTTAAACTTCAAGGGTGCATTTTTTGGCCTCCTCTTTCATGTCTCGATCCTCTCACCTTTTTCCCCCTTTCCTGTCATTCCATTCTTCTTGCTTAATCTGAATAATGTCTCCCATTTATTTTTCCTGTTTGGATCTCTGGCCTGCTGTACTGACCACTAACAATTATTCAAGAGTGTTGTTGGAAATGGAGATGCATTGGATAAAGGTTAGTGGGTGGGAGGAGGGAGGGAGGGAGGGAAGGGGTGAAGCTGTTAGCACTACAGAGCTGTGTAGGTGGACAGTTCTGTTGTCTGGCCAAGATGCAACAAACATCACTTGTGTGGAAAATGCTTTTTGTCTGCTCGCACAAAAAAAAATTATTCCACCCAGGCATCGAATGAGAAGTGTTCTAGTCTATGACAAAGGTGCAAAAAAGAACATTTCTCTTTCCCCTGTTTAAAATAATGTTTAGTGGAAAGAAAGTGAAAATTGTGATTTTTCCACTGGGCTATCGCACCTGATTTATTTGAGATATTCCTGGAAGGAGTGCCACCCCCGCAGTCTTAACCTACCCATGCAAAAGCCGAGCAGCTAGACTCCCCAGTCTCCCTTAATCAAAGACCACGCAAACATTTCGGACGGATCTGTGGCCGCCGCAGTGTATTTCCAGATATTAACATAACCGCCAAAGGAATAATTTATGATTAAGAATAATAATACAATAGAGGAGAAAAAACTGTCAAAGTAGAGTCAGATGGAAATTCAGTGGCATGTTCCACTAGTAGCCACTGCAAGCAACAAGGGACTGGTTAAAATGACAGGGGTTATTTACTGTCTGCCTTATGTTCCTTTTTTATTTTATCTCCGGGTCAATTTGTTTTACAGTATGTGATCCTTTCGCTTTTCCCTTCATAGCATTTCTAGTTGCATTCTACTGCTGGAATATATACAGTGCATTCGGAAAGTATTCAGACCCCTTGAGTTTTTCCACATTTTGTTACGTTACAGCCTTATTCTAAAATGATAAAATAAAAAAATCCTCATCAATCTATACACAATACCCCATAATGACAAAGAAAAAACAGGTTTTTAGACATTTTTGCACATTTATGAAAAATAATAAACAGAAATACCTTATTTACATAAGTATTCAGACCCTTTGATATGCGACTCGAAATTCACCGGTTAGTCCAATAGGCACATGACAGCCCGCTTGGAGTTTGCCAAAAGGCACCTAAAGACTCTCAGACTATGAGAAACAAGATTCTCTGGTCTGATGAAAACCAAGATTGAACTCTTGGCCTGAATCCCAAGCGTTTCATCTGGAGGAAACATTGCACCATCCCTAAGGTGAAGCACGGTGGTGGCAGCATCATGCTGTGGGATGTTTTTCAGTGGCAGGGACTGGGAGACTAGTCATGATCGAGGGAAAGATGAACGGAGCAAATACAGAGATCTTTATTTTGATCTTCTCCCCAATTGGTAGTAACAGTCTTGTCTAATACTGCAACTCCAGTACAGACTCAGGAGAGGCAAAGGTCGAGAGCCATGCGTCCTCCGAAACACGACCCTGCCAAGCCACACTGCTTTTTGACACACTGCCCGCATTAACCCGGAAGCCAGCCGCACCAATGTGTCGGAGGAAACACTGTTTAACTGTCGACTGTGTCAGTGTCCATGCGCCCAGCCCACCACAGGAGTCACTAGAGCGCAATGGGACAAGGACATCCCCACCTGCAAAACCCTCCCCTAACCCGGATGACGCTGAGCCAATTGTGCGCCGCCTCATCGGTCTACTGGTCGCGGCCAACTGCGACAGAGCCCGGGATTGAACCCGGATCTGTGGTGACGCCTCAAGCACTGCGATGCAGTGTCTTAGAACGCTGCACCACTCGGGAGGCCAGAACAGAGAGATCCTTGATGAAAACCTGCTCCAGAGCGCTCAAGACCTCAGACTAGGGCGAATGTTCACCTTCTAACAGGACAACAACCCTAAGTACACAGCCAAGACAACACAAGAGTGGCTTTGGGACAAGTCTCTGAATGTCCATAACTGCCCCAGCCAGAGCCCGGACTTGATCTCGATCAAACATCTCTGGAGAGACCTGAAAATAACTATGCAGCGACGCTCCCCATCCAACCTGACAGAGCTTGAGAGGATCTGCAGAGAAGAATGGGAGAAACTCCCCAAATACATGTGTGCCAAGCTTGTAGCCTCATACCCAAGAAGACTCGAGGCTATAATTGCTGCCAAAGGTGCTTCAACAAGGTACTGAGTAAAGGGTCTGAATACTTATGTAAATGTATTTCCTTTTTTTTTTTTTTTTACATTTCAAAAAAACCTATTTTTTCTTTGTTATTGTTGGGTATGGTGTGTAGATTGATGAGGAAAATAATCAATTTAATCAATTTTAGAATAAGGCTGTAACGTAACAAAATGAGGAAAAATCAAGGGGTCTGAATGCACTGTATTTTCTCAATCCTGGGGCAAGACTGCTCGTTATCATTCAATATCATCACAATGCAGTAGCCTATGTACATTTTGTGATGATGATAAATGGCATTTGTATGAACTTGTTTTTACGCAGACTGGTCAGTTAGAGTCAGAAGTAGGACAGGTCTATCTGGTTGGGTCATGAAGTTCTCAACACCTCTATTTAAAGGATATTTTCTGGGACCTGAGTAATGTGCTAGCTATGCTAATCCAGCTCAGACGTTATCAATCTCTTCAGTCACACGAACTGAGGTGTTAAAAAACTTGTGTCCTGTCATAACACAAAATCTTTCTCTGTTGTTGTGCCGCCATTTTATTTTGGTAACGAAACGCAATGTTACAAGAATGAAAATAAAAAGGAATAGGAAGGACCGCTTCCCGAAATGTGTTGTCATCGTTTGATATTCACAATCTACAGTAATCCCTCCGTCTAGAATTTACAACAATCACTGAACTGAATATAGTTTACATCTGGGAAGAGTGTGAGAGTCCTGTTTCTCCCATCTCCTCTGATTTGGAAATGTGTCATTACTAATCCAGCTTTGACCTCATCTGCCATTTTTAGAAGTGGGTTGAGCCAATACACACAACTTACACTGAGGACTGGAGTTGAATACACCTGCTCCAGCATGCAAATAACCTTGTGTTTGGTCCTACTATTGTACCACCTCTCTCAGTGTCTGTCCATGCCCTCTCTGTCTCTGAGTGAGTGGTGAGAATGCTCCATGGGCCTCCTTGCAACTGACCCCACCCCCTCACTTCTGTTTCATATCAGCACAGCACAGCTCTGCAGAGATTAGAGATTTGAATTCCACCCTGACTGGGCCCGCCCCTAATATACCATCAAATCCCTACCTGCCTTGTGGTTAACTCACGGAAAATATTGGTAATCAAGTGTCGTTGCTCTTCTGGTTTCTCCCCACTCTCTCGGCTCTCCCCAAACAGTGTTTCGTTTCGGTGTGACCCACCGGCTGTGGGTTGGTCCTGTGATCCTCGGGACCCGGCCCAGCAATGTCTGGCATGATGCTTGCTGTGCTCTCCTCTTACCTTCCCTCCTTAATTTCAAACTGGCCCATTCAATAACGCCTCCCTTTATTCATTTCCATGGTTATGGCTTTTAAAAAAAGAAAATTATGAGACACTTGATAATGTAAAGCCCCTGTTCTGTTTTACAGAGATCTTCCATGATGTCACCCTGTGCCAGGAGCAGGGGTCAGGGACACAAGGAGATGGAACGTCACTGTCTCATTCCCTCAGTTGGGGACACTTCTGAATAACATCTTACATTGTTTTGTGTTGTGCTACAGTACAATATAAATTATATATCCAATATTAAATAGTATCCAATTTCCACTTGTCCTAGAAGGAGAGAGCTCCTGGTATAGAGGGTATTCTTTGCAAGCTAGAACATCACCCAGCTCCATGGTAAGACTGTAGCTGTGTTCTTACACCATCACCCATCTCCATGGTAAGACTGTAGCTGTGTTCTTACACCATCACCCAGCTCCATGGTAAGACTGTAGCTGTGTTCTTACACCATCACCCAGCTCCATGGTAAGACTGAAGCTGTGTTCTTACACCATCACCCAGCTCCATGGTAAGACTGTAGCTGTGTTCTTACACCATCACCCAGCTCCATGGTAAGACTATAACTGTGTTCTGTTCAATTGTGTTCTACTTTGCTGTTCTGTGTTGTGTTTGGTTTTGTGAGAAAGGTATTCAAATCATCCAATTTCAATAACTGCATTGAAATATGTCCCGGGTCAGTGGTGGTGTCTCGACCAAAAGATGCTTTCAGGGAAAGCAGTGGCATGTGAGGTACAGTAATCCTAATCCTGTGCACGTTTTAGATTCTGTACTCACTGCATCATTGTTTTCACCCTAGTCCTCAATCATGAAATATTATTATATATTATTCAATATTATTATTAGCTCAAAACAATATTGTAATATTACAGCTCCAGGAAAGAACCTGTTCGTTATCTTTGTTCTTTTTGGGTGTTACCTTCTTTGTTAATTTCCCATTAGCACACAATCGCCAGCAACCACAGGGAAGTAGTTGAAAGCTATCAGTTGGCCAGCTTTAACACTCTAGGTATGGTAGGAAATACAAGTGAAATACAGAGAAAGTTAGGGTTAATTCCCATGGTTCTGATTGGTGCGACTCAGCGTTGCACCCTGGGAGTTTTGCAGTGGTCTATTGTCCTGATCGATGACTGGGTTCCTGAAAAACATGACCTCATTACACACACACACACACAAAAGAGGTCTAACTAACCACAGGGGTGGGGTGTCAAAAAGAGTCTCCTTTTGTTTGTGTGGGTACCAAAAATGGGCCTTTGCACGTCATAGATTGGGATACAGAACTGAATGTATGTGTCTAATAGTGTGGTGACCCATGTCAACACCTTTGCAAGATGTTCCCCCTCTCTGATGCTCTTCCATTCACATTTTGTAGCTCTCAATGATTGCCTTCACCAAATGAGCAACGTCAATAAATGGCAGCCAGCAACCAATGAAAGGGGAACACGCCATCGAACGACAGGCCCACATTCTAGTTGATCTGAGGGCAGAGCATTCTCTCCCTTTCTTTCTCTCCCTCTACTCCCCCAGAGACTAGGTCATTGATCTGATTGTGTTTTCCAAACGTGGAGTTCATCCTGCGTCACCGTCTTCATGTCTCCTCAGGAGAGGGTGTACCTGTGACAGCACAGCACACATTAGTGACGTGTGTTAGAGGGAGTATCTGTTCTGCACAAGTCTTGTTTTGGGGAATATAGTAGCTAACTATGTCAACCAAAGTGCCTCGGTCAGGTCAGGCATTTTACTAGGCCCCAAAACACAAATGAATCAAAACAAAATACTACTGCATAAACATAACATGCACAATGGTTTATTTTTATCAGAAGGAAAGGTCTGCAAGTGAAAGGAACTAATTCAGTTGATTGACAGCCATTCAATTTAAATATGATTTTGCTCCTCAACCAACATATGGAAAATAAAGGTTCACATCTGGGACTGGGTTCTCATGAGACAACACTCCCAGATATATGAAACATACTCTCTTCACTTTATTCAAGTTGGGTGCTGTTTTTAATATATTTGAAAGGAAAAGGTTTTACTGCATTGAATCCGACCGGGCCCCCCTGTTTAAAAAATATGATTCATGTTGTCCATAAGCGCACTGACTGAACAACAGACTCACGCTTATGCGCACGTGCATGCGCCACACACACACACACACACACACACACACACACACACACACACACGCAGCAGCGGCAGCGTAGTGGAAAAAGCTGCCCTCCTTTTCCACCCAGACAATAGGAAATTGATTTATGACCTTTAATAGTAGTTGGGGAAGGAAAGAAAGAAGGGAGGAGAGGAATAATAACACAAAATAATAAACAAAGCAACAATTGTCTCAACAGTGATATAATGATATGTGATGTCATCATGTAAGCTCTAGCATTCAAGCAAAGAGAGAATAAGCCTTCATCATCAGTAGGAAGGATGTTGGCGTTTCAGTGTGGTCCTCTGTTGCTTATTTATTAGAGCATGGCACTTGCAACGCCAAGATAGTGGGTTCCATTCCCGGGACCACCCATCCGTACACGCACACATGACTGCAATTGACTTTGGATAAAAGTGTCTGCTAAATTATATATTATACACTGAGTGTATATAACATTAAGAACACCTTCCTAAAATTGAGTTGCAGCCCCTTTTGCCCTCAGAACAGCCTTAATGCCCATGCTTCCCACAGTTGTGTCAAGTTGGCTGGATGTCTTTTGGGTGATCGACCATTCTTGATACACACGGGAAACTGTTGAGTGTGAAAAACCCAGCTGCGTTGCAGTTCTTGACACAAACCGATGGGCCTGGCACCTACTATCATATCCCGTTCAAAGACACAATATTTTGTGTTGCCCATTCTCCTTCTAAATAGCACACATACACAATCCATGTCTCAATTGTTTCAAGGCTTAAAAATCCTTCTTTAACCTCTCGCCTCCCCGTCATCTACACTGATTGAAGTGGATTTAACAGGTGACATCAATAAGGGATCATAGCTTTTACCTGGTTAGTCTACATCATAGAAAGAGCCGGTGTTCCTAATGTTTTGTACGCTCAGTGCATTATCTACTACATATTATCAGGATATCCGGCTGCATTTCCCCCCCATTTCATAAGGAAGTTTCCCTGTGTTAACTATGGGTCAAGTTTTTAATTTATTGAATCAAAGCAGTGTTGAAATCTCAAACAAACGCAGCTATTTAAATTTGAAAGTTGTATATCAAACAATTGCCACACTCAGGCGTATCAGTTGCAGTGCAATCAGCATGGAATGACCAGTGTTCTTGAATCTACCATAAATACACAAAAGTCTACTTTTAAACTTGACTAGGTTACCAAGTTCGAGTCCATATTCACCACAGAATGCAAGGCAGGGCACGGGGCTGGGCTGGCTCCTTCCTTAATTCTGAATGTGAATGAGTGGAAATAATAGCTGGTGTCTGATGGGGGTGCATGTGGAGAATAAGGAGAATGAAGGGGCTGATGTGGAAAATGTTCAAATACCGTGACTGAGTGCTTAATTTCAGGTACGCGCCGCGCCCACTGCCACCGTTTTTATTTCACTGGTGGTAAAAAGCAAGATGGCGTGAAATCTCTCCAGACATGCTTTGTTGTTGAGTCTGAGTCAGACGTTATAATATGCATCTCCTTCGTTGATATCTTGAACTAGAAACAAATGTATAACAAACGTATGTAAAGTTTATATATGAAACAAATGAGATCTGTGCTTTTCTTTTACATCTAGGCTATTTGCTGTCTGAACAGTGTTTACAGAGTGATTTTCTTAGCCATATTCTTATTCTGGCCATTGGGTTAGTTCTCTATTGGGGTCAGGTTTGAAATGGTTTATACTACTGATCTGACCTGGCTAGCTGGAGGGTATTGCCCCAGGTCTAGAATACCTCTGTTGTTTAGTTTGATATGGTGCCGTCCTTATTCCCCTTGGCTGGTTGAAGTTACAACATTGAATAAACTAACACTGAAAATTGAATAAACTGACTGAAAAAAATTCTACAAAACCGTAGAATGCACTTAAACTTTGATCTGATTCCAAACAGGCTATTGGAAGTGAGTCATGATTCAAATATTTCTTCCTTTGTAAAACATCTTTCACCCCCTCAAGTGACAAAAGTAAAAAGCCAATGGTGGTCTATTTTTGTGTTATGTAAATTACTTCGTTAAAAAACACATTATGTGGTATTGGATTGAATATGGAATGAACCTCTCTGCCGAACAAGTCTAACTTGAGTTAATACAAGCTCCGCATTAGCTTTCCAAGACTGGTACTGTAAACCCACAATCCAACAGAGGACAAGTGCCGAAAGCCGAGGCAAACTGTCTGACCCCCACTCGTCTGAATGTATTATTTCACGATTGTTTGAGCTCTCTCTCTCTCCCTCCCTCCCTCTCTGACATCCGGGGGTTGATACAGGGACAACAGGGAAACTATGAAGCAGGTAAATAATAAGAGGACATTCAGAGAATACAAGCCAGAGGCCAGTATTACTAAGAATGGACCAAGGGCTCAGCTGTGAGGGCTGCGTCCCCCCAGTCAGAGGGGGTTGACCAGGGAAGAGGGCCCAAAGCCAGGGGCCTCATCCAACGCTCTGGCCCCTCTGGCCTCTCTCCTTAGGTGATGTTGTCAAGCCTCAGGACAGGCAACTGTATCAACACTGTGTAACTGTGTCTCTGTGTGGTCCCTTCTCTCTAACCCAGACACTTGTGACCAGTCGCTGGGGCCCACTGTGCACATCAGGCAAACATCAGGGAAAAACAGCAGACGTTGAACAACTAGTGTCTCTTGGAAGCGATTTTTGAGGGTTTGAGGATGGGGTGATTTTGATGTCAGTTGTCAAAGAAGAATGCCTTTAAATTGACATTTTGACATACTTAATACTTGCTTATTGCTTTGGTATTTCTCTGAACTGGATTTTGCTGTATGTATTCACCAACTAAACGCTCACCGAGCCATGCAGTCTACACACTGAGAGCCTAACAGGGCTCACTGTTCCACAACGTCACCTTTCTTCCACATCCACATTGTCTAGCTTTAAATACAATCTACTTTGTGTGCTTTTTTTATTTATATATTTTTTTACTTTAACATGACCATTAAGGCATTCAAGAATAGAAGCTATAAAAGTAGTGCCCTAGATTAACTTAATGAAATACCGTGATACCTGCAGTTATTTTTGGATGCACATCTAGGCATTAGCGTTAGAAGGTAATAACTCTCATGGTATTTTTCCTATAGGTTTTATGTGTTCTCCTCCGCGACATTTAAGTGTGCATTGAGACGAGACCTGAGCACTCTCACTCAGTTTCCATTCAAACTGTCTGGGTGCCCAACTGGCAAAAGCTTTTTTTATTTTTTATGAGTTGGATAGTGTAATGAGTAATTTCCAGTGTTCTGTACCTGCAGATACAAGCTCGTAACTCCTGAACGCTACAAACCCATGCCCCATGTGACTCACTCACATAATACCACTACACTGGATACTGGACCTCAGTTGAGTTTAAAGCTAGGGTCTGTTAGGTGGTGTGGGGTTAGACAAGGTACTGTATGTGTGTAAAGGGCTGCTTAGAATGAGTATCATACATTTTTTAAAGTATTAAATAGTGGGCCAATGTTGTAACCTGCCCTACTGTATCAGGTAGCTCTAACATTTGTATGTTCGGTATACTCTGTCTCGTTCTTTCCCCCGACGGGGAGACTACAATCTGTCAATGCTAACACTGCGATGAAAATATGGCCTTTGCAGTCAGATACAGGACAGTCTAGCATCTGTTGTGGCAACAGAAAAGGCAGCCTACAACACTGTCACCTTCAGGTACACACACATGTTTTGGAAACCGTCATACAGGTTTATGGGTATTCTCTACTAAATAAAATGTGTGTACTGTACATCCAGCCAAGTGTCAAAACAGCAAGCCCCTGCCATCTAAACTAGTGGTTGCCCTTCACTGCATTCACTATGCTGTGTAACAACAGATTGGAGTACCTTTACATAATATTGACTACTATTGTCTCAGAACTCAGGTCACAAAGTCTTGAGGCGATCCTTTGCACAGAAACAACTTTGGCCAATTCTCAATTGTTATTTTTTTTTTATTGATTTCTAACTTCCTTTCTCTTCGCCTGCTTCTCAAGATACATTGAGAGGAAGAAGGAGAGAGGAAATATTAATTGAGAGGTGAGGGTCCTCTCCTCGGACCTTCTTGTCCTATGTGTTTCGAGAAGGAGGGGAGGGGACAGGACATGTCAAATCAATGAAAGGAGCCTGTCTCCACCAGTAGCTCCCAGGTTTGACAGCATCTCCTTGCCATCAGACTCAGACCTCTGTAAGAACCAGACCCAGCTTGAGACCTGTTTTGACCCCAGGAAATGCAGCAGGAGTCGGGGGAAAGAATGAAGGAGTTTTGGCAAGCCCCTGGTTCCCGTGCAGCAATCTACTAATGACCTGCACAGCTGTGAGATGAGGATGAAAAGTATTGAATAACGAACACAACAAGGCAGGCAAGCCACAGACTTTCCCTTCCTTTCTCACTACTAAGGAGTTCTGTGGGTTGGCTCATCCTCTAGTCAAGATGGTCAGCAGTTTGCTGCATTTCTATACTTTCATGACAGCTTGTTTCTACCACTTCCTTTGCTCCAGCAGTGTTAATGTCTTGAAACATTAGTTAACTGAGCCCATTATGTTCTAAAAAGGTTCCACAAATACCTACAGTACTAATGTCAATAGTGCAACAATATCTGAGAATTGTGTTTAGTTGAATTCTGACTTAGACAAACAAAGAACCAAAATAAGCAGTTTATGAACCTCCAACATTGTTGTCTGGACAACCGTGCTTCGTTCCCTTGAAGGTGATCAATAAAGTTATTCAGTTAAATTCAAGACCGCCTTGAACTCCACTGAGGTATGGTTTGGACAACTGGTATTTTTTTAACACGGTTGGCCTGAAATGATCTTCCAGTCAAATGAATTATACAGTGAATAAAATACAGATTTAAAAAACACCAAGTTCTCAGAGAAAACAAATTGTAACAATAATATGAATATCTCGACTCTGAGCTGGAGCCAAAGGAACATTGTTATTTTTGTAATATTTTTGGCATGCAGGGTAGACCGACGCTTGGTTTGAAGGGGGAAGGAAGAAAATACTTATTCTTTAGTTTAGTGTTTCAACACACGCAGTGGCAGTATGTGGTTGATGCCTGTCAAAACTGTCATTGTGACTTTGAAGGTACTGTATGTGGTTGAGGAAATGGTAGTGGCGTCCAGAAATCTGCTATTTCTGGAGGTTCACAGGGTCAGATCTTAAAGGGACCGTTAAAAACGTGATTTTCCTTTTATTTAAACATTTTTCCACACTATGAGGTCGAAATAACACTGAAATTGTGAAAATTATGAAAATGCCATTTTTGTATAAGAGCTGAAAAAAATGCCTGGGGTTTATACCTGTTCAGGTAGGATGACATTTTGGCCCACATCATGACGTCACAATGTGATCTGATTATAATAGACCAATGACTGTTCACCTCGGTAAGGGGGTGGGCTCTAGACGATCTTATCAGCCAATCAGGGCTGTGTATGTAAATATCTTAATTTGTTTCCTTACTCCCACACGATCAAACTGAGCATTTCAAGAGCCAAAGGAGGCTCAGGGAAATAAATTATAAAAAATATATTTTGGAGTTATTTTCATTAAATAAACACACAGTGATTTACAAAGACTGCATGGAGGCTTTAATGGAGCATTTTTACTGGCCTTGCTGGCAGGTCCACGCACGCACGCACAAACCAACAGTATGAGAAGACTGGCCTGAGTGCCTAGACAAAACGGCTGGATGTTTAACCTGTGCTGTCTCTGCCGCTCTTGGCTTCCTGTATTGACCAGGGCCTCTGAGGGAATCGGATGGAAACAGAAAAACTTTGTCTGCAAAGAAATCATTAAATATTACTATGCAATCATTTCATACTATAAAATTATGGTCTGCATTTGTTTTTGATTAATTCCTATAAAAAATAAAATGAGAGGCCTTAAAAAAGAACAAGTCAAATAAATAAGTCATCATTTCTTTTGGGAAGTTAAGAGAAGCTGAGAAAGGGTTCGGTGTACTGAGGTGAATAGGATCGAAACAGGAAATAGCACTTGTCTCACTTTTTTTCAACGATCGCTAAAGAATAGCATCTTGATTACATCATGTTGCTGTTGTTGTTTTGTCTATCTGCACAAGAACAAAGGTCTGAGATTGAAATAATACAAGGTCTGCACACAATTTAAAAAGGTCTGGCCCCACACAGACTGGACACAACAGGATGAAGAAAGAATGCAAGACACAGTCAAAGGGTCAGCCTGAAGATTAAGGGCACAAACAGGTGCATTCGCTGTTCATCCCTGTTTTGTAAATAGTGAAATCAAATATTTTGCTCTTCCTGTTCCTCTGTCTGTTTGAGGATAAATACCACCATGTGGCTCCTGGAATAAACACAGAAATGACTGAACCACACCTGGGTTCAAATACTATTTGAAATCTTTCAAATACATTGAGTGTTTGATTCAGGCTGGCCTTACAGAGGAAAATAAAATGAATTTCACATGATCACACTTGATCTCGTGTGATCTGATGTGACTTAATGTAAAGTTATGTGATAACGTGACAACATGTGAAGCAACATGTGAGCACATGTGAAAACACAATCTCATGTGAAATAAATGTGATAACATGAGGATGCAAAATTTCAATGTGTGATAGCATGACACTACATGTGAAAATATGATCTCATGTGAAAAATATTTTACAACATGGGGATGCAACTTTTCAACATGTGATACCATGAAATTACGTGACAACATTTGAGCACGTGAAAGCCGAGATGTCAAACGTCATTTAGAAAACTTTTCTTTAAAAGGCATAGTTAACATTAATTCAATTTAAACAGTCATGGTCCCCTGCAGGTTTTGACTAGATCCCTGTTCCAGGGACGTTCCAAGGATGTTTTTAGGACATTCTCAGAATGTGTTGTCATGGTCCCCTGGAGGCTTTTGTATAGTTGCGGTGAAAATATGCTAAATCTACAACTAGTTTCTGTATTTTTACAGCTAAATTAAGGTTTTAATAGGCAGTATGCTGCTTACTTGGGACAACCTCACAACCTCTTGGTTGCTAGCTACCTGAAGTTCCTGCTGAGCCACCAAGTCTGTGGACATAATGGAGAGTGGCTAAATATTTCTTGCCAATAATACATATCTGCACTTTGCCTAAAGTTTCAGAAATAAATAAATAAATATATACAACCACTTGAAGGTGTTATTTCTATAAAAATGACACTATGCTGCTGTATTCTGATTTCAATTGGTGTTAAATTGGGATTCAGCCTTAAAAGCGATTAAAACTAATAACCCCTTGCTCACTATCAACCTATAATGTCCTAATAAAGTGCAGCTACATCACCAGATCTGTAAGCGTGAAGTAGATATGGCCACAAACTTATTGGCAAGAACGCATTTCTGCACTTTGCTAAAAGATGCACGGAATCAAGTAAATAATTGAACAATTATCACCCCCAATGTAAAACTGGCAGTGCTCAAGGACACTTGACGTAGAAGAATTCTCAGGGGATTTGAACATGCAAACTCTTGGTAGGGAGTGCATTGATGATTCTGAAGTGCCACCAGATTCATACTTACTGTGTGGAATATATATTAAAACACTCTCAAAAAATCAAATCAAATGTTATTTGTCACATGCCCCGAATACAACAGGCGTAGACCTTACAATGAAATAATTACTTACAAGCCCTTAACCAACTATGCAGTTGAAATAACAATAGTGAGGCAATTTACAGGGGGTACATGTACAGAGTCTATGTCAGGAGGCACCGGTTAGTCGAGATAATTGACGTAATATATACACTATCGTTCAAAAGTTTGGGGTCACTTAGAAATGTCCTTGTATTTGAAAGAAAAGCACATTTGTGTCCATTAAAATAACATCAAATTGATCATAAATACAGTGTAGACATTGTTAATGTTGTAAATGACTATTGAAGCACTGAAACAGCTGATTTTTTTATGGAATATCTACATACAGTGGGGCAAAAAAGTATTTAGTCAGCCACCAATTGTGCAAGTTCTCTCACTTAAAAAGATGAGAGAGGCCTGTAATTTTCATCATAGGTACACAACTATGACAGACAAAATGAGGAAAGAAAATCCAGAAAATCACATTGTAGGATTTTTAATGAATTTATTTGCAAATTATGGTGGAAAATAAGTATTTGGTCAATAACAAAAGTTTATCTCAATACTTTGTTATATACCCTTTGTTGGCAATGACAGAGGTCAAACGTTTTCTGTAAGTCTTCACAAGGTTTTCACACACTGTTGCTGGTATTTTGGCCCATTCCTCCATGCAGATCTCCTCTAGAGCAGTGATGTTTTGGGGCTGTCACTGGGCAACACTGACTTTTTTTTTATTTTTTATTTATTTCACCTTTATTTAACCAGGTAGGCAAGTTGAGAACAAGTTCTCATTTACAACTGCGACCTGGCCAAGATAAAGCAAAGCAGTTCGACACACAACAACACAGAGTTACACATGGAATAAAACAAACATACAGTCAATAATACAGTAGGAAAAAAAAGAAATCTATATACAAAGAGTGCAAATGAGGTAGGATAAGGAAGGTAAGACAATAAATAGGCCATGGTGGCAGAGTAATTACAATATAGCAATTTAACACTGGAATGGTAAAAGAAAACTGTGCAGTAGATGAATGTGCAATGTAGAAAAACTGGGGTGCAAAGGAACAAGATAAATAAATAAATAAATACGGTAGGGGATGAGGTAGTTGGTTGGGCTATTTACAGATGGGCTATAAACAGGTACAGTGGTCTGTACACTGCTCTGACAGCTGGTGCTTAAAGCTGTTGAGGGAGATAAGTGTCTCCAGTTTCAGAGATTTTTGAAGTTCGTTCCAGTCATTGGCAGCAGAGAACTGGAAGGAGAGTCGGCCAAAGGAGGAATTGGCTTTGGGGGTGACCAGTGAGATATACCTGCTGGAGCGTGTGCTACGGGTTGGTGCTGCTAAGGTGACCAGCGAGCTGAGATAAGGCGGGACTTTACCTAGCAGGGACTTGTAAATGACCAGGAGCCAGTGGATATGGCGACGAGTGTAAAGTGAAGGCCAGCCTACGAGTGTACAGGTCGCAGCGGTGGGTGGTATATGGGGCTTTGGTAACAAAACGGATGGCACTGTGATAGACTGCATCCAGTTTGTTGAGTAGAGTATTGAGGCTAATTTGTAAATTACATCACCGAAGTCGAGGATCGGTAGGATGGTCAGTTTTACGAGGGTAAGTGAAGGAAGCTTTGTTGCGAAATAGGAAGCCAATTCTAGATTTAATTTTAGATTGGAGATGTTTGATGTGAGTCTGGAAGGAGAGTTTACAGTCTAACCAGACACCTAGGTATTTGTAGTTTTCCACGTAATCTAAGACGGAACCGTCCAGAGTAGTGATGCTGGACGGGGGGACAGGTGCGGGTAGCGATCGGTTGAAGAGCATGCATTTAGTTTTACTTGCGTTTAAGAGCAGTTGTAGGCCACGGAAGGAGAGTTGTATGGCATTGAAGCTCGTCTGGAGGGTAGTTAACACAGTGTCCAAAGAGGGGCCAGAAGTATACAGAATGGTGTCGTCTGCATAGAGGTGAATCAGAGACTCACCTGCAGCAAGAGCGACATCATTGATGTATACAGAGAAAAGAGTCGGCCCAAGAATTGAACCCTGTGGCACCCCCATGGAGACTGCCAGAGGCCCGGACAACAGGCCCTCTGATTTGACACACTGAACTCTGTCGGAGAAGTAATTGGTGAACCATGCGAGGCAGTCATTTGAGAAACCAATGCTGTCGAGTCTGCCGATAAGGATGCGGTGATTGACAGAGTCGAAAGCCTTGGCCAGATCAATGAAAACAGCTGCACAATAATGTCTCTTGTCGATGGCGGTTATGATGTCATTTAGGACCTTGAGCGTGGCTGAGGTGCACCCATGACCAGCCCTGAAACCAGATTGCATAAGCGGAGAAGGTACGGTGGGATTGAAATGGTCGGTAATTTGTTTGTTAACTTGGCTTTCAAAGACCTTAGAAAGGCAGGGAAGGATGGATATAGGCCTATAACAGTTTGGGTCAAGAGTGTCTCCCTTTGAAGAGGGGATGACCGCAGCTGCTTTCAGTCTTTGGGAATCTCAGACGTCACGAAAGAGAGGTTAAACAGGCTAGTAATAGGGGTTGCAACAATTTCTGCAGATAATTTTAAAAAGAAAGGGTCCAGATTGTCTAGCCCGGCTGATTTGTAAGGGTCCAGATTTCGCAGCTCTTTTAGAACATCAGCTGACTGGATTTGGGAGAAGGAGAAGTGGGGAGGCTTTGGCGAGTTGCTGAGGGGGTGCAGGGCTGTTGACCGGGTAGGGGTAGCCAGGTGGAAAGCATGGCCAGCCATAGAAAAATGCTTATTGAAATTCTCAATTATTGTGGGTTTATCGGTGGTGACAGTATTTCCTATCCTCAGTGCAGTGGGCAGTTGGGAGGAGGTGCTCTTATTCTCCATGGACTTAACAGTGTCCCAGAACTTTTTGGAGTTTGTGTTACAGGAGGCAAATTTCTGCTTGAAAAAGCTAGCCTTGGCTTTCCTAACTGCCAGCGTATATTGGTTCCTGACTTCCCTGAAAAGTTGCATATCACGGGGCTGTTCGATGCTAATGCAGAACGCCACAGGATGTTTTTGCGCTGGTCAAGGGCAGTCAGGTCTGGAGAGAACCAAGGGCTATATCTATTCCTGGTTCTAAATTTCTTGAATGGGGCATGCTTATTTAAGATGGTGAGGAAGGCACTTTTAAAGAATAACCAGGCATCCTCTACTGACGGGATGAGGTCAATATCCTTCCAGGATACCCTGGCCAGGTCAATTAGAAAGGCCTGCTCGCTGAAGTGTTTTAGGAACGTTTAACAGTAATGAGAGGAGATCGTTTGACTGCAAACCCATTACGGATGCAGGCAATGAGGCAGTGATCACTGAGATCTTGGTTGAAAACAGCAGGGGTGTATTTGGAGGGCAAGTTAGTTAGGATTACATCTATGAGGGTTCCGTGTTTACGGCTTTGGGATTGTACCTAGTAGGTTCAAATATGATTTGTGTGAGGTTGAGGGCATCAAGCTTAGATTGTAGGATGGCCGGGTGTTAAGCATGTCCCAATTTAGGTCACCTAGCAGCACGAACTCTGAAGATAGATGGGGGCAATCAGTTCACATATGGTGTCCAGAGCACAGCTGGGGGCAGAGGGTGGTCTATAGCAAGCGGCAACAATGAGAGACTTGTTTCTAGAAAGGCAGATTTTTAAAAGTAAAAGTTCAAATTGTTTGGGTACAGACCTGGAAAGCAAGACAGAACTCTGCAGGCTATCTCTGCAATAGATAGCAACGCCGCCCCCTTTGGCCGTTCTATCTTGTCTGAAGATGTTATAGTTAGGGATGGAAATTTCAGTGTTACTGGTGGTCTTCCTAAGCCAGGATTCAGACACGGCTAGGACATCCGGGTTGGCAGAGTGTGCTAGGGCAGTGAATAAAACAAACTTTCAACTCCCTCCAAAGATTTTCTATGAGGTTGAGATCTGGAGACTGGCTAGGCCACTCCAGGACCTTGAAATGCTTCTTACAAAGCCACTCCTTCGTTGCCCGGGCGGTGTGTTTGGGATCATTGTCATGCTGAAAGACCCAGCCACGTTTCATCTTCAATGCCCTTGCTGATGGAAGGAGGTTTTCACTCAAAATCTCACGATACATGGCCCCATTCATTCTTTCCTTTACACGGATCAGTCGTCCTGGTCCCTTTGCAGAAAAACAGCCCCAAAGCATGATGTTTCCACCCCCATGCTTCACAGTAGGTATGGTGTTCTTTGGATGCAACTCAGCATTCTTTGTCCTCCAAACACGACGAGTTGAGTTTTTACCAAAAAGTTCTATTTTGGTTTCATCTGACCATATGACATTCTCCCAATCCTCATCTGGATCATCCAAATGCTCTCTAGCAAACTTCAGACGGGCCTGAACATGTACTGGCTTAAGCAGGGACACGTCTGGCACTGCAGGATTTGAGTCCCTGGCGGCGTAGTGTGTTACTGATGGTAGGCTTTGTTACTTTGGTCCCAGCTCTCTGCAGGTCATTCACTAGGTCCCCCGTGTGGTTCTGGGATTTTTGCTCACCGTTCTTGTGATCATTTTGACCCCACGGGTGAGATCTTGCGTGGAGCCCCAGATCGAGGAAGATTATCAGTGGTCTTGTATGTCTTCCATTTCCTAATAATTGCTCCCACAGTTGATTTCTTCAAACCAAGCTGCTTACCTATTGCAGATTCAGTCTTCCCAACCTGGTGCAGGTCTACAATTTTGTTTCTGGTGTCCTTTGACAGCTCTTTGGTCTTGGCCATAGTGGAGTTTGGAGTGTGACTGTTTGAGGTTGTGGACAGGTGTCTTTATACTGATAACAAGTTCAAACAGGTGCCATTAATACAGGTAACGAGTGGAGGACAGAGGAGCCTCTTAAAGAAGAAGTTACAGGTCTGTGAGAGACAGAAATCTTGCTTGTTTGTATGTGACCAAATACTTATTTTCCACCATAATTTGCAAATAAATTCATTAAAAATCCTACAATGTGATTTTCTGGATTTGTTTTCCTCATTTTGTCTGTCATAGTTGAAGTGTGCCTATGATGAAAATTACAGGCCTCTCTCATCTTTTTAAGTGAGAGAACTTGCACAATTGGTGGCTGACTAAATACTTTTTTGCCCCACTGTAATACGTTTTGCAAATACGTAACATATTGGATGTTTTTTCTAATTTGTAATATATTGTACATTTGTCAAATTTGTAACATATAATACGAATTGTAGTTCATAACATATAATATGAAATGGGTGATGGACATCCACAAATTAATACATACTCCGGTAATACATACCGGATTTGCGTACAGAATAATACAAAATGCTATGAGACCCGATTGTTCCAACAGACTGTGGGAGACGAATTCACCTGTCAGCAGGACAATAACCTAAAACAGAAGGCCAAATCCACACTGGAGTTACTTACCCAGATGATATTGAATGTTCCTGAGTGGCAAGACTTGAAAATGTCTTTCTAGCAATGATCAGCAACCAACTTGACAGAGATAGAAGAATATTTTAGATAATAATGAGCAAAAACTGTACAGTCCAGGTGTGCAAAGCTCTAAAGACTTACCCAAAAAGATTCACAGCTGTAATGACTGCCAAAGGTGATTCTGAATACTTATCTAATCAAGATATACTAGTATTTATTTTTCATATTTGTTTTATAAATGTAAAAAAATGTTCTTCCACTTTGACATTACTGATTATTTTGTGTCGATCGTTGACCAAAAATGACTATTAAATCTACAGTTAAAGTCGAAGTTTACATACACCTTAGCCAAATACATTTTAACTCAGTTTTTCACAATACCTGACATTTTATCCAAGTAACAATTCCCTGTCTTAGGTCAGTTAGGATCACCACTTTATTTTAAGAATGTGAAATTATGATTTATTTCAGCTTTTATTTCTTTCATCACATTCCCAGTGGGTCAGAAGTTTACATACACTCAATTAGTATTTGGTAGCATTACCTTTAAATTGTTTAACTTGGGTCAAACATTTCGGGTAGCCTTCCACAAGCTTCCCACAATAAGTTGGGTGAATTTTGGCCCATTCCTCCTGACAGAGCGGGTGTAACTGAGTCAGGTTTGTAGGCCTCCTTGCTCACACACGCTTTTTCAGTTCTGCCCACACATTTTCTAGAGGATTGAGGTCAGGGCTTTGTGACGGCCACTCCAATACCTTGACTTTGAAGTCCTTAATCCATTTTACCACAACTTTTGGAGTATGCTTGGGGTCATTGTCCATTTGGAAGACCCATTTGCGACCGAGCTTTAACTTCCTGACTGATGTCTTCAGATGTTGCTTTAATATATCCACATAATTTTCCTGCCTCATGATGCTATCTATTTTGTGAAGTGCACCTGTCCCTCCAGCAGCAAAGCACCCCAACAACATGATGCTGCCACCCTCGTGCTTCACGGTTGGGATGGTGTTCTTCGGCTTGCAAGCCTCCCCCTTTTTCCTCCAAACATAACAATGGTCATTATGGCCAAACAGTTCTATTTCTGTTTCATCAGACCAGAGGACATTTCTCCAAAAAGTACGATCTTTGTCCCCATGTGCAGTTGCAAACCGTAGTCTGGCTTTTTTATGGCGGATTTGGAGCAGTGGTTCCTACCTTGCTGAGCTGCCTTTTAGGTTATGTCGATATAGGACTCGTTTTACTGTGGGTATAGATACTTTTGTACCTGTTTCCTCCAGCATCTTCACAAGGTCCTTTGCTGTTGTTCTGGGATTGATTTGCACTTTTCGCACCAAAGTACGCTCGTCTCTAGGAGACAGAACGTGTCTCCTTCCTGAGCGGTATGACAGCTGCTTGGTCCCATGGTGTTTATACTTGCATACTATTGTTTGTACAGATTAACGTGGTACCTTCAGGCGTTTGTAAATTGCTCCAAAGGATGAACCAGACTTATGGAGGTTTACAATTGTTTTTCTGAGGTCTTGGCTGATTTCTTTAGATTTTCCCATGATGTCAAGCAAAGAGATTTGAGGTAGGCCTTTAAATACATCCACAGGTACACCTCCAATTGACTCAAATGATGACAATTAACCTATCAGAAGCTTCTAAAGCCAAGCATCTAAAGTCATTTTCTGGAATCAAGCTGTTTAAAGGCACAGTCAACTTAGTGTATGTAAACTTCTGACCCACTGGAATTGTGATACAGTGAATTATAAGTGAAACAATCTGTCAGTAAACAATTGTTGGCACAAAGTAGATGTCCTAACCGACTTGCCAAAACTATAGTTTGTTAACAAGAAATGTGTGGAGTGGTTGAAAAACAAGTTTTAATGACTCCAACCTAAGTGTATGTAAACTTCCGACTTCAACTGTATTTTAATCCCCTTAATAACAACTAAATATGGGAAAAGTCAAGGGGTATGAATACTTTCTGAAGGCACTGTACAGTATGTTCTTGGTAACAAATAACCATCTTGTGGCACTGCTGAGACATTATTGCACTCCAGACCAAAAAGTTGCAAGTTTAAATCCCAAGAGCTATATGTACACTTAGGGCTAGATTCTATCAGATCTGCACGAGCTATGCAGGTGTCGGCAAGCGAGTGTTTACGCGTTTTTGGAACACGTCACGTGATCACGTTCTCACAAGTGCAATTGCTGTTTAGCTAAAGTATGACCCAGGCCAGTGGTACACTGACCTTTCTGCTACGCCACAAAGTCCATAGCTTCACTGTGCACATTCATTACCTATACTCTTTTGCACTTAGGAAAAGAGTGCCATCTGCACTGCTGTTTTAGTTATCAGTTATTCTGACTATTCTCTCATCACTGATTTAATTTACTTATTTCAGCAATTTCAGGGTTTTCTGTATAGTTGTCTAATGTTTCTGGGGCATATTATTCTGTTTTAATGTTATAGCTGAATCACTATGATAAATATAATAGTTTTTTCATGATTGTATTTTTAACAAAGCTGAGATTTACTTTGAAGTCCAAAGTGTAGGAATAAAGGTAAGTACAGTGTGTGCCATAAGCGCATCTGAAGTGTCCTATTAGTATAACTGTAGAACCTGTCATTGGTTCTACCTGGAACCAGAGGGTTCTTCATGAGAGGGTCCTATATGGAACTCAAAAGGTTCCCCTACAGAGATCAAAGGGTTGTACGTGGCACCCAAAGGCGATGCCACGTACAAAACCATGGAACCAGAAGGTGAACTAAAAGGTTGTGAGTTCCAATCCCAGGTAAGGACATGTTGAACTATAACTACTGTTTAAATCAACACACAATGTGGTTGTATGTCAGATATGTAAGTTGAATACACTATGTTAAAAGCACTCTGTCTGTATCGTTAAGACTCAATTTGTTTGCAGGCCATCACCTGTGGAGGTGGAAATTTCAATCCACATGTGAAAGGTTATGCAATCAAGTGAAAATCCACATTTGAAGTGTTCCTAAAACACATTGTTTCACATGTGCAACACGTGGAAATGTCACACGTGAAATCATGTGGTTTTCCACATGTGAAATCATGTGGTTTTCTGTAAGGAAAGTGCCAGATGGGCAGGGTTTGCAACAAGAGGCAAGCTCAATCAGGCACAGCTAAAGTATTTGAACCCAGGTCTGGACCGAACGCTAGACTATAGCCTAGGGAATAGGACTACTGTAATAATAACAATCTTACATTTAGATCTCTAGCTACTCTACCCTGCTATGTATGAATAAATGGACCATCTACCATCTATTTAAAGTAGCATGTCTGCACTGTTCCTCAATAGGGTGTGCGTCCAAAATAGTACCTTATTCCCTATATAGTGCACTACTTTTGACCAGGGCCCATAGGGCTCTACTACAAAAGTAGTGCACTATGTAGGGAATTGGGTGCGGATTTGGGACACAATCTGTGTTTTTTCCTCCCTCAATAGGTCAATCTGTCATCGTACCTCATTATGGAGAAATGCAAACAAACTGTGAGCTTGCTCTGATGTTTGGACCTTTTACACCACAGATTTGAGTGTTCTGTTGCATGCAAAGTGACATAACGGTTGACAGCACATGCTCTTGTGTTATTGTGTGTGTGCGGTTGGAAGGGGAGAAGATTACACTAATTTTCCATGCTGCTCATCTCCTCTGATGTACTAGGTCAACTTTGCTTTGTTTTAGAAGACAGGTGGTATGGATGGCCTAAACCAAGCCAATATACAGTACCTAAAGTGTCCACATAAACACACTCAAAGTCTGTGAGATTTACATTATACTTGGAGTGTATCTAATTCTAAAAGGTCTCTACACGCATCTGGCAGTGAGGTGACAGTGTTTTAGTGACAACAACAACAAAACACACACACACTCGCGCACACATGCGCACACACACAGACTCACACACACAGCCTACACAGAGGGGTTGGGTTAAATGCGGAAGACACATTTCAGTTGAATGCATTCAGTTCTACAATTGACTAGCCATCCCCCTTTCCCTTTCCCTTTCGCTTTTCACAGTAAGGGGACGACCGTGTTTTAGCGACAACAGAGAACAAACATGAGACAACTACTAACAACCCTGCAACTGATTTAAAGCTGCCGAGGAAACAGTGTGCCTTTCATTAAGGTGATTGGCTCATAATCATGCTTCTTAAATGTTCCTTGGTTAAGGATGCTTAATTAATCTCCACAGGAAGTTGGTTTGGGATGTGAACCCGTAGAACCTCCAGGAGACTCTGGATCAAATAAACTATTCAGACGTCATGCTGAACATGGAAGAAGTGGTGAAACAGCCAGTGGTGAAAGTCAGACCTGGGTTCAAATACAATTTGATATAATTTCAAACATTTTAGCTGGGCTTCATTGAGCTTGTCTGGCAGAATGGAACCAAATTAAAAGTTGCATAAGTGCAAACCCCTGTCCATCAGGCAGGCTAGAACAAACACAATGTATTTGAAAGACTTCAAATACTATTTGAACCCAGGTCTGGTCATGTTGAAAACAGAAGGAGTGGTGAAGCCATAGAAAGAGTTGTAGGGGGGAAACAGTGGTGAGAGTCCAGGCCCGAGACCTCCTTCCTGTCCAGACTGAAATATACAGGAAATGTAGAAAGCACCTGACATATCACTGAATCATGTAGCACCACGGTAATATGACTCTTTTATGTTCGCATCGAGGCTGCATCACATCCGGCTGTGATTGGGAGTCCCATAGGGCACAATTGGCCCAGCGTCGTCCGGGTTTGGCCCGGGGTAGGCTGTCATTATAAATAAGAATTTGTTCTTAACTGACTTGCCTAGTTAAATAAAGGTAAAAAAAAATATTTTTATGTACATGAGATGCTCGCATTGCATTTTCTTTACTAACTGTTTTTATTCGATTAAACCTGACCCAATGGTTGGAAACTTTCTAACTTTCCAAAAGTTCCCCACTAACCTCAGTCTGGTATTTACACACACTTTTCTATTGTCCTTCTCTTTGGCTTGCTTCCGTTTTCTGTCACGACTTTTCCCTCCTCCACCAAGTCAGTGTTGAAAAATGGGTTACGTCCCAAATGGCACCCTTTTCCCTATATAGTGCAATTGTTTCAGGCCCTGGTCAAACGTAATGCACTATACAGGGAATAGGGTGCCATTTGGGACGCACCCAGGAAGTAAATGGTGAGCAGCAGGTTATCCTGTGGGGAGGTAGATAGACAAGAATAATTAGGGGGTTGCATTCCTCCCGGTTCTATAAATACCCTCTATGTTTCCTCTCCTCCTGTCTGCGATTCTCATTAAAGCCTTGCTGGAAAATCAGCCGGCTGCCTTCGGGTAATGGTGGGACTGGGACTGTGTCCCAAATAGCACCCTATTAGCCCCTTCACTCTCCTTGGACAGGGGATGCATAACCGGGTTACAAGGGGAGCATAACCTTCAGTAAGGTGCTATTTAAGAAATAGATATACATAGATTTGACTCCCAGGATCATTACGTTGAATGGCTGTCTGTGACTCCCCTGTGATTTTACTCACCTTGGTTCGTTCCATTTTCCCTTGTGTAAGCTATCGGATCAGTTCATATTGGTCTAAATGTGTGGGGGGGGTGTATTGTGATGTTAGTGTTGGTTAGTTGTGTATAGGCTAAGCGATGCAGAATTATAATTGTGATAATACTATTTTTTATTCTGTTTTATTGTTTTCCTCTCTCAGGGAAGATTATGGTTGAGACAGCTTTAAAACACAGATTTCCATTATGTTTTAATAAGTGATTTGATAAATACAGTATATTATTTCCTCTAGACTCATAAGTGAGACACAGGCCTACAGGAAAGACAGCCAACAACAATTCCAGTTTATATGTTTCAGTAATTGGTAAAGAGGGAGAGAAGCAATGTAGAATGCCATGTTTTAATAAACTAGAAGTGTTCATGAGTCTACAAATGTGTGTCTGATTGGGGATATATATAACTTTATTGATCCCCAAGGAGATAATTAACATGTCGTAGGCTTACAAGAGCACAACATGGTGGGTAGAAGCAGGTAGCCTAGTGGTTAAGAGAGTTGGGCCAGTAACCAAAAGGTTGCTGGTTTGAATTCCTGAGCTGACTAGGTGAAAAATCTGTCGATGTATCCTTGAGCAAGGCACTTAACCCTAATTGCTCTGGATAAGAGTGTTGCCTAAATTACTAACGTGTAACAAAGTGCATAAAAAAAAATGTTGGTATTACGCAAAACCCAATATCAGTCACATGGACATGGAAACATGAGACATCAAATATCATGTGTATCCATATCAAGAAGTCCGCCTGGTGAAGTGTAACACTTCACCCGAATAGTAGAAGATGGGATGATGATAATGATGAGATGGTGAGAGATGTACTCAAAACATTAAGAACACTTGCTTTTTCCATGATGTAGACTGACCAGGTGAATCCAGGTGAAAGCTATGATCCCTTATTGATGTCACTTGTTAATAAATCCACTTCAATCAGTGTGTAGATGAAGGGGAGGAGACAGGCTAAAGAAGAATGTTTAAGCCTTGAGACAATTGAGACGTGGATTGTGTATGTTTGCCACTCAGGGGAATGGGAAAAACAAAATATTCAAGTGCCTTTGAACGGGGTATGGAAGTAGGTGCCAGGCACACCGGTTTGTGTCAAGAACTGCAATTCTGATGGATTTTTCACACTCAACAGTGTCCTGTGAGTATCAAGAATGGTCCACCACCCAAAGAACATCCAGCCAACTTGACACAACTGTGGGAAGCATTGGAGTCAACATGGGCCAGCATTGCTGTGGAACAATTTTTCGACATCTTGTAGAGTCCATGCCCTGACAAATTTAGGCTGTTCTGAGGGCAAAAGGGAGGGGTGCATCTCAATATTATGAAGGTGTTCCTAATGTTGTGTACACTCAGTGTATAGTGATCCACTGTACTGACTGCTGATAGACGTGGTTCAGTGCATGCAGCTCTGACGTCAGACAAAAAGAGAAGAGAAAGGGAAGAGTGAGGAGAGAAGGAGAAGAGAGGAGAGAGAGAGAGAGAGAGAGAGAGAGAGAGAGAGAGAGAGAGAGAGAGAGAGAGAGAGGAGAGAGGCTGAGTTTTATTGATGCTCTACAGGTTCTGTGGTTAGGTTATGTGAGGATGATGTCGTACAGTCTACTACAGTCTACACGCAGCTACAGGAAAGAAAGCCTATAGCAGCACAGGCTTGTGTCCCAAATGGCCAGGGCCCATAGTGCTCTACTACAAAAGTAGTGCACTATACAGGTAATAGGATGCCATTTGAGATTTAACCACAGTGATTGTTGTTACTCCACTTCTGGTAATCGTCTCTCCAGCCGAGCTGGGCTGAACTCTATTGAACCTTTTGCTGCTTTGGATACCGAAGTCAAGAATTATAGTAACTGAACTGTATACTGTGCCACCACGTAGGGTGAATTTTTCAATTAAAACTGAAACTCTGTTACGATATTACAGCATTTTGATTTGAGAGTCTCAGATTCCAGAATCTGAGGGTTCTAGTAAAAATAACATTCTTTCCATATCTTACACATGATTCCTTAAGCTCTTGTCCTTTCACACATTATTTCCTTAAACTGGTCTGCTTCATTAGCAGACAGTGAACAGCTAAGGTCTCGCTCACCCAGGGTCCAGGGACCACACTGCCTGGTGCCTGCTACACTGCTGGAACCTCTGAAGCTGAGCCCACCTGTTACCGCTGCTACCATGAAGACTCGAGCAGATGCCCCCTGAGGAGGAAATTACATCACACGGTTGTTGTGTCCACCCTGGACAGGCAGCAGTGTTCAGGGGTTTAAAGTGAAGCAACCTGGGTGAGAGAGGAGTCACAGATGCAAAGAAAAGCACACACACACACACACACAGACAGACAGACAGACAGACAGACAGACAGACAGACAGACTCACACACACACACACACACACACACACAAGCAGAGGAACGCTTAGACACAGAGAGACACACATACACACAGACAGTCACGCCGCCCACACACGCTCATTCACACAGCCCTCTGGGTGAAAGATTGAGCATGGTAACCAGACCCGGCAGAGTTGTCATGCGTCCAGGCCGGGCCGGCGGCGGCCACACATAAGAATATTTTAGACCTCCAATCTCGATAAATAATTTAAGTGTGTGGACTGGGACCATGCAGGTGGAGGCTATAGTGGTGGCAAGGGACAGAAATATTCATATTAATGCATAACGTAATGAATAGAATACACTGCTAACCAAATTACACTTGCTTGAATGCTTGAATGGAATGGGTTCTTAGGGGGTTCATCAGCCCACCCACGGTAAACCCCACCCGTCCCACCCAAGTATGAATCCATAAATGACTTAGTCGCTTGGAAAATACTCAACTTTTTGTAGAATAAACTTGTCCAACTTGGGGCTCAGTCCTCACAGTCATTGACTCAAACCTTAGCTCACATCCAAACTTCCCATTTTGAAGAGGTGTAGATTGACTAATGCTAATTCTAGTTATAGTTGATTGAATAATGGGTCATCAGAGTGTGGACTTAACCTCTCCGAGCAGAAACAGAATGCATTATTTAATCACCAACCAGTTTGTATTGCGTGGATGTAGGCCAAAGCATGAATGGCAATGGCACCACAACACATCATGACTCCCTCATTAAGTATGACTGCAGCCCACAAGTGTCAACACCAGCAGAGAGAAAGGCTGATCGAAATGAAGCAATGACCTCAAAACATCTGCTCTTTACAACAACAGTCAGAGTCAGAGAACGAAGCCTCGTACTCATCCACTAAAACGTGATATTTAAAAAAAAAATTAAACCTGTGACAAAATCTACACAGCAGTAACCAAGGCAGATAAAGACATTGGTAACAGGGGTTCATTTTGGAGTGGTTTCTCTCTCTACATCTTCCCAACCAGCCTCAACACCCCTCATTGCCTTCCTCGCCCTCCCCGCCCTACCCTCCACTACCCTCCCCTCCCTCCCCCTCGACTCCCTCCCTTCCCCGCCCTCCCCCTCCACTCCCCAGCCTCCCCCCTCCACTCCCCTACCCCTTCACTCCCCTCCCTCCCACCCTTCCTCTGATAGTCACACACGTTATAAAAAGCGTGCACTTTTAATATGCGCGTGTGTCCAGTGGATAACGTCAGCGCTTTGGGAGAACGGCTCAAGGAGTGTTTCATTATAAACCAGTACCATTAAAAACTTGCTGGCTGGATCTGGCTTTTGGCTTAGACGTCCTTCTCAAGGCTTTTTATGAGACTATTTTTGATCCTAAATCGATGCAGGAGAAAGAAAAGGGGATGGAGGAGACAGGCTGGGGTAGGTAAGGGGTAGTGGCATGACCTCACCAATAAAAGGTAGTGTGGGTGAATGTAGTGGCTGTTTGCACACCATCAGATTTCATATTGCTCAAATGAACGGTTCAGGACTGACTTCAGTATCTGTCTGTCTGGCATGCTCAGATGACCAAACCAGGATCACATTATTCATAGTCACCAGACAGAAACAGGGTGGATCTACCAGGACATGTCCAACAAGAAACAAACATTTTTGTTTTCCACTGCATGCCCTAATGAACATACCAAGGGGTTAAGTGGCTGTGTGCGTGCAGGTGCTTCAGGAAACTGGGGGGGCTGAAGAAGAACCATAATCACGGAATCTGCTGTGTGTGGTTTAGTTCTCCCTGCCAATACCTCTCACACTCCCCTTCCCAGACTTTCTCCCAGGGCTATCCAGTCCCCCCACCATCTCCTCTCCACTGCCTGCCCCCCTCAGTCCCCCTTAACCCTCCACCCCTCACTCCCGACCGCACACAAATGGTTTGAATAAGAGGCCTGCATGACTGGGCCATGGGCTGCAGATGAAATCCCGAAGAGTGATAGTTTACTTAGCCTAAATACCCCCGATTAGACAAATTGAAACGTTGTTATGCGGTGGAAACTCAAGGACCTATTGGCCGAGCCTGCTTGCCCTGTTACGGAAAGGCTGTGCTGCAGACTTTTGTCATGCGAAAACTGCTAGATCTGGCATGGTTGGAAATAAAGCCAAACAACAATATCACCAGAAGCCCCCCCTAAAACAAAACAGTGAAACAGAATATGAAAATCGCCAAACACAGATTTACAGAGCAAAGGAGGCGGCACACGCATGTCAGGCTTCCGTAACTACTGAAAAACACATCAGACCACAAACGTTCTGTCCTGCCTTATGGAATGCTTCATGATGTCAAATTTTCCCCTTCACACATACAGCCTCTCCATGACTTCTAGTTCTAGGCTATTACTGTAGACTCTAGAGCCAGGATACTACTACTCACAGTCAATACTTCAACAGTGTGTCACTGTGCTTATTTCAAAATAGGTAAAGGAAGGGCTGCTCATATTATATGATACAAGTCAAATTCAATGCAACTATATTTGTCATCTTGGGAAATCCTTTTGAAATCCATTATGAATATTTCCCACCAACTGAATTTTTAGGCTTGAACTCCAAGAGCAGAGGTAAAAAATGAACAGGATTCCTGTTCAAAGTCACCAGATGTTAGATCAGTCAGACTGTCTCCCTTATCCATTCTGACCAGTACTACTCAATCATAAGTCAATAAAGAGATAATTCACTTGTCACACCCTGATCTGGTTCACCTGTCCTTGTGATTGGCTCCACCCCCTCCAGGTGTCGCTTATTAGCCCTGGTGTATATATCCCTGTGTTTCCTGTCTCTCTGTGCCAGTTTGTCTTGTTTGCCAAGTCAACCAGCGGTTTTCCTTGCGCCTGTCCCCCTTGTTTATGAACTCTCGCCTGTCCCTGACCTGCCTTTTGCTTACTTCCTTTGTTATAATAAATATCCAGGCCCACCAGCAGCCATACTACTGGTGAATCCCACACCACAGATACACTGTCCTGTTCATTTTTTTATTTATTTAACCAGTCAAGTCAGGATCCGCCCCATTTTAAAATTTTCGCCTAAAATGACATACCCAAATCTAACTGCTTGTAACTCAGGCCCTGAAGCAAGGATATGCATATTCTTGGTACCATTTGAAAGGACACACTTTGAAGGTTGTGGATATGTGAAAGGAATGTAGGAGAATATAACACAATAGATCTGGTGAACCGTTCTTTTGTATTGTTTTTGTACCATCATAATGTATTATTCCAGCGCAGTTGCAATTTAGATTTTGTGTATGTGCAGTGTATGTGCAAAGTTTTAGACTGATCCAATGAACCATTGCATTTGTTAAAACTGTTCCAAGACTGCCCAAATGTGCCTAATTTGTTTATTAATAACTTTCATGTTCATAACTGTGCACTCCCCTCAAACAATAGCATGGTATTATTTCACTGTAATAGCTACTGTAAATTGGACAGTGCAGTTAGATTAACAAGAATTTAAGCTTTCTGACAATATCAGATATGAGGACCGAGTTTAGAAATCCTGAACTAAATGACCAAAATGTCAATGGACAAATGAATACTTGCCAAACCTGCTGGGTATTATTTGAATGAGCTCCACCCCAGAAAAAAGGCCAATAATAATATGAAGCGAGAGGTGTTGAAGCCTTTGAGCCCAACAAACGGCAGGCTAGCCCACACTTGAAGCCCCCTCTTGCTGTTCATTTTCTACAAGAAATCTTCCTCCAGAAATAAAAGCTTCTGCTAAGTGGGTGTGACACCTACTCCCATTGCCTGCTGCACTGCTGTTTGGAATCCACCTGGCGATCTGTTGACCATCTGCCCTGGTTGTCTAACTAATAAATCAGCACTGCAGAGCTCTCCCTGTCCTATGCCTTGATTGTATTACTGTTGATGATATCTGGAAATGTACATGTACACCCTGGCCCATCTACAGTTGCTAACCCCAATTCTGACTTATGCTCTGATATCTGCTTCACTGATTTCTGCTCTCGTAAAAGCCAGGGTTTTCTGCACGTTAACACTAGAGGCTTATTACCTAAAATGGATCAATTGAAAGTGTGGGTTTACAGTTCCAATCCAGATGTGTTGGTCATTACTGAGACATGGTTAAGGAAGAGTGTTTTGAATAATGACGTTAACCTTTCTGGTTATAACCTTTTTCAACAAGACAGATCTTCCAAGGGTGGAGGACTGGCAATCTTTACCAAGGATCATCTTCAGTGCTCGGTTGTCTCCACCAAGTCTGTCCCCAAATTTGATTTGCTGGTTTTAAGTATTACACTTTCAAATAGCTCTTTGTTGACTGTTGATGGGTGCTATTGTCCTCCATCAGCACCGGCCTGTACCTTACCTGCCCTAAGCTCTCTCCTAGCCCCTTACACTAAGTCTGAATTTGTCTTGCTAGGTGAACTAAACTGGGACATGCTTAAACCACCTGAACAAGTCCTAAAGCAATGGGACTCCCTAAGTCTTTCTCAGATTATTACCAATCCCACAAGGTATGACTCCAAACACCTAGAAAAGGTTACTCTTCTTGATGTTATCCTCACAAATAATAGGTATCAGTCTGGTGTTTTCTGAAATGACCTTAGTGATCACTGTTTTACGAAAACAAATCAATTACCTTTTGAAGAACTTCTGCTGAGGGCTTCCCAAGTGTCCAACGAAGAAAAGTAATGTATTATATCCATAAATCTCCGTTTGGTTGGCGCGTTATAATGAGAAAATACAGCATCGACTCGTCCATTGAAACGTGAAGAGAACTCGTTCAACTTATACCTATAAACTTGTCCAAGAACAATCAAACATAATTGATAATGTATCCTTAGGAACACTTATGTATATATAGTATAATATTTCAACCGGAATATAAACTGGGCGATAAGAAAGGAAAAAACCACAGAGCGCGCCAGCCGGGAACGCGCATTCTCCCCTTGTTGACATCTGTGAGGCCACTTCCTAATTCCTCTTCTTCTGCCATTTAAAGCTTCTAAACAGAATCAAAACACTTTCTCGAGACTGTTGACATCCAGAGGAAGCAATAGGTACTGCATTCATATGCCCTTATATGGGCATTTTCATAAGGGAGGGGTTCCAAATGAGGCAATGTGTCAAAATCACTTTTTTCAGGACAGAAATTCCTCTGGTTTTTGCCTGCCATATCCGTTCTGTTATACTCACAGACAAAATGTTAACACTTTTAGAAACTTCAGAGTGTTTCCTATCCAATGGTATTAAATATGTGCATATCCTATTGTCTGGGCCTGAATGGTAGGCATTTTACTTTGGGCACGCCAGGCTCTCCAAAACCGTCACCTCGGGAGCTGCTCCCTAAGAAGTTAAGTCAGGATTCCTATTTGACTCAGCCCGTCCAACATTTCCTCATCTCCCACCTCTTCTAATGTGACTATCCCCGATGCTTCTCCCTCTTTTTGCCCTGCCCCGCTCCAAAGTTTCTCCCTGCAGGCTGTCACAGATTTCGAGCTGCTAATGCGCTCCTGAAACTTCTTTTGTTTTTTTAAGTTTGCTGCCCCTATCATCGCCAAGTCTATCTCCAACATTTTTAACCTGTCTCTCCTTTCTGGGGAGGTTCCCATTGCTTGGAAGGCAGCCACAGTTTGTCCTTTATTTAAAGGGGGAGATCAAGCTGATCCTAATTGTTATAGGCCTGTTTTTATTTTTCCCTGTTTATCAAAAGTGTTGGAAAACTCGTCAATAATCAACTGACTGGCTTTCTTCATGTCTATAGTATTCTCTCTGGTATGCAATCTGGTTTCCGCTCAGGTTATGGATGTGTCACTGCAACCTTAAAGGTCCTCAATGATGTCACCATTGCCCTTGATTCTAAGCATTGTTGTGCTGCTATTTTTATTGACTTGGCCAAAGCTTTTGATACGATAGATCTTTCCATTCTTGTGGGCCGGCTAAGGAGTAATGGTGTCTCTGAGGGGTCTTTGGCCTGGTTTGCTAACTACCTCTCTCAAAGAGTGCAGTGTATAAAGTCAGAAAATCTCAGCCACTGCCTGTCACCAAGGGAGTACCGCAAGGCTCGATCCTAGGCCCCATGCGCTTCTCAATTTACATCAACAACATAGCTCTCTCATCCATTTATATGCAGATGATACAGTCTTATACACAGCTGGCTCCTCCCTGGATTTTGTGTTAAATGCTCTACAACAAATATTTCTTAGTGTCCAACAAGCTTTCTCTATCATTAACCTTGTCCTGAACACCTCCAAAACAAAGGTTTGGTAAGAAGAATGCCCCTCTCCCCACAGTTGTGATTACTACCTCTGAGGGTTTAGAGCTTGAGGTAGTCACCTCATACAAGTACTTGAGAGTATGGCTAGACGGTACACTGTCCTTCTCTCAGCACATATCAAAGCTGCAGGCTAAAGTTAAATCTAGACTTCCTCTATCGCAAACCTCCTCTTTCACCACAGCTGCCAAACTAATCCTGATTCAGATGACCATCCTACCCATGCTAGATTATGGAGACATCATTTATAGATCGGCAGGTAAGGGAGCTCTCGAGCGGCAAAATATTCTTTACCATTCGGCCATCAGATTTGCCACCAATGCTCCTTAACTACTTACGACCGACACTACCCGGTGAAATGCAAGGCGCCAAATTAAAAATCCAAAAGTTGAATTATTAAACATTCATCAATATACAAGTGTTGCATAGTCATCAAAAGCTCTGCTTCTTGGCAATATCACAGCGTTGTCAGATTTCAAAAAAGCTTTACGGCGAAAGCACTACATTTGATTGTTTGAGGGTAGCACCTCCAATATATCTTCACTAGCATAAATTCATAAACCATCGCGGTTCACACAAAACACATATCACAGCGAAAACAAATCCCTTTTGAAGAACTTCTGCTGAGGGCTTCCCAAGTGTCCAACGAAGACATCCAATGGTTCTTTTGTTAGAAAAAGTCATTTATTATATCCATAAATCTCCGTTTGGTTGGCGCGTTATGTTCAGTAAAGCCAACGTCAAATTGCCCATTGAAACGTGAAGGGAACGCGTTCAAATATACCTATAAACTTTTCCTAAACAAATCAAATACCAGTTAAAATGCATCCTTAGCTATCCTTTTATGAATATTAGTGACAGTATTTCACTCGGATGGTCACCTATACCTTATATAAGTAAAATAAAGTGGGGCGCGCAGCCAGACTCGCGCCCAAGAAAACTTGTTGACATCTGAGCTACCTTGGCCATTTCCAGTACCTATTCGTTTTGTTTACTCCAATCTCTCTGAGTATTTGTATATAGACTGTTGACATCTAGTGGAAACCATAGGTACTGCAGTTTCAGTCCTGGTTACAAATGGATTCAATAGGGAGTGTGTCAAACAGAGCAATAGGTCACCAGAAACTGATTTCCCGGATAGATTTTTCTCAGGTTTTTGCCTGCTAAATGAGTTGTTATACTCACAGACATTATGTTAACACTTTTAGAAACCTCAGAGTGTTTCCTATCCAATAGTACTAATTATGTGCATATCCTATTTTCTGAGCCTGAGTGGCAGGCATTTTGCTTTGGGCACGCCAGACTCCAAAACCGTCACCTCACCTGCCGCTCCCTAAGAAGTTAAAGGACACATCACTACACTCTATATTCTTCTGAAAACCCATCGCAAGACCTACTGGTTGATGCTTACTTATAAAACCCTCTTAGGCCTCACTCCCCCTATCTGAGATATCTACTGCAGCCTCCATCCTCCACATACAACACCCGTTCTGCCAGTCACATTCTGTTAAAGTTCCCTAAATCACACACATCCCTGGCTCGCTTCTCTTTTCAGTTCGCTGCAGCTAGCGACTGGAACAAGCTGCAAAAAAACACTCAAACTGGACAGTTTTATCTCAATCTCTTCATTCAAGGACTCAATCATGGACACTTACTGACAGTTGTGGCTGCTTTGCGTGATGTAATGTTGTTTCTACCTTCTTGCCCTTTGTGCTGTTGTCTGTGCCCAATAATGTTTTGTCGTGTCTTTGGCTATGCCGGATTAAGTTATATGACATGCTATTTTATAAAATAATTTCTCTGTAATTATTATTACCTGATTAAACTAATCATGTAAATGTAATTAACTAGAAAGTTGTGGCACCACGAAAGAATGTTTACAGCGCTGTTATCTTCCGAATAAACTCTTAAAGACTTAGTAATCTTTTACATCAGTAGCAGTCAATCATTAATCATCACCTTATTTCAGTCTCATCTGAACATCGTAGAATTCTTGGTTCACGAACCCTGGCTACCAAGTTGAATCAGCAATACAAAATTTGGTTTAATTATTGATTCACTAAATACCTAAATAATCGCACATAATTATATATGCACATAATGGATCATACATGAAGAACGTCCCTGGTGGACGGAACCGATTTGACGGCTGGTTACACAAAGAGAGGGGGTTGGGCTTGAATGGAAGCACGGGAAGACTGAAGAACAAATGGGAAAGCTATACTATCGTAAATACAGAATCTTATGCATTCTAAATAACCGCCCATCTGGAAAAGGAAAATGCAAGACATATTTACTCTGAGCTGCGCCTCGATAGATTGGTCGTAGATGGAAGTCTTGGTTGCCCAGCAGAGATCTCTTGTCCTTGTCTCTTGTCGAATGTCTCTGGTGTTAAACTAGATACGTCATGCGTCCTTTCCTAGCCCACGTTTACAACGGCTAGGAGGTATCACTTCTGGAGTGAATAAGAGTTCAAAGTTCATACCAAGTTGCCGTACTTTTAAGCTCATGCTATATTCTGGCTGGTACAGTTGAAATTCATCCTTTCGGCATGTCGATCGTCACCTACACTTAACACAATGCTAATTTCGTTAGGTTATTATCTTAGCCCTTTTAACGTAGGATCGTCGTCCTAACGTCCTCGGAACACAAAGTAGAATTTTCGTCAACGGGCGTATATAGTAGTGGGAGAGAGAGGCGTTTTTCATAGTTTACAACCAATGTCTGTTCACTTGGGCGGGGCCCCGGAGTGAGCAGTTTTTACTCAATGAAAATCATTCTCTCATTTAGGAGCTAAAATTACATTTCATCTTTCCACAAACAGTTTCATATTTAAACATTTAAATTGCACAACATATCAATGTGAATCTGATAACTAGAATGTGTAGACTTTCCAAGATACAGTTTATGTCATCCTATCATTAGTAATAATGTCTCAGACGCCAACTGATCTGACATCATATTCCTTAAGTACCAACGCATATTTTCAGCTGGTTGGATTACCGAAATATGGTTCCTTTCCCCACCCTTTTGATGTTAACATACTCTCTCTAAGGGATTTTCAAGAGTCAACTCTATAGAGTAGAGAGAGAAAAAGGGGGGGAAGGTATTTATGGGGGTCATAAACCTCACCAACAGGTCAACGTCATGACAGTTTGTACCATGTTCTGTGCTGCTACCATGTTGTGTTGCTACCATGCTGTGCTGTCATGTGGTGCTGCCTTGCTATGTTGTTGTCTTAAGGCTCTCTTTATGTAGTGTTGTGTTGTCTCTCTTGTCGGGATGTGTGTTTTGTCCTTATATATATTATTATTATTTTTTTAAATCCAAACCCCCCTGTCCCCGCAAGAGGCCTTTGCCTTTTGGTAGGCCGTCATTGTAAATAAGTATTTATTCTTGACTGACTTGCCTAGTTAAATAAAGGTGAAATTAAAAATATATATATTTTTTTTTAAGTATGTTGTATTTGTAACAAGATGCACTTCGATGTATATTTTACCCGTCTCTGATAGTATGTAGCTATGTGAACAACAGTTAAGCCTTGTTTAAACTGCTGACCATAATGCTCAAATCAGTTTTGTATTTCAAATCTGTGTTCGAATATTGACTGTCCAAACAGAAAGTTACAAGTGACCAAATCGGATGTGTGTTTGTGTTCAGACAGCAGTCATTTGCTGACATGGCTATGCTAGTCATAGTAACAACAGGCGTGTGCGCAGTGGTGTAGGCTGATTGGTTGTGGTTGTGTGCTTCCTATCACTCAGAAGTTTTGTCACGAGCTAAGGTGACAACAATGCCTGCCATAGACGTTTGTTTTGAATGTTCAAAATCATAGTGTAGCCTCAAAGGATAAGATGATCCAGATTCAAAACAAGTCCTTTCTGGCTAACCACAACAGTCAACTAGCTAGCTACTGTATGTAGTTGTTTAGCTTTCTAGCACATTCACTAATTTGTTTATAAACAATTAACAAGCTAGTTAGCTGCCACCTGTTCTTGTCAAACTGCCAACTGAGTAGCAGGCAACAAAATATGCCAAATAACAGTCTAAAAACCATGTGAGTGCAATAAAAAAAACACTTAAGGGCGACTTGTGTTTAGACACAAGTCGCATGGCCAATAATGATATCTGATTTCAAGCCACCTACGAAGCTGGTTTGAAATGTTGCTTGAAATATCCGACATGCGCTTTTTGGCTGTTCAGACTGCAGGAAAAAGAACAGATTCAAATTGGATATGCCCCAAAAATTGGATTTGAGTCACTTCCAATGTGAACAAGGCTTTAGTGCTCCTGCTCCTATCCCAAAGTGATTTGGCTTCAGGTTACCATCAGAAGACCCTGTCCGTCCCTCCGTCTGAACAGCTGCACATTGCTCAGACAAGAACCCATTTTCTCCCCAATCAAGGTGATTGGAGCTCTATTTCCAGTCTGTCTGTCCTTTGAACTCGGGATGCCATGGCCTGAGTGTGTGGGAGGAGGGGGTTGTGGGGGGATTGGGGTGGTGCTTGGCAGGCACTTACTATGTTATACAAATGCTTGCTTGCACGGATATGGCAGCAAAGCACCACACTCCCAAGAGCTACACCACACCACTGCATCTCATCCATGGTCGTGATGTGGATGCACACCTGCACACATGTCGTCAAGACCTGGAAAGGCTCACTCGCACGACAGGCCTTTTTTGTTCATTAACTACACTTACTCCAAGCTCCTCACACATACACACACACATACACAAAATTGTTTAAAATAGTACCAGATTGGGGTTACCTGACTTGTAATTATAGCAGAACCCTTCTTGGTGCTATATAGAACCCTTTTTTGAAGGTTCCATAAAGAACCATGCTCATGAGGTTCTAAATGAAACAGTTTATTTTTAGCACCAAAAAAAGGGTTCCACTATGGTTAGAACCCTTTTGGGCCAATATAGAACCCTTTTCTTTGGTTCTTTATAAAACCTTTATGAAAAATTGTTCTATAAACAACCTTTCATAATTTGTTTTTTACTGTGTCAGCCGTATTATATTGTAAAAATGATATAGGTGTTATTTTTGTGTTGTATAAGTGTTATTGTCATTATGGTTCCACATAGAACATAGAGGCATTATTGTGCCTTCTTCATGACTGTGGTGATGTGTTTGAACCATGATAATTCCTTAGTGATGTGACAACACCGGGGAACTTGAAGCTCTCTACTCGCTCCACTACAGCCTCGTCGATGTGGAAGGGGGTGTGCTCGGCCCTCCGTTTACTGTAGTTCACGATCAGAGTCTTTGTCTTGATGACATTGATGGAGAGGTTGTTGTCCTGGCACCACACTGCTAACACTGTAATTGGGCCTAAATTAAGGCAGTACAGTTGCAGCTTTCCTGAAATCACCCAGAGGTGTGTTGATTGTTAACCTAACGTAGCAGGTATAAAAGAAACGACTGAGCAGCGTTTCTTTATATCTGGTCCTGATTAGGGAAAAACTGTTGGGGGAGGTTCTGTACTGCACTGTTCAACAGCACTGCCATATTAACGTCCAAAAGCGGAAGTTGTGTCACAGGCTCTCTTTCCACTTCCCCTGAAAACCAGATGCCATCCGACCCCGCAGAGGGCGGTTGACTGTTGACATCAACAGGGGGTGTGTAGAGAGAGGTGACGTGTGTGTGTGTGTTTGTGTGTGTGTACGAGACTACCGGTGCCCCTCAGGCACCCTCGGGTGGAAGAGCAGCATTCTCACGCTAAGGTGATGCTAACCGTACTACCTCTTACATTGATCACTTCCAGGGGATCCCAGATTCCAGACAATGGATGTAAGTGCAGGGCTGTGGAAAAGAGAAGATTGCTAGAAAACCCAAGTCTGTTGCCATTGCATTTGTCCAGTCACACACAAAATAACAGAGGTTTTAATCAGGCAACATAATCATACCACACACACACACTTAAATATAATTGATTCTCTGGTCTCAATCCCAAGGTTTCAGTGGAGCCCACATCTATGGTTATTTCCACAAGTGGCAATATTGACACATAGGATACAACACACATGAAGCACAACAGACTTTCCATGACAGTGTTAAAGCAGACTATGTGTTAAAATCCTTCCCACAACTAGTTGCCTACATTACCATCCTGTTTCTAAACATAAATAGACAGATGGTGGGCTCTGGACAGACCAGCTCCACCTGTGGATGATACTGAGGTATTCCCAGAAGACCCACCAATGAGCAGCAGATAATGGTTGCATCCCACATTCCACCCTATTTCCTATATAGTGCATTTATTTTGTTCAGGGCCCATTTAGGGAATAGGGTGCCATTTGGGATGAAGCTAATGTATCAGTACACACTACAGAGGCTCACACAAAACATAGGTTGTATTCACAATGGTGTTGCTGCCCTCTGCTGGTATGTATACATTTCAGCTCTTCAAAGGTGCCTAATCAAACAGAGCACGCGTGGGTTAAGTCCCAAATGGCACCCTATTCACTACATAGTGCACTTCTTTTGACAAGAGCCCTATGGGCCAGGCACTTCCGCCCTGGATACCCTAAACCCTATTTTGCTAAACAAGTAACAATCGGGAGGGAGGCAATGAGATAGAACACCCATTGAAATATAAATATATATAACTAAGTAGCCATGTGTTTTGTTGCCCTTACACCTGGGTAAGGCCCTAGAAGTGTCCTAGCCTGTTCTTTAGGTAGCCCTTACTGCACATTTCTGCACTTTTATGCAAAATTAAAATGTTTCAAAAAGTATTAATAGTATCAACAATCTTTTGACAAACAATCAAAGTTGAGTCGGTCTACACATTTCAACATCGGTTTGGTGTTTGTAGCTCAAGAGCAGGTGCGAATCTAGCTCTGGTCAGGGGCTTCAGTGCAGCTAACGTTAGTGAGCTTGCTAACGCTAAACCTTTCTTCATCACTGCTGAAATTCTTGACTGGTTTAGTGGCTTGATTCAATATACTTTTGTTACTCACCAGCGCCACCTGTAATTTCTCCAAAATAAACAACTTGTTTTGAGCATGTTTTTACCACCGCCCTTTTCCCGAGCTGCAGCCTGCATGCGCATCCAACGGCAATGACGTATACTATTTCAAATTTTAAACAAACGTCATCAATCGCGGGAATATTAGAAGAAGAAAAAAATGGTAGCAAATCACATTTGTAATCTTCAGCTGACGTCAGAGCAAAGAGCTGGATGACTGACTGGGCATTCCTAACTTACTGTTCATAACTCTGGTAAGGCTGGGGCCTGGGTCGAGGTACAGAGGCTCCATCCCTAATATAAAATGTTTACTTCATAAACCTACCTCATCTGGTGATTTGACAACATGTGTTGTGGGAAACGGGTTATCTGTGAAGGATGACTTCCTTCTAGCATCCCACTCAGATTGTAGGCATTCTCTACATCTATGACTTCTCCAAACCAACACTAGAGGGCAGCCAGCTACTACATAATAACCACAAAGTTGATGTGAGAAATTGAGAATCTTAGCATTGCATAGCCAAGCAGGCCTACTAATTTGACAAGCAATGTATTCTATTGCTAGAGTTCAGTGGCCCTGGTTGAGCCTCTGGTCTGATCCCTGGTATAAGTGCATGTTGCTTCACAGGAATGCTTCAGCGAGAACACAGGGTACCAGGCACATGTGAAATGGGGTCATCAAACAGACACTGCCTTGGGTGTATCTCAACAGTCCACATCCTTGTATCGTTTCTCACATCTTCACTCAAATCAAATCAAATGTATTTATAAAGCCCTTCTTACATCAGCTGATGTCACAGAGTGCTGTACAGAAACCCAGCCTAAAACCCCAAACAGCAAGCAATGCAGGTGTAAAAGCACGGTGGTTAGGAAAAACTCCCTAGAAAGGCCAGAACCTAGGAAGAAACCTAGAGAGGAACCAGGCTGTGAGGGGTGGCCAGTCCTCTTCTGGCTGTGCCGGGTACAGATTATAGCAGAACACGGACAAGATTTAAAAATGTTCATAGAACAGGCAGAACAGTTGAAACTGGAGAAGCAGCACGGCCAGGTGGACTGGGGACATCAAGGAGTTATCAGGCCAGGTAGGCCTTGAGGAATGGTCCTAATGCTCAGGTCCTCCAAGAGAGAGAGAGAGAGAGAGCATACTTAAATTCACACAGGACACCGGATAAGAGAGGAGAAATACTCCAAATATAACAGACAGACCCTAGCCCCCCGACACATAAACTACTGCAGCATAAATACTGGAGGCTGAGACAGGAGGGGTCAGGAGACACTGTGGCCCCGTCCGACGATACCCCCAGACAGGGACGGCATGGAAGAGCACCAGTAAGCAAATGACTCAGCCCCTGTAATAGGGTTAGAGGCAGAGAATCCCAGTGGAGAGGGGAACCGGCCAGGCAGAGACAGCAAGGGTGATTCGTTGCTCCAGTGCCTTTCCGTTCACCTTCACACTCCTGGGCCAGACTACAATCATAGGACCTACTGAAGAGATGAGCATTCAATAAAGACAAAGGTTGAGACTGAGTCTGTGTCTCTCACATGGATAGGCAGACCATTCCATAAAAATGGAGCTCAATAGGAGAAAGCCCTGCCTCCAGCTGTTTGCTTAGAAATTCTAGGGACAGTAAGGAACCCTGCGTCTTGTGACCGTAGCGTACGTGTAGGTATGTACGGCAGGACCAAATCGGAAAGATAGGTAGGAGCAAGCCCATGTAATGCTTTGTAGGTTAGCAGTAAAACCTTGAAATCAGGTTTGCTGTCTGGCCCCATGTGTTTGTTGAACTGAAGTAGATGGGCAGGCATTAGGCTAGTTCAAAATGTTTGCAATGTAGTGGCAATATTAATCCAGCGCTTAATAGACAGTAGCTAAAAACATTTCTTTGCATGAAAACAAACTGATACTTGCCAGTTTTGTAATTAAATCCCCCAGGACCTTCATTGATTCCCCATGAAGGAGAGGACAGACTTCAAAGTGCTACTTCTCCCTTTCAAGGCCCTATGACCCTGCCCCCTCCTACCTCTCACAGCTCCCCCAGCCCCACTACCCTGACTGTTCAACTTTCAAACCAGACCAACTTGTTTCCAGAGCCATGTTATTAAAGGAAAATTCCCCCCCAAAACTATATTTTAGTATTTGCGATTACTATTTTACTCAGCAAAATATTTTGATGGAATTTTTGTTTGAATATCGCTAGCTATAACATTGTGGATACCATTTTTATGTCTCTACGTCCAGTTTGAAGGAAGTTCAAAGTAGTTTCACAAGCCAGTGCTAACTAGCATTACGGCAATGACTGGATGCATTACGGCAATGACTGGCAATGACTGGATGGGGGGGTTGATCAGTTTTAATATTGCAGATTGTGGCTTCTATCAATGAACAATGTAATTGTCTGCATCATTTCCAAAGTTTGGACACCTACTCATTCAAGGGTTTTTCTTTATTTTTACTTTTTTTTACATTGTAGAATACGAGTGAAGACATCAAAACTATGAAATAACACATATGGAATCATGTAGTAACCAAAAAATATATATATTTGAGATTCTTCAAAGTAGACACCCTTTGCCTTGATGACAGCTTTGCACACTCTTGGCATTCTCTCAACCAGCTCCATTAGGTAGTCACCTGGAATGCATTTCAATTAACAGGTGTGCCTTGTTAAAGTTAATTTGTGGAATTTCTTTCCTTCTTAATGTTTCTGAGCCAATCAGTTGTGTTGTGACAAGGTAAGGGTTGTATACAGACGATAGCCCTATTTGGTTAAAGACCAAGTCCATGTTATGGTAAGAACAGCTCAAATAAGCCAAAAGAAACGACAGTCCATCATTACCTTAAGACATGAAGGTCAGTCAATCTGGAACATTTCAAAAACTTTGAATGTTTCTTCAAGCGCAGTCGCAAAAACCATCAAGCGCTATGATGAAACTGCCTCTCAAGAGGACCACCACAGGAAAAGAAGACCCAGAGTTACCTCTGCTGCAGAGGGTAAGTTCATTAGAGTTACCAACCTCAGAAATTGCAGCCCAAATAAATGCTTCACAGAGTACAAGTAACAGACACATCTCAACATCAGCTGTTCAGAGGAGACTGCGTGAATCAGGTTGGTAGAAATCTGTCCTTTGGTCTGATGAGTCCAAATTTGAGATTTTTGGTTCAAACCACTTTGTTTTTGTGAGACGCAGAGTAGTTGAACGGATGATCTCCACATGTGTGGTGATTATTTTCAATTATTCATTTTTGCATTGTTTGCAAACTGAGACACGTATTAATGCCAATATAACATGGCAAAAGTTTAGCTAAACAGGTGGGGTTCAAAACAGTTGGGGCTCTGCCCTGAATGACGGGTCGCTAATGCTGTGTTCCTCTGATCAAGCACTACAACAAAATAAATGGGCATGTGCCCTGAATCCCCAGTTTTGGGAATTCTATTCTCCCTGACCAAGGGATGTGAATGTGGCTTGATTGTTAGTTCTCAACAATGGTATTATTAAAAAAATATATATAGTTCAATATCTTTCCTGCGTGCTTTCTATCTGGTTTTAGTCATTTAGGGCATCGTTTCCCAAAGTCGGTTCAGCTGATTCAAATAATGAAAGCTTGATGATGAGCCACCCTTTCCCTTTATGACAGCTTTGTACACTCTTGGCATTCTCTCAACCAGCTTCACCTGGAATGCTTTTACAACAGTCTTGAAGGAGTTCCCACATATGCTTTTCCTTCACTCTGCGGTCCAACTCATCCCAAACCATCTCAATTGGGTTGATGTCGGGTGATTGTGGAGGCCAGGTCATCTGATGCAGCACTCCATCACTCTCCTTCTTGGTCAAATAGCCCTTACACATCCTGGAGGTGTGTTTTAGGTCATTGTCCTTTTGAAAAACAAATGATAGTCCCACTGAGCGCAAGCCAGATGGGATGGTGTATCGCTGCAGAATGCTGTGGTAGCCATGCTGGTTAAGTGTGCATTGAATTCTAAATAAATCACTGACAGTGTCACCACCAAAGCACACCCACACCACCACCTTCTCCTCCATGCTTCACGGTGGTGCGGAGATCATCTCCACACATGCGGAGATCATCCGTTCATCTACTCTGCGTCTCACAAAGACACAGCGGTTTGAACCAAAAATCAGAAATTTGGACTCATCTGACCAAAGGACAGATTTCCACCTGTCTAATGTCCATTGCTCGTGTTTCTTGGCCCAAGCAAGTCTCTTCTTCTTATTGATGTCCTTTAGTAGTGGTTTCTTTGCAGCAATTCGACCATGAGGGCCTGATTCACACAGTCTCCTCTGAATAGTTGACAATGAAATGTGTCTGTTACTTGAACCCTGTGAGATGCAATCTGAGGTGCAGTTAATTGCTGATTTCTGAGGCTGGTAATGAACTTATCCTGTGCAGCAGAGGTAACTCTGGGTCTTCTTTTCCTGTGGCGGTCCTCATGAGAGCTAATTTCATCATAGCGCTTTATAGGTTTTGTGACTGCACTTGAAGAAACTTTCTGTCACGTCTGCTCCCGCTCTTACCCTTCTGGCGCTCGAAGGCATCAGGTTGCCCTGCATCACGCCTCCCTCGCTGCAGCGGGATTGACAGGCGTCTGGCTTCCTTGCCTCAGCCCACTCGCCAGGCTCTCAGGCTCCTGCCGGTTCGTTAGGCTCCCACGCCCCAACCGGCATTCCCAGCGCCCATGTCTCGGCCGGTTCGCCCAGGTGGGATGACGGGTGGCGCCCCAAGAGGGGGGGGTACTGTCACGTCTGCTCCTGCTCTTCCCCCCCTGGCGCTTGAGGGTGCCAGGCTGCCCTACATCACATACTCCTTCCATCCATTACGCACACCTGCCTTCCCTCGTCACGCGCATCAGCGTTACTGGACTCACCTGGACTCACTTATCACCTGTTTATTTCCTCCCCTATATTTGTCAGTTCCCCAGCGCTGTTCCCCGCTGCTGCACTGATTGTTGTTTGTCTGTGTTATTAGTTTGCTGACGCTGTTCCTGTCTCGTTCCATGTCCGTTCTTTATTAAATGTCTTACTCCCCGTACCTGCTTCGTCTCTCCAGCGTCAATCCATGTGACACTTTCAAAGTTGTTGACATTTTTTGTATCGACTGACCTTCATGTCTTAAAGTAATGATGTAATGTAATTTCTCTTTGCTTATTTGAGCTGTTCTTGCCATAATATGGACTTGGTCTTTTACCAAATAGGGTATATATATTTTTTTTTTATTTCACCTTTATTTAATCAGGTAGGCTAGTTGAGAACCAGTTCTAATTTACAACTGTGACCTGGCCAAGATAAACAACAAAGAGTTACACATGGAATCAACAAACTTAGAGTCATTAATACAGTAGAAAAAAAAGAAAATATATATACAGTATATATACATTGAGTGCAAATGAGGTAAGATAAGAGAGGTAGGGCAATAAATAGGCCATGGTGGCGACTTAATTACAATAAAGCAATTAAACACTGGAATGGTAGATGTGCAGAAGATGAATGTGCAAGTAGAGATACTGGGGTGCAAAGGAACAAGAAAAATAAATAAATACAGTATGGGGATGAGGTAGTTGGATGGGCTGTTTACAGATGGGCTATGTACAGGTGCAGAGATCTGTGAGCTGCTGTGAGCTGAACCGTCCAGAGAAGTGATGCTGGACGGGCAGGCAGGTGCGGGGAGTGTTCGGTTGAAGAGCATGCATTTAGTTTTACTTGCATTTAAGAGCAGTTGGAGGCCATGGAAGGAGATCTGTATGGCATTGAAGTTCGTCTGGAGGTTAGTTAACACAGTGTCCAAAGAGGGGCCAGAAGTATACAGGATGGTGTCGTCTCCGTAGAGGTGGATTAGAGAATCACCAGCAGCAAGAGCAACATCATTGATGTATACAGAGAAGAGAGTCGGCCCGAGAATTGAACCCTGTGGCACACCCATAGAGACTGCCAGAGGTCTGGACAACAGGCCCTCCGATTTGACACACTGAACTCTATCAGAGAAGTAGTTGGTGAACCAGGCGAGGCAATCATTTGAGAAACCAAGGCTGTTGAGTGTGCCAATAAAAATGTGGTGATTGACAGAGTTGAAAGCCTTGGCCAGGTTGATGAAGACGGCTGCACATTAATGTCTCTTATCGATGGCGGTTATGATATCATTTAGGACCTTGAGCGTGGCTGAGGTGCACCCATGACCAGCTCTGAAACCAGATTGCATAGCGGAGAAGGTACGGTGGGATCCGAAATGGTCGGTAATCTGTTTGTTAACTTGGCTTTCGAAGACCTTAGAAAGGCAGGGTAGGATAGATATAGGTCTGTAGCAGTTTGGGTCTATGGTGTCTCCCCCTTCGAAGAGGTGGATGACCGCGTCAGCTTTCCAATCTTTGGGAATCTCAGACGATACGAAAGGGTTGGGTTGGGGTTGCAACAATTTCGGCAGATCATTTTAGAAAGATAGGGTCCAGATTGTCTAGCCCTGCTGGTTTGCAGGGGTCCAGATTTTGCAGCTCTTTCAGAACATCAGCTATCTGGATTTGGGTGAAGGAGAAATGGGGGAGGCTTGGGCAAGTTGCTGTGGGGAGTGCAGGGCTGTTGACCAGGGTAGGGGTAGCCAGGTGGAAAGCATGGCCAGCCGTAGAAAAATGCTTATTGAAATTCTCAATTATTGTGGATTTGTCGGTGGTGACAGTGTTTCCTATCCTCAGTGCAGTGGACAGCTGGGAGGAGGTGCTCTTATTCTCACTGGACTTTACAGTCTCCCAGAACTTTAAGAAGAAAATAAATTCCAAAAATGTACTTTTAACAAGGCACACATGTTAATTGAAAAGCATTCCAGAATGCATCTCGTGAAGCTGGTTGAGAGAATGCCAAGAGTGTGCAAAGCTGTCATGAAGGCAAAGGGAAGCTTTTTAAATGTAACCTTTATTTAACTGGGTAAGTCAGTTAATTACAAATTCTTATTTACAATGATGGCCTACCACGGACGACACTGGGATAATTGTGTACCCCCCTATGGGACTCCCAATCACAGCCGGATGTGATACACCCTGGATTCAAACCAGGAACTGCAGTGATGCCTCGTGTGCTAGGATGCAGTGCCATAGACCACTGCACCACTCGGGAGCTCAGGAGTCTAACACTTTTTTGGTTACTACTACACAATTCCATATGTGTTATTTCATTGTTTTGATGTCTTCACTATTATTATACAATGTAGAAAATAGTAAAAAAATTAAGAAAAACCCTTGAATGAGTAGGTGTGTCCAAACTTTTGACTGATACTCTGTCTCCTTCCCTAGTCTGACTACGGTTGGGTACACAACAGCCCCAAGTTTATGTGCAAAGCTCCTCCCACGACTAAAGGGACCTCCAGCAAGAGCACCATTTTGGAGGAGCTACCAGACGTCGGCTCAACTGCCAGGGACATGGCTTTCGAATGGTCGCTCAACAAGAAACACTCAGACTTTAATCCATGAATACATATTCATTTAGTCATTCCGCAGACGCTCTTATCCAGAGTGACTTACAGGTAGTGCGTTCATCTTAAGGTAGCTAGGTGAGACGACCACCAGTTTTAATATTAAAGTGGAATAATGTTGTCTTCCTCAGATTCTCCTTGGTACATACCCAGATGAATACTTTGATGAGACGGCCCCCAAGCAGATGATGAAGCAACTGTAGGCAGTTGTCCTTCCTCAGTCAGTCAATCATGGAGAGGAATACCAAGCTTACACTGCCCTATAACTACCTGAACCCGGCCGAGATGGAGAATAGTGTGACCATATGAGTTCCACGGTTCCACAGAGAATGTTTATCGCAATGTACCCAGGTTGCAGCCAGAGCTAGGCAATTATTATTATTAATAATAATAATAATAGTAATAGTAATAGTAATAATAATACTAATAGTAATAATAATAATAATAATAATACTAATAGTAATAATAATAACAATAATAATAGTAATAATAATAGCAATAATGACAATTTTGGAGAGATAAGGAATATAAATTGACACAATTTTGCCATCTTGCCATGGCTTTAGTAATCCCAATGACCATGTTTTATTGCCCTTCCTCTCATGCTGAAATGAAGGAGAGAAGTATAAGGTTCTCAACCAAAGTGAGACGAGGTGCAACCAAAAACTTATATGATCGTTTTTTATGACACACACTTCTGCTAATGTTTGTCTGATTCAATGACCATAATAAGCAGTGTCTATCCTCAATCATTGTTTTATTAAATGTATGTAAAGTTGTCTCCGGTTGGAGCAGCGTAAAATAAATTCAATAAAGCAATCAATGAAGCTTTATTGTGATGAGAAAATAAGAAACACCAGACAACGTCCACAGAAAGAGCTGGATGAAAACAAGAAAGGCATATGGCTCTGGTCAAAAGTAATGGACTATATAGTGAATAGGGTGCCATTTGGGAAACTGGCATGAATCTACATCCTTTTGATAGTAACCCCATAATATACTCTACATGGGCAGATAAAAAATATATATACTCTAGGAATTATACAGAAGATGGGAGTGATGTGAATGTGGATTGATATTGATAATATGCAGGAGTGAAAATGCAAGACGGTGAAAAGAGATGTTATCGTAGGTGGTGTGTGGCAGAGAGAGAAAGAGAAAGGACACCCCTCCTAGCCCAGCCAGAGACAGAAAACACTATCCCCCTTTTGTCAGAGATAGGAGGACTAGACTAGACAGGGGGGTGGATGCTTAAACTTTCCACCTGTTTGAATTTCTCGATGCTTAGAACATGTGCGCGTTACGCAGCATCTGAAAATGAACACTGCATCTATGAGATTCACTAAATAAAGGATTTAAAAGACCGAAACCTCAGATCTATGAAGACGTTTAATAAACAGTAACAATGAATAACTCTGTGCAGAACCAAACTGGTGTGAATTGGAGAACGGAATCGGTTATCATTTCTCTGGTCTTCTCGCTCATCTTCTTGGTCGGTACCTTGGGGAACGGATTGGTCCTCACTGTCCTCTTCTGGAATGAACAGATGAACACCAAAACAACAAACCTATTTATTCTGAACCTCGGCGTGGCAGACCTGTGCTTTATAGTGTTCTGCGTACCTTTTCAAGCCACTATCTACACTATGGATGAATGGGTATTTGGACCGTTCTTGTGCAAAGTCGTACACTTTATCATCTACCTTACCATGTATGCCAGCATCTTTACGCTCACCGCTGTGTCGTTGGACAGGTGCGTTTCACTTACTGTTAATAACTGTTTTTTTTTTATATATAAGTTAAAATGGGTCGTATGCTGTGAAAGATAACATTTTAAGTAGTTTAAAGATTTTATTGTTATATTGTCAATATACATTTTTGCTGAAAAATACTTTTTCATTGTGGAAGATCAGTCTTGTTACCCCATTTATATACAGTACTGTAATGGTATGAATATGGTCTATAGGCAAATAGCTTACAGAGGGAAAGTGAGAAAGGGTGCATGATATTTATTCTTGATTATTTTGTTCAGTGACACTCTGACCAATTAAAACATTTGAAAGAACACTCTCTGAGTTACTTAAAAATATGAAAGAAAATGGTGGAGGTGTTGTCTCCATACAGCCAAAGACTATATTGACAAGCTGGTCGAGTGACCGCTCTAACGATGGAAATACATCAAATGATGTAACCAAAAAAGTGTTAAACAAATCAAAATACACTACCATTCAAAAGTATGGGGTCACTTAGACATTTTTTTTTTTTAAAGAAAAGCACATTTGTTTGTTCATTAAAATAACATCAAATTGGTCAGAAATACAGTGTAGACATTGTTAATGTTGTAAGATTCTTTATGGAATATCTACATAAGCGTACAGAGGCCCATTATCAGCAACCATCACTCCTGTGTTCCAATGGAACGTTGTGTTAGCTAATCCAAGTTTATCATTTTAAAAGGCTAGAAAAACCCTTTTGCAATTATGTTAGCACAGCTGAAAACTTTTGTTCTGATTAAAGAAGCAATAAAACTGGCCTTCTTTAGACTAGTTGAGTATCTGGAGCATTTGTGGGTTCGATTACAGACTCCAAATGCCCAGAAACAAAGACATTTCTTCTGAAACTCGTCAGTCTATTCTTGTTCTGAGAAATGAAGGCTATTACATGCGAGAAATTGCCAAGAAACTGAATATCTCGTACAACACTGTGTACTACTTCTTTCACAGAACAGCACAAACTGTCTCTAACAATGTCTACTCTGTATTTCTGATCAATTTGACGTTATTTTAATGGACAGAAAAAATGTGCTTTTCTTTAAAAAAACATCTACATTTCTAAGTGACCCCAAACTTTTTAATGGTAGTGTATATTTTATATTCAAGATTCTTCAAAGTAGCCACCCTTTCCCTTGACAGCTTTGCAAACACTTTGCATTCTCTCAACCTGCTTAACATGGAATGCTTTTCCAACAGTGTTGAAGGAGTTCTCACATATGCTGAGCACTTGTTGGCTGCTTTTTCTTCACTATGCCTTCCAACTCATCCCAAACCATGCGTTGAGATTGGGTGATTGTGGAGGCCAGGTCATCTGATGTAACACTCCATCAATCTCCTTCTTGGTAAAATAGCCCTTACACAACCTGGAGATGTTATTGTCCTGTTGAAAAATAAATTATAGTCCCACTAAGCGCAAAACAGATGGGATGGCGAATCACTGCAGAATGCTGTGGTAGCCATGCTGGTTAAGTGTACCTTGAATTCTAAATATATCACTGACAGTGTCACCATAAAAGCACCCTCACACCACAAAACCTCCTCCTCCATGCCTCACGGTGGGAACCACACATGGGGAGATCATCCGTTCACCTACTCTGCGTCTCACAAAGACACGGCGGTTTGAATGTCACGATCTAAGTGAGGGACAGACCAAGGCGCAGCGAGGTATCCAGTATACATTCTTTATTAAAGCGATACGACTGCCGTTACGACTGCCGATACGACTGCCGATACGACTGCCGATACGACTGCCGATACGACTGCCGATACGACTGCCGATACGACTGCCGATACGACTGCCGATCGTAACAAAGAATAACCCACAAAACTCCTCTGAAAACTACAAACATATATATGGTTCCCAATTAGAGGTAACGACACTCAGCTGCCTCTAATTGGGAACCATTACCCCAACATAGAAATAGATCACCTAGAACAAAAAAAAACTACACCAAAACGAAACTAAACACGCCAGCCTATAAAATTCAGGCCTGAACGTGACATTGAACCAGAAATCTGAAATTTGGACTCATCTAACTGCCTGTTGCTCAGGACTTGAAGCAAGGATATGCATATTAGTGATACCATTTGAAAAGAAACACTTTGAAGTTTGTGGAAATGTGAAATGAATGTAGGAGAATATAACACATTAGGTCTGATAAAAGATAATGAAAACATGCGTTTAAAAAAAAAATGTAATCCATCATCTTTGAAATGCAAGAGAAAGGCCATAATAAAATATTGCAGTTTAGGCGCAATTTTGCCACTAGGTGACAGAGGTGTCTGTGCAAAGTTTCAGATTTATCCAGTGAAGCATTGCAGTACTAGACAATATTTATTATCAAGTCTGCTCAAATGTGCCGAAGTGGTCAATTGATACATTTTCAAGTACATAACTATAGAGAACATATAAAGATTATATGGTAATACAAAATTTAAGTTTACACACTCCCAGGAATGTCATACATGATGGATCATTAGCTTATAGACTAACTTTCACACATCTAGATGGCCGGGCGGGGTGGGTATGGAGCCAGAGTCAGCAGGGGTTCAAACTGTAGAAGCCAGTTCCTACATTTGAATATAAAATGGATTTTATCAAACAAACTGTGCTACATTTTATCTCTGGGACCCTCAGGATGACAAATCAGAGCAAGATTACTGAATGTAAGTACTTTATTTCACTTCACAGGTGAACGTATTAAACCAGTTGCCGTGAGTTTTTTGTTGTTGTGCACTCTCCTCAAACAATAGCATGGTATGTTTTCACTGTAATAGCTACTGTAAATTGGACAGTGCAGTTAGATTAACAGGAATTTAATCTTTCTGCCCATATAAGACATGTCTATGTCCTGGAAAGTTTGCTGTTACTTACAACGTCATGCTAATCACATTAGCACGCGTTAGCTCAACCATCCCGGTATAGGGACACCTATCCGTAGAGGTTAAAGTAATGATGGACTGTCATTTCTCTTTGCTTATTTGAGCTGTTCTTGCCATAATATGGACTTGGTCTTTTACCAAATAGGGATATCTTCTGCATACCACCCCTACCTTGTCACAACACAACTGATTGGCTCAAATGCATTAAGAAGGAATGAAATTCCACAAATTAACTTTTAAGAATGCACACCTGTTAATTTAAATTCATTTCAGGTGACTACCTCATGAAGCTGGTTGAGCGAATGCCAAGAGTGTGCAAAGCTGTCTTTAAGACAAAGTATGGCTACTTTGAAGAATCTTAAATATAAAATATATTTTTATTTGTTTAACACTTTTTTGGTTATTACATCATTCCATATGTGTTATTTCATATTTGTGATGTCTTCACTCACATTCTACAATGTAGAAAATAGTCTAAATAAAGAAAAACCCTTGAATGAGTTGGTGTGTCCAAAACCTTTGACTGGTACTGTATATCACTGCATTCGTAACAACTTAACCATTAGGAAGCACCAGCTGTTCTGGAAGACTGTGTGATAACGCTCTCGGTAGCTCATGTGACCAAGACCTTTAAACAGGTCAATGTTCACAAAGCCGCGGGGCCAGACGGATTACCAGGATGTGTACTCAAAGCATGTGCGGACCAACTGGCAAGTGTCTTCACTGACATTTTCAACCTCTCCCTGACCAAGTCTGTAATACCTACATGTTTCAAGCAGACCACCATAGTCCCTGTGCCCAAAAAAAGGGAAGGTAACCTGCCTAAATTATTACCGCCCCATAGCACTTACGTCGGTAGCCATGAAGTGCTTTGAAAGGCTGGTCATGGCTCACATCAACAGCATCTTCCCGGATACCCTAGACCCAATTCGCATACCACAAACCAAAAGATCCACAGATGACGCAATCTCAATCGCACTCCACACTGCCCTTTCCCACCTGGACAAAAATAACACCTATGAAAGAATGCTGTTCAACAAACACCATAGTGCCCACATAGCTCATCTCTAAGCTAAGGACTCTGGGACTAAACACCTCCCTATGCAACTGGATCCTGGACTTCTTGATGGGCAGCCCCCAGGTGGTAAGGGTAGGCAACAACATGTCTGCTATGCTGATCCTCAACACTGGGGCCCCTCAGGGGTGTGTGCTCAGTCCCCTCCTGTACTCCCTGTTCACCCACAACTGCATGGCCAAATACGACTCCAACACCATAATCAAGTTTGATGATGACACAACAGTGGTAGGCCTGATCACCGACAACGATGAGACAGCCTATAGGGAGGAGGTCAGAGACCTGGCAGTGTGGTGCCAGGACAACAACCTCTCCCTCAATGTGAGCAAGACAAAGGGGCTGATGTTGGACGACAGGAAAAGACGGGCCGTACAAGCCCCCATTAACATCAACGGGGCTGTAGTGGAGCAGGTCGAGAGAGGTTGATATCTTCAAGTTTGTTGGTATCCACATTACCAATGAACTATCCTGGTCCAAACACACCAGGACAGTTGTGAAGAGGGCATGACAAAACCATTTCCCCCTCAGGAGACTGAAATTTGTCATGGGTCCCCAGTTTCTCAAAACGTTATACAGCTGCACCATCGAGAGCATCCTGACCGGTTGCATCACCACCTGGTATGGTAACTGCTCGTTATCTGACTGAGAGGCACTACAGAGGGTAGTGTGTACGGCCCAGTACATCACTGGGGCCAAGCATCCTGCCATCCAGGACCTGTATACTAGTCGGTGTCAGAGGAAAGCCCCAAAAAATGTCAGACTCCAGTCACCCAAGTCATAGACTGTTTTCTCTGCTACCGCACGGCAAACGGTACCGGAGCGCCAAGTCTAGGACCAAAAGGCTCCTTAACAGCTTCTACCTCCAAGCTTTAAGACTTCTGAACAGTTAATAAAATGGCCACCAGATTATTTACATTGACACCCCTTCCATTTGTTTTTTACACTGCTGCTACTCGCTGTTTATTATCTATGCATAGGCACGTCACCCCTACCTATATGTAAAAATTACCTCAACTAACCTGTACCCCTGCACATTGACTCAGTACCGGTACCCCCTTATATAGAGCCTCATTAGTGCTATTTTATTGTGTTAATTTGAATAGTTTTTTACTTTAGTTTATTTGGTAAATATTTTCTTAACTCTTTCTTGAACAGCACTGTTGGTTAAGGGCTTGTAAGTAAGCATTTCACGGTAAGGTCTACACATGTATTTCGCGCAGGTGACAAATAAAGTTTGATTTGATTTGATAAGCCTTTTTTGTTGACCAAATTCGATACTCTCTCGTTGATCTCCAGAGTAAACCCTCTCTCTTCATTTTTTCCTCTCTGATACAGTCCAACGTCAGTGTTTAGGGTACAATCAGGGCAGGGCAAAGACCTTCTGAGGGGCAGGTGCTCAAAGTGAAAAGAAGTAGGGATTATAAAGGGCATTGCGTGACATCACAAAATCTCAAATTTGAATACACCAATGGTAACATCTTAATCTTATTGGGGAGGCCGGTAGCCTAGTGGATACAGCATTGGGCCAGTAACCAAAAGGTTGCTAGATTGAATCCCTGAGCTGACAATGTACAAATCTGTTGTTCTGCCACTGAACAAGGCAGTTAACCCACTGTTCCTAGGCTGTCATTGTAAATACGAATTTGTTCTTAACTGACTTGCCTAGTTAAATAAAGGTTAAAAAAATGATCTTACCTAATTAAATAAGTACTACAGAAGTTGTGTTCAGAGGGGTGTGGTTTACATAGCTAGGCAGTGCCAAAATCTGACTGCACTCAAATATAATTTGAGATTTAAGGCAAAGATACTTATAGGTTTCCGCTTTCATTTGTGTCTGATTCAATTATGCTGACCCGCGGGTAAACCGGGCAAAGGCCCGTTATGTGATCTGGTGAAAGCCGGGAGGGAGGAGAATGAGTGCCCTTCTCAAATCACAACAGTAATCTATAAAGAGCTGTCATTTTTGTCAACAAGGTAGCAGGGTGCATCGTTCAGAAACATACATCTCTTTTCCAAAAAATATATTTAAAAATGTTCTCACTCGTTTTCATTGGGATGGCAGATAAAGCTCCAAAGCAATCATTGTTGCATGTGAAAACACAGAATCCTACTCATTACTCCACATGGTTCTTTGAGTCCTTATGGTTCTAGATAGAACCATCATCCTTCCCAAAGAAGCCTTGAGGAAAGATAATTTTTTTGTCTTTAGGAGGTCCCGTAATGGAAATAAATTACATCTACTTTCAACCCTGCTTATAAAATTTCTACAGCTAGGCACCGGTAGCTACTGCTTGTGCAGCAGCAGGAGGACGGCTGTAGTGCACGGGGAGAGGGGAGAGGTCATTTTCCAAGATTCCAAAATGAGAAATTAGCTAGTTTGATGAATAATTATTTACCGAACAGTATAAAAAATGAAAATGTATTCATAAGAAAATGCTACCAATCTGACAGGCCACTTTTTTCTCATAAGAGGACATACCTGGGTATTATATTACGTGTCACTAAGTCCTGTCTGTCCAACTATCTGAGTCCACCTCTTCTTCCTATTGTCAACCCCCAAGGTATCTGGCCATCCGCTACCCTCTCCGTTCCAGGGAGATGAGGACCCATCGTAACGCCCTGACGTCCATCTGTGTGGTGTGGGGTTTGTCCCTGGTCTTCTCTGGCCCGTACCTGAGCTACTACCGACAGATGGACCTGGACGGCACCGTGGTTTGCATCCCCGCCTGGCAGTTCCAGGACAGGCGCCTAATGGATGTCTGCACCTTCTTCTTCGGCTACCTCATCCCTGTCCTCACCCTCAGCCTGACCTACGCCAGAACCATCCGCTACCTGTGGACTACAGTGGACCCCATGAAGGACATGTCTGAGTCCAGGAGAGCCAAGAGGAAAGTCACCAAGATGATTATTATCGTAGCGGTGCTCTTCTGCCTCTGCTGGCTTCCCCATCACCTGGTTATACTGTGTATGTGGTTTGGTCACTTTCCGCTAAACCACACCACCTATATACTTCGTATTCTCTCCCACCTGGTGGCCTATGCTAACTCCTGCCTCAACCCTATAGTGTATGCCCTGGTGTCCAAACACTTCCGGAAGGGATTCCGGAAAGTGTTTGACCGTGCGTTGAGTAAGAGGGTGGTAAACCGGGTGCATGTGTTTCAGGCGGCACATGCGGTCAGCACGGTGGAGGTGGGGTCCAGTGAGACGTCCAATCAGAGCCAGGGGTCACAGCGTGGAGATAGTGCCGGACTAACCACATCTGGGGCCCTGGGCAAGAAGAATTTGGAGGCCCCGCTCATGGCAGTGGAGAGATTTTCTTTTTAAGCTAACGTCCTGCAATTCCAACCTGGACTCAGGGGTAGACGTAACATAGTAAATCTGTCTCCCTCAATATAGTATGATATGTTAAGTATCGGATGGAATTTATTAATTTGTGGATGTCCATCACCCATTTTGTATGATATATGAAACATTTTTGTGGCTAATGTTAGCTAGGTGACTAGTTGGCTAATTTAAGCTAGGCTAGGGGTTAGGGGTTATGGTTAGGGGAAGGGTTAGCTAACGTACTAAGTAGTTGCAAATTAGTAAATAGTTGCCCATGATGTGACCACTCAGCCTTTGCATTGCTAGACTATTGTGTTATATGCCCACCCATCATCCCCGATCAACTTCACACCTTTTGTTTTTAGCTTAAGTAATCTTGTCTTATGTAACCATACCAAACATAACATATCATACTAATTAGAGTGTCACAGATTTACCTCTACTATGTTATGTCTCGTCTTTGAGGCCAGGCTAGCAATTCTAAAAATTTTGCCATAGGGCAGAGAGAAAAATATGCTGTTTATAGCAAATTTCCTACAATTCTACACTTTTTGCCATGGGGCTGAGGGAAAATGTTGCCAATTTCAAATTAGATTTCCTACTATTCCACACATTTTGACATGGGGCTGAGAGACGATTTTAGAGTTTTAAAGCATATTTCTTCCTATTCTATACAGTACATTTTGTCATTGGGTTGAGAGAAAATGCTCACGATTTAAAGATAATTTCTCTTACGCCTTATGTTTTCTGATCAGGGCAGGCTCTAGCCTTTTGGGAGCCCTAAGTAAGTTTTGATTGGGGAATAATAATAAATAAGACACTGTCCATGAAACAAACTGTCAGTGAACAGTCACCTGATGAGGATGATGCTACTGAACCACAAAATGTTTGCACAACTAAATTCAAAATGTAAATACTTCAGAGACAGTTCGAAATGTACAAACATTTTCACCTTGTACTGTAAAATTGCACACACTCCTCCCTTAACCAATGTTTACGACCACACCATAAATAACAATAACATGGATATCGACTTTTCCATGTTAGTGTGCTTTTGTGGCACAGTCGATGCCATCCAGGGCTGCGGGCCAGAAGGTTGAGGGTTCGCTGACCACCATGGATGTGCTAACTCTCCCTCCCTGTTTCAATAGAACTGCACTATGATCAAAGCTGGCTGCTAACAATTATCAGCTAGGTGGAAATCAGATTTTACATTTTGATGCTATATTCATAATTATATAAAATATATGCAACTAATTTTCCACCAACAGGCTTCTATGCCACTATCTGCACAGTTTGGATGCTGGAAAAATATTTTGGTGAAAGAAAGTTAAATAACACATATTTGTCTGTATTGAAGTGTTAGGTGAGCAGGTAATAGGATGGGAAGCAGAATTAAGCTTTTCTGAATAACTGGGCCTGCTGGGAGCACAATATTATAAGACGACTTGGGAGAATGATGATCCGCAATAGACAGCGCATCTCAGTATCAGAACTTAAAACACAGCTAGACTGGCCTGCTCCTGTGTTTTTCTAGACCTTATAAACTGTCAAGAGTAGACCCACAACTGATCGAAATTGAATTAAATATGCCATTTACAGAATAGAGTAGAACGTTGTGCACACTTTAAAAAAATTTGGACATTAATTATTAATTTCAATGTGGTGTTGTAGGCTAGTCTAGGTAGCCTTGTCCCTCAATAAGAAGAATTGAAGAAGAAAACCATCCTTAGAATGGAATCGGAATTGAATTGGAATTTAGACTGTCTGAATTTAAATTAAATTGGAAAATAAAAACATAATTGGAATGGAATTTGGATAAAACATTTTTTACTTATAATTGTAATTGTGCAAATTCCATTTACTGGATTTAATGCATTCAGCATTAAAATTAAATGAAAATGTTATTTTAAATCAAATAATTATAAGTATTACTGTTTATAAATATTTTTTATTTTGGTCCAATTAAAGTGATAGTTCAGCCAAATGACATATTGGTTTCTTTATCCTTAAGCAGTCTATGAACTATGTAATTTGGATGATGCCTTTTATATGGAGGCAGAATTTAAATTCCACTGATTTATTGTTTACTCAATTATTGCATCTACAGCATATACAACATATTCCATTTAGCAGAAACTTTTATCAGAAGCAACTTACAGTGATGTACGCATACATTTTTTTACCTAAGGGTGTTCCTGGGAATTGAACCCACTAGCTTGTCATTGATACCATGTTGCTCAGTTGGTAGAGCATGGTACTTACAACGCCAGGGTTGTGGGTTTGATTCCCACGAGGGACCAGTACAAAATACATGCACTCACTACTGTAAATTGCTCTGGATAAAAGTGTCTGCTAAATGACAAATATGTTGCAAGAGCCATGCACTACCAACTGAGCACTGCAACATTCTGAATTGCTTACTTTTAGACTTGGAAAAATACATTTTAAACAACGTTAGGGGGCTAATTAAAATAATTTAGAGCATTCTGTTTTGCTGGTCTATTTTTCAAATTATTTGATTATATGTCTCTGTTTTAGGATGTACAAGGATGGTTATTTATATTATGCTGAACAAAGACGAACTACATATATTTTTTAAAGTCTACTCTAATCTGTTAGTGGTTGGATTTTTTGCACACGTTATTGAGATGGTGGAACCAGTTCATATGGTTTGGGTTGTTTTGTAAGCCTTATGTTCCTTACCTTGCAATTAGTCTGAATGTATAAAGTGGGTGATGGAGTATTCTATATTTGCCATTTGGCTAGATTTCAGTGGGAATTAAACATCACCCTGTAGATCATCATAATTTGATAAAGTCCCACTCCAGCATTTTTTTTTTTTACTTTTCCTGTTAAAAACGATATTCCAAGTATAAATACACATTTTGAGCAAAATAGTGTTTTTAGACACGATTGCGAAATTTAAGGGTTTTCAAATCAAGGAATTTGATGGTGCACTCTGATGTTAACCCCTCCCATGAGGATCTTAATGAGGAGGATCTTAATTTAATGTAAGCAACTGTGGGTGTCTTTCAACTTCAATTCTAACCTAACCATTATGCAATGTGCATTGCCAACCAAATGTACTCTTACTCCTGTATATACTTGTAGTAGGCATTTTACCTTCTGGTCTGCCTTGAGAGCTCTCACTTCAGTTTGGAAGTTATTAAAGTACCCCATCCATAATACATTGATCGAGCCAACCGCCATGACAGCTCTCATACGTGTCTCTGTACGAGACCTAGCTGTTGCCTACCTGTTGCCTGGTGTCAGGGGCCATTAAAACTATGAGCTGGGTGATCTTGTGCTGTCAGTGGAAAAAAACTGAGTGTTGCAGGCTCATTTAACATCTGTGGTGCTTCAGCGTTGTGTAGGTGAGTGTGACAGTGCCATTGTAACAGCTTGCGCCTCAGAGTCGCGTGGTGGGGTTTTCTCTATCATGGTTGCTGCATATTTAAAGTAATGTCCTCTGTTGTTCAAAATCATTGTGCACTGTAATAAAAATACCACTTTAATTCAAATATATCTGTTTGATATGCATTGAATAGTATCATGCTTGCAGTGTGTCGTGTTTTACACCGCATCTCTGTTTTGAAAATAAACTGTTTTGAAAATAAACAAATGTGGTTGTTCAATAACCAGGGTTGTGAATCAATGTGTTTGACAGAGTTTCACAGCACAGCAGGATTAACGGGTATTTTATGAATACAGGCATAGCAGGCATTTTATTCATGTTATATAGACCCATAACTTTACCAAAGACATGTAATAATAAGCCCTGTGGCGTTACTAACAGTGACCCAAGTTATTAAGCACGAACGCAGACAAAATTGTATGAGCCCTGTGAAGGTGTTCCAAAGGAGGATACTTGGCTATATATATTTCTCCTGATAAGCTGTATGCGAGTGAAGAAGTGTCTCAACAAGAATGCCATTACCAGAGGGGAATCAAGAGGTGTATATATTACTATAAAAGGTGATATCAACCATATTGAACATAGGCCTACAGAATACTCAGTACTGTATATATGTATTAATATAGATAGTATATGTATAAGTATTCTTGATGTGTTGCTTTACTAACCCTCCTGCCTGTCTTTCAATTCAGTAAGTTATGACAAAAATAAAATCATACACTGTTTGAATTCATCAATCATTCAAACATATCCTTTGACACCTTTCAAAACAACACAATGCTGTGTTTACACAGGCAGCCCAATTCTGATCTTTTGCAACTAATTGGTCTTTTGACAAATCAGATTCGATATTTTGTAATTAATTGGGCTGCCTATGTAAACGCAGCCATAGTCTCACACATATGCCGCCATACAGTGCTTTCGGAAAGTATACAGACCCTTTGACTTTTTCCACATTTGGTTACGTTACAGCCTTATTCTAAAATGAATTTTTAAAAAAAATCCTCAACAATCTACACACAATACTCCATAATGACAAAGCGAAAAGAGGTTTTTAGAAATATTTGCTACTTTATTAGAAATAGAAACCAGAAATACATTATTTACATGAGTATTCAGACCCTTTGCTATGAGACCCAAAATTGTTCCCAGGTCCTGTTTCTATTGATCATCCGTGAGATGTTTCTACAACTTGATTGAAATCCACCTGTGGTAAATTCAATTGATTGGAAATGATTTGGAAGGCACACACCTGTCTATATAAGATCCCACAGTTGACAGTGCATGTCAGAGCACGTGGTCTGAATACTTAACTGTATATTAGCCCTGTTCACAACACATTAATCACAATGTCAGACAGCACTGACAGACCTATAGAGATGTTCTATCTCTATGGACAAACTCTGTGGTGAAAGGCCCATACCTTTTCACAATGGTGCAGTTTAATGTCTCCCTCCACGCAGGAATATAAGATGTAAACAAAATCATTACCCACAATTAGACTACTTGGATTAGTCGCGTAAACTAATAATCCATTTGCACAAAGACTTTGTACTATATAACTGCTGTTTGAAAGTCTTTCTCTGTACCAATCTGATTATAGAATAATTGGGAGAGAAAACAGAGCACCAGAAGAATACAGAGACTGTCACGATCTCCAGAAGGGACAGACCAAGGCGCAGCGAGGTATCCAGTATACATTCTTTATTAAATAACGTAAATGGGACAAAAACAACAAAACGAACAAAAACGAAGATCGTAACACTGACCCATAACTAATGCCACAAACAAATCTATGCTCAAATAATAACCCACAAACCCCTAGTGCAAACTACAAACATATATATGGTTCCCAATTAGAGGTAACGACACTCAGCTGCCTCTAATTGGGAACCATTACTCCAACATAGAAATAGAGAACCTAGAACAGAAAAAACCCTACACCAAAACAAAACAAAACACGCCAGCCTGTCTTCTCAGGCCTGGACGTGACAGAGACAAATCACTGTGACTGTACTGGAGAGAAACCTCGACACCTGTTATGTCATACACATTGTCCTCGGCGTCCTCTGCAACAATGGAAATAAGCCCTCCTTAATATGGTTATAATTCAAGGTACAATCTGAAATATTGCCCCATCCCTCTGCTTTACAGCCAACCAAGTGGCACAGCGGCCATTTGGCTGCACTGTAAAGAGTGGGACGGCACTGTTGTTCACCTAAATGCTTTTTCTTTGATTCTATCGACCTACTCTATTCAATTTGTCTGAAATTAAATAACGAATTTAACAGATACATTCAATTTTTTTATTGAATGAAAGCTTCTAAATTGCATTCAATACCACATGCAGATTCACATTGCATAGCGGGGGGTGCAATGTAGCTGCGGCAGCCTATCAGAACAGTTGTAGGCGTGGACTACTGGGAGCGTGGATTTCAATTTATATTTGGCTACCAGTGACAGTGAATGTCATTCCAGGTAATGTGGTCAGTTTTTCTTTCAGTTTTTTTTTTTGCATTACCTGTTCATTGCCAGCACTGAATCTTAAATTATATCTGTGTAAGTATTGTGATACTAAAGACCATGGAAAGGTTTCCATTAATTAGATGGTCACTATTTGGTTACAATGTTGTAACCAGTTAATGTGAACGTCTTATGAAAAGAAAGTGTTTGGAGTCATTATTTCATATTATGGAACCAATTTAATTTCAAAAAATGTATTTAGGCCTAGATTCAATCAGATCAAGCACTAACCGGTGATAGTAGACACCCGCATAGCGGATGTTTTGGCCGTGTCTGAGGTGGAACTGTAGCCTCGTACGAACCATCCTGATCTTGCGAGCTTACATTCTGTTTCTCTGTGCAGATACATACTGGCCACAACCATTTTCAAACTGTTTGAGCCCCGCCCTCTCCCTCCACCATATGGCCGGACCAATCAGCATCCTATGATAATCTGAGGGTGTGGTTTAGTTCATGGTGACAACGAGAAGCGCCTGTACTGGGCGCCGAGGGTCTAAAATTATAACAACAATAACCGCTTTTGAGGAGGTTGGTTGCTATAGCAGCAGTTATAGCAGAACTGGAGGGCATAACTTCATTGAAAGAACAGCAAACAACTGCGTTGAAGGCCTTTCTCAGGGGAGAAGATGTTTTCGCTTTTCTCCCGACTGGATTCGGCAAGAGCTTGATTTACCAGCTAGCTCCGCTGAGATGGATCGAGAACCCAATTCTTACTGTTGTGTCGTTGTTGGACGCCTTCATGGAGAACAGGACCGGCTGCAAAGCTGGGGATCAATACAATTGTATTTGTCATATGTTGGAGTTGTGCTTGGCCACACAGTCATGGGTGAACATTGAGTACAGGAGGAGACTAAGCACGCACCCATGAGGGGCACCAGTGTTGAGGATCAGACCCTTACCACCTGGAGGCGGCCCATCAGGAAGTCCAGGATCCAGTTGCAGAGAGAGATGTTTAGTCCCAGTGTCCTTAGCTTAATAATGAGCTTTGTGGGCACTATGGTGTTGAACGCTGAGCTGTAGTCAATGAACAGCATTCTCACATCGGTGTTCCTTTTGTCCAGGTGGGAAAGGGCAGTGTGGAGTGCGATTGCGTCATCTGTGGATCTGTTGGGGCGGTATGCAAATTGGAGTGGGTCTAGGGTTTCCGGGATGATGGTGTTGATGTGAGCCATGACCAGCCTTTCAAAGCACTTCATGGCTACCGACATGAGTGCTTCAGGGCGTTAGTCATTTAGGCAGGATACCTTTGCTTTCTTGGGCACAGGGGCTATAGTGGTCTGCTTGAAACATGTAGGTATTACAGATTCGGTCAGGGAAAAGTAAATGAAGACACTTGCCAGTTTGTATGTGCATGCTCTGAGTGCACATCCTGGTAATCTGTCTGGCCTTGTGAATGTTGACCTGTTTAAAGGTCTTGCTCACATCGGCTACAGAGAGCGTGATCACACGGTTGTCCGGAACAGCTGGTGCTCTCATACATGCTTCAGTGTTGCTTGCCTTGAAGCGAGCATAAAAGTAATTTAGCTCGTTCTAGTAGGCTCGCGTCACTGGGAAGCTCGCGGCTGGGTTTCCCTTTGTAGTCCGTAATTGTTTGCAAGCCCTGCCACATACAACGAGCATCAGAGCCGGTGTAGTAGTATTTAATCTTAGTCCTGTATTGACACTTTGCCTGTTTGATGGTTCTTCTGAGGGCATAGCAGGATTTCTTACAAGCATCCGAATTAGTGTCCCGCTCCTTGAAAGTGGCAGCTCTGGCCTTTAGCTGGGTGCGGATATTGCCTGTAATTCATGGCTTCTGGTTGGGATATGTACGTACAGTCACTGTGTGGACGACGTCGTCGATGCACTTATTGATGAAGCCATTGACTGAGGGGGTATACTCCTCAGTGCCATTGGATGAATCCCAGAACATATTCCAGTCTGTGCTGGCAAAACAGTCCTGTAACATAGCATCTGCGTCATCTGACCACTTCTGTATTGAGCGAGTCCCTGGTATTTCCTGCTTTAGTTTTTGCTTGTACGCATGAATCAAGAAGATAGAATTATGGTCAGATTTACCTAAATAAAGGGTGAGGGAGAGCTTTGTGTTCGTCTCTGTATGTAGAGTAAAAGTGGTCTAGAGTTTTCTTTCTCTGGTTGCACATGTGACATGCTGGTAGACATTAGGTAAAACGGATTTAAGTTTGCCTGCATTAAAGTCCCCAGCCACTAGGAGCGCCGCTTCTGGATAAGCATTTTCTTGTTTGCTTATGGCCTTGTACAGCTCGTTGAATGCAGTCTTAGTGCCAGCATCGGTAAATAGACAGCTATGAATAATATAGATGAAAACTCTCTTGGTATATAGTGTGGTCTACAGCTTACAGTGGGGCAAAAAAGTATTTAGTCAGCCACCAATTGTGCAAGTTCTCTCACTTAAAAAGATGAGAGAGGCCTGTAATTTTCATCATAGGTACACTTCAACTATGACAGACAAAATGAGGAAAAAAAATCCCGAAAATCACATTGTAGGATTTGTAATGAATTTATTTGCAAATTATGGTGGAAAATAAGTATTTGGTCACATACAAACAAGCAAGATTTCTGGCTCTCACAGACCTGTAACTTCTTCTTTAAGAGGCTCCTCTGTCCTCCACTCGTTACCTGTATTAATGGCACCTGTTTGAACTTGTTATCAGTATAAAGACACCTGTCCACAACCTCAAACAGTCACACTCCAAACTCCACTATGGCCAAGACCAAAGAGCTGTCAAAGGACACCAGAAACAAAATTGTAGACCTGCACCAGGTTGGGAAGACTGAATCTGCAATAGGTAAGCAGCTTGGTTTGAAGAAATCAACTGTGGGAGCAATTATTAGGAAATGGAAGACATACAAGACCACTGATAATCTTCCTCGATCTGGGGCTCCACGCAAGATCTCACCCGTGGGGTCAAAATGATCACAAGAACGGTGAGCAAAAATCCCAGAACCACACGGGGACCTAGTGAATGACCTGCAGAGAGCTGGGACCAAAGTAACAAAGCCTACCATCAGTAACACACTACGCCGCCAGGGACTCAAATCCTGCAGTGCCAGACGTGTCCCCTGCTTAAGCCAGTACATGTTCAGGCCCGTCTGAAGTTTGCTAGAGAGCATTTGGATGATCCAGATGAGGATTGGGAGAATGTCATATGGTCAGATGAAACCAAAATATAACTTTTGGTAAAAACTCAACTCGTCGTGTTTGGAGGACAGAGAATGCTGAGTTGCATCCAAAGAACACCATACCTACTGTGAAGCATGGGGGTGGAAACATCATGCTTTGGGGCTGTTTTCTGCAAAGGGACCAGGACGACTGATCCGTGTAAAGGAAAGAATGAATGGGGCCATGTATCGTGAGATTTTGAGTGAAAACCTCCTTCCATCAGCAAGGGCATTGAAGATGAAACGTGGCTGGGTCTTTCAGCATGACAATGATCCCAAACACACCGCCGGCAACGAAGGAGTGGCCGTAGAAGCATTTCAAGGTCCTGGAGTGGCCTAGCCAGTCTCCAGATCTCAACCCCATAGAAAATCTTTGGAGGGAGTTGAAAGTCCGTGTTGCCCAGCGACAGCCCCAAAACATCACTGCTCTAGAGGAGATCTGCATGGAGGAATGCGCCAAAATACCAGCAACAGTGTGTGAAAACCTTGTGAAGACTTACAGAAAACGTTTGACCTCTGTCATTGCCAACAAAGGGTATATAACAAAGTATTGAGATAAACTTTTGTTATTGACCAAATACTTTTTTTCCACCATAATTTGCAAATAAATTCATAAAAAATCCTACAATGTGATTTTCTGGATTTTTTTCCCTCATTTTATCTGTCATAGTTGTGTACCTATGATGAAAATTACAGGCCTCTCTCATCTTTTTAAGTGAGAGAACTTGCACAATTGGTGGCTGACTAAATACTTTTTTGCCCCACTGTATCATGAGGTACTCTACCTCAGAAAAGCCATACCTCAATACTTCTTTTATTAGACATCGCACACCAGCTGTTATTAACAAATAGACACAAAACCCCACCCCTCGTCTTACCAGACATACAGTGAGGGAAAAAAGTATTTGATCCCCTGCTGATTTTGTACGTTTGCCCACTGACAAAGAAATGATTAGTCTATAATTTTAATGGTAGGTTTATTTGAACAGTGAGAGACAGAATGACAACAAAAGAAATCCAGAAAAACGGATGTGAAAAATGTTATAAATTGATTTGCATTTTAATCAGGAAAATAAGTATTTTACCCCCTCTCAATCAGAAAGATTTCTGGCTCCCAGGTGTCTTTTATACAGGTAACGAGCTGAGATTAGGACCACACTCTTAAAGGGAGTGCTCTACAATTCTCTGCAGCTCATCTCAGAACATTTAAAGGATCGTCCCGATTGGCTCTGGACACCTATAAATGGTGTGAACAACTTGGAGTTTTACGCCGACCGCGCTATATACATCGATCGCGGAAGAAACTTCGGAATTATCACCACTCGTCCTCCAATAATATTCTGGTTGTCTCTACCAACACCCGCAAGGCCGGGCACAACCCAGCTGGAAAATCGATCCATTAACTTTGGAAATCTAAGATCATTGCGCTCTGATCCGGGCCTCCGAACTTGCAGAGGCTCTTCTTCAGACCTGCGATGTGCGCTGTTGAACACCCGCTCTCTAACTACTAAAGCATCAGTATTGAATGACATAATCACTGACACAAATCTGGACATGCTGCTTCTGACTGAAACCTGGCAGGTGCCTAACGACCTTTTCAACCTGAACCTCTTAACTCCGCCTGGGTACATCTACTTCTCTCAGCCGCGTCTTCATCGTAGAGGTGGAGGCCTGGCTGTAGTTTGCCGTGAGACTATTAAAATTTCCAAGATAGAGTTTCATGACGTTACAGCATTTGAATATCTCGCGCTGAAAATGACTGGCCAAACGTCACTGGCTGTAATCTTAATCTACCGACCTCCAAAATTAGTGCGTTACTCACTCCTGTCTGTGGTAACTATCCATCTGTTATTCTGCTTGGTGATTTTAACATACATGAAAACACTGCACATTGCAATGAATTGATGGCTGTACTGGACTGTTTCAACCTAACCCAACATGTAACTTTTGCTACTCACTCCAGGGGTCATATACTGGATCTCATATGTACATCTGGCTTAAATAATATTCTTGTTAGCAGCTCTGATTTTGCTTTTTCAGATCACAAATTCATAAGCTTCAGTTGTAGTTTTCCTATATCTATATCACCACTGAAGAAAATGCTGACCTATCGTAAAATCAATTCTGTGAATCCATCTTCTTGTTCTGCTTTAATAAGGGATTCTTCTTTGTCAGAATGTCTACTATTAAATTGTCCATCAGAAATCTGCTGTATATACAATAATGTCTTGTCTCAAATACTTGAGAGGCAGGCTCCTGTCATAACTAGACTGGTTCCATCTACTCGTGCCTCACCATGGTTCACTCCTGAACTGCGAACGATAAAAACCGAGGGTCGCCGCCTAAAAAGACTATACAGGAAAACTGGACTTGTTGTCCACTCTTTGGCTTTTAAAGAACACTTGCTTAAGTACCGTATAGCCCTTAACGATGCAGGATCCTCTTATTTCACCTCTACCATTAGAAATTCAAAGTGCAGGCCCAAATCACTCTTTGCAATGGTTAGCAAACTCACAAATCCACCACAACATGTTATGTCGGGTTCTGTGGGGCTTGTAAATAGCTTTTTACAATTTTTCTCGGACAAGTTAAAGTCAATCACTGCATCCATCGCCAAAAACACTCCCCATCCAAGTGACTCAAATGTTCACTTAATAATAGCTGATTTTACTCATTCTACAAACTCTCTCTCTGCTTTCACTCTAACTACTCCAACTGCTATAAGTGATCTAATTGTGAAGTCAAATTCCACATCCTGCCAACTTGATCCTACACCTACTGTTTTGCTTAAGTTGTGTGTCCCTGAGGTTGCACCCTTCATAACACATATGATTAACTGTAGTTTGGCGTCCGGCGTGGTTCCAGCAGATTTAAAAATGGCTGCGGTGACGCCCATTCTTAAAAAAATCAGGCCTAGACCACCTAAACATGGAAAATTACAGACCAATATCCAACTTACCATTCTTAAGCAAAGTCCTTGAAAGGGTTGTTGCTTCGCAATTGCGATCACATTTGGATATAAACGGTCTTTTTGAACCTTTTCAGTCTGGATTTCGCCCAGCTCATAGCACTGAAACTGCTCTTCTCCGGGTGGTTAACGACATTCTTTTGTCCATGGATGCAGGGCTGATAAACATCCTGATGCTTCTTGATTTAAGCGCTGCTTTTGACACAGTCTGCCATGAAATACTCATCTCTAGGCTTTCTGACATTGGTATCACTGGCTCTGCTCTTTCTTGGCTCATCTCCTACATTAGCGACAGAAAGTATTATATCACTATACAAGGGTTTAGATCTGCCACTGCTTCACTTACACAGGGTGTCCCTCAAGGTTCGGTTCTTGGCCCACTATTATTCATCATCTACATATATCCACTCGGTGATATCATACGCAGGCACGGACTTCAGTTCCATTGCTATGCTGATATTCAAATCTACCTCACCACCAGCTCTGATAGGTTATCTTTGCCTGACTCACTCACTGAATGTTATGTTATGTTATTGCAAGATTACAGTATGTTCAAAACTCAGCAGCAAGAGTTCTCACCTCCACTAGGCGCTCTGCTCACATCACTCCTCTGCTTCATGACCTTCACTGGCTACCTGTGGCATCACGTATCCACTTTAAGGTATTGCTTCTAACTTTTAAAGCATTAAATGGTCTTGCTCCCAAATATCTCTCTGACTTACTCTATCCTTACTGCCCTGCTCGGTCCCTTAGATCAGCTGAACTTGGTTTGTTGACCGTCCCTCGTTTCCGGTTGTCCACTGTAGGTGGGAGGTCATTTGGTGTTAATGCTCCAAAATTATGGAATTCACTACCTCTTACACTACGCAATACCTCATCCGTGAGTGCATTCAAGATCCAGTTGAAAACATATCTGTTTGACATGCATTTTGGGTAGTGTGTATCCTATGTGACTGCGATGTATGTGTGTGTGTTCTGAATGTATTGTAATGTGCAATGTAAAGCGACCTTGAGCTATGGAAAGGCGCTATATAAATAAAACTTCTTCTTCTTCTTCTTCCTAATCTCAGCTTGTTACCTGTATAAAAGACACCTGTCCACAGAAGCAATCAATCAATCAGATTCCAAACTCTCCACCATGGCCAAGACCAAAGAGCTCTCCAAGGATGTCAGGAACAAGATTGTAGACCTACACAAGGCTGGAATGGGCTACAAGACCATCGCCAAGCAGCTTGGTGAGAAGGTGACAACAGTTGGTGCGATTATTTGCAAATGGAAGAAACACAAAAGAACTGTCAATCTCCCTCGGCCTGGGGCTCCATGCAAGATCTCACCTCGTGGAGTTGCAATGATCATGAGAACGGTGAGGAATCAGCCCAGAACTACACGGGAGGATCTTGTCAATGATTTCAAGGCAGCTGGGACCATAGTCACCAAGAAAATAATTGGTAACACACTACGCCGTGAAGGACTGAAATCCTGCAGCGCCCGCAAGGTCCCCCTGCTCAAGAAAGCACATATACATGCCCGTCTGAAGTTTGCCAATGAACATCTGAATGATTCAGAGGACAACTGGGTGAAAGTGTTGTGGTCAGATGAGACCAAAATGGAGCTCTTTGGCATCAACTCAACTCGCCGTGTTTGGAAGAGGAGGAATGCTGCCTATGACCCCAAGAACACCATCCCCACCGTCAAACATGGAGGTGGAAACATTATGCTTTGGGGGTGTTTTTCTGCTAAGGGGACAGGACAACTTCACCGCATCAAAGGGACGATGGACGGGGCCATGTACCATCAAATCTTGGGTGAGAACCTCCTTCCCTTAGCCAGGGCATTGAAAATGGGTCGTGGATGGGTATTCCAGCATGACAATGACCCAAAACACACGGCCAAGGCAACAAAGGAGTGGCTCAAGAAGAAGCACATTAAGGTCCTGGAGTGGCCTAGCCAGTCTCCAGACCTTAATCCCATAGAACATCTGTGGAGGGAGCTGAAGGTTTGAGTTGCCAAACGTCAGCCTCGAAACCTTAATGACTTGGAGAAGATCTGCAAAGAGGAGCGGGACAAAATCCCTCCTGAGATGTGTGCAAACCTGGTGGCCAACTACAAGAAACGTCTGACCTCTGTGATTGCCAACAAAGGTTTTGCCATCAAGTACTAAGTCATGTTTTGCAGAGGGGTCAAATACTTATTTCCCTCATTAAAATGCAAATCAATTTATAAAATTTTTCACATGCGTTTTTCTGGATTTTTTTGTTGTTATTCTGTCTCTCACTGTTGAAATAAACCTACCATTAAAATTATAGACTGATCATTTCTTTGTCAGTGGGCAAACATACAAAATCAGCAGGGGATCAAATACTTTTTTCCCTCACTGTACACTACCATTCAAAAGTTTGGGGACACATAGAAATGTCCTTGTTTTTTAAAGAAAAACATTTTTTTTGTCCATTAAAATAACATCAAATTGATCAGAAATACAGTGTTAGTGTTGTAAATGACTATTGTAACTGGAAACACTAAGTTAACTGTGCCTTTAAACATCTTGGAAAATTCCACCAAATGATGTCATGGCTTTAGAAGCTTCTGATAGGCGAATTGACATCATTTGGAGGTGTACCTGTGGATGTACTTCAAGGCCTACCTTCAAACTCAGTGCCTCTTTGCTTGACATCATGGGAAAATCAAAAGAAATCAGCCAAGATCTCAAGAAAAAAAATGGTAGACCTCCACAAGTCTGGTTCATCCTTGGGAGCAATTTCAAAAGCTTGAAGGTACCACGTTCATCTGTACAAACAATAGTACGCAAGTATAAACACCATGGGACTACGCAGCCGTCATATCACTCAGGAAGGAGAAGCGTTCTGTCTCCTAGAGATGAAAGTGTTTTGGTGCGAAAAGTGCAAATCAATCCCAGACCAGCAGCAAAGGACCCTGTGAAGATGCTAGAGGAAACAGGTCCCAAAGTATCTATATCCACAGTAAGACAATTTGAAAGGCCGCTCAGCAAGAAAGAAACCACTGCTCCAAAACCGCCATAAAAAGTCAGACTACGGATTACAACTGCACATGGGGACAAAGATCGTACTTTTTGGAGAAATGTCCTCTGGTCTGATGAAACAAAAATAGAACTGTTTGGTCATAATGATCATCATTATATTTGGAGGAAAAAGGGGGAGGCTTGCTAGCCGAAGAACACCATCCCAACCGTGAAGCACGGGGGTGGCAGCATCATGTTGTGGGGCTGCTTTGCTGCTGGAGGGACTGGTGCACTTCACAAAATAGATGGCATCATGAGGAAGGATAGTTATGTGGATATATTGAAGCAACATCAAGACAGTCAGGACGTTAAAGCTTGGTTGCAAATGGGTCTTCCAAATGGACAATGACCACAAGCATACTTCCAAAGTTGTGGCAAAATGGCTTAAGGACAACAAAGTGAAGGTTTTGGAGTGGCCACCTCAATCCTATAGAAGATTTGTGGGCAGAACTGAAAAAGCGTGTGCGAGCAAGGAGGCCTACAAACCTGACTCAGTTACACCAACTCTGTCAGGAGGAATGGGCCAAAATTCACCCAACTTATTGTGGTAAGATTGTGGAAGGCTACCCAAAACATTTGACCCAAGTTAAACAATTTAAAGGCAATGCTACCACATACTAATTAAGTGTATGTAAACTTCTGACCCACTGGGAATGTGATGAAATAAATAAAAGCTGAAATAAATGATTCTCTGTTATTCTGACATTTCACATTCTTAAAATAAAGTGGTGATCCTAACTGACCTATGACAGTGAATTTTTACTAGGATTAAATGTCAGGAATTGTGAAAAACTGAGTTTAAATGTACTTGGCTAAGATGTATGTAAACTTCCGACTTCAACTGTAAAAGCTCAGACATTTTTCACTCGGTCAAAACACTTAAATTATACATAGAAGGACCAGAAGTTTAGATGACATGTTGATCTATACATTTTGAAAATGAATCCCTGCTTACAAATGTTACAAACCTGAAACCGGGATAAATAAGGAGACAGTTGACTGTTCACTGGGCTTCTCTTCCAACAGAGAGGCACGTGCCTGCAGCTGTTGAGAGTTTACGTGACATGCACAGTCTGGGAATTTCTAGAAAAGTTTTAACGCGTAATCAGGACTTTACTATCCCAGAAATACCCTGCTACAACTCAACGTGGAATGAAAGAGGTATGGGATTGTAGGTGCGGGTAAGGATGACAGAGGCAGAGATTAGTACCATTTACAGGGAATTTATTTCCTTCACATGGTAATTTGGGGATAAGGGTCTGGACGGAACCAAAGCAAAGAAAGTAAAAGTTAAAGAGCCCCCTCTCCTACCTACCCACCCACCCCTTACCTAACTAGCACCACCTGGCGTACTGCAGAAGGAGTCTAATTGCCAACAGCTGTATCCCCTAACGAGAGGGCGGGATCAGAGTGCCAAATTGCACTGGGGCCAACCAATCAGCTGCTGGGGGGAATCCAGTAAGCCATTTCCTGAAATACACACATACAAATACACAAACCCACAACACAGAAACTGGGGAACATAACATACCCGTATCGCACAAGTGTTCTGGGATGCGCAGGAATCCACACACTCACATGGGAAATTCCCACTCATGACCTTGAGACTATAGCAGATCCAATTTCACCCAGAAACTCTGCTTTTCATGCAGTGAGATGTTAATCTACAAAACTACTTTTCAAAGTTTGGAAAGTTATAACCAAAAGTATTTAACTTGACTTGAGTCTGCCTGCAGTCTGAAGAATAAGGGGTCACCAAAGTTCGTTTCTTTCTGTATGTTCACTTTGTGAAGCTTCACTCTTCTTATTCACACAGTTTAGTCGTCTTCCTGAGTCTTGGGCTTCAACTTCTAGAGTAACAGTTGGACAGTTCACCAATTAAAGCTTTGTTGATTCCGTTTCTCAGCATGGTATTGTAGTTACCAGTATGACAGAAATGACCTTCTCCAGAATCCATCAACAAGCTGAGTCATTGTCACTTGTTTCCATGAGTTACAATGAGGAATAGGACTTTTTGTCTAATAGAAGAGTCTCAAAATAAGTACAAGTAATAGTGCTTATGGAGTGTTTACTTCCAGGAGCAGGGCTGGTGTTACCTTTGATTATAAGTTGAGACCTTTGACTTGCTGGGACAGATTCCGGCTCGAATTCTGCTCCGACTTTAACGTATTTTCGTTGTTGTTCTCATTGTTGTATCAAGATTTTCCTCATTGCGTAAATTTCATCTGATTGAACACACTTTCAGAAAAGTACTGATGTTGCAAGCAGCAAGCCGTACCCAATTTGATCGTCAATAGGGTGCTTTTGCGTAAAGAAGAATGATGTGAGTTGATCAGCGTGTTTAGAGTTTTTGCATGTATGAGCTTACATCTTTACAGTATGCGTGTGTTGTGAGCATGGATGTTGTTCAGCTCTCCCCAGTAGCCTGCAGATGTGTTCAAAGAAGGTGAAGAGACCTAATAATGGTACATTGAGTTAAGAATGATTCTGATAACACAATAAGGCATGATGGAGAGTTGTGTTGTTGTAGGACAATTGCATGATAAAGACTGAGGACATCCTGCTGAGACTCATTATACCCAGGTCTCTCCATTCTCCATCATAGAGGAGGGTAGTGAACTGAGGGTTCTGACTATGTCCCAAATTGCACCCTATTCCCTAGTGCACTACTTTTGACTAGAGCCCCTATGGGCCCCTTGTAGGGAATAGGGTGCCATTTAGGATTCAGCCTTTGTTTCAGACGGGGGTAGTGAACAGAGTGTTGTGCCTCAGAAGGGAATGAACGGAGGGTTCTACCTACCCTCAGTGTCAGGTCAGGCCCCCCTCGGCCTGATTGTCCTAATAGGGCCTGATTGTCCTAATAGGGTCTGATTGTCCTAATAGGGTCTGATAGGAATCGAGATCAGGGCCCCTATTTGCAAAATAGTCAGAGTAGTAGTACCCTCTGTAAAATGGGTCAGATGAGGGACACTAGTTTCTTAATGAGAGACCCCAAAATAATGTTGAAAATAAATATTTTACAGACGTTGACATCGTGCATTTCAGAAGCTGATAGAAAGACTAGAAGATGTCTTATCCGGACATTGAAAATACGTATTTTCCGGACATTGAAAATATGTCTAATGCAGACGTTGAAAATACCTTGTCAAATATTTATATTTTTTGGTCATTGATTTTATGGATACTTTTTAAAGTCTCTTAATATAGGAAAGAGGAGCCAACTGAAGAGTGCAACATAATATTTATTATTGCTCCCATCTGTCACATGCACTTATTTTAGATTTCTCATAAGCTTTAAAACTGGCATTGAATTAACCAACAGACCACTTCAACTACAATAGCAATCTCAGTAACGATTACAGATTTTTTTATTATCTTGCAATGACTGTATATGTTGTTTTTTTGTCTGTGTTGGTTGAATGCACTGATTGTCAGTCGCTATGGATAAGACCGGCTGCTGAATGACCAAAATGTAAATGTCGAAAAACAAACACTTGCAAAGCATGCTGGGTAAACAAGTACAAATTTGGTCGATGAGGACCAGATCCAAATTTGAACGAATCATAGATGTATAGCTATGTTTGACAAGTTTGAACATCACGTTTCAGAATTACAGTTTAGTATAGTAGAGTACAGTACGGTATGGGACGGTACAGAACAGTTGAGTTTTATTCAGTAGAGTACAGTACAGTATGGTACAGTACATCACAGTAGAGTTAAATTCAGTAGAGTACAGCATGGTACAGTAGAGTTTAATTCAGTGGAGTTTAATTCAGAAGAGTACAGTTTAATTCAGTAGAGTACAGTATTACAGTACAGTAAATAAAAGTATAGTACAGTAGAGTTTAGTTCAGTAGAGTACAATACATTTCCTATACTTGAATTTTCTTTACTGTACTGTTAACAGCAATGTACTGTACTCTGTTGTGCTCTACTGTATTGTACTGTGCTTTCCAAACTTGTGAAACATAGCAATCTATGACTAGTTCAGATTTGGTCCGGTCTGAACCAAATCGATCCAAAAATAGATGGAAATCAAGGCCGGTCCGGAATGCACCAAAAAAAAGACCAAAATAAGACGTCACCGTCAGTAATTGCTTAGTGGGTATTGTAGGCTTATACTCATTCACTAAAGTACTTCCCACAAATCTAAAAGCAGGATCAGTGGAATTCTGGGCTAGTAGAAGGAAATTCCACAATATTGCTTAGGCTAACAGCCATGATGTTTCACGGTCATGGCTGCCATCACATTTCTGACACCAATGTGGCGAACAACAAACCTGGGTCATGGCGTGAAAGGCAAACACCCTTCTGGACCAATTTTGACGTCTATATTTGGGCCAAATCATGCCCAGATCAAGAATGGACCAAATCTGAACCAATCATAGACGTCAGATTTGGTCCGGTCCGGTTCAGATTTGGTCTGGTCTGAAATGAAGGCACCAAAAAAAAGACCTAATAAAGACAGCCGGTCCGGACAGGACCAAATGCTTAGTGGGTGAGCAATGACAAGAACACCCAAGATAGGTTGAGTCCTTTATGCTGTGCTGCCACCTCTACATTTCTACACAAATGTATGTGGACACTCCTTCAAATTAGTGGATTTGGCTATTTCATGCACACCCGTTGCTGACAGGTGTATAATATCGAGCACACGGCCATGCAATCTCCATAAACAAACATTGGCAGTAGAATGGCCTTACTGAGGAGCTCAGTGACTTTCAACGTGGTACTGTCATATGATGCCACCTTTCCAACAAGTCAGTTCGTCAAATTTCTGCCCTGATAGAGCTGCCACGGTCAACTGTAAGTGCTGTTATTGTGAAGTGGAAACATTTAGGAGCAACAGTGGCTCAGCTGCAAAGTGTTATGCCACACAACCTCACAAAACGGGACCGCCAAATGCTGAAGCACGTATCGCATAAAATTCTGTCCTCGGTTGAAACACTCACTACAGAGTTCCAAACTGCCTCTTTAAGCTACGTCAGCACCACAACTGTTCTTCGGAAGCTTCATGAAATGCGTTTCCATGGCATAGCAGCCGCATACAAGCCTAAGACCACCGTGCACAATGCAAAGCATCGACTCGGGTGGTGTAAAGCTCGCCGCCATTGGACTCTGGAGCAGTGTAAACGCCTTCTCTGGAATTATGAATCTGACGGACGGATCTGGGTTTGGCGGATGCCAGGAGAATGCTATCTGCCGGGAATGTATAGTGCCAACTGTAAAGGTTGGTAGAGGAGGAATAATTGTCTGGAGCTGTTTTCACGGTTCAGGCTAGGCCCCTTAGTTCCAGTGAAGGGAAATCTTAACGCTGCAGCATACAAATGACATTCTAGATTATTCTGTGCTTCCAACTTTGTGCCAACAGTTTGGGGAAGGCCTTTGGTATGAATTGGAGCGCTGACTGCGAGCCAGGCCTGATCGCCCAACATCAGTGCCCGACCTCACTAATACTCTTGTAGCTTAAATGGAAGCAAGTCCCTGCAGCAATGTTCCAACATCTAGTGGAAAGCCTTTCCAGAAGAGTGGAGGCTGTCATAGCAGCAAAGGGGGTTCCAACTCCATATTAATGCGCATGATTTTGGAATGAGATCAGAACCACATACTTTTGGTCATGTACTGTAGTGTACATCTGTGCTTTTTTTTTTTTCTGAGTCAGAAAAAAAGCTAATCACTGAAACGGTCTGTTGTTGGCACCTTAGAAAACGTATAGTTAATCACAAATGTGGGGATCCAAGGCAACTTCTAATGAAATGCTTCACTCAGTGAATAATTCTTTCAGCTTTTTACAACAAGATGCTCCCTTTCTAAATGGAAAACTCTTCAATCAAGACCCAATTTAAAAACACATCCATGCTCTGGTTGGCTTCAATACATAAACCAATATAAAATATAAATTTGGGACAACAAGTGCATAGCTGTTATTTACAGTGCATTCGGAGAGTAGTCAGACACCTTTACTTTTTCCACATTTTGTTATGTTACAGCCTTATTCTAAAATGTATTAAATTGTTTTTTTTCCTCATCTATCTACACAGAATGACAAAGCAAAAACAGTTTTTTAGAAACTTTAGCAAATGTATTAAAAATATAAAACTTTAATATAACATTTACATAAGTATTCAGACCCCTTACTCAGTACTTTTTTGACACACCTTTGGCAGCAATTACAGCCTTGAGTCTTCTTGGGTATGACGCTATAGAATCTGCAGATTCTCTCAAGCTCTGTCAAGGTTGGATGGGGAGCATTGCTGCACAGCTATTGGCAGGTCTCTCCAGAGATGTTTGATCGGGTTCAAGTCCGAGCTCTGGCTGAGCCACTCAAGGACATTCAGAGACTTGTCCCGAAGCCACTCCTGCGTTGTCTTGGCTGTGTGCTTAGGGTCGTTGTCCTGTTGGAAGGTGAACCTTTGCCCCAGTCTGAGGTCCTGAGCACTCTGGAGCAGGTTTTCATCAAGGATCTCTCTGTACTTTACTTAATCTTTCCCTCAATCCTGCAGACATTTTTTGGTACCCTTCTCCATATCTGTGTCTCGTAGCTCTACAGACAATTCCTTCGAGCTAATGGCCTGGTTTTTGTCATCTGTGGGACCTTATATAGACAGGTGTGTGCCTTTCCAAATCATGTGCAATCAATTGAATTTACCACAGGTGAACTCCAATCAAGGTGTAGAAAGAACTAGAAAATAGGATGCAATTTCAAGTCTCAGCAAAGTGTCTGAATACTTATGTATGTAAATAAGGTTTTTCTGTTTTTTACATTTAATACATTTGCAAAAAAAAAATCTAAACCTGTTTTTGCTTTGTCATTATGGGCTATGGTGCGTAGATTGATGAGGGAAAAAATATTTTCATTTTAAATTAAGGCTGTTACGTAACAAAATGTGGAAAAAGTCAAGGGGTCTGAATACTTTCTGAATGCACTGTTTATCCAACCTCTCTCTGTTCTGTCATTCATTAAGGAATCTATTAGACCTTGGCCTCTTGAACTGTCCATTGATATGGCCTCCTCTGCTGTCACAAACATCCCTCCTACTCAAGAAAAAAATTATAACAAACACTTTTCCACTAGCACTGACTTCGCTGATAAATACTTTGCTGAGGGAAAATGTACTTGATACGATTGTGATGTGTTGTCTCATCTAGCTATCTTAAACTGAATGCAGTAATTGTATGTCGCTCTGGATAAATAACTAAAATGTAAATGTAAAACGAAACACTTGCAAACCATGCTGGGTATTAATATTAATGTAGAGGAGCTGAATAATAAGGCCAAGTTTCCAGCAATAATCCTACTCCTCTACCTTCCTATTGCTTCTACTTTTCCAGCAATATTCCAACTCCTCAACCTTCCTATTGCATCTACCTTTCAATAATCCTACTCCTCAACCTTCCAGCAATAATCCTACTCCTCAACCTTCCTATTGCTTCTCTCTTCAATGCCCATCTCCAAGGTCCGTGTCGACTCAATCAAAACATTAGCTAACTCTCGACATTATTAGCATTTTGAGGATTTCAGGATTTAGTGTGGTCGGAAGACAGTATCTTATAAAATGTAGAGATCCGGCCACGCAATCCTCATCATGCATTATTGCTGTATTCATCCAATCTGAACATCTATTCTAGATTAAGCTAATACCTTGAAACAAATGGTTTCAAAGATTAAACTATTAGTTCCGACACCAGAATAACCCTAATTTGGAATAAATGACAATGGGACAACAATAAGCAATAACCGGTAATTCTATTCTGTTCACATCTGATATCTTTTCAATTAGATTAGTTGTTGTTACACAACACACTGACTGGACAATTATATGTAGCTACTGTACTTTACTGTTATGTAATTGCATTACCCACCACCAACAAAACAATAACAACATCTCAAATCACAGACTTTGCTTTATTAGATTCAGATGCTCATTGATTGGAGAACAAGTAAATTACATATAAATACATTACTATATAAAAAAAGAGCATAAAGTATGAGACACCCATAGGGCAATGGGTGTCTCAGGGGAGGCAGGAGTTCTGAGGTTTAATTCAGTAAAACCTTCCAAATGTTGCAGATATAAATAGAATGAATATAGGTGACACAATTCCCTATTTTATCTGACAGACAATCATATCTGTTCTACACAATGCATTTCTATGTGAACCTTACATCCTCCTGAAAAGGCCCTAGTCGTAGGGGACCCAGGAGGTTGAGCTGAGTGTTATGAGGGTTGGGGGTGGGTTGGGGGTGTGGTTACTTTGCAGGCGTGGCCAATGTGCGTGGGAGTGGCTTAGGCTGAGGTATCAAAAAGCCTCTCGATCATCTCCTCCACCTGCTCTGGACGATACTTGTGGTATTTCTCAGGATTTTTGGTGAACGAAATGTTGGCGTATCTGTGAAGGAATTCAACATTCATGAGTAACAATGTTTTGTGTAAACTTACAGCCGTCCTTCCTAACTGAGCTGCGGAGAGAAAGGAAACCCTTTTAGCGAGGTTCTGACTAACAGAAGATGAACCCAGAAAATAATTACATTTCCTACAAGTTACAATGGTTACCATTCTTTACAATATGTGAGAGAGGAGGAATAATGTCACAGTAGTGGTGGTGCTTAAGACTCACCTCTGTAGGAAGGCCCTGTAGGCCTCCGACACCACTCCCCTCTGGGCGTGGCGGATAGCGTCTCTCTGCTCCTTGTCTGGGATGGCCCACACCTTCTGGATCTTACACAGCTCCTCCAGACCGTCGTTGAATCCCTACAGAGAGCAAGGGATCAGTCCATAAGCATACGTTTAAACCACACGTTCATGGAGCTACAGATTAAATTTAAGGCATTTTAACTGATATGTTGACACATTTAAAGTATCCAATTCATCACTCTTGAATCCTCAGTATATCCTTGGTAGGGATTGAATGTGTTACCTGTATGCTGTTGGTTATCTTACCTTAAACTTGTCCTTGATCACCTGGCGCTCTTTGTCTTTCAGCTGGCGGAGGGAACATATGGAAGGCCATTTACTTCACATGTACAGATAAAATAGCAAATGTGCACAGCAACCTAAGCATTGCAAACAAGGCTGTATGCTTTGTATATACACAGAGTGTACATCCTTCCTAACATTGAGTTGTCTTCAAAACAGCCTCAATTCGATGGGGCATGGATTCTACAAGGTGTCGAAAGCATTCCACAGGAATGCTGGCCCATGTTGACTCCAAAGCTTCCCAGAGTTGTGTCAAGTTGGCTGGATGTCCTTTGGGTGGTGGACCATTCTTGATACACATGGGAAACTGTTGAGCGTGGAAAAACCCAGCAGCGCTGCAGTTCTTGAAACAAACCAGTGTGCCTGGCAGCTACTACCATACCCCTCTGAATGGCATACATACACAATCCATGTCTCAATTGTTCTAAGGCTTAAAAATCCTTCATTAACCTCTATCCTCCCCTTCATCTACACTGATCAAAGTGGATTTAACAAGTGACATCAAAAAGGGCAATCACAGCTTTCACCTGGATTCAGTCTATCATGGAAAGAGCAGCTGTTCATGTTTTGTACACTCAGTGTACATACGCATATCAAGTAAACAGTCTCACCTTGGTTCCTGGTTGGAAGGCAGGCATGTTCCGGTCCGTAATATGCTCTGTGACCTTGTACCAGCTAAAGAAAAGCAAGACAAACAACAGAATAGCATGTTATGTACGATCACAGGAGATAGTTTACGTAGTGCAGTTACTAGCTAGTGATTCAGGAACATGCTGTAGCTACATCTAAATGAGAGCGTACCCAGATGCCCTTCAGCCCATTGTGTATTTACCTGCGCTGGTATATATGTGTCTGCTGTTCTATCAGCTCTCTGTATGAACTCTCAGCCTTCTTCTGAGTCACTGTCACCAGCTGGATCAGTTCAGACCTGAGGGACACACACAGGGTAATATGGTTAAAATAACATGTGACTTTGACTAAGTAAATTCTTGCTTTATGGTATATCAATTCTCTGCCTGAGCATCTGCGTTAGAAAAGGTGTTTGGCTCCGTGGCAATGCGTTTGTTGATTAGTGTCTACTGTAGGCTATATACGTTTTAGTAGCTGATATCAATCGTGTTGCTAGTAGTTTCGAAAGATATCAATTTAAATGGTTTGTGTGTGAGGTCGTGCAGGCACGTTGGTGGGATAATAAGGGGATATCGGGGCCTACTTTTCCAGCGACTTGAGGATGTAGTTGTAGTTGTTGTGGAGGAAGATGGCACTCAGAGCAGAGTCCTCGTACACCTTGGATTTACTGAGAAGATTCAGCTGCAAGTTCCCCAACACCTTACCTGAGAGAGAAGCAAACCAGATTCAGAATCAAAGCCAAGGACATTCGTAAACTGTGCTTGGTTGGTTCCAACTGTTTGCACATTTGAATCATCTAGTTATGGAGATATAAGATAAGATATATAGGATCAACTTTATTGTCATTGAGGGGACGTTTGTCTTGGAGAAAAGTTAAATAACGTGACCAAAACAATTCAAAGCTCTGTCCTTTATATAGCTACTGTACAAATGGATTACATACAGCATGTATCTTTACTTAAAGGTAGACTCAGCGAGATGACGTAGATGCAATGTAAACAGCAGCAGTTAATTTCCGCAACAACTAAGAGCGTTGAAGCGTGAAGGCTAAACTTCTCCGCTGTTTTGGTCTTGTAGCAACCACCCTGTAACAGCGTGAAGCGAACCTATGTATCTGCAAAATCTTGCATCGCGTTAATCGCAATATCAGCAGTGCTGCTCGTGGCTGAGTCTACCTTTATTAAACTCTTTATTTTCTTTATAACATGTAACGTTTTAACATACACATCTTCACTTCCTAAACTTACATATGTAGGTGCTGAGAAGTCTCCTACTGAACTCAGAGCTGCTGGCTGACGAACTGGTCTCTGCAGATTGTAAAACAGTGTTAACATAAGATCTATCTATAACCGTTGAGTTACATAATCCACTGTGCCACTGCTAATCCCTCAACTGTGATATAATATCATCTTTCTGTTAATCTCCCATGATCTATTTTGGGATTTGAATTATAGTCATTTTTATTCCTGTTCAAATAACTTATTTCATTGGAGGCAAAAGTTTAATAAAAATGTAAATGTAAAATATATGGGAGAGTGTGACTGGCTGGAAAAACCCAATTTACATAATAAATGTAAGCACCTCAGTGGCATGATCCATGTTCCACAGTCTTCACAATCATATAAGGATGCAATACTACTGCCCATAATTACTATCAATGTATTTCTGTCCATGGGTTTTGTGTAACATTACTCATCCATTAACTAAATCCTAAACAACATGTTGATAAAAACCTGAGACCATTCATAAAGTCAGAAATGTATTAATGGCTCTGTCCTTCCCTACACCTCTGGTAGTGAAGCACCTGTGAAACCTGTCTTGTGTTGGCTTACCTCGGGGGTCTAAAGGGATATTGTACGTGTCCCCCAGTACTTTAGGGCAGAGGCAAGGCAAAAAAGAGAGAGAGACAGAAAAGATGAGAGAAGCAAAGTGCAAAAGGTTAGAAAAGATATGTTAGTGCAGAGTAAGCAAAGTACTGTTAACAGCCAGACAGCGATAGGTAGAGAGTATGGTGGTTTATGGGTAAGGGGCATGGGGCATGGGGTGAGGGTATAGGGTCACAGTACAGGGATGCAGGAGGGACTAACCCAGGCAGTGGGGGCCCCTTTTCATCCTTATTGCTGGTATGATTGGTCTTGTTATGACAGTCCATATCTTACCCTCTCAAAGGGTTCAAATGCTGATATGTGTGGCCATTGAGGTTAGAAATGGTTACCCAGATAGTCCCTAGAAAGGGAACAGCCTGTCCATAGTACAGTATATGGAGTGTCTAGGGGCTCCCTCTAGAGGCTGAGAAAGGCAGTGCAGCAGCGATGGCGAGGAAGAGATGAGTTCAAGTCAGCAACACATTAGAGGAAGTTACAGACACAGGCAGAGGAAGAAGGACCAGAAAGAACTCTGGAGGAGAGAAATGCTGATGTGACGTAACTGGAGCTAAGGAGGACGTCTAGTTCTATTACAAACATCAGTTGGTGGACACATTGGGACTTCTGCGACAAAGATGGGATGGTCTACTACTACTACCGTTTCAGAACAGACAAACAATGGACAGACGGAAGCTGGTGGACACTAACAGCAGACCTGGAGCCCATCCCAAATGGCACCCTATTCCCTATATAGTGTGCTACTTTTAAACAGAGCCATATGGGCCCTGGTCAAAAGTAGTGGACCTTAAAGGGAATAGGGTGCCTGGACGGACAGTCCACTCAGCCCTCCCTACCTTGAGAGGCCAGCATGGCTCCGGCTGTCTCCTGGAAGTCCAGCAGCTGCTGAAGGAACAGGATGGCCTGGGGAAGAGCGAGAGAGACCAGGGTGAGGAATAATGTAAGGGATGATGGTATGTGACATGGAGAGGCTAACAGCAACATATGCCACTATATAAACTCCAGACTGTATGTCAAGAGGGAGGGTGTTGGTTTACATTGCTGGTGAGCTCATGGACCGTTCCATCCTTAGGCATGTTGTACTCCTTGTCAGGGTCATTCTGTCATAGAAAAGAGAGAGACAAATTTGTCTTCAATATTTTCTCTCTCTTACAAGAATACTAGGAGATGCTGGTCCTAATAAAATGTCCATACATATTATACTGTAAATAGTTTAGGAATAGTTTGTTAATGGGTTCAAGCTGGGTATAGTATGGTTGAAAGAGCTAAGGAGTGATCGATGGAGGGTTGTTGCTCTTACCTTGATGCTGTCTGCAAACTCCTCCAGGGCTTTGGCTCCGATAGTCTCCATGGACGTGATGAGGGTAGGCAGCTTGTTCTTGGTACTGGCAGCTGTGCCCTGTAGATACATACCATGAAGGGAAAAGGGAAATTAGATGATAATACAATTTAATTCAAAAAGCTTTTTTTTGTCCAACTTAAAATTGGCTTTGGCATTACATTTCAGATAGTTTTTTGTCAATTCATACATCTGCTTAAGTGAGGCCTGTAGGTTACATTACCTGGAGCGTGGAGTCAAAGTCTGGCTTGGTCTGTTTCAGGTGCCTGAGGATGGGGAAGATGGTGAGGACAGCAGAGTAGTCGTGTCTCATGATGGCCCGCCGTGCTGCCGCCACTATGTTGTCTCCCTCCAGCATCAGGTTGTCCAGGGCTTCCTAAGACACAGGAGATCAGACACAGCCACAGGAGGAGTCAGCGTCACTGTACATTATATCAGAGGCAATATCAGAGCCGATACTTCACGCCTCTGTCAACATTCCTATTTTACTACTTTTTATTACTTATGTCTTTACATTTTTGATAATGTGTATTGTACTGTTGAGGAGAGCTTGCAAGTAAGTATTTCACCGTTCCGTTTATCCTGTGCATGAGACCAATAAACTTTGATTTGACAATATTCTCTTTGAAAACAATCTTGTTATTTGCACAGACAGAGTAAACTCAGGAGACCATAGATCATGTAATATTAGTCTTCTTCTGGGTAAGAAATACCTATTGTTGGTCTGTCTTTGGTTGAGACCTGACCATACAGTGAACTATGATATTACTGTCCTCATCTGACATATGAAAAAAAGAGGCAACCGAAACGATAAAGGCCTGTCGTTTGCCTGTCTGAGGCCTGACCTGTATGAGGGAGTCAAAGGTCTTCTTCTGGTGGTGTTCAGGGATGATCTCTGTGAGCAGGGCGTATTCGCTCTGGGCCAGCTTCACAAAGGCACTGATGCAGTGGATGTAAGAGTCGATCTCTATGTCCAGGACATCATCCTTCCCTGAGGGGCACACGGTGAGGTCAGTTAGGGGACAGGGTGGAGAGGAGACTTGGTGGATCAGGGGCATTGGGCAGGTTTCAATAATACCAACAATCCTGACTGAGAATTATGACTGTTTAGATATGTGTATTTACAACATGCTTACTTGATGTGCTACTTCCATGAATGGTGTTTTCCCCCCAAGGGAGATAATTATTGGGCATGTATTTGTCCAAAATTATATTCACTGTATTTCAAAAGCAAAATGGAGAATGCCAGTAGGGGAGAATTTACTTCACATTGATTTAATGACAGTATATTAGCTGAAAGGAACCACTGACTATTTGATGAGGGTTTTTAAACAATAATAGCTAACTTTTTAACTGTCAGCACATATCCACTGGCTTCCATAGCTGTCAATGGATGTGTGCTGAAACTGGTATCACATCCCACGGGCTTGAATACTGGTGGGTGTCTTGTTCCCCATACTGGACATTTTGGAGCAAACTTCCCCCTTACTCACCTGCTGCTGCCCCATGCTTGTCGGTCAGGGCATCTGACTGGTGTTTGACCCGCTGGTCATGATCGTGACCTGATGGGTGGGGGGAGGGGGGTATAGTCATGGAACCAGGCTCACTCCTGGGGCCTATAAGCCGAGTGGTAAGCCTGGGACTCGCCTAGAAACATATACTGACCACCAAGCACCCAGCGGGGAAAGCAGAGAACACCCTTGTTGGGGGGCAGGGGGAGGTCAGGGGGACCAGTGGGTTTGTGCGTTTGTTTGACCTGTGTCTGAGATAGTTAGTGGATGTTATAGCTTTTACAGGAACCAGATTTACATGACTTTGAAAGCCAGAAGTCACACCAGTTTTAGACCTGCTGCAGTTCTTCTGTAAACTTCTATTACCAAATACTACATTTCAATGTGGTATATTTCAGGCTAGCTAAAAAGGAGTTATAACATTCACCTTACACTGAAGATGAACATTTGAATTACCACTATATTTTGTATTCATTAATCAACATAACTTTTATATTATTTGCAGCGTCTAACAGCCAGTGACTCTGTAGAGGTTCCTGTGTGTCTGTTGTTTAACAAAAACAACAAGTTAACCTGGACAAGAGCAACAGACCAGTAACCCCAGTACACTGGCATAGTGATAGAGAGAGAGAGAGACACACCGAAGAGAAGACAACAAAGCCAGGGTGCGTTACCTTCCAAAGGAGTGAGGTTAGAGCCCCCCTTTTTCCCATCCAGACCATGCTGAGAGTACTGTTTGAGAAGGTTCTGAGCCTTGCGAATGGTCCCTGCTCCCACAGAGTGACACACAGACACAATCCAGGGGTCCACAGAGAAGAGAAGAAGATAGAGAAACGAAGTAGGAACGGGGGAAGAGAGGAAGAGAGCTAGGAAGTGTGATGAAGATACACCAACACCACATCCCTCCACCAATCATGAGTGAGAAGAGATGGGGGGGGCAATGGGAACTGTGGCCTAGCACCGCTACTACACAACACAGAAATACAACTACAAGGTATAACTAAAGCACAGCTAGATAAACACACTATGACAGGTGCACCGAAGCACACTCCACCAGCAAGGTAACAAAAAGAAAATGTAAAGGTTAGGTTCATTATACAAACAAAACAGCCATCAGAATTAACAATACATTCATTTCAGCATTGTTATTATGGACATTCACTCACACTACTACTGTTATAACATTAACGTAGCATTGGTAGGTCAAATTGTTACATGGTTATATGTTTTAGATCTTATAGATGTATAGATTCATACAAAAGCCTGAGTTAATGTAAACAAATAGAGAGCAAGTTAAACAGTACACGATTACGACTTGGGTTAGTTTGTTAGTAAGCATGTGATGCATTATTAGTAATATCAATGAAGTGGGAGACAGAATAGAAATAATGATGCAGAAATATATCTACGTAGAAATGTCTGAAACAATCCTTATTCCTCAACCTATGCATTGCCTATGATGTTTTCAATTCTAGCAACGTAAGCTATTACTGAGCAATTGTTTTGATCAATTATAATAGAATTGAATATAAGCCATGTAGCAAATGCATTGTTATAGCATAGGAGCATGTAGTTGTCGGATGTTGCAGGCCATGTGGTTAAATTACTTCTAAATCAAGCGGTATAAATATTTTCATGTTCTGCAATTGGCTGATTTTGATGGAGAAAATGTTAGCTTTTCAGGTCGGTCAATATAAACCATCTACAAACTACCTTTAAATACTTTATAACTTTTTATATTGGTTGCAGAGCAGTCACAATACACACAAAACCCCAAACACTGCTGGCAAACACCAAAGAAACTGCAAAAATGTGAGGTCAAAATAATGACATGCAAGATGCCTCTGTATCCAACTACATCAAGAAACCCCATTGGAGGTGACCAACTAACCCAAGTGACAAAAACAACAAACTATCAATCACGCTGAACAGGGGAGCGGTATGACTACGGCACCCTCGTTTGTGTTGAAATGTGACGTCCAGTTAACAGAAGCAAGCGATGGTAACGAGACGATAGAGAGAGACACACTAAAGCTTTTCTCTTTACCTGGGATGTAGACTGTCATCACCATCATCATCACAATACACATGAGGATTATAAAACAAGAGGAAAGCAGAGGGGTTAGTCGGGGTCATGACAACGAGAGAGAAGGCAAAATCACAGGAACATATAGTCTACGTCCCAAATGGCACCCTATTCCTTACATACAGTAGTGCACTACTACAAAAGCAGTGTACTATATAGGGAATAGGGTTCCAATTGGGATGTAATCAGAGAAGGGGTGGTGAGGGACACTGTAGTCCATTAATAAGGCTGATGATGCTAGAGAAGCTCGGTAGTCGTGACGACAATGATGAATCATGCTCTCAGTGATTGTGGAGGACACTTGAAACAGAATAGAATTACGCAAGATGAGGAACTATAACCAATCATCTGATTCAGAATGTTCAGACCAGAAGGACATTCTTAAGTGTGTGAGCTGTCTGAAATTGTATTACAGTGTATGATAATAGATTATCTTGATATCTATACTGAGTGTACAAAACATTAGGAACACACTTTTGCCCTCAGAACAGCCTCAATTCGTTGTGGCATTGACTCTACAAGGTGTCAAAAGCGTTCCACAGCGATGCTGGCCCATGTTGACTCCAATGATTCCCACAGTTGTGTCAAGTTGGCTAGATGACCTTTGGGTGGTGGACCATTCTTTATATACACGGGAAACTGTTAAAAGAGAGAAAAACCCAGCAACGTTGCAGTTCTTGACACACTCAAACCGGTGCGCCTGGCACCTACTTCCATACCCTGTTCAAAGGCACTTGAATCTTTTGTCTTACCCATTCCCCCTCTGAATGGCACACACACATTCCATGTCTCAATTGTCTCAAGGCTTAAAAATCATATTTTCACCTGTGTCCCCCCCACCCCATCTACACTTACTAAGGTGGATGTAACAGGTGACATCAATAAGGGACCATAGCTTTCAACTGGATTCACCTGGTCAGTCTGTCATAGAAAGAGCAGGTGTTCATAATGTTTTGTACACTCAGTGTATATTCCTGTTTGTGGTGACTGTGATGAAGTAATACATTCTGTGAATTTGTGGTAGATATTAACCTGTTTGTGGTGGGTATGGTTTTAGCATATGGATGAGAGTGATAGTGACACTATAGCTATAGTTGAATCGTCATGGAGGCCCAGCAGAGTGTAACGTTACCGGGCCACAGCAGGGCACTGACCTGGTCTCTTGGGTGCCTTCTTAGTGGGCGTGTCCTTGCGTTTGGTCTGCACGGCGGGTGAGTAGAGGATGCCAGAAGAGGCAGAACTCTTCCGGAAGTGGTCTTTCAGACCCTTGATGGAGCGATCCAACTGATTGGAGCGGATCTGGAAGTACACGTTCATAAAGTCTGCAGAGCAGAGAGGAGATGTGGTCAAGAGGAGAGGACAACTATCATACAGAAACATGGTTCTGAAATCTACATCTATGTTAGGAGCAGGTTTTGAGTACAACTGTTGAACATAATCATGAAGTCTGCAGAGGTAGAGAAGAAGTGATCAAAACTGGACGACAACCATAAAACCCATAATTATGGAATTGACAAAAGGTGTGGTGGGTTCTGAGTACACCAATGCAAGGAAAAGGTTTTCAACTGATCATGTAGTGTGCTGAACAGAATCCTTGGGACGTCCTAACTCTGACCTCACCCCATTGAAGTTGAAAACGGTTAGGGTTATGTTAAAGGTATGGTTAGGTTTATGGTAGGGGTGTCCCAAGGATCCCGGATAGCACTAACCATGAGAGAAGGGGCAGCTAGTCTGTTTCTGCCACTTACGGTTCCTGAGGGTGAGATGGGTTGATGCTGGTAGGGATCTCATCTGACCCTATCCACCGTCCTGCTACTGCTCTTCCCGCTGGCTGACTGAATCCTCATCCTCCTCACTGACACTGGCTTCATCTGAGTGACCTGTACTGCAATCTCCTATTGCCCTGTTATCTCTCCTCAACACGTAATCCACATAACATCTACATAATAGTATTAAGTCTACACTTAGTGGAGCAGGTTGAGAGTTTCAATTGGTCCAAGCACACCAAGACAGTAGTGAAGAGGGCACGACAAAACCTATTCCCCCTCAGGAGACTGAAAATATTTGGCATGGGTCCTCAGATCCTCAAAAGGGTCTACAGCTGCACCATCGAGAGCATCCTGACTGGTTGCATCACTGCCTGGTATGGCAACTGTTAGGCCTACGACCGCAAGGCACTACAGAGGGTAGTGCGTACGGCCCAGTACATCACTGGGGCCAAGCTTCCTGCCATCCAGGACCTCTACACCAGGCGGTGTCAGAGGAAGGCCCTAAAAACTGTCAAAGACTCCCGCCACCCTAGTCATAGTCTGTTCTCTCTGCTACGGCACGGCAAGCGGTAACAGAGCACCAAGTCTAGGTCCAAGAGGCTTCTAAACAGCTTCTACCCAAAGAGCCATAAGACTCCTGAATAATCTAATCAAATGGCTACCCAGACTATTTGCATTGCTTGTAAGTAAGCATTTCACTGTAAGGTCACCTGTTGTATTCGGCGCGCATGTGACAAATAACATTTGATTTGATTTATGTACTATAAAAAAGAATCAGCAACCTTTGAAAAGAAACCGATGATACCGTCAAACATGAAACGGACATCAACAGAAGAGTGAGTGCATTTCATGTACAATACAAGTACACCCGGTTGAGTCCATACTCCAAGGGACTATGCTAAAGGAGAAATGACTGGGGACAGAGATCAGTGACACTGTATAAAGAGTGGGTGATCTACCCTGGTTGCGTCCGTACTCCACCAGCCAGCCAGAGATACAGATGATATCCTGTAGCACGGCCTCAGGGAGGTGTTCTAGAGTCACCTCCTCCTGAACCTCCAGCTCCTCATCTACAGTGATGGCATCCAGGATCAAGATGGGAGGAACAGGCTTACTGTAGCGGGTCAGCAGACCACGGAACTCAGCCTCCAGCAGCTCCTTACCCTTCTCAAACCGTGCTTTCTGTAGATAGCAAAAAGTACAGTGAAGTAAGTAATTCATGTTGAAAATGTATTGTTATTGATAACAAGATGTGAGGAATGAGATTAGAGGGAGTGAGAGAGAGACAGAGACATGGGATGAGAGAGAGAGTGGGGTGAAAGAGAGAAAGAAGAGCGAAAGAGAGCGCAAGAAAACAACAGCGAGTGAGAGAGACAGATATTTGAGTACTGTACCACTGTATTGAGCTCAGGGCTATCTGGGTTGTTGTCCTGAAAGTACTCAACAGCTTTCTGGATCTTGGCGATGCAGGCCAGGTATTCATCTAGTCTGCCCGTTGGCCTGAAACATAGAAAGAAACATAGCACCAGGTATCAGCTTTGGTCTGTTATCCCAAGCTAAGACATTTTGCCGGACTGTTAGCTAGTAGTTAACAGCACTGCTTACAGTACTCTCTACTCCAACACAGGAAGCAATAGGACAGTGCTGAATAAAATATGATGACTGTCATATCGTGGAAGATTAAATCCAAGGATAATAGGATAATAGTTAAGTAGAGCAAGATAATACAAATATAGCCTCACGGCGACTTTTGGGTCAAAACGTTACACTCAATAAAAATGCGTGAGGATTTGATTTATTTATCTAAATAGATGCCAGTCTCTCTCTCTGTCTGTCTCCGGAGCCCTGTCTGACTCTCACCCCTCTCTGATGATCTTGTCGGTGTCCTTGGCTACATGGTAATAACTGATGACATGGTCCATGCAGGACAGGGTCTTATCCACATTCTCCTGAAGCCTCTGTAGGTTCTCTGTCTGCTTGTGTACTGGGATGATGGAGTTCTCCAGCTGCATCAGACGACTCTCAAATGATGACAAGATGGACACCTGCATGGGAGCAGTAGTGGGATGCAAAAAAAGTCAGCAGTAAAATAACCGTTTATGTGGAATTACTAGGCCTAGATTTCAAGTGTACAGTACAGATTATGAGAATGTCAGAAAATAGTTGTCTGGAAAGGAACCGTTGACTTTTGTATTCACCAACTATATGAAATATATTTCTAAGAGTATTGAGTGGGAAACGAGTGTCAACCTGCCACATACCATTCCTTTAGTCAGCTGATCACTCTTCTCCATATTCTCTCTGATGAAGGACAGGGTTTCCTGTTCCTGTTACTCAGAGGGAACGAACGAATTATGACAACAGCGGCCCGAGAGAAAGGATAGTGACAGGGATGTCTACAATAAAGCCTAGCTTGGTTATGTTGGAACATCTGCTTATCAACCATTCCTAGTGTAACGTTAAAGGTCTGAGAACGCTGATCAAAGAAAAACGCCTGTGTTACGACAGGTCAAGTCTGGTATGACTGTGCAGTGTACACATAAACTAATTTGGACAAATTACAATTATAACATGCATAGAGAGGACAACATGTAGTAACCAAAGTCAAATGTCTCTTAGCTAGTAAATAATGCTAGCTAGCTAGAGATTTCTCCCATTTCCTTCCCTTCCCATTTCCTGAAACCGACCTGCTTTAGTTTCTCCTCTATCTCCCTCTTCCTCGCGGACGCATCCTCGTTCAGAATCATCCTGGGTGTTTGTGGCAAACGTAGATACAGAAGAAAGGCCACCAATATTGAAAATGTAATTGCAAAAGCTATTTAACAAAATAATAACAATGACCCCCAGATTCTCACCAGCTGGGGCGGGGCAATCAAAACGAGATCGCTTCCGTATCCGTCTTCTTCATATTAGTCATGAACAGCGGCCATCTTTGTTGTGGCAGAAAACGATGCAATAATGTTCCACAAGGTGTCGCTGTCGATCGTAACATTTATGGCGCACTGGACCTAATTTAAGATTAACATGTACGACTGACGTAAGTAGGCTTATTAGTTACTTTAAAATACTGATTCAATTATGCCACATCATTTCATTTAATGAAAATACCTTCCCATCAAGTTCCCATTAGTAAAACTATAAAACAGAGGAGTGTAATCAAATAAAATGTTATTTGTCACATGCGCCGAATACAACAGGTGTAAACCTTACCACGAAATGTTTACTTACAAGCCCTTAACCATCAATGCAGTTTAGAAAATATTTAATAAATGAACTAAAGTAAATAACACAATAATGAGGCTATATACAGGGCGTACCAGTACCATGTCAATGTGCCGGGTACAGGTTAGTCGAGGTCATTTGTACATGTAGGTAGGGGTAAAGTGACTATGCATAGATAATAAACAGCGAGTAGCATCAGTGTAAAAACAAAGGGTTCCTGTGTGTACTCTTTGACCCCACACATCAAATTAAAATGAAAGATTTCAGATTCCTAAAAGTTTAGTAATGCACTTCATGAAGTAAGTAATTCCCATAATAACCCATTAGGAACCAGTCAAACTAGTGCACATGGATCCAACGTTTCTATTCATTGACCTTTATGTGAATGGAAGCAACCAGTCGCTGTGCAAATGAAAGAACGAGTCGCGGACATAGACGTCTTGCTACCGGCTAAGATAAACACCTTTTTCGCCCACTTTGAGGATAACACAGTGCCACCGACACGGCCAGCTACCAAGGACTGTGGGCTCTCCTTCTCCATGGCCGACGTGAGTAAAACGTTTAAGCGTGTTAACCCTCACAAGGCTGCCGGCCCAGACGGCATCCCTAGCCGCGTCCTCAGAGCATGCGCAGACCAGCTGGCTGGAGTGTTCACGGACATATTCAATCTCTCCCTATCCCAGTCTGCCTATCCCAGTGTGGTGAAGAAGTTACAACAGCGCCTCTTCAACCTCAGGAGGCTGAAGAAATTTGGATTGACACCTAAAACCCTCACAACCTTTACAGATGCACAATTGAGAGCATCCTCTCAAGCTGTATCACCGCCTGGTATGGCAACTGCACCGCCCCAACCGCAGGGCTCTCCAGAGGGTGGTGCGATCTACCCAACGCATCACCGGGGGCAAACTACCTGCCCTCAAGGACACCTACAGCACCCGATGTCACAGGAAGGCCAAAAAGATAATCAAGGACAACAACCACCCAAGCCACTGCCTGTTCACCCTGCTATCATCCAGAAGAAGGTGAGGTCAGTATAGGTGCATCAAAGCTGGGACCGAGACTGAAAAACAGCTTCTATCTCAAGGCCATCAGACTGTTAAATAGCCATCACTACCACCTTAAAGGCTGCTACCCTATATACATAGACCTGCAATCACTGGACACTTTAATAATGTTTACATATCTTTCATTACACTTCTCATATGTATATACTGTATTCTATTCTATTCTACTGTATCTTAGTCTACACTGCTCTGACATTGCTCGTCCATATATTTATATATTCTTAATTCCATTCCTTTACTTAAATTTGTGTGTATTAGGTATATGTTATGAAATTGTTAGATATTACTTGTTAGATATTACTGCACTGTTGGAGCAAGAAACACAAGCATTTCGCTACACCTGCAATATTATCTTCTACAGTGGCTTGCAAAATTATTCACCCCCTTGGCATTTTTCCTATTTTGTTGCCTTTCAACCTGGAATTAAAATGATTTTTTTGGGGGGGGTTGTATCATTTGATTTACACAACCTACCACTTTGAAGATGCAAAATAATTTTTATTGTGAAACAAACAAGAATTAAGACAAAAAAAACGGAAAACTTGAGCATGCATAACTACTCACCCCCCCAAAGTCAATACTTTGTAGAGCCACCTTTTGCAGCAATTACAGCTTTTTTTTTTTTAACAAGTTATTTTCTTAATTTCACCAATTTTGACTATTTTGAGTATGTCCATTATATGAAATCCAAATAAAAATACAATTAAAATACACGTTGTAATACAACAAAATAGGATGAATACTTTTGCAAGGCACTGTAAACATGTGTATGTGACCAATAACATTTGATTTGATTTGATATGAAGACACACCTTTTTAATTGTTTACAGTGGTATCTGTCAAACACAGTACATTGCAAAGTCACAATACATAGTGAACAGCAAAAAAAAGTTTACCGAAAAAGTCCACCATTTAAACAGAGTCATGGTATAACAACTCTTTTGCATTATATTTAAACAAAAAACTGAAATAAAAAGTCACCCATCACATTAGAAGTAACCTAACCATTGCCATTATACCAAGATTACTCACGCATAATAACACAGCAATAATAAGAAAAAACAATATATATATAAAGTGGGGCCTGAAATTGACACGCTTGTTAAAGATGAGCAAGAATGACTATAAAATAAATAATTCAAATACAGAAATATATTGTATGCTCCCAAAAAAATCATACCCTCAAGACTTCTATTATTGGTAGTGATGAGAGGTTAGCATGTCTTGGTTGTATGATCTTTGAACCTCTGTAACTTTGTCACTCAGCATTAGTCACGATTCATTCGGGAATATCCAAAATCATAGTAGCATCAACAGTGTTTAGAAACATATTTGATTCTTATTTATAATAAAAGTGACAAAAAAATTACACAATACATTATTTAACATGAATTACTGTTGGGCACAAAATAATCTGAAGCACAATGAAAATGAACTGCAAATGCATCCAACAAGTTTGTAAAGTCACAAGCTTGATGTAGTCATTGCGTTCTAGGAATATGGGATGAAATACTCAACTTTTGACAACTTTATTTATGAGAATCTTTAAGGGTGTCAATCTTTACCCCTATCTTTTTGAGAGTAAAATATATTACTTGTTAAACAAAATCTTAATCTCTGACCAATTGAATTAGTAGAAAATTATACAATTTTCCTCAATATAGCTCAGTATTTGAATTAATTATTTTATAGAGTAATTATTGCTCATCTTTATCAAGGTGTCAATAATTTCAAATCAAATCAAATTTATTTATAAAGCCCCCCTTACATCAGCTGATGTCACAGAGTGCTGTACAGAAACCCAGCCTAAAACCCCAAACAGCAAGCAATGCAGGTGTAAAAGCAATTTCAGACCCCACTGTGTGTATGTGTATATACACACACACACACACACACACACACACACACACACACACACACACACACACACACACACACACACACACACACACACACACACAGTACCAGTCAAAAGTTTGGACACACCTACTCATTCAAGGGTTTTTCTTTATTTTACTATTTTCTACATTGTCTTGAAGGAGTTCCTGCATATGCTGAGCACTCGTTGGCTACTTTTCCTTCACTCTGCGGTCCAACTAACCCCAAACCCTCTCAATTGGGTTGAGGTCAGGTGATTGTGGAGGCCAGGTCATCTGATGCAGCACTCCATCACTCTCCTTCTTGGTCAAATAGCCCTTACACAGCCTGGAGGTGTGTTGGATCATTGTCCTGATGAAAAACAAATGATAGTCCCACTAAGCGCAAACTAGATGGGATGGTGTATCGCTGCAGAATGCTGTGGTAGCCATGCTGGTTAAGTGTGCCTTGAATTCTAAATAAATCACTGACAGTGTCACCAGCAAAGCACCCCCACACCACCAGTCACCTACTGGTGAACACACCTACTCATTCCACAGTTGACAGTGCATTTCAGAGCAAAACCAAGCAATGAGGTCGAAGGAATTGTCCGTAGAGCTCCGAGACAGGATTGGGTCAAGGCACAGATCTGGGGAAGGGTACCATAAAATGTCTGCAGCATTGAAGGTCCCCAAGAACACAGTGGCCTCCACCATTCTTAAATGAAAGAATATTAGAACCACCAAGACTCTTCCCAGAGCTGGCTGCCCGGCCAAACTAAGCAATTCGGGGAGAAGGGTCTTGGTCAGGGAGGAGACCAAGAACCCGATGATCACTCTGTAAGAGCTCCAGAGTTCCTCTGTGGAAATGGGAGAACCTTCCAGAAGGACAACCATCTCTGCAGTACTCCACTAATCAGGTATTTATGGTAGAGTGGCCAGACGGAAGCCACTCCTCAGTAAAAAGCACATGACAGCCCATTTGGAGCTTGCTAAAAGGCACCTAAAGAAATCTGACCATGAGAAACAAGATTCTCTGGTCTGATGAAACCAAGATTGAACTTGTGGACCTGAATGCTAAGCGTCACGTCTGGAAAAAACCTGGCACCATCCCTACAGTGAAACGTGGTGGTGGCAGTATTATCCTGTTGGGATGTTTTTTAGCGGCAGGGACTGGGCAACTACTCAGGATCAAGGGAAAGATGAACGGAACAAAGTACAGAGAGATCCTTGATTAAAACCTGCTCCAGAGCGCCCAGGACCTCAGACTGAGGCAATGGTCCACCTTCCAACAGGACAATGACCCTAAGCATACAGCCAAGACAACGCAGAAGTGGCTTCGGGGCAATTCTCTGAACATCTTTGAGTGGCCCAGCCAGAGCCTGGACTTGAACCCGATCGAACATCTCTGAAGAGACCTGGAAATAGCTGTGCAGCGACGCTCCCCATCCAACCTGACAGAGCTTGAGAGGATCATGTAGTAACCAAAGAAGTGTTAAACAAATATAAATATATTATATATTTTAGATTCTTCAATGTAGCCACCCTTTGCATTTGACAGCTTTGCATACTCTTGGCATTCTCCCAACCAGCTTCACCTGGAATGCTTTTACAACAGTCTTCAAGGAGTTCCCACATATGCTGAGCACTTGTTGTTAGTGTGCCTTGAATTCTAAATAATCACTGACAGTGTCACCAGCAAAGCACCCACAAACTATCACACCTCCTCCTCCATGCATCACGGTGGGAACCACACATGCTGAGATCATCCGTTCACCTACTCTGCATCTCACAAAGACACAGCGGTTGGAACTAAAAATCTAAAATTTGTACTCATCAGACCAAAGGACAGATTTCCACCGGTTTAAAGTCCATTGCTTGTGTTTTTTGGCCCAAGCATGTCTCTTTTTCTTATTGGTGTCCTTTAGTAGTGTTTTCTTTGCAGCAATTGACCATTAAGGCCTGATTCACGCAGTCACGCAAACTTCTGAGGCTGGTAACTCTAACTAACTTATCCTCTGCAGCAGAGGTAACTCTGGGTCTTCCTTTCCTGTGGCGGTCCTCATGAGAGCCAGTTTCATCAGTGCTTGATGGTTTTTGTGACTGCGCTTGAAGAAACACTCAAAGTTCTTGAAATTTTCCATATTGACTGACCATGTCTTAAAATATTGATGGACTGTCGTTTCTCTTTGCTTATTTGAGCTGTTCTTGCCATAATATGGACTTGGTCTTTTACCAAATAGGGCTATCTTTTGCCAAGAGAATGCCAAGAGTGTGCAAAGCTGTCATCAAGGCAAGGGGGTGGGTGCTTTGAAGAATCTAAAATCTAAAATACATAATATATATAAAATACACTTTTTTGGTTACTATATGACTATGTGTTATTTCATAGTTTCGATGTCTTCACTATTATTATACAATGTAGAAAATAGTAAAAGTAAAGAAAAAACAAACTTTTGACTGGTACTGTATATAGAGTTGAAGTTGGAAGTTTACATACACTTAGGTTGGAGTCATTAAAACTCGTTCTTCAACCACTCCACAAATTTCGTGTTGACAAACTATAGTTTTGGCAAGTCGGTTAGGACATCTACGTTGTGCATGACACAAGTCATTTTTGTTTACAGACAGATTATTTCACTGTATCACAATTCCAGTGGATCAGAAGTTTACATACACTAAGTTGACTGTGCCTTTAAACAGCTTGGAAAATTCCAGAAAATGATGTCATGGCTTTAGAAGCTTCTGATAGGCTAATTGACATAATTTGAGTCAGTTGGAGGTGTAGCTGTGGATGTATTTCAAAGCCTACCTTCAAACTCAGTGCCTCTTTGCTTGACATCATGCGAAAATCAAAAGAAATCAGCCAAGACCTCAGAGAAAATATTGTAGACCTCCACAAGTCTGGTTCATCCTTGGGAGCAATTTCCAAACACCTGAAGGTACCACTTTCATCTGTACAAACAATAGTACGCAAGTATAAACACCATGGGACCATGCAGCCGTCATACCGCTCAGGAAGGAGACGCGTTCTGTCTCATAGAGATGAACGTACTTTGGTGCGAAAAGTGCAAATCAATCCCAGAACAACAGCAAAGGACTTTGTGAAGATGCTGGAGGAAACAGGTTCAAAAGTATCTATATCCACAGTAAAACCAATCCTATATCGACATAACCTGAAAGGCCGCTCAGCAAGGAAGAAGCCACTGCTCCAAAACCACCGTAAAAAAGCCAGACTATGGTTTGTAACTGCACATAAGGAAAAAGGTCGTACTTTTTGGAGAAATGTCCTCTGGTCTGATGAAACAAAAATAGAACTGTTTGGCCATAATGACCATCGTTATGTTTGGAGGAAAAAGGGGGAGGCTTGCAAGCCAAAGAACACCATCCCAACCGTAAAGCAAGGGGATGGCAGCATCATGTTGTGGGGGTGCTTTGCTTCACGAGGGACGGGTGCACTTCACAAAATAGATGACATCATGAGGGAGGAAAATTATGTGGATATATTGAAGCAACATGCTTGGTCGCAAACGGGTCTTCCAAATGGACAATGACCCCAATCATACCTCCAAAGTTGTGGCAAAATGGCTTAAGGACAACAAAGTCAAGGTATTGGAGTGACCATCACAAAGCCCTGACTTCAATCCTATAGAAAATGTGTGTGTGCGAGCGTGTGCGAGCATGGAGGCCTACAAACCTGAGTCAGTTACACCAGCTATGTCAGGAGGAATGGGCCAAAATTCACCCAACTTTTTGTGGGAAGCTTGTGGAATGCTTCCCGAAACGTTAAACAGTTTAAAGGCAATGCTACCAAATACTAATTGAGTGTATGTAAACTTCTGACCCACTGGGAATGTGATGAAATAAATAATTCTCTCTTCTATTATTCTGACATTTCACATTCTTAAAATAAAGTGGTGATCCTAACTGACCTAAGACAGGGAATTTGAAAAACTGAGTTTAAATGTGTTTGGCCAAGGTGTATGTAAACTTCTGACTTTAACTGTATAACAAACATTCTACTTGTGTTTAGAACATCATTTACAAGTCTAGTGAGGTTTCTTGTCACCTAATGGGGATATACAGTGCATTCAGAAAGTATTCAGACCCCTTACCTTTTTACACATTTTGTTACGTTACAGCCTTATTCTGAACCGGATTAAACAAAGAATGTCCCTCATGAATCTACACACAATACCCCATAATGACAAAGCGAAAACAGGTTATTTGCAAATGTATTAAAAATAAAAACTGAAATATTTCTTTGTATAAGAATAAGTACACGATTGGGGCCGACTGATGCGGTTTCCTTTTCCATATTCTTCTTGCATTCTGAAACTTTTTAGGGTTGACAGGGGAAATTTACCATTGACAATTTGATCATTGATCAACAACAGTAGATACTGTGAAACGGCTGGGGGGTGCAACATCGGTGTTTGGGGGTGAGTTAGGGGGGGAGGGGCTTTTCAGCGTCAGCGACTCCCCAGGTCCAACAAGCACTATCACGTTCTCCTTCTTTGACAGCCAGAAGGCTGGGTAGAGGGGGCTCCAGAAAATCAGCCTTGTATTTGTGAATGAGGGTCATGCCGACGGCATCATCCACCCCATAGAAGGCCAGTAGGCCACAGCTGAATTCCACATAGACCCCAATACGTGTGAACTTCTCCACTTTCAGAGGCGTCTCCACATCACTGTGCCAAGCAGAGAAGCTGCGTCCATTCCATTGTAGACACCATGAGAAGTCATTGCCGGTAATGCAGCTGTTGTTCTTTTGGCCCTTGCGATCGATGCTCTTGTAGGTGAGTCCGACGTGCGTGCCCTCACCACTCACATCCACCTCGAAGTAGTGTCGACCGACATAGAAGCTCTCTGTGGCCAGTACCTGGCGCCAGTTCTCAAAGCGCTCAGGGACATCGGGCTACGGGTGTTGCCAGGGTGTGGTGTTGGTCACCTTCCTGTTTTCCTCAGTCAGACGCAAGAACTTATGGGCCGTGTCTCCGTCAAAACTCACAGGCGCGGCATCTGCACAGCGTGAGAGAGAATAACAACAACATAACAGTAATGAGAGAGAATAGCAAAACAGGATCAACAACTTGGCAAGGCTAACTTTACATATCCAAAACAACAATACTGCCATGATATGAGTGTTCAAGTGATTTGAAGCATTGTTTTGTTTCTGTAAGGACCTGAATGTAACAGAAGAGACTTACACTTTAGGAAGTCATCCCGCGTCTTTGGGTCTGGAACAGTCATATTCTGTTTGGCTGCAATTATTTCATGAACTGTGGTTTTTATCCCCATCTTGTCTGAAGAGTAGAGAGAGAGAAAAATAACATGTTTTAGGGTAAATAATCACATGGCCAACTTGGCCAACTCCCAGGCATGAATTTTCCATTTGAATGTAGCTATTTTTTTCTGCAAGGACAAATATGACATTGTGCAAGAAAGAACACATTTGCTACATAGTCACTGTAATACTAATCTCTTTCAGGCAACAGGTTTTGTCCTTATGATGTCTCAAATGTGGTGACTCGCACAGCTCACAGCTGGGCTTCACTCTAGTGACAGACAGTCCAAGATTAGACGCCCTCAACTGTTTTTATCTTTCTGAGACTTTAGTCTACCTGTTGTTACCAGAGCACTACACCTACTGTATGACACACTGTCTGAAGTATTCCTCAGGTCTGCAGAGAAGTATGAACACATATGATCTCCCTGGCTATCTGGAGCAAAAAGTTGAAGTGTTATTCTTCTCTTGTAACACTGTCACTTCATGTTTACTTACTCCTTTCTGTATGACCAGGGTGAGGGATGCTGTGGTGTGTTGACCACAGGAGGTTGGTGGTACCTTAATTGGGGACAACAGGCTCGTAGTAATGACTGGAGCGAAATCAGTGGAATAGTAGCAAATACATCAAACACATGGTTTCCAGGTTTTTGATGCCATTCCATTCGCTCCGTTCTGGACATTATTATGAGCCATTCTCCCCTTAACAGCCTCCTGCGGTGCTGACCCTTCCCAGAAAACAAGCATAGATCGGGACTTGCTGAGGCTTGCCGCCAGCCGCTATGGCATATTTTTTCCTTTGCTCACCAAACGGTGACTGCACTCACCATTTTTGCAGGTCTCTTTGAGTGTCTCTATGTAATTGGACAGCAGCTTCTCACACAGCTCCTGTGTGGAGGTAACAATCATTCTGCTGAAGGAGTTGAGCCAGTCCATGAGGCCAATGTAGACCCCAGGTAGGGTAATGTCAGGGCTGTCCTTCTTCCACTTAGAGTACTCCTGTAGAACACACAACACAGCTTCGTTCACTATTTTGTACGTCGTTGTCAATTAATGATGAAGTGTCATTAATGGCGCCCTGTCCATGGGATGTATTTGTACATCAAGCTGCCTTGCACTAAAGAAACAGGAGATAGGCGCCTGCCCCTATGGGCAATTCTGGCTTGTGCAAAGCTTGCTTATTTAATTAGCGTTAATGGCAGCCTTAGTGAAAAAGAATGATGAAACATGGCTCAGGTAAAACTTTAGGTTAGTTCTACCTTAGTCATGCTTCATGATAAAGCTAATATTGTAAGATAGCAGCACAAACGACAGTTCAAGTTTGTGATTGACTACTGAGTCATTTGGCATTGTCAACCCAACCATCTCAGAATCCACTAGACTAGAGAAAACCACCTTACTTGTAGGAAGTCCACCCGAGTCATGTTTTATGATTAAAGTGAATACATATGATAGCAGCGCTGTGGCTTAAGTCACTTGGCAGTGGCACCACAACCTTCTCAGTGTTCATGATTAACCACCAAAGAGCTCTTGGCCCCTGCAAGTAACTGTATGTGCAGCCACTACTTCAAAGCTAACCACCATTTTAATTTATTTTAATTTTACCTTTATTTAACTAGGCAAGTCAGTTAAGAACAAATTCTTATTTTCAATGACAGCCTAGGAACAGTGGGTTAACTGCCTTGTTCAGGGGCAAAACGACAGATTTTTACCTTGTCAGCTCAGGGATTCGATCTTACAACCTTTCGGTTACTAGTCCAAAGCTCTAACTACTAGGCTACCTGCCGCCCCTACCATGAGAACCATGAATGAGTGAATATCACTACCAACTCCATTGGCACCACCTCCATGTCAGTCTCCATTAGAAACCATCATAAATCACCAGGCCTTGTGAGAACCACCTTACTTGTAAGAATTCCACGTCGTTCTTGTTCTTCGAGAGCTTTTTCAACTGCTCTTGTGTCTTCTTCAGCTCAGTGCACTTCTGCTCCAGGTGTACCTTGATCCCCTCGGTCTGTCTGAGAGCCTGCTTCTCCTCTCCCTGGAGAATCTCAGTCACCTTTAAGTTTAGGTTCAGGTTTAGGTTCATATGAAAAAACACACAATATGATGTATTACTATATATTTTTAAAAAGCAGGTAAAAAGAATAGATCAGCCTACAGTTGAAGTTGGAAGTTTACATACACTTAGGCTGGAGTCATTAAAACTCATTTTTCAACCACTCCAGAAATTTCTTGATAAACAAACTACAGTTTTGGCAAGTCGGTTAGGACATCTACTTTGTGCATGACACAAGTAATTTTTCCAACAATTGTTTACTGACAGGTTATTTAACTTATTATTCACTGTATCACAATTCCAGTGGGTCAGAAGTTTACATACACTAAGTTGACTGTACCTTTAAACAGCTTGGAAAATTCCAGAAAATTATGTCATGGCTTTAGAAGCTTCTGATAGGCTAATTGACATCCTTTGAGTCAGTTGGAGGTGTAGATGTGGGTGTATTTCAAGGCCTACCTTCAAACTCAGTGCCCCTTTGCTTGACTTTATGGGAAAATCAAAAGAAATCAGCCAACACCTCAGAAAAAGAATTATAGACCTCCACAAGTCTGGTTCATCCTTGGGAGCAAATTCCAAATGCCTGAAAATACCACGTTCATCTCTACAAACAATAGTTCGCAAGGATAAACACCATGGGACCACGCAGCCATCATACCGCTCAGGAAGGAGACGCGTTACTTTGGTGTGAAAAGTGCAAATCCCAGAACAACAGCAAAGGAAATTGTGAAGATGCTGGAGGAAACAGGTACAAAAGTATCAATGTCAACAGCAAAACGAGTCCTATATCGACATAACCTGAAAGGCCACTCAGCAAGGAAGAAGCCACTGCTCCAAAACCGCCATAAAAAAGCCAGACTACGGTTTGCAACTGCACATGGGGCCAAAAATCGTACTTTTTGGAGAAATGTCCTCTGGTCTGATGAAACAAAAATAGAACTGTTTGGCCATAATGACCATCGTTATGTTTGGAGGAAAAAGGGGGAGGCTTGCAAGCCAAAGAACACCATCCCAACCATGAAGCACGGGGGTGGCAGCATCATGTTGTGGGGGTGCTTTGCTACACGAGGGACGGGTGCACTTCACAAAATAGATGGCATCATGAGGGAGGAAAATTATGTGGATATATTGAAGCAACATCTCAAGACATCAGTCAGGAAGTTAAAGCTTGGTCGCAAACAGGTCTTCCAAATGGACAATGACCCCAAGCATACTTCCAAAGTTGTGGCAAAATGGCTTAAGGACAACAAAGTCAAGGTATTGGAGTGGCCATCACAAAGCCCTGACCTCAATCCTATAGAAAATTTGTGGGCAGAACTGGAAAAGCGTGTGCGAGCAACGAGGCCTACAAACCTGACTCAGTTACACCAGCTCTGTCAGGAGGAATGGGCCAAAATTCACCCAACTTATTGTGGGAAGCTTGTGGAAGGCTACCAGAAACATTTGACCCAAGTTAAACAATTTAAAGGCAATGCTACCAAATACTAATTGAGTGTATGTAAACTCCTGACCCACTGGGAATGTGAGGAAAGAAATAAAAGCTGAAATAAATCATTTTCTCTACTGTTATTCTGACATTTCACATTCTTAAAATAAAGTGGTGATCCTAACTGACCTAAGACAGGGAATTTGTACTAGGATTAATATGTCAGGCATTGTGAAAAACAGAGTTTAAATGTATTTGGCTAAGGTGTGCGTAAACTTCGGACTTCAACTGTCACTTAATCAATATATAGGGTTACCTCTCTCTTGGCCCGCTCCACTGCAGCCTGCAGCTCCATAAACTGGCTGTCAATCACCTCACGGACCTCCGTCACTGAATTCTAGATGGGGAGATGCCAAAGGTGTTTTCGTGTCACTTTCACAATTGCGTATGTATTATCAGGTATATGGACATAGGGGATAAGGTGACGGCTGATTAGTGTTAGCTAGATAGGGGTAATAGATTCAATCATAAGTAGGGGTACTGAGGGTGCTGCAGCACCCCCTGAGAAATCAGAATAAAAAAAAGAGTTTGAACGTTCAAAAGTTTGAACACACCTACTCCAAGGGTTTTTCTTTATCTTTACTACTTTCTATGTTGTAGAATATTAGTGAATACATCAAAACTATGAAATAACACATATGGAATCAAGTAGTAACCAAAAAAGTGTTAAACAAATCAAAACGTATTTTAGATTTTAGATTCTTCAAAGTAGCCACCCTTTGCCTTGATGACAGCTTTACACACTCTTGGCATTCTCTCAACCAGCTTCACCTGAATGCTTTTCCAACAGTCTTGAAGAAGTTCCCACATATGCTGAGCAATTGTTGGCTGCTTTTCCTTCACTCTGCGGTCCAACTCATCCCAAACCATCTGAGTTGGGTTGAAGTTGGGTGATTATGGAGGCCAGCTCATCTAATGCAGCACTCAATCACTCTCCTTCTTGGTCAAATAGCCCTTACACAGCCTGGAGGTGTGGGGTCATTGTCCTGTTAAAAAACAAATGATAGTCCCACTAAGCACAAAGCAGATGGGATGGCGTATCAACAGTGTCACCAGCAAAGCACCCCCGAACCATCACACCTCCTCCTTCGTGCTTCACGGTGGGAGCCAGTCTAATGTCCATTGCTCGTGTTTCTTGGCCAAAGCAAGTCTCTTCTTATTATTGCTGTCCTTTATTAGTGGTTTATTTGCAGCAATTCGACCATGAAGGCCTGATTCACGCAGTCTTCTCTGAACAGATGATGTTGAGATGTGTCTGTTACTTAAACTCTGTGAAGCATTTATTTGGGCTGCAGTCTGAGGTGCAGTTAACTCTAATGAACTTATCCTCTGCAGCAGAGGTAATTCTGGGTCTTCCTTTCCTGTGGCGGACCTCATGAGAGCCAGTTCCAGTTGCATTGGCAAAGTATTTCAAGAAACTGGAAAACATATATCAAGCAAGTATTTCAAGAAACTGGAAAACATATCAAGCAACATATTAAGCAAGTATTTTTATATTCCACAAGTATTCCCAGATTAACTGTTTCTTACAGATAATTATCAGACTCAAGTTACAAATGCTGGTAAACACTCAAATACAATTAGTTCAAATGTTTCATAAAAGTGACGCACTGGGCCTTTAATAGTCCTGTATTAGCGGACCAGTATAGACATCTTGAGCGCGGGCAAAACATTTTCTTTCTAGCAGCACCCCCACCCCCAAACTACTTCCCACGGCTATGAATTCAATTGGCTTTGTCTTTTTTCTATGCTTCAGGTATGTACTACACAACAATCCCTGGGGACAAGGAATGCTTCACTGCATGACTTGAGTTTCAAGTTTTATTAGTAATATGTACTAGATACGTATGGTATACATCGGCCAATGAAAGGCTTACTTGCAGGTTCCTTCTCGACAATGCAACAACAATAAGAAATAATAAAAGATAAGAATACGAACATAAAGTTAATGGCTCAGTAGAAAAGAACAAACATTTTAGCATAACTATAATACAGGAAGGCACAATTTATAGTCCAATATTTACACTTCTTTTGGGTAAGGGGGGAATGGGGGGCTGTGTATAAACTGAGCAGCATAATGAGAATCTGGTAGCAGCAGTTGTGATGTGTGTGTAGAATGAATGTATATGCACGTGTGTGTGTGTGTGTGTGTATATCTCTGTGTGGTTGTGTGCATAAGTGAGTGCATGTGTGCTAAGGTGTGGAGAATCAGAGAAGGTGGCCAGTCCAGTTCAAGTGTTCAGGAGTCTGATGGCTTGTAGATAGAAACTGTCTCTGAGCATGTTGGTATCAGACCTGATGCTCCGATACAGTCTGCCCGACAGTAAGGGAGAGAACAGTCCTCAGGGACTGTTTTGAGTAGATGTCCTGGATGGGTGGGAGCACAGTCCCAGTGATGTACTGGGCCAACTTTACCACCCACTGGAGGGCCTAGCGGGCATGGACAGAGCAATTCCCATACCAGGCTGTGATGCATCGGATCAGAACGCTCTCGATGGTGCAGCGGTAGTATTTGGAGAGGACACAGGGCGGCTTACCGAATTTCTTCAGACACCTTAGGAAGTAGAGACGCTGTTGCACCCTCTTGACAAGAGTGGTGGTGTTGGTCCATGACAAGTCCTCAGTAATGTGGACAGAGGAACTGTGACTCTCTCTACTGCAGTCCCATTGATGTGGATCGGGGCATGCTCCCTCCTTTGCTTCCTGAAGTCAACAATCAACTCCTTTGTTTTGCTGATGTTGAGGGAGAGGTTGATGTCATGACACCACAATGCCAGTTCACTTACCTCCTTACTGCACTGTAGTCTGACTCGTCGTTGTTGGTTATCAGGCCTACAACCATGGTGTCATCAGCAAACTTGATGATGGAGTTGGTGTCGTGCAAAGCCATGCAGTCGTGGATGAACAGGGAGTACAGCAGAAGACTGAGGACACTCCCCTGAGGGCCCCTGTGTTAAGAGTCAGTGTGGAGGAGGTGTTGTTGCCAATCCTTACAGCCTGTGGTCTGCCCGTCAGGAAGTCCAGGATCCGGTTGCAGAGGGTGGTGTCCAGACTCAGAGCTCTGTGCTTGGTGTCGAGGTTGGAGGGAACAGTGTTGAATTCTGAACTGTAGTCAATGAACAGCATTCTCACATAGGTGTTCCTCTTGTCCAGATGTGTTTTACGGCCGTGTGAATAGCGATGGAAATGGCATTGTCCGTGAATCTGTTGGAGTGGTAGGCAAATTGGAGTGGGTCCAGTGTACCTAGCTTGCTGGCCTTGATGTGGGCCACACAAACCAGTGGATTCCCTTTACCACACCTGGGTAAACCTGTTGGAGTGGGTGGATCCTATAACTGGGGACTTATAGATCAGAGGTTTCAGTAGTGTTTACTGCCTGTGAAGACAACCTGTGAGACATTGTGACATACCTCTGTTTTTGTGTCACTCACTGTGTGGGTTACCTGGAATCTGCAAACACGTTGATGAAGCAATGCTACATAGCACTTTGTTGACAAGACAACAGTCAACAGACACATCTATCAGCGGGATTGTCTTAGCCTTTGACATCATCCTTTAAAACAGGTAACAAGGACACTACAACATACTGTACCTCAAAGGAAAAAGTGTTGACTTGGAGTTGGTTGATGGCATTCTCTGCTGCTGCCACTGTCTTCACCATCTCCGTTTGTTTATCTCGTAGTTCCCTCTGGCAGGAAAAAGGAGAGGAAGACAAAGAGAGGAAAATTCACTGACTGCACACATAGCCACAGCAGTCTTGTCACACTGCAAATACATCCAATTATTATGTGACTCTTATCAGCACCTCACAATCCTTTCAAGTTGCACCCTCCACTCACCATCTATTTATTATGTTATGTAAATAAGTGACAATAGAAATTATGAAGAACGACAACAGATTTTAATTTCATTTGGTTTCTTTATTTACTTTCAACAACAGAAAACATTCCAAAATGTGTCATTCAAGAGTGTTTACTAATTAGAAGGAAAAAAATGTAAAAAAATGATGAAATATATTTTGTGATGATACTGAAGATTATACCATGGGCCTCAGTCTCAGAGGCCTAACACAGCTTAATATTACTTACTGTGTTTGGCCTCTGAGACGCAGAGGCCTATAGTCTGCCCCGTAGATAATCTTGGCATTCTGCAATGAATAAACAGCAGACAGGGTATAGGCCAGGATCGTCCATCTTGCATCTTCTGGTGACCTACTGCATCTTCTGGTGACCTACTGCATCTTCTGGTGACCTATTGAAAACAGTACAATAATGATATACCAAATTAAGATGTGTGATGTATGCCTTTTGTTTTGATGACAAAACAAAAGTAACCTACACACCTGTGGAAGTTTGTTGCTTTCAGGGTCCAGCTACAACTGACAGGTTGAATACCATGTGCCTTTGTTGTTGTTTTTTTAAGGGGTAAGGGGCTGGGCTCTAGATGATTCTAACAGGCAATCAGGGCTGTATGTAAATTGTAAACATTTGTATCCACCACTACACTATGGCTTCCCACAGAGACCACACAGGATACTTGCCACACAGCCCACCTGCGGTCCAATGGAGTAAGGCTCCGGGGTATGCAGTGGACTACCACCATTTGGATTACGCCCCCAACCTGGAGCCTGTGGGAGCCCCACACCTGACGACAGGACTATTTGGCCCCTCTCCTTTATATGGCCCCTCTCCAGATTGCAGGACTCAGACGTCAATCGGCTGTTGCAGGAGTTTAGGGTGCTTCTTCTCCAAACCGTGGAGGCGGGAAGCCATGGTCACCCAGGTTCTGCATTGCAGAGCAGCATGCTCTTCCACCCCTCCCAGCTCTAGAGGTGGCCCTGCAGTTCTCCTGACAGCCTGTAGTCCAGTGGTCACCAGTGCATGAGCCAGCTCAGCCATTTACATTGTTACATCATACAAAACAGAATGCAGGTATTAACTTGAAAATACTAAAACATACAAAGATTATCAATGCAGTAATAAAAAAAAAAATAATAATAAAAAGATGTAGTGCAATTGTACTCACTCTGAAAAAAACTTATTATAATGGTTCAGGAAGATGTTATTCACTAGGGTTAATGTTTTAATAAGATAGTTAAATTCAATCAAAAATGTAATTTTGGTGTATAATTCTGGAATTTTTGTTTGTGTATAAAGTATTTGGCAACAAGAATAAAAAAATTCACAATCATTTCAATGGTCTTGTTATCATTAGAATAGTAACATATTACATCTTTCATGTCAAAAACATGAGTAGTGTTCATAATGGTAAATAAGTATTTTGCAAGGTTTTCCCAAGATTCTGACACAAATTTACATTCAAAAAACAAATGAGACAGATTTTCACCTTCTTTTTCACAGAAAACGCAGATATCATCAATAGCCATGAATTTGGATAACATAGAATTACATGGATATATCTTATGTAAAACTTTAAAGTGCACTTCCATAATTTTGTTTTGTTATACAATATTTGTAAGGCCTTAACCATGCATTTTTCCAGACAATGTCAGGAATAAGCACATTCCAGAAAGATTTTCCTCTCGGTGTAAGTTTGTTTTGTGAATGAAGATATTGTCTTATATATTTATTACAACAAGATTTCTCAAGTAAGCCCACGCCTTCCAATCTGAGTTCTGGATAAGCTTTGTGATCATTACCAAAGCTAAGATGAGTTTTTATTAGTGTAGTTAGCCCACTGGGAACGGCTTTGACCAAAGAATTAAACTCTCTGAAAGGTATTGGGAACTCTTTCAATGTTATAAATTGTTCATATGTAAGCATATTACCCCTGTTGTCGAAAACATCAAGGACAAAGTCAATATTCCTCTCATGAAAGATTGGGGTAGAACAATGACTTATTCCTTACAATTACGTCTGAATTATTCCACAAAAGAGCTTTATGTGGAGAAAAATTGTGCATGAAACATATTTTCCAGGCCATTAAAGCTTGTTGGTGAAACCTAGCCAATTTAGCAGGTAATCTTTCAGGAATATAATTACATTTCAGTAAAAATGGAAGACCTCCCAACCTATTAAACACATTCTTTGGAATGAAATACCATATTGAATCAGTATTGATCAAACATCTTTTTAACCAGTTGATCTTGAAGGTGTTATTTATAATCAACAAAATCCAACACTTCCAGACCGCCTTCAGCTCGTTTATTATAAAGGACAGATTTTTTTAGTTTGTGAGACTTATTTTTCCAGATGAAGTCAAGAAAGGTCTTATTGATCTCTTTACAAGTAGAAGGATTTACAAATAAAGACAATGAGGGGTACACAAAACGAGACAGTCCCTCTGCCTTGGACAGAAGTACTCTCCCAAGTATAGAAAGATCTCTTTGTAACGAATTATTAAATATATTTTGGGTTTTCTTAATTTTAGGAGAGAAATTCATATGTTGTCTGACTAAATGATTTGACAGATGAATTCCTAAATATTTAATACAGTCCTTAACGGGAATATTTTATATTTCTTTATCATCAGAGTCAAATAGACATAAGATTTCACATTTAGAAACATTCAGTTTTAATCCTGATGCAGTAGAAAATGCAGTGATAGCATTAAGGGCATGGGCAACCTGGTCTTTGTCTCTTAAAAAAGAGTAGTATCATCAGCCAGTTGGGAAATTTTGATTTCTTTGGTAAAAATGGTTAAGCCATACAAATTTGCATTATTCCGTATATCTAGAGAAAGAAGTTCCACAACCAAAATGAATAAAAATGGCGAAATTGGGCATCCCTGTCATACACTTCTGTTGATATTGAACCTTTTGGAAGTATTAAAATTCAATAATACAGAACTATTTATATCTTTGTAAAACATGCGAATTACTTTGATAAAATTTTCACCGAATCCAAAAAGATTAAGAGACCTAAAGAGAAATTCATGTTCAATTGTGTCAAAGGCTTTACAGAAGTCCAAAAAAAAAAACAACCGCATCGGAGTCAATTGCATCTGAATAATCTATAAGGTCCAAGACTAAACGAATGTTAGAGCTTACAGTGGGGCAAAAAAGTATTTATTCAGCCACCAATTGTGCAAGTTCTCTCACTTAAAAAGATGAGAGAGGCCTGTAATTTTCATCATAGGTACACTTCAACTATGACAGACAAAATGAGGAAAAAAAATCCCCAAAATCACATTGTAGGATTTTTTATGAATTTATTTGCAAATTATGGTGGAAAATAAGTATTTGGTCACATACAAACAAGCAAGATTTCTGGCTCTCACAGACCTGTAACTTCTTCTTTAAGAGGCTCCTCTGTCCTCCACTCGTTACCTGTATTAATGGCACCTGTTTGAACTTGTTATCAGTATAAAGACACCTGTCCACAACCTCAAACAGTCACACTCCAAACTCCACTATGGCCAAGACCAAAGAGCTGTCAAAGGACACCAGAAACAAAATTGTAGACCTGCACCAGGTTGGGAAGACTGAATCTGCAATAGGTAAGCAGCTTGGTTTGAAGAAATCAACTGTGGGAGCAATTATTAGGAAATGGAAGACATACAAGACCACTGATAATCTTCCTCGATCTGGGGCTCCACGCAAGATCTCACCCGTGGGGTCAAAATGATCACAAGAACGGTGAGCAAAAATCCCAGAACCACACGGGGACCTAGTGAATGACCTGCAGAGAGCTGGGACCAAAGTAACAAAGCCTACCATCAGTAACACACTACGCCGCCAGGGACTCAAATCCTGCAGTGCCAGACGTGTCCCCCTGCTTAAGCCAGTACATGTTCAGGCCCGTCTGAAGTTTGCTAGAGAGCATTTGGATGATCCAGATGAGGATTGGGAGAATGTCATATGGTCAGATGAAACCAAAATAGAACGTTTTGGTAAAAACTCAACTCGTCGTGTTTGGAGGACAAAGAATGCTGAGTTGCATCCAAAGAACACCATACCTACTGTGAAGCATGGGGGTGGAAACATCATGCTTTGGGGCTGTTTTTCTGCAAAGGGACCAGGACGACTGATCCGTGTAAAGGAAAGAATGAATGGGGCCATGTATCGTGAGATTTTGAGTGAAAACCTCCTTCCATCAGCAAGGGCATTGAAGATGAAACGTGGCTGGGTCTTTCAGCATGACAATGATCCCAAACACACCGCCGAACGCGAAGGAGTGGCCGTAAGAAGCATTTCAAGGTCCTGGGTGGCCTAGCCAGTCTCCAGATCTCAACCCCATAGAAAATCTTTGGAGGAGTTGAAAGTCCGTGTTGCCCAGCGACAGCCCCAAAACATCACTGCTCTAGAGGAGATCTGCATGGAGGAATGGGCCAAAATACCAGCAACAGTGTGTGAAAACCTTGTGAAGACTTACAGAAAACGTTTGACCTCTGTCATTGCCAACAAAGGGTATATAACAAAGTATTGAGATAAACTTTTGTTATTGACCAAATACTTATTTTCCACCATAATTTGCAAATAAATAAATTCAAAATCCTACAATGTGATTTTCTGGATTTCTTTTTCTCATTTCGTCTGTCATAGTTGAAGTGTACCTATGATGAAAATTACAGGCCTCTCTCATCTTTTTAAGTTGGAGAACTTGCACAATTGGTGGCTGACTAAATACTTTTTTGCCCCACTGTATGTGTGTCGACCCTTCATAAATCCTGTTTGAGTCTCATTTATAATGGTATCTATTCCTTTCTTTAATATTTTGGAACCAGAGCAATCAATTTGTAATCAATATTTAATAAAGTAATTGGTCTCCAATTGCCAATGAGAGAAGGGTCTTTATCAGGCTTTGGAATCAATGAAATAATGCCCTGTTTCATAGTGGAGACACTTGTGGTCAGACTCGCTACCGTGGAACAAACTTAAACGTGCGTCATTGAACATAAATGGTTCTCTATCCCCCGGATGTGTACCTCTCCCATCTCTCTTTTTTTTTTTTAAAGCTGTTGCGCATCAACTCCCTGTCTTCCTGAAGACAAATAATGTACACGAAATGCTTTAGTCTGGTTTTAGACCACATGATAGCACTGAGACTGCACTCGTGAAGGTGGTAAATTACATTTTAATGGCATCAGACCCAGGCTCTCCATCTGTCCTCGTGCTCTTAGACCTTAGTGCTGCTTTGACCACATTATTTTGGAGAGATTAGAAACCATAATTGGTCTACACCATGGGTTCTTAAACTTTTTCAGCCTGGGACCCAAATTATAAATTTCCTGGGACCCAAGTTTAGGAAAATATGCAACTATACGTAAATATCGGTGCATTTCATTGCCCTTATGCCTAAAACAAATGCAATATAGACAAATACAAATAACAATGAAATACCCATAAATATTTTTTTATTAAAAACACTCTTACATCCAAATTATTGTTGACAGAAAGTCTAGGTTGGAACTGTTGCTGTTAAAATACAACACAGATTTTTTTATTCTGAACTGGAATAAACTGATTGATCACATCACACAGATGTAGACCAGAAAACACACACATACACACAGTCCTAATAAGAGGTGTGTGGCTGGTTGAAGTTTTCAATAAGCATGTCTATTCTGGGCTCAGTTTTTGACAGTGCAATACTGAGGTAATGTTCAGCATTGACACTGTTTCTGTACTTGAGAACCCTGACTCGCATACAGTATGTGGTGCCAAACTGGATCAGAACCTCTACTGCTTTCTCAGTCAGGCAGGAGACCGCTTCCTGCTGTAGATGAGCAACCCAGAACTGTGTGAGTGTTTGCCTCAAAAAGCATCTTGCTTCAATCAGTTTATTCCAGTTCAGAATAAAAATGATCACTTGTATTTTAACAGCAACAGTTCCAACCTAGACTTGTTTTCAACAATAATTTATACAGTAAAATGTACAGTAGGCCTGATCATTTTTCACCTTCATCTGTACTGTTTCTTAGGGTTGCATCAGTAGCTAGCTAGCTTGCTTTGGTGTTAGCTATTAGCTGTGTAACTTTACAAGGCCAGGGGATTGTTTGAAAGAGAATCTTACATCTACATACTACGAGAGATAGTACTCCCTTATTTCTGCTCATCATCGACTGTTATAAAATGACAACAATGCTTTGCTAGCACTGGCGGTTCTGGGGGGGCCAGTGCCCCTGTGACAACAATTTTGGACCCCCTTGTGGCCCCCCTAAATGTGGAGTATGAAATAATTTTTGCATAACTAATTTTTGCTATCGTTCTTTTTTTACATCTGTTATTAGACAGTGGCAACGTGGAACACTAATTAAACCCACACATTTACTAGAGGGACATGGTCTTTTGCCTAGTAATGCCTGCAATGAAGTGAAGAAAACGATATGACAACAATAACTTCTAATGTAACTGGCCCCTCTAACAGTACATCTGGCACCAGCTTGCCCCCCCCCAGTTGAAAGGGTCTAGAACCTCCACTGTTTGCTAGTTCACTTACTTTTCCACTTTCGAAGCACTGTTTCCTGAAGCATTCTGCCCTGTTTTGAAAGAACTCCCTGGGTTTAACGTCATGTTGTGGATGTTTGGTTAGGACGTGTCTTTTTATTAATTTGTTCATTTTGAGAGACTCATTACTAAGCACTTCCCCACACAAAACACATTGTGGGCGCTCCACGTTATTTATCAAAGTGTGTATGAAAGAGACATTTGCGTATTTGCGTTTCATTACGATTGAGCTCAGTCAGAACTTGTGGCTAGCATGAGTCCATTTCATGACAGCGGTGAGTGATGTGAATAACATGTCAGTGGCGCATCGTCTGCTGCTGATCAACAGCACTGCAGTGTGTGTGGGTCGCGGATTGATCTTCAAGAAAACTGCTGAAAAAAAGATCCGGTAAACCACGAAGCCCACGGGCATCACCCTCTATCTCTCCCTCTCCCGCAGCTACCAAACTGAGCATTATTGAAATAATTATACAAGATTACGTTTTAGGACCACTATTGTTTTCACTACATATTCTACCTCTTGGTGATGTCATTCGGAAACACAATGTCAACTTTCACTGCTATGTGGACAACACACAGCTGTACATTCCGATGAAACATGGTGAAGCCCGAAAATTGCCTACCCTGGAAGCCTGTGTTTCAGACATAAGGAAGTGCATAGCGGCAAATGTTTTACTTTTAAACTTGGACAAAACAGGGATAATAGCTCTAGGTCCCCAAGAAACAAAGAGATCGGCTATTGGATCTGACAATTAATCTTGATGGTTGTACAGTCGTCTCAAATAAAACTGAAGGACCTCGGCGTTACTCTGGACCCTGATCTCTCTTTTGAGCTTTTTGATGACACCTTTTTTCCATCTTCGTAACATTGCATAAATCAGAAACTTTTGTCAAAAAAATTATGCAGAAAAGCTAATCCATGCTTTTGTCACTTCTAGATTAGACTACTGCAATGCTCTACTCTCCGGCGACCCTGATAAAGCAATAAATAAACTTCCGTTAGTCCTAAAAACGGCTGCTAGAATCCTGACAAGAACACAAAAATGTGATCATATTAATCCAGTGCTAGCTTCCTGTTAAGGCTAGGGCTGATTTCAAGGTTTTATTGCTAATCTACAAAGCATTACAAGGGCTTGCTCTACCTATCTCTCTGACTTGGTCCTGCCGTACCTACCTACACGTACGCAACGGTCACAAGATGCAGGCCTCCTTATTGTCCCTAGAACTTCTAAGCAAACAGCTGTAGGCAGGGCTTTCTCTTATAGAGCTCCATTTTTGTGGAATGATCTGCCTATCCATGTGAGAGACATAGAATCGGTCTTGACCTTTAAGTCATTACTGAAGACTCATCTCTTCAGTAGGTCCTATGATTGAGTGTATTCTGGCCCAGGGGTGCAAAGGTGAACGGCAAGGCATTGGAGCGAAGAACTGCCCATGCTGTCTCTGCCTGGCCGGCTTCCCTTTCTCCACTGGGATTCTCTGCCTCTGACCCCATCACGGGGGCTGAGTCACTGGCGTACTAGTGCACTTCCATTTCGTCCCTAGGAGGGTTGCGTTACAGACGTGATCTTCCTGTCCAGTTATGCGCCCCCTCATGCGGTGGAAGAGATCTACCTTGTCCCGGACCTGTCCCGGATCTCTCTCTCTCTCTCTCACCTGCTGCCAACTGACATTTTTTTCCTGAGGTACTGACATGTTGCACCCTGTACAACCACTGTGATTATTATTTGACCCTGCTGGTCATCTATGGACGTTTGAACATCTTGAAGAACAATCTGGCCTTAAATGGCCATGAACTCTTATAATCTCCACCCAGCACAGCCAGAAGAAGACTGGCCACCCCTCAGAGCCTTGGTTCCTCTAGGTTTCTTCCTAGGTTCCTGCCTTTCGAGTTTTTCCTAGCCACCGGGCTTCTACATCTGCATTGCTTGCTGTTTGGGGTTTTAGGCTGGGTTTCTGTATCAAACTTTGTGACATCTGCTGATGTAAAAAGGGCTTTATAAATACATTTGATTCAGAAAACAGAAAGTTGTCAAATAATTGTTGCGCAATCATCCTTTCTGAATATAAAAGTAATCCTAGAAATAATCGTCTATTTTTCAAAAGTACCTAATCTGAGTACAATATTTTTGCTGGTAATGTACACTTTTTAGAGTGTACATTTTTAGAGTGTTGAAGGCTAGCTGTATTGGGTGCAGCTGACTGAACTGCTCACTTTTGTGTCTGTGTCTGCAGGTATACAGACAAGGAGGCATACAAAGGTACGTCAGTTGGTATTGGTATATTATGCAGATCACATTTACCATCCCACTCCCTTACCCAATATTTTAGTTCTCAATGTTTATTATGATTTTAGTGGCAAAGCAGAATAAAAAAATCAAAATATGAGGTAAACTCCAAGCAGAGCCCCAAGTCCAATGGGTATATCCTCTGGTGTGTTTATGTTAATGTGTTGATGTTCTCAGAATCCATAGCCAGAATGATTTTGCAGTGCATAGTGATCGAACAGGTTTCCTGTTATATTCATTAGAGGTGTAGGGAGGGTGAAGACCATGAAAAAAAAAAAAAAGTAATTATACAGACGATTAACAAAACATGCACACGGTGGTTTTTGTGGTGAATGTGAATGAAAAAAACTGTTTTGATAATGGGTTTCATACACATACCATGTCCATAATGTAGAGGCCTATGGGATATTAATTGAAGAGGTAAGGGAGGAGAATGGTAAATGTGATCTGCATAACATACCAATAACAGTTGACATATATTTGCCTCCTCATATGTATACCTGCAGACACAGGCACAAAGTGTGCAGTTCAGTAATCTGCACACAATACAGTTAGCCTTCAACATATTCTTATAGTCTATATATATTCTTACCTCTTTCTTGATTGATATCCATTGTGTCCATTTTCTGTTTTAGAAAGATTGGCACAAATATGAAAGATAAATGGTATCATCGTAAACATTATCAATTTAGATCATACAAGAGACAAACCTTACCTTAAATTGAGAAGATTTAAAGTGGCTGAGTTAACTTTAGTGCCTCAGTTAAATGCATGCACCTGCTGTCCTTTCAAATCGAAATGTTTCAGTTGGGCAGTTACGTTCCTGCAAGAACCCCCACCAACTAAAGAGGTTCCTAAAGAGGTTCCACCTCCTATGAGGTTCTTGGAAGAACCTTTTGGGGGCCATTTTCACTGTCAAAACCCTAAAATTCTTCAAAGAACTTTGAGGATCTTAGAAGAACTCTTGTCGAAACCTACATTTTTACAGTTTGTTTTTTTGTAGTCCGATAATCCGTTACTCCCCAACCCTGGCTGTGGATGAGATGTGTGATCATTATGAGTACCCTATTGAAACACTTTGAAAACCTCCCAGGCAGCCCAGTGTGTGACTTTCAATGTTGCATTTCCACATCCTCCCTCAGTCACTCAAAAGCTAGCCTGGTGCCAGATCTGATTGTGCTGTCTTGCCAACTACCTGTGGTCCTTGTCAAGGATGGAGTTAGCAAAACAGCACAAACAGATCTGAGACCAGGTTATTCAACATCTGCACTTGTGTCTTTCCCTCTCCCTTCCCCTCAGTAGATTCCTGTTCAGGTCTGAACATGCTCTTATTGCTCTGAAAATACCCATATCTTGTTCTAAATACAGGAACAGCAAAGCCACTCGACCTCTTTGGGCTTAAACCATTTGTAGATGATGTGTGGATTAGAATTCTGTCAAAGACAGGGCAATCGTTCAGTCCAGAATGTCGACACCTTTTCCTGAAGGGAATTCCATTGTTCTACATTATCTCATAATTTGGCACAGAGACTCATATCTCACGTCACAAACATTACTTACAGCTATTCATCTGTTGTGTCTTGTTATGTTGCAAGACAACAGTTAGAACCCTTGAAGGGAAACTGAGTCCAAAATCTCAAATGTTACCGAAATATCTTGTTTTGATGTTCCCTGAGCCAGCATTAAACAGTAACTCAACAAAGATAGTAAGATACATCTAGATAAATGGCACATACTGTTGTAGAATGTTATGGGTCAGCACAGACAGAAGACTCTGCCTCCTGTTCAATCCCACCCTTATTCCATTGAGTTATGTAATTCCTCAAAAGAGGTATTTTCTCAGGATGACGCAAAAAGAACATGAGGAATGAGCTGTAGACGAAGAGGAGCTTTCCCTCCTCAGTCATACTTTGAGTTTAGTTAAGAATATGAGCTTATTGCATGTAAATTACCAAGGATTCAGCTAGTAATTGAGTTGTTGCGTGACTATTGTCGAATATAGACTTTTTGGATTTTCATACATTCCTTTGTTTACTTAAGGAATGGCATTATTCTGAGAATTTGCAACAACTCACTGTGCAAACAACAAGTGTGAGCTATACTGTAAAGCCCAGTGTGCTGTCATTGCTCAAAACCTTTGAGGAAATCCATTGCACCTACTATGCATTATCTGAGTACAGTTAATTAAAGTGATTTTGGATTTTTACTCAAACCGATAGAGTTACTGTTTTGAGTATAATTTTTGAGTAACGCACCCACTTGCAGGTAGGGTTGCAAAATTCCCAGGTTTTCCAGAAATCCTGGTTGGAAGTTTCCTGGAAAAGGAAGCAGAAAATATTGGAATTTTGTGAAAGTCACTGGAATTTTGCAACCCTACTTCCATGCCTGTTGTGGACTGAGGTATGACGTGGGGTACAATTATGCACTTATAACTAAAGGTACAAAGGATGACCTTAAAAGGGTACCACTACAGTGACAAGTGTTTGTATCCCTTTAGGACCAAATCTAAACTTTTTTGTCTGATAGTGTAATATAATGGCCTGAAACACGTGGTTTACATGCCACATCAGGCCTGCAAGTCACATTATGCTGGCTTGCAAGGTGATGTGTAATTCCAATTGGAATCCAGCCTTTGTGGTGATATCAAACTTTTGGAATGTATATGCACAAACAGATATTGAAACAAACAATTCTAAAAATGAACATGCAATAGAGCATGCTGGGAAATGTAATGATGGGTGTGGTTTTGGTTCAAAGTGAAGAGTTTCACACCTCCTGTATTTGGATAGAACTAGGCCCTCAAAATAAGGCCTTATGAATTGCATGTGGTATAATGTTAATGACAACATATTCACTTAGGACCTCACTTGGTGAAGTCCATAGGGCCGAAAGTGGATGAATGCAACAACCATGACTCTGCAACTAACAAATACAGTCATGGGTGGTAACTCTACAATTTACTTGAAAGGCAAAGCACTGGGAAATATTGAAGTAATGCTTTACACTAAGAAGTTTAGATGGTTTAGGTAGTCTCATATCTTAGCCTTCCCAATCCTGCTAGTCATTCTGAATGCAGGTTGCGGGTGAATCAAACTTCACAATGTTGGATATCCCCGCTCCGGCTGGATTCCAATAGGAATTACACATCACTTTGCAAGCCAGCATAATGTGACTTACTGGTCTGATGTGGCATGTAAACCAGGAGTTTCAGGCCGCTATATTTGGGTAAAACTAGGCCCTCAAAATAAGGCCATATGAAATATGTATCCTATTGACTTAAATATATACATTTTAATGATAATATATATTTGCTTTGGATCTCACTTGGTGAAGGCTATAGGACAAAAAAAAATTATGAATGCAACAACCATATCTCTGTCATTAATCAATACAGCCATGGGTGGTAACTCTACAATCCACTCGAAAGGCAAGACAACCTGGTAAATATACAAATAAGGCTTTACACTAAGCAATGTGTTAATTTAACAATGATAAGTGTAGACCCATATATACGTTGGAACAGTGTTGATTTAACACTGAATAATTTGCTGTGTTGTACCAGCAGGGGTTGAAGCTCTCTCTGTGACAGAATGCACTAAGAATGTCAGTCAATATATCATTTGGGTCAGATTTTCCATTCTGTTTTCTTGATTTGCTGTCTCCTTGTGTTAGCTTTTGTTGTTGATTGTTGTTTTTGTTTGAGTTCTGAACTGTATATGTTAGTCCAGAGTTTCCAGAATGTACTACTGTACTGTGAAACCTAGACAATAATCACACAGTGATGTAGGACAACCTTTTTTGGGAATATCCCTGTAATTGAATTAAAAGTAATCCTGTCTTCATTGCAGTAGATATGAAAAGTCAACTTTATTAAAAAGGCAGTGTGTCCTTACAGTGACTATAGACTGAGACCAAAATGACAGAGTTGGACTCCATCCTTCTCCCTGTCCTGGCTGACAGAAGTGCTAACATAACACTGTTAAGACCTACAACCAGTCAGACACTACTATATATAGCCTAGCTGTTGTCAAATGTGTGAAGGCTCTAGTTGATACAAGTTCATTATTACTTTAAATAAGAGCAGCTGCCTTTGATGCAAGCCAAATTCATTATGGCATAAGACTTGGGTAAGATAATGTGGACTGATGAAGGACATCTTCTTTATATACCATGGACAAATTATGAAGTTTGCCATATTATCATCAAGGATACTAACACAAGCTCAATGCAGGCTACCATGACAATAGCCAATTTATTACTACACGTGCTCATGCTGGTGAAATGTTCCTGGATGTTTTAGACTTCCACACCTGTTGTAGGGCTTTGGATGAGTTTGTGAACAAAACATCCTGTTTAGAGAGAAGTGAGTTTTTATTCCACTCTAAACTGAGAATAACAGAGAGGGTGAAAGTATGCATGCAGAAGAGAAAGTGCAATACCTCTATGGTTCTGCGCGCCTCTAACACAGGAACAGTGTTATGTCCCCTATGGTCTTCCGTCACACAGTCCTGACAGACACACACAGCATCAGAACAGCAGAACAGCTCCAGGGGCCATTTGTGGCTCTCACAGGTCCGTCTCTCGATGTCCCTCAGCGGCTCCACCAGACGGTGGTTCTGGAACTTGGGGTTCTCCAGGTGGGGCCTGAGGTGGGCCTCGCAGTAGGACACAAGGCAGGTGTGGCACGACTTTAGGGCCATGCACGGGCTCGTCTCCATACACGAGTCACACACAACACCATCGGGCCCCAACGGCTCTACTTTCACCTCTTCCTTGACTTCTTCTTCATTTGCATTCTCTTCTTTTGATTTCTCTTCCGTTGATTTCTCGTTCACTCCATCCTCTTTCACTTCCTCAACAGGCTGTGGAGGGTCACTTTCTTTCTCTTTCCTTTTGTCTTCCTCTGTTTTTTTAGGGTCCTCTGCTTCTTTCAGGTCTTCCTGTATCCTTGTTACCTCTGCGGTCTTTGAATCCTGGGCTTCTATGTCCTTTTCATATTTTTCTTTGGTTTTGATCACCGGTGGAGACTCGGCCACCATTCCATTCAGTGTTCCATTCTGTTCCACAGGGGCAGTTTCAGGCTTGCCAGAGCTCTCTAGACACTGGGGACAGCCTTTACCTTTCTTCCCCAAGCAGGAGGCACAGACTGTGTGGCCACAGGTAGCGGGCTTATCCTTATTGAGAGCACTGGAACACACAGTGCAGCAGAGTTTCTGGTCTGGTTTGGATTTTGACTCGGTTTCTGTGTCTGCCATGTCTCTCTCTACAGTAGTTTCCTAAGCTCTCTTACTCTCTCTCAGACAAACTTCCTCAGCCGCTCCTGTTCCGTTCTGCATCTGCCTCTGGCTAACCCGAGTTAGTTCTTCCTGGATCCCTCTGGAGTCTCCCAAGCCACACCTCAACTATGTGAATTCTATAGTTAGTAGGGTAGTATTCTATAGTAAACTGAAGTATTTTTTCATGTGGGCGCCCTTCCCTTTTACTTCCTTGTGTGTCAGATCACAGAGAAAAAGAAGCAACATGGGTGGAGCTCAAGTTACAGATTGGACACAGAGGTGTAGTACTGCTCTCATCTGTGTGTAATGTTTTTAATGCTGGAGTTGATCATGACTTGATAATTGACGAAAACACTATCAGATGATTATACAAAGGTGTCTATCAAGCCTTTAATTATTAATTAATTCCCCATATTTTCTGATAACAAAAACTAGGGTATCCTACAAGAGGGATAGGCTTGTCCTTCATATTTTCAAGCGGTTGGTCAATTTCCGAAATACAGGGAAGTTCAATTCAAAGGCAAGTATTGATTGAATCCTTGAGATTTAATAGAGGCCAGGGCCCGTATCCACAAAGCGTCTCAGAGTAGAAAAATTGGTCGTAAGTGCTGAGAATAGAGACACTTTACTCCTAGTCTTATGTTCAAAAAATTAAAGCTAAGCACGAAGCCTCTTTAGTCATAAGAGTCACACCTAGTCAACAGATATTATGGATACCTCAAGGCCTGTCCAAACCAGTTACCAGCAGGTGTCTTTATAATAGAAAAAGGCAGTGAGTCAATGGTTCCTGCACCATAGACAATTGGTTTGGAGTTGTTGAAAGAATGTTTTGATATTTCTATATTATCAACCCATAAATTATAGACCTATATGGAACAAAATATTTTGCGCTTTTGACAATGACAATTTCACATTAGGCAAAATTCACATGTACTTATAACAAATTCACTAAATATACTTATAACAACTAGGCTAATGAATAATTGTATTTTGATTATTTAATTAACCTACATCATGTTATTTCAAGTTATCCTTTCTGAGCACAAAATCATGTTGTTCAAAAATATGGCTAAGTTTATAAGTTGGGCAATTGAAAGCATCTACGGCCTATGTTAACTTTTATTGTGTTCGATAAAAATAATAAACCTTTCAACCAATAAGACTGCTATCTTATTTTGGGTTAACTTTTTGAACGCCAAGCACAGATACAGTAGGACACATGGAAATGAATTTGCTTAGAAATTAATCATGCAAACATTTATTTCTTTATTATTGTGATCAGTGAGATTTAAACCTATGATGTTCTGTTCCCTAGAATTAATCCACTGCGCCACCAGGATGGAGCAAAAATGTCATGTTTTTTGTTACGCATACAAAGCTGTTCAATTTAGTCTATTTAAAACAGACCCCATTTTACATTTAGCACCACTACGTCAAGAGAGATATAGTATCCTTTCTAACAAAGATATCTACATATATTTCCAGATGTTGTGTATCCCTGGAACTAATCAGAATTCATGTACAGTAGATTCGGAAAGTATTCAGACCCCTTTGCTTTTTCCACATTTTGTAACTTTACAGCCTTATTCTAAAACTGATTCAATTGTTTTATTTCCTCATCAGTCTACCCCATACTCCATAATGACAAAGCAAAAACAGTTTTTGAAATTTTTTCAAATGTATAATTTAAACAAAAATGGAAATGTTACATTTACTCAGTACTCAGCCTTGAGTCTTCTTGGGTATGACACTACAACCTTGGCACACCTGTATTTGGGGAGTTTCTCCCATTCTTCTCTGCAGATCTTCTCAAGCTCTGTAAGGTTGGATGGAGAGCATCACTGTACAGCTATTTTCAGGTCTCTCCAGAGATGTTTGGTCGAGTTAAAGTCCGGGCTCTAGCTGGGCCACTCAATGACATTCAGGGACTTGTCCCAAAGCCACTCCTGCGTTGTCTTGGCTGTGTGCTTGTCCTGTTGGAAGATGAACCTGGCCCCAGTCTGAAGTCCTGAGCGCTCTGGAACAGGTTTTCATCCAGGATCTCTCTGTACTTTGCTCTGCTCACCTTTACTTCGATCCTGACTAGTCTCCCAATCCCTTCCACTGAAAAACATCTCCACAGCATGATGCTGCCACCACTATGCTTCACCGTAGTGATGGTGCCAGGTTTCCTCCATATGTGACACTTGGCATTCAGGCCAAAGAGTTCAATCTTGGTTTTATCAGACCAGAGAATCTTGTTTCTCATGGTCAAAGACTTTAGGTGCCTTTTGACAAACTCCAAGCAGGCTGTCATGTGCCTTTTACTGAGGAGTGGCTTCCGTCTGCCCAGTCTGCCCACTCTACCATAAAGGCCTGATTGGTGGAGTGCTGCAGAGATGGTTGCCCTTCTGGAAGGTTCTCCCATCTACACAGAGGAACTCTGGAGCTCTGTCACCTCCTTGACCAAGGCCCTTCTCCCTCGATTAATCAGTTTGGCTGGGAAGCCAGCACTAGGAAGAGTCTTGGTGGTTCCAAACTTCTTCCATTTAATAATGATGGAGGCCGCTGTGTTCTTCGGGACCTTCAATGCTGCAGACATTTTTTGGTACCCTTCCCCAGATCTGTGCCTCGACACAATCCTGTCTCAGATCTCTACGGACAATTCCTTCGACCTCATGGCTTAGTTTTAGCGCTGACATCCACTGTCAACTGGGGGACCTTATATAGACAGGTGTGTACCTTTCCAAATCATGAATGTACCACAGGTGGATTCTGATCAAGTAATGTCAACATAACAGTTTTGAAAAAATAGCTTGTCCATAGAAAGTGATCCCTTGGCACAACTTACACTGGGTATGGGGTAAGTTGCGCATAGGGACAGGGTAAGTTGAGCATCCCCCCCACCCCCATTTTTACGCTGCTGCTACTCTGTTTATTATCCATGCAGTCACTTTACCTCTATCTACACATATTACCTCAATTACCTTGACTAACCTGTGCCCCCGCACGTTGACTCTGTACCGGTACCCCCTGTATATAGCCTTGGTACTGTTATTTTATTGGTGCTTCTTAATTATGTTATTTTTCTTTATTTAATTTATTATTTTTTACTTCAGTTTATTTTTGTAAATACTTGTTTTTCCTTAACTACATTGTTGGTTAAGGACTTAAGCATTTCACTGTAAGGTCTACACCTGTTGTATTCGGCATTTGATGTCATCAGATAAGAACTTCTGCTACGCTATCATTTCCTCTCTTTAGCACAGCTAGCATGTGTTTCTTAGAGCTTGGTGAGAGCGTGGTTGTCCTTTGGTTATTTTGCATGCAACCTTCCCACAACATTCTGGGAATGGTACAGCTAGCACATAACATTCTGAGAACCATATGTTTCTTAGGTGGGAATTTCAGTACGTAAGTATAACGTTTTCTCATGGTTCTATATAAAGTCATGTTCTCAGAACATTAAGACAAATTTCCATGAAAACCACAAGAAAACAGTAACATTCTAAGAATGTGATTTAAAAACGTATACATTCAGTTCTCAGTGTCAACAAAACTCTCTCAATCCTCTATCTTGTATGTTCAGGTATGTTGGCCATGCCGACTAATTGGCCACACCTGATCTTAATGAGTGCTTGTTTCCTTTGAAATGGGGTCTGTTTGAAGAGACTGAAAGGAACTGCTTTGTATGATGGCGCAGTGGACTAATTCCATGGATGGAAAACAGAAGATCATACGTAGGTTCATATCTCACTGATGCTGTGCCACAATCAAATAAAGAAATGTGTTTGCGTGATTAATGCCTAAGCAAATTAATGTCCATGTGTCCTATCTGTTCTTGAAGTTCAAACCAGTAAATCTAAGCTAGCAGTGTTTTTAAAGTCTTATTGAAACATGTACTCAGAATGCTATTTAATTATCTTCAAACAACCTATAATTTTCAAGGAACCATAGTAAAACATTCTCAGAACCTCCCTGCAACCTACAAATGAACGTTCCCAGAACATACTACATTTTCACTTCTGTTCTTAGAACGTTTAAAAAACATTTTAATTTTACCGGTCAGGAAACTTATGGCTTCATTACCAGATCAATGGGAAACCAAAAATATATTGTTCCCACAACTTCCAATGAACCAAATGTGCTAGCTGGGACATGTACATTGACAATGTCATGCAGTCATTTTTTTTTTTATCCCTTACTGCTTCTCGAATGTACTTCTACATTTGTATACACGCTGCATGATGATGTCTGCTCTGTAACAAGAAAAGTTCATATGCATGACACATTACAAAAACAATATGCATATTATGCATAAAACTGACAAAATATAATCATAATTTGTATGGTGGCCATTGGCTCAACTTACCCCATGGCCATTGGCGCAACTTACTCCAAGGCAAACATTTTTACTATATTAGCCCACACAGCTACAAGGGTGCACTTTGCGCGTTGAGACTGGTGTTTTGCGGGTACTATTTAATGAAGCTGCCAGTTGAGGACTTGTGAGGCGTCTGTTTCTCAAACTAGCCACTCTAATGTACTTGTCCTCTTGCTTAGTTGTGCACCGGGGCCTCCCACTCCTCTTTCTATTCTGGTTAGAGACAGTTTGCTCTGTTCTGTGAACGGAGTAGTACACAGCGTTGTATGAGATCTTCAGTTTCTTGGCAATTTCTCACATGGAATAGCCTTCATTTCTCAGAAAAATAATAGACTGACGAGTTTCAGAAGAACGGTCTTTGTTCCTAGCCATTTTGAGCCTGTAATCGAACCCACAACTGCTGATGCCCCAGATACTTAACTAGTCTAAAGAAGGCCAGTTTTATTGATTCTTTAATCAGGCCAACGGTTTTCAGCTGTGCTAACATAATTGCAAAAGGGTTTTCTAATGATCAATTAGCCTTTTAAAATGATAAACTTGGATTAGCTAACACAACGTGCCATTGGAACACAGGAGTGATGGTTGCTGATAATGGGCCTCTGTACGCCTATGTAGATATTCCATAAAAAATCTGCCGTTTACAGGTACAATAGTTATTTACAAGATTAACAATGTCTACACTGTATTTCTGATCAATTTGATGTTATTTAATGGACAACAAAATTTGCTTTTCTTTCAAGAACAAGGACATTTCTAAGTGACCCCAAACTTTTGAACGGTAGTGTATGTATCCCATAAAGTGCCTTATTATTGTTCCCAATGGGCACAGACATCAATAAGTCTATTCCACTTTGGTTCAACATAATTTCATTAAAATGACGTGTAAACAACATTGATTCAACCGGGAATGTGCCCAGTGGGTTGTTATTTAACTACACACATTGTCTTGAGTAAAGATCATTGGTATAGCTATCATGTTATAGTGTTAGATCGTGCAGATAAATTAACAATGTACTTGTTACAATTCATGTAATTGTTTTTCGACAGAAATAATTTATTAATATTGCAGCTATGTTAATGTCAGTTAGTTGGAGTTTGTGCACTTAAAGAAGGATCCTCCTAGATACAGTAGGACACGTGGTAGCAGTCTCTTAATCCAGTGACTGCACACAGCAGCGCGGGTTAGTAGATGGTATATTCCCTGTTTCCTGTCCTCTGCCTCATCCTCCACCTCTCTGCTCCATCACTGCACCCCCACCAGCTCTGTGATGGGTGGGGCGAAAACCATGAGCTCCTGGTACTTGTGAAAGAAGAGCTGCAGACGGGAGAGGTAGCTATCCTCCTGGTAAGGGAGCTCCTTCTCCTTCAGATACTGGGACACGATGGGCTTTACCTGAGAGGGAGGAAAGGAAAAGGCTTCATATTAATCAACAACATTTATTTTATAAAGCCATTTTCTACATCAACAGTTCTCACAAAGATCCACATAATTTAGAGGTGAAAGTTAATGTCATTTTCTTGAAAGAAGCTTCTGTAACCAGGTTTCCATCCAACCTTTTTATGCGAGTAAAGTATGTGTCAGATAAAAAAAATTTCACGACCTGATGGGAACAGAACATTTGTAAACTTTCCGAATGTTGACTGTTAGGTTTTTTTTTTCAGAGTAAATAACTCACGGACACTAGAGAAGCTTTAACCAAATGTAATTCTTCCCAAAGGTTCTGTACAGCTGTAATCAGACAGCAAAACATTTATCTCCATCACAGTTATATACATCCTACTTAAAACACTCCCTCTCTCCAATCCTTACTCTTTTTACAAATTTCCTGTAGGACCATAAAATGTAAAACAGAATACCAAACCTTTATTACTCCCTGACTAGAATCTGTTCTCACCTCCTGACCTCAACCCCTCCACAGATGTCCTTCTGTCTTCCTTCCGAGAGCCATTAACTTCTAACATAACCCCAATCGCTTTCACTTCCTATCACTTATTTACTATTCTCAATGTTCAAAGTTTAGCCGTTTCCAACATGACAAAACAAAATACTTTAGACAAGGTGGGATCTCTTTGGGTCGGTAAAATGAATTATGCGAGCAATGTCAGTGGAAATTATTTTATGCTCAAATATTGATATAATAACCATAATATCGACATGTTGTGTGGTCCTCACACTACGACTCATCGGGAAAGCATGCAGTTTATTAGGCTACAGATTAAATAAGTTATGATGAACTTCACAGGGTGGTGAATGTGCAAGGTGACGTGCTTGATGTTCCATTCCAATAAATATCAAAAGGTCTTATTCTGGTGACATGATCCTAGATTTGATTTATTAGGATCCCCATTAGCCAACGCCAATGGCGACAGCTAGTTTTACTGGGGTCCGTCACATAATGAAAAATATATTACAGACAAAAATACTTTACAATTTACTTACATTAACATGTAGTGTGTGTGTGTGAGTGTGTGTGGATCTATCAGTTATATATACATACACGTATATACATACAACAAGTAGGTCACATGGGGCGTTGTGCCGTGAGGTGTTGCTTTATTAGTTATTTTTAAACCAGGTTTGTTGTTCACTTGCGCTATATAAGATGGAAGGGAGTTCATGCACTCATGGCTCTGTATAATATGGTACGTTTCCTTGAAATTGGTCAAGATGTGCTGCTCTGTTCTGGGCCAGCTGCAGCTTAACTAGGTCTTTCTTTGCAGCACTTGACCATATGACTGGACAATAATCAAGATAAGATCAAATTAGAGCATGCAGGACATGCTTTGTGGTGTCAAATCTGTTTATTACGGACAGACTTCTCCCTATCTTTAAAACCATTGAATCTATATGTTTTGACTATGACAGTTTACAATGTAAGGTAACACCAAGTAATTTAGTCCCCTCAACTTGTTCAACAGACACACCATTCATTGCCCGATTCATCTGAAGTCTAGAACTTAGAGAATGATTTGTACCAAATACAATGCTTAATTTTAGAAATGTTCAGGACCAGTTTATTACTGGCCACCCATTCCAAAACAGACTGCAACTCTTTGTTAAGGGTTTCAGTGACTTCATTAGCTGTGGTTGTTGATGTGTAAATGGTTGAATCGTCAGAGTACATGGACACACATGCTTTGTTTAATGCCAGTGGCAGGTCATTGGTAAAAATAGAAAAGAGTAGAGGGCCTAGGGAGCTGCCCTGTGGTACACCACCCTTTACATGTTTGACATTAGAGAAGCTTTCATTAAAGAAAACCCTCTGAGTTCTATTAGATAGAGTGCCATTTTATAGATTCAGAGCTGAGGTTGAAACACGTTTTCTCAACAACAGGTTATGGTCAATAATATCAAAGGCTGCACTAAAATCTAACAGTTGTCACGACTTCAGCCAAAGTTGTTCCCTCTCCTTGTTCGGCGGCTTTCGGCAGTCGACATCACCGGTTTTCTAGCTACCGCCAATCTACTTATGTTTTTTGTCTTCACTATACACACCTGGTTTTTATCCCATAATTATATGTTCCTTATTTAAACCCTCTGTTTCCCTCATGGTTTTGTGCGTGTTTGTTCTATGTTAGATGTTCTTGTTATGTGAGCTTGGATTTTTCTACCAATTTTGGTAGTTTGTACTTTGAGTAAAGTTACGTGATTTCTCATCTCCGTTGTCCTGCACCTGACTCTGCCTACCTGCTACAAAGAGACTTCTGACAACAGTAAAACTCAGACAATCTTATTATCAATATCTTTCAACCATTCATCAGTCATTTGTGTCAGTGCAGTACATGTTGAGTGCCCTTCTCTATAAGCATGCTGAACGTCTGTTGTTCATTTGTTTACAGAGAAATAGCATTGTATTTGGTCAAAACATTTTTTTCCAACAGTTTTCTAAGAGCTGGCAGCAAGCTGATAGTTCTGCTGTTAGAACCAGTAAATGCCGCTTTACCGCTCTTGGGTAGCGGAATTACTTTGGCTTCCCTCCAGGCCTGAGGACAAAGACTTTCCTCTAGGCTCAGATGAAAGATATGACAGATAGGAGTGGCTATAGAGTCAACTACCATCCTCAGTAGCTTTCCATCTAAGTTATCAATCTTTGCTATTATTAATCAATAACAAAAGAATCCACCTCTCCCACACTAACTTTACAAAATTCTAACTTACAATGCTTTTCTTTCTGTTGTTTGACAAATAAAAATAAAAACTGAATTGGCCTCAACCCTGACCTTCTGACAAATATTTGACAGGCTCACTGTCTGTGTCTCAATAGCACCCTATTCCCTATATAGTAAACTACTACTTGACCAGAGCCCTATGGGAGTAGGATGCCATTTGGGACGTTTTGGGACGCAGACACTGTATACTACCTTGAGACAAATGTTGTATAGCATCTTGAGACATGTTGTACTGTATAGTACCTTGAGACACATGTTGTATAGTACCTTGAGACACAGGTTGTACTGTATAGTACCTTGAGACATGTTGTATAGTACCTTGAGACACATGTTGTATAGTACCTTGAGACACATGTTGTATTGTCACGTCCAGGCCTGAGAGACAGGCTGGAGTGTTTTTGTTTTGTTTTTGGTGTAGGGTTTTTTCTGTTCTAGGTTATATATTTCTATGTTGGGGTAATGGTTCCCAATTAGAGGCAGCTGAGTGTCGTTGTCTCTAATTGGGAACCATATATATGTTTGTAGTTTTCACTTGGGGTTTGTGGGTTATTGTTTGAGCATAGCTTGTTTTGTTCAACGTCGCGAGCTCATAAACAGTTATCTTTCATTGTACAGACCAGGGTCTGGCCCTGGGGTCATCTCTCCCTGTCACCATATAGAACAGAAACATTAACTCATGCTCTGGAATGTGGTCTCTTTAGGTTTTATCACCCAAAAGACAGCATAAATCTCCTGTCAGTGTTATCTCCCAGAGGCCCATCCTCAGTAGAACACACAGATTAGTGTTCTAACAACCTCTTATTCTGTTTCAGAAAACAACCAATTGATGCAATAATTGCATTATAACATAATCTTGCAATTTTCCACCATACCAGATGATTACTTTGAGGATTACTTTTAAATTCAGAAAGGATGTTTGTGAGAAAAAAAATCTTGGAACTCTGTTTTCTCAATGTCATTCAAATCAACATTGAAAAAAGGAGCAAGTTTAAGTTTGTTCCACCTGAGCGAGTCTGACCACAAGTCAGAGACCACTATGATGACACACCAAATGTGTTTGATGGATCGCGGGAAAAGAGCAGGAATAGACTTTTGTAGGCTACAGTCAAAGCTATGTCTTCCAATAGTGTGACTGCTGTTGGCATCCAAAGATGATCCAACTTGAACAAACACTTGGAGGTAAAGATGACAGCAGTGGTGTAGTCTACGACGATACGGATATCACTTATTATTGATATCTACATAGCGCATTGATGTGAATCACACTGCTGCTCTCTCATTTAGCTACTTGTGCCTTACGGATTGTGGTTGTTGTGAATGGCTGTTCACAAATCTAAATGTGTATTTGAACCCAATAATGGTTGAATTCAAGAAGTTTAAGCTGCCTATCAATCATTGTTTTTGAAACCAGTTGACAGCCAGTAATAAATGCGGTCTTGCAACAGCTGCATAGTGCAGATCCAAGGCTATGGAATAAACGTGGTTCTTTTATTGTTCAATCTAATTCATGCTAATAAAAAAAATCCATAGGCCTGATTTAAAAATGTCATAGGCCTATTGGATGCATGCTCAAACTTGCACACGTTTGATAGACTTAAAGGGGCAATCTGTAGTAGCTACATCTATTTGTTGACTTATAAATTATATATATGTTGTGTCTTTGGCATCATTATTAAACTGAAGACTGTTATTTTATCAAATCAATTCTCTGTAATTATTATTACGTGATTAAACTAATCATGTACATGTAATTAACTAGGAAGTCGGGGCACCAAGGAAAATCTTCAGATTACAAAGTTATAATTTTACTAATATAACTCTTCAGATATTTTAATATCTGATCAATTAGTCTTCTAATTAATGAATTATTCTTTACCTCATGTTAGTCTCATTTTAAACGTCGTAAATTGTTGGTTATCTGCACGAACCCAGCCTTTACTATGAATCATCCATGCACCAATTGTCTTAATCATTTATTTACTAACTAACTAAATAATCACAGAAATGCATAAACAAACAGTAGATATGGTTACAAGGAAATGATATGGGAGGTTCCCTAGTGGGCTAAGCCGATATGACGGCTTGGTGCACAAAGGGAAGTGGGTGTGGACTGAGAAGGGCGGGAAAGACAAAAGAGACAGTTGATAATTATATTAATTGAAATGCTAATCCTTTGCACATGAACGCTCATCCATTCGGGAATAATTGCAATCAATATATATTTACACTCAGTGTGTCATTGTGATCTCTGTTGGAATCGTCCGTCTTTCTGTTGGAAAGTTCATCCACGCGTCTCTCTCTGCTTCCCTGAAGTCTTTCGTGGTTAGATGGATACTTCAGAGTACCATTCAGAAATGTTCTTATAGAATAGATGTTTCGGCGGTTGTCAGTCCTCGCATCCAATGGTACATAATTTCTAGCTGCAGACTAGTAATTAGTATCTAAGATTCGCTCTTATTCTGTCGGGGTTGATAGTCTCAGAGTTTAACCATTTCCCGTCGTGTAGCCACGTGGTATGGTTAAGAATTCTACAACCTTTACAACCTAAGCTTATACTGAGGTTTTTGTGGTCTCTACTCCAACCTTTTCCCCCTCGGTGATCGAGGTACGCATGGTCTAAAGAGGATTTCTTCAGGTGGGGTTTAGATTCAGAACAGTAGAAAAGGGCTGTCCCATGAGCCAGATCATGTCTGTGTTCATGGGGGCGGGCCAATGACTTAGTTAAACTTTAAAGGGAATACAATTCTCTCACATTAATGGTTTGAAATCACATTACATCATTTCACAAAGAGTTTCCTCTTTACTCATTCATTTTATACAATAATTAGATGCAAACCTCATAACGGAGGCTCCTGTATAAACAGAGTTATGGTAATATGGCTGTATTGTCTTTCATGAGGTCACAAAAATTAAACAAAATGGACCGGGTCATAGCTGGCTTCTCCACTGACCGTTTACACATTCTCCAAAACATGGATATTGTTCTGTTCTCAAGTTCTGTGATGTAGAAGAAGTTCCTTTGTTCTACTGTGAAACTCTCTCTCTATACTGCATGGCCAGGAGGAAAGATTCTCCTCCAGGAATTTACGACCTGAGATAACAGAACCTGGGTGTAGGAGGAAGAGAGAGGGGGGATGCCACACTCTATACCCAGAAAGGTATAGAGCGTGGTTCCCACATATGCTGAGCACTTGTTGGCTGCTTTTCCTTCACTCTGTGTTCGACTCATTCCAAACCATCTCAATTTAGTTGAGGTTGGGTGATTGTGGAGGCCAGGTCATCTGATGCAGCACTCCATCACTCTCCTTCTTGGTCAAATAGCCCTTACACAGCCTGGAGGTGTGTTGGGTCATTGTCCTGTTGAAAAACAAATGATAGTCCCACTAAGCCCAAACCAGATGGGATGGCGTTTCACTGCAGAATACTGTGGTAGCCATGCTTGTTAAGTGTGCCTTGAATTCTAAATGAATCACAGACAGTGTCACCAGGAAAGCACCCCCCATACCATAACACCTCCTCCTCCATGCTTTACGGTGGGAACTAAACATGCAGAGCTCATCCGTTCACACCGCGTCTCACAAAGACACGGCGGTTGGAACCAAAAATCTCCAATTTGGACTCCAGACCAAAGGACAAATTTCCACCGGTCTAATGTCCATTGCTCGTGTTTCTTGAACCAAGCAAGTCTCTTCTTATTATTGATGTCCTTTAGTAGTGGTTTCTTTGCAGCAATTCAACCATGAAGGCCTGATTCGCACAGTTCCATCTGAACAGTTGATGTTGAGATGTGTCTGTTACTTGAACTCTGTGAAGCATTTATTTGGGCTGCAATTTCTGAGGCTGGTAACTCTAATGAACTTTCAGATCAAATAAAACTTTATTTGTCACATGCGTCGATTACAACAAGTGTAGATATTACCGTGAAATGCTTACTTACAAGCCCTTAACCAGCAGTGCAGTTCAAGAAAAGTTAAGAAAATATATAATAAAAAGTAGCACAATAACATAACAATAACGAAGCTATATACAGGGGCTACCGTTACCGAGTCAGTGTTCGGAGGTACAGGTTAGATGTAATTTGTACATGTAGGTAGGGGTGAAGTGACTATGCATAGATAATAAACTGCGAGTAGCAGCAGTGTACAAAACAAATGGAGAGGGGGGTCAATGTAATAGTCCGGTGGCCATTTGATTAATTATTCAGCAGTCTTATGGCTTGGGGGTAGAAGCTGTTAAGGAGCCTTCTGGTCCTAGACTTGGCCCTCCGGTCCCGCTTTCTGTGAGGTAGCAGAGAAAACAATCTATGACATGGGTGCCTGGAGTCTCTGACAATTTTATGGGCTTTCCTCTGACACCGCCTATTTTATAGGTCCTGGATTGCAGGAAGCTTGGCCCCAGTGATGTACTGGGCTGTACGCACTAACCTCTGTAGCGCCTTACGGTCAGATGCCGAGTAGCTGCCATTCCAGGCGGTGATGCAACCGGTCAGGATGCTCTCAACGGTGCAGCTGTAAAAAAAATTGAGGATCTGGGGACCCATGCCAAATCTTTTCAGTCTCCTGAAGGGGACAACGTTTTGTTGTGCACTCTTCATCACTGAAGGTGTGCTCAGACCATGATAGATCATTGGTGATGTGGACACCAAGGAACTTGAAACTCTCGACCCACTCCACTACAGCCCCATTGATGTTAATGAGGGCCTGTTCGGACCGCCTTTTCCTGTAGTCCACAATCAGCTCCTTTGTCTTTCTCACATTGAGGGAGAGGTTGTTGTCCTGGCTCCACACTGACAGTTCTCTGACCTCCTCCCTATAGGCTGTCTCATTGTTGTCGGAGATCAGGCCTACCACTGTTGTGTCGTCAGCAAACTTAATGATGGTGTTGGAGTCGTGTTTGGCCACCCTGTCGTGGGTGAACAGAGAGTACAGGAGGGGACTAAGTACACACCACTGAGGGGCCCCAGTGTTGAGGATCAGCGTGGCAGACATGTTGTTGCCTACCCTTACCACCTGGGGGCAGCCTTTCAGGATGTCCAGGATCCAGTTGCAGAGGGAGCTGTTTAGTCCCAGGGTCCTTAGCTTAGTGATGAGCTTCGTGGGCACTATGGTGTTGAATGCTGAGCTGTGGTCAATGAACAGCATTCTCACATAGTTGTTACTTTTGTCCAGGTGGGAAAGGGCAGTGTGGAGTGCAATTGAGATTGCGTCATCTGTGAATCTGTTGGGGCAGTATGCGAATTGGAGTGGGTCTAGGGTATCCGGGAGGATGCTGTTGATGTGAGCCTTTCAAAGCACTTCATTGCTACCGATGTGAGTGCTACAGGGCGGCAGTAATCATTTAGGCAGGTTACCTTCGGTTCCTTGGGCACATGGACTGTGGTGGTCTGCTTGAAACATGTAGGTATTACAGATTCAGTCAGGGAGAGGTTGAAAATGTCAGTGAAGACACTTGCCAGTTGGTCAGCTCATTTTTTGAGTACACGTCCTGGTAATCCATCTGGCCCTGCGGCTTTGTGAATGTTCGGCTACCGAGAGCGTTATCACACAGTCATCCCGTGCATGCTTCAGTGTTGCTTGCATTGAAGTGAGCATAAAAGGCATTTAGCTTGTCTGTTAGGCTCGTGTCATTGGGCAGTTCGTGTCTGGGTTTTCCTTTGTAGTCCGTAATAGTTTTCAAGCCCTGCCACAACCGACAATCGTTTAGGACCTTGAGCGTGGCTGAGGTGCACCCATGACCAGCTCTGAAACCAGATTGCATAGCGGAGAAGGTACGGTGGGAATCGAAATGGTCGGTAATCTGTTTGTTAACTTGGCTTTCGAAGACCTTAGAAAGGCAGGGTAGGATAGATATAGGTCTGTAGCAGTTTGGGTCAAGAGTGTCTCCCCCCTTTGAAGAGGGGGATGACCGCAGCTGCTTTCCAGTCTTTGGGAATCTCAGACGACACGAAAGAGAGGTTGAACAGGCTAGTAATAGGGGTTGCTACTATTTAGGCAGATCATTTTAGAAAGAAAGGGTCCAGATTGTCTAGCCCGGCTGATTTGTAGGGGTCCAGATTTTGCAGCTCCTTCAGCTAACATCAGCTAACTGGATTTGGGAGAAGGAGAAATGGGGGAGGCTTGGGCGAGTTGCTGTGGGTGGTCCAGGGCTGTTGACCGGGGTAGGGGTAGCCGGGTGGCCAGCTGTAGAAAACTGCTTATTGAAATTCTCAATTATAGTAGATTTGGTGGTGACAGAGTTTCCTATCCTCAGTGCAGTGGGCAGCTGGGAGGAGGTGCTCTTATTCTCCATGGACTTCACAGTGTCCCAGAACTTTTTTGAGTTTGTGTGACAGTCGGGGAGCAAGTTCAGGGGAGTGAATACATTTAATAAATAAATGAACAGAACAAGAAACACAAACAGCGCACCGACATTAAACAAAGTCAGAAACAGAAACAATAACGCCTGGGGAAGGAACCAAAGGGAGTGACATATATAGGGAAGGTAATCAGGGAAGTGATAGAGTCCAGGTGAGCGTAACGATGGTGAAAGGTGTGCGCCAGAACGAGCAGCCTGGTAACCTAGAGGCCGGAGAGGGAGTACACGTGACAAACAAAATCATAAACATCAGAGTAGGTCTGGCTAATAAGCCCTTAGGTCATGCTCAGGTAAAACAATTAGGCTAATCTATGTTATCCTATGAAGTGAACGTTATGTTGCACACTCACTTGTATTTCACTCTCATTTTAGAAGATCTATTTTGTCATAATTATCTGATCACACGATGCAACGAGAATACAGTCAGAGGGAAGGTGGACAATGTTGATTGGCAGGTGAATTCTTTTATTTTTTTTATTTGTTTACCTTTATTTTACTGGGCAAGTCAGTTAAGAACACATTCTTATTTTCAATGACGGCCTAGGAACAGTGGGTTAACTGCCAATGGGGTTGCAAATTATGTCCAATGGGATTGCAAGGTAAAAGTTGCAGGCGGGATTAGGGTGGCTCCTTTCCTCCTCATAAAAGGTACAATTGTGAACCCACAACCCAAATGTATCATATAAAATGTATATGCCATATCTCACAATCGATTGGACTTCCGGAATTTACACCAAACAAAAATATGAACGCCACATGTAAAGTGTTGGTCCCATGTTTCATACGCTGAATTAAAAGATCCCAGACATTTTCCATATGTACAAAATGTTTATTTCTCTCAAAATTTGGGCACAAATTTGTTTACATCCCTGTTAGTGAGCATTTCTACTTTGTTAAGATAATCCATCCACCTGACAGGTGCGGCATATCAAGAAGATGATTAAACAGCATGATCATTACACAGGTGCATCTTGTGCTGCGGACAATAAAAGGCCACTCTAAAATGTGCAGTTTTGTCACACAACACAATGCCACAGATGTCTCAAGTTTTGAGGGAGAGTGCAATTGGCATGCAATTGGCATTGGCATTTGTTACATCCAGGAATTTAGGATTGTGGGCACGTGGTTTGCTGATTTCAATGTTGTGAACAGAGTGCCCCATTGTGGCAGTGTGGTTATGGTATGGCCAGGCATATGGCAATTTGAATGCACAGAAATAACGTGACTAGATCCTGAGGCCCATTGTCGTGCCATTCATCCGCTGCCATCCCCTCATGTTTCAGCATGATAATCCACAGCCCCATGTCGCAAGGATCTGTACACAAATCCTGGAAGCTGACATGTCTGGTGAGCCCTGCATACTCACCAGACATGTCACCCATTGAGCTTGTTTGGGATGCTCTGGATCGACGTGTTTGACAGCGTGTTCCAGTTCCCGCCAATATCCAGAAACTTCTTACAGCCATTGAAGAGGAGTGGGACAACATTCCAAAGGCCACAACCAACAGCCTGATCTACTCTATGTGAAGGATATGTGTCGCACTGCATGAGGCAAATGCTGGTCACACCAGATACTGACTGTTTTTTTGTGATCCACATCCCTACTTTTTTTTAAGGTATCTGTGACCAACAGATGTATATCTGTATTCCCAGTCATGTGAAATCCATAGACTAAGGCCTAATTAATTTATTTCAATTGACTGATTTCCTTATGAACTGTAAATCAGTAAAATTAGAAAATGTTGCATTTATGTTTTTTTGTTCAGTATAGTATTTTCGCTGTGATAGAACGTTTATATTTATGTCGTACATTTGTGTTATTCCACAAAGTTCTATCTAGCGCTGCAGTGAGTGGGGGATTGTATAACCCTGTGACGTAGCTCTCACTCTCGCTCTACCTCGCTCTCCTTGTGAGAGAGGTACGCACTTTGACAGACAGTCCAACAACGAGTCAGAGGAATTTAGGAACACAGACACATTTTCAGTAGTGTGCAACTGCAGCCCGCAATTCAGGGTGTTCCTGCATGTGGGCTTTCCTTTATCTGCAAGAACGCCTACCCTCAAGCATCTCATTGGGTCCTGCATAAACAGTGCCCGACAGGCGGGGACACGAAGGACACTGTCTACCGATGTACGGTTAGCTAGCTACCGTTGTCTATCGGCGGCTAGCTACCGCTAGCTATCGGTGGCTGGCATCCACAATATTGTGCATTAGCGCCACCTACTGTACTGGAGCGCCCCTCCCGCCTGTCCTAGCTTAAATATTGACCAATGGTAGTATAAAGAGGGGTTCTACATGCAGGAATGCCCCAAATTGCAGGCCGCAATTGCTCCCTTCTCCACATTTTTTTTTGCCGTTATTCACCTTTAAGCTCACCCAAATTACAAAATGACAATGTCATAGTTCATAGACTGCTTAAGGGTACGAAAAGCAATATGTAATTATGGTGAACTATCTCTTTAAATGGATCAAAATAACCTAACCAGAAATATATTGCATGTCAACTCCTCATTAGTAAACACTTTAAAAAAAAAATTGTATATAATTATATAGATATTATGTATATATATTAGTAATGTACGTATACAATTATAATTACTTGATCGATTGAAAACAAAGTTTGCATTCAATTTTTTTTTTATTCTAAATTCCAATTCCATTCTGGGGATGTTTTTATTTTCCAATTAAAATTCAGTCTAAATTCCAATTCAATTTCAATTCCATTCCAAGGATGGTTTTCTTCTTCAATTCCAATTCAATAAATATTCAGACAGTCTAAATTCCAATTCCATTCCAAGGATGGTTCTTGTTCAATTCAAATGTACAATTTAAATCAAATGAAGACAGTCTAAATTCCAATTCCAAGGATGGTTCTTGTTCAATTCAAATGTACAATTTTAAATCAAAATAAGTCTAAATTAAAATTTTAAAAAAGTAGATTGCTGCAATTCCAATTAAATTCCAAAAGCATTTTCCACTTCCTGCTTGAATTCTAGAATTTAATTTGGAATTAGAAATTAAATTGGAATTAACCTAAACCTTGGTTGTCTGTATTGTACCTGAAGACACATTGTACTGTATGTTGAGATACACATTGTCTGCATTGTACCTTGAGATACATGTTGTATTGTATGTTGAGATGCCCGTTGTCTGCATTGTACGTTGAGATACACGTTGTCTGCATTGTACCTTGAGACACATGTTGTCGGAGAGGAAGGGGAACAGGTGGTGTTCCACGTGACAGTTGATGAGGGAGTGTCCGAAGATACAGTCCAGCAGGGGGTTCCGGGGAAGGTTCAGAACCCCGTGGGTCATCTGGTAAATTCTCTTGGGCCGCCGGGTCGGGGAGAACATAGGCAGGCCGATGTGCTGTACGGAACAGGAGAAGACGGTTTAATGGAAAGGTGTGTGGGTGTGTGTGTGAGCCCCCGCTGATTCACTGAACAGAAAGATTCCCAGAGAGAAACTGTTGGCATGATTTTGCTGCCCTGGACACATTTGCAAATGTAGTAGAAGATGAGATGCAGAGTCCAGCGTGATCTGTCTGCGGGAGGTCTACCCATAGACAGATGTTATTCTATCTCTATGGGCCCACCATTCAGTTAAATGCCTCTACAATGGTCTTAACAGTACAGGGTCAAATTCCCATGTGTATTAATACACACTTGTACATATGTGAAATAGGACAAAATACAAGCAGGTACCCACAGTGGGAGTAGCGGGGAGGATGGAGACAAGACTGCTGCCATCAATAGTAACACAAATGGAGAAACAACATATTGGTAACTGGTGCTCCATACTAGCCCAAATAATACTAGCCAAATCTTCAGTTACCCATTGATTATATACTTTGCTGAGGGTGCGTGTGTGTGCTTGCCTAAATCAATGTGTGTACATACTTTCTCACCTGGAAGATGTTAACGTGTATGTAGGGCAGGGAGAACATAGCCTTGCAGAGCAGCATACAGAGGAGGGTGCTGTAAAGACACTGAAACCCAGAGACATGGATCAACAGCCAGTACTGAGCGTACAACCCCAGGAACACCAACAGGACTGTCCTCAGGGCCTGGCCCACTGAGTGCTCTTTCAGCTGACCTATAACAGAGGGACACAGACAACTCAGTTAGATACAGTCACAGTCGAGGACAGACATAGTCAGTTACAACACACCACAGGAGGTTGGTGGCACCTTAATTGGGGATGACGGGCTCGTGGTAAAGACTGGAGCGGTATTAGTGGAATGGTATCAAATACATTAAACCCATGGTCTCCAGGTGTTTGATGCCATTCCATTTGCTCCGTTCCGGTCATTATTATGGGCCGTTCTTCCCTCAGCAGCCACCTATGCAACACACACACACTGTAAAAGTGGGACAGCACAGTTTCTCAGCTGTATTACTTTTTCTGATTGGTATGGTCCAAAAGTTACTCTTTGATTCGTCCAACATATTCTATTAGTCTGAAATTTTTTAAATGAATTTGACAGATCAATATGATTTTATTCATTCTAAATTGCTTTCAACAGGTCATGCGCATTCGCATTGCATAGCGGTGAGTGCAATGTAGCGGTGGCAGTCTATCAGAAGAGTTGGAGGCTTGGTCTATTGGGGGCATGACATCCACTTATTTTTTGCCACCCGTGAAAGTGAATGTCATTGCACGTAATCTGTTCGTTTTTTTGTGTGTTTATTTATGATTATATGTTCAGTTCACTTCCGGCACTCAATCTTAAATGATAGCTGCATAAGTATTGTGATACTAAAGAGGTTGTAAAGGTTTCCTTTGATGAGACAGTCACCATTTGGTTACAAATAATGATGGGGCAATAAAGCTTTCTGAAGCATTGAGCATTTTCAGTCAATTGCGCACCGTAGCGTGTGTGCAGTGTAGCCTTTTTGTCTTCTACCAAAACCAATTCCAAAGGTTGCTGTTCGACTAAATAAAGTTTTGAACGTCATTGATCACGTGTTTCTGATAAAACAATAAACTGCTAGTGATTTCGACGCATGCCCCAGAGCTACGGCATCAATATTGTAACCAGTTTATGTGAAAGTCTTATGTAAAGAAAGTGTTTTGAGTCATTATTTAATGTTATGAAACAAACTAAATTAATATATTGATAAACAGGGAATGTATTTAAAGTTTGTAATACAATTTAAGACATTTGGGACAGGTAATTCCAAAGTGAAAAAAAATCTACTTTGTACAACATGAAAAAAGGGGTTGCATGTACACTGTGTAAAAAACATTAAGAACACCTGCTCTTTCCATGACATCGTCTGACCAGGTGAATCCAGGTGAAATCTATGATCCCTTATTGATGTCACATTTTGTATTTATTATGGATCCCGATTAGCTGCTGCCAAAGCAGCAGCTACTCTTCCTGGGGTCAAGCAAAATTAAGTTTATAAAATGTTTAAAACATTACAATACATTCACAGATTTCACAACACACTGTATACCCTCGGGCCCCTACTCCACCACTACCACATATCTACAGCACTAAATCCATGTGTATGTATAGTGTGTATGCTATCGTGTGTGTGTGTGTGTGTGTGTGTGTGTATGCATGTGTTTGTGCCAATGTTTGTGTTGCTTCACAGTCCCCACTGTTCCATAAGGTGTTTTTTTAATCTGTTTTTTAAATCTAATTTTACTGCTTGCGTCAGTTACTTGATGTGGAATAGAGTTCCATGTAGTCACGGCTCTATGTAGTACTGTGTGCCTCCCATTTTCTGTTCTGGACTTGGGGACTGTGAAGAGACCTCTTGTGGCATGTCTTGTGGGGTATGCATGGGTGTCCGAGCTGTGTGCCAGTAGTTTAGACAGACAGCTTGGTGCATTCAACATGTCAATACCTCTCACAAATAAAAGTAGTAATGAAGTCAATCTCTCCTCCACTTTCAGCCAGGAGAGATTGAAATGCATAATGAAGGGGAGGAGACAGGTTAAAGAAGGATTTTTAAGCCTTGAGACATTTGAGACATGGATTGTGTATGTGTGCCATTCAGAGGGTGAATGGCAAAACAAAATATTTAAGTGCCTTTGAACGGGGTATGGTAGTTGATGCCAGGCACACCGGTTTGTGTCAAAAACTGCAACACTGTTGGGTTTTTCATGCTCAACAGTTTCCCGTATGTATCAAGGATGGTCCACCACTGAAAGGACATCCAGCCAGCTTGACACAACAGTGGGAAGCATTGGAGTCAACAAGCGCGAGCATCCCTGTGAAAAGCTTTCAACACCTTGAGTCCATGCCCCAACGAATTGAGGCTGTTCTGAGGGAAACTCCGTATTACAAAGGTGTTCCTAATGTTTTGTACACTCAGTGTATTAGTTTGTATGTTCTTTATTAGGTTTAACCAAAGGTTAAAAGTAAGTTGAGTGTTTAAAGAAATATGGGTTGCAACTTATAATGAACACTTGAGTAAATGAGGAATACAAAGTATATTGAATGCAGATGCTTCCATAAAGGTTTGGTTCCTGGTGCACCCAAAAAAAGTGTTAAGGAAAGCTTCAGAGAAATACGTCATCGATAGAAACAACTTGAATTGCTGCATCTTGTTGTTTTGTTGTCCTCTGGTAGCTAGCTAGCTAGCTAAAATTGTCCCTTTCCTAAATTAGCCATGGATGGAGGTAGGGATTTGGACTTGTGGTTTTACTTACATTTGAAGTCGGAAGTTTACATACACTTAAGTTAGACTCATTAAAACTCGTTTTTCAACCACTCCACAAATTTCTTGTTAACAAACTATAGTTTTGGCAAATCGGTTAGGACATCTACTTTGTGTATGACACAAGTAATGTTTCCAACAATACAGCAGATTATTTCACTTATAATTCACTGTATAACAATTCCAGGGGGTCAGAAGTGTACATACACTATGTTGACTGTGCCTTTAAACAGCTTGGGAAATTCCAGAAAATTATGTCATGGCTTTAGAAGCTTCGGATAGGCTAATTGACATCATTTGAGTCAATTGGAGGTGTACCTGTGGATGTAGTTTAAGGCCTACCTTCAAGCTCAGTGCCTCTTTGCTTGACATCATGGGAAAATCTAAAGAAATCAGCCAAGACCTCAGAAAAAATGGTAGACCTCTACAAGTCTGATTCATCCTTGGGAGCAATTTCCAAATGCCTGAAGGTACCAAGTTCATCTGTACAAACAATAGTACGCAACTAAAAACACCATGGGAACACACAGCCGCCATACCGCTCATGAATGAGACGGGTTCTGTCTCTTAGAGATGAACGTACTTTGGTGCGAAAAGTGCAAATCAATCCCAGAACAGCAGCAAAGGGCCTTGTGCAGATTCTCGAGGAAACAGATACAAAAGTATCTATATCCAAAGTAAAACGAGTCCTATATCGACATAACCTTAAAGGCCACTCAGCAAGGAAGAAGCCACTGCTCCAAAAGCACCATTAAAAAGCCAGACTACGGTTTGCAACTGCACATGGAGACAAAGATCGTACTTTTTGGAGAAATGTCCTCTGGTCTGATGAAACAAAAATAGAACTGTTTGGCCATAATGACCATCATTATGTTTGGAGGAAAAATGTTAGGCTTGCAAGCCGAAGAACACCATCCCAACCGTGAAGCACGGGGGTTGCAGCATCATGTTGTGGGGGTGCTTTGCTGCAGGAGGGACTGGTGAACTTCACAAAATAGATGTCATCATGAGGGAGGAAAATTATGTGGATATATTGAAGCAACATCTCAAGACATCAGTCAGGAAGTTAAAGCTTGGTCGCAAATGGGTCTTCCAAATGGACAATGACCCCAAGCATACTTCCAAAGTTGTGGCAAAATGGCTTAAGGACAACAAAGTCAAGGTATTGGAGTGGCCATCACAAAGCCCTGACCTCAATCCTCTAGAAAATTTGTGGGCAGAACTGAAAAAGCATGTGCGAGCAAGGAGGCATACAACCCTGACTCAGTTACACCAGCTCTGTCAGGAGGAATGGGCCAAAATTCACCCAACTTATTGTGGGAAGCTTGTGGAAGGCTACCAGAAATGTTCAACCCAAGTTAAACAATTTAAAGAAAAAGCTACCAAATACTAATTGAGTGTATGTAAACTTCTGACCCACTGGGAATGTGATGAAAGAAATAAATGCTGAAATAAATCATTCTCTCTACTATTATGCTGACATTTCACATTCTTAAAATAAAGTGGTGATCCTATCTGACCTAAGACAGGGAAGTTTTACTAGGATTAAATGTCAGGAATTGTGAAAAACTGAGTTTAAATGTATTTGGCTAAGGTATATGTAAACTTCCAACTTCAACTGTAATTCTCTGTACTGGCCAATGATTATATTGGCGATTCTGATCCAACCATAAAATACATTGTGCCCCTGGACTGAGAGCATGGAAGTTCAGTATGTCGCTAGATGTAGAAGGCGAATGTTAACTAGCTAATGTTGCCCATGAGAGGAAGTTAGGCTAGCGAGCAAGCATTTTAGCAAGGTAGCCTTGGACAACAAAAAATAAAAGTCATAGTCCGTTTCGTCAAAATGAAATAGAGGAGGATGGCGTTGGCATTTCTCTACAAGTAGGGTGAGTCAACATGTTTTTTCTACTTGCACAAATGCACACACACACACAAATCAGAACCTTGGACAGCATATTTACTGTAGCTTACGTTGATTGGACTAAATCAATTTTGGTATCATTTAGTTGTCGCTGTATTAGACTAAGCATAGGTGATTTGATGATTTTGGAATGTTGAAGTTGAAATGGTGCTGGAATAGTGGAGGCAGATCCTGTTTCCTTTGCGACATGCAGTAACTCTCCATGGTTGTTTAGTAGTCTGAACATGAACTTTCTTGACCATGCTGTAGGTCATGTAACTGTTTGTTTGATGCAATATGCTTTGTGGACTTCACCGGACAGGGGTTGCTCTCTGGTTTTGTGATGAAACTAATGTGTGGTTAAATGTATTCTGCCACTGTGTCTTCTTATTGTCTAGGCCTTAGGCATATGTCACGGTTGCAAGTCATATGAACTAACAGGTTATAGAGCAAACAACGCAATTATCACAAGACATGTTTTTTTCTGCCTTGGCTTCCCCAGTGATTTTACCCACGCACCGCTACTGGTTCTGTGTGGTGCATATGTTGGATTTATCAATCAAATTGTATGTGTAGACAGCTTGACAGAAATGGCAGCAGAAGGTGAATGTTTAGCTTTTGTTGCACACATATCCAGATAAGGCTGCGTACCATTTTGCGCAATGACCTTGTAGGTGTTTTAGGTGTTAGCGATTTCGATGTAGGCCTCAGAGCTCCAGTATAAAACGTAACATCACTACTTATGGGAGATTCTGGAGCGGTGCCTGAGACAGCGTTTTCCAACACCATCAACAAAACACCAAATGATGGAATTTCTATGTGGAAGAATAGTGCTGCATCCCTCCAATAAAGTTTCAGACACTTGTAGAATCTACAGTATGCTAAGGCATATATAAGCTGTTCTGGTTCGTGGTGGCCCAATGCCCTATTAAAACACCTTATGTTGGTGTTTCAACATAAATGTTTCCTTTGTTTTGTAATTTACCTGTAGGTTTGTTAATAATCAAATATAACATTTGGCATTGAATCATATATTTGGTTTCAACAAATGTCATTTTTTTCAATTGAGAAAACCTAACTCATTTATTTGTAACCAGTTGGAAGTATTTTTTTTAAAGATGATCTTGAGAGTAATTTTACAGTGCAGTCAGATACAGTTATGGACAGGGACAGAGACAGAGAAACACAAAAACACATACAGAAACAGGCAGAGACAAGAGGGAGAAAGAAAGATACTGCTTGACTAGTTGGGCCCAAGCTTGCTGTACAACATTAAAACCCATTCAGTCTGTCTACAAACAGGCTCTCAAAGTGCTTGATAGGAAGCCCAATAGCCATCATCACTGTTACATCCTCAGAAAGCATGAACTCCTGAGTTGGGAAAATCTTGTGCAATACACTGACGCATGTCTTGTATTCAAGATCCTAAATTGCCTGGCTCCCCCTCCACTTAGTACTTTTGTTAAACAGAAAACACAAACATATGGCAGCAGATCCACAAGGTCTGCCATGAGAGGTGACTGTATAGTTCCCTTAAGGAAAAGCACCTTTAGTCAATCTGCTTTCTCTGTGAGAGCTTCCCATGTCTGGAATACACTGCCATCAGACACACATAACTGCACCACCTATCACACTTTCACAAAAAATATTAAGACTAGGCTAAAGGTCAATCAGATTTGTGAACATAATCCCTAGCTGTGTATTGTCGCTTCCATGTTGTCTGTTGTCTGTAGCTTGTGAGGTGTGGAAACACTGTTGCTTTTATGGATTTTGTCTTGTTGCTTTTTGTGCTATGTTGCTCTGTCTGCATGCTATGTCTTGCTTGTCCTATGTTGCTCTGCGTGTGATCATTGATTGTCTGTATTGTAATTGTTTTTAATAACCTGCCCAGGGACTGCGGTTGAAAATTAGCCGGCTGGCTAAAACCGGCACTTTTACTGAAACGTTGATTAATATGCACTGTCCCTGTAAAAATTAAAATAAACTCAAACTCAAAGAGGAACAGATACAGACAGACAGTTACACCATCACAGCCTGGAGTGAAGATATCAATGCAAATTAGAAGGTGCCAAACGTCTGAACAACCACGTTATTTTGTCAGCCATGTACACATGACTAGCTAGCGCAAACACAGGTACTGTATACAGTACCTTCGGAAAGTATTTAGACCCCTTTACATTTTCCACATTTTGTTACGTTACAGCTTTATTCCAAAAATGATTAAATAAAAAAATCCTCAGCAATCTACACACAATACTCCATAATGACAAAGTGAAAACAGGTATTTAGAAAATTTTGCAAATGTATTAAAAACAAAAGAAGACCTTATTTACGTAATTATTCAGACCCTTCGCTATGAGATTCGAAATTTAACTCAGGTGCATCATGTTTCTATTGATCATCCTTGAGATGTTTCTACAACTTGATTGTAGTACACCTGTGGTAAATTCAATTCATTGGACATGATTTGGAAAGGCACACATCTGTCTATATACGGTCCCACACTTGACAGTGCATGTCAGAGCAAAAACCAAGTTTGAAGAATTTGTCCGTAGAGCTCCGAGACAGGATCGTGTCGAGGCACAGATCTGGGGAAGGGTACCAAAAAATGTCTGCAGCATTGAAGGTCCCCAAGAACACAGTGGCCTCAATCACTCATAAATGGAATAAGTTTGGAACTACCAAGACTCTTCCTTGAGCTGGCTGCCCTGCCAAACTGAGCAATCTGGGGAGAAGGGCCTTGGTCAGGGAGGTGGTCAGGGAGGAGTTCCTCTGTAGAGATGGAAGAACCTTCCAGAAGGACAACCATCTCTGCAGCACTCCACCAATCAGGCCTTTATGGTAAAGGGACCAGACGGAAGCCACTCCTCAGTAAAAGGCACATGACAGCCCGCTTGGAGTTTGCCAAAAGGCAACTAAAGACTCTCAGACCACGAATATCAAGATTCTCTAGTCTGATGAAACCCGGATTGAACTCTTTGGCCTGAATGTCAAGCGTCACGTTTGGAGAAAACCTGGGACCATCTCTAAAGTGAAGCATGGTGGTGGCAGCATCATGCTGTAGGGTTGTTTTCAGCGGCAGGGACTGGGTGACTAGTCAGGATTGAGGCAAAGATGAACGGAGCAACGTACAGAGAGATCCTTGATGAAAACCTGCTCCAGAGCACTCAAGACCTCATACTGGGCAAAGGTTCACCTTCCAACAGGCCCTAAGTACACAGCCAAGACAACGCAGGAGTGGCTTCGGGACAAGTCTATGAATGTCCTTGATTGGCCCAGCCAGAGCCTGGGTTTGAACCTGAACGAACATCTCTGGAGAGACCTGAAAATAGCTGTGCAGCAACACTCCCTATCCAACCTGACTGAGCTTGAGAGGATCTGCAGAAAAGAATGGGAGAAACCACAAATACAGGTATGCCAAGCTTGTAGCGTCATACCTAAGAAGACTCGAGGCTGTAATTGCTGCCAAAGGAGCTTCAACAAAGTACTGAGTAAGGGTCTGAATAGTTATGTAAATGTGACATTTATGTTTTTTTTTAAATATAAATTAGCACAAAAAAATGCTTTGTCATTATAGGGTATTGTTTGTAGATTGATGAGATAAAAAAAAAACAATGTAATCAATTTTAGAACAAGGCTGTAACATAAAAACAAATTGGAAAACATCAAGGGGTCTGAATACTTTCCGAAAGCACTGTATCAACATGTTCCTGTTTCAAAACAACAGCGACATAACAGAGACAGACCATTATGTGTCTTAGATAGTGAACAGGTATACACTACCACTGGAAAAGCAAACACACAGATCCTGGCTGTGCCTCACCTAGTGCCACCAGAGGAGTGATAACAGGTACAGCCAGGGGGGCAATGAACAGGTATACACCCCGGGGCAGGCAGGGTATCTTCCAGGTGCTGGAATCACCCAGGCCGATCACGTTGGTGTGGGCATGGTGCATCTTAATGTGGCCTGTTACACCTGCCCTCGCTGTGAACGACCCACACACCTGTACACACACAGACAGACAGACTTGTGATAAAGATGTGTGATGAAACAACATTAGAAAATGCAGAGGCAAACATGTTTATATTTTCATAGAGTGCTATGGAAGAGAATGACACAGACATGGGGATCGATATCCAGACAAGCTTGTCATGAACATACAGTGAGGGAAAAAAGTATTTGATCCCCTGCTGATTTTGCATGTTTGCCCACTGACAAAGAAATGATCAGTCAATAATTTTAATGGTAGGTTTATTTGAACAGTGAGAGACAGAATAACAAAAAAATCCAGAAAAACGCATGTGAAAAATGTTATAAATTGATTTGCATCAGAAAGATTTCTGGCTCCCAGGTGTCTTTTATACAGGTAACGAGCTGAGATTAGGAGCACACTCTTAAAGGGAGTGCTCCTAATCTCAGCTTGTTATCTGTATAAAAGACACCTGTCCACAGAAGCAATCAATCAATCAGATTCCAAACTCTCCACCATGGCCAAGACCAAAGAGCTCTCCAAGGATGTCAGGGACAAGATTGTAGACCTACACAAGGCTGGAATGGGCTACAAGACCATCGCCAAGCAGCTTGGTGAGAAGGTGACAACAGTTGGTGTGATTATTCGCAAATGGAAGAAACACAAAAGAACTGTCAATCTCCCTCGGCATGGGGCTCCATGCAATATCTCACCTCGTGGAGTTGCAATGATCATGCGAATGGTGAGGAATCAGCACAGAACTACACGGGAGGATCTTGTCAATGATCTCAAGGCAGCTGGGACCATAGTCACCAAATCCTGCAGCGCCCACAAGGTCCCCCTGCTCAAGAAAGCACATATACATGCCCGTCTGAAGTTTGCCAATGAACATCTGAATGATTCAGAGGACAACTGGGTGAAAGTGTTGTGGTCAGATGAGACCAACATGGAGCTCTTTGGCATCAACTCAACTCGCCGTGTTTGGAGGAGGAGGAATGCTGCCTATCACCCCAAGAACACCATCCCCACTGTCAAACATGGAGGTGGAAACATTACGCTTTGGGGGTGTTTTTCTGCTAAGGGGACAGGACAACTTCACTGCATCAAAGGGACGATGGACGGGGCCATGTACCGTCAAATCTTGGGTGAGAACCTCCTTCCCTCAGCCAGGGCATTGAAAATGGGCCGTGGATGGGTATTCCAGCATGACAATGACCCAAAACACAGGGCCAAGGCAACAAAGGAGTGGCTCAAGAAGAAGCACATTAAGGTCCTGGAGTGGCCTAGCCAGTCTCCAGACCTTACTCCCATAGAAAATCTGTGGAGGGAGCTGAAGGTTCGAGTTGCCAAACTTCAGCCTCGAAACCTTAATGACTTGGAGAAGATCTGCAAAGAGGAGTGGGACAAAATCCCTCCTGAGATGTGTGCAAACCTGGTGGCCAACTACAAGAAACGTCTGACCTCTGATTGCCAACAAGGGTTTTGCCACCAAGTACTAAGGCAAACGTACAAAATCAGCTGGGGATCAAATACTTTTTTCCCTCACTGTAGGTCCTTGACACGTGAGTGACTGATAGCTGAATGACTAGCTTGAAAAAACAGGCCAAATTAAGGACAAAGTCCAGCAGTTATATTATTACGTTTTAGTAGACACTCTTATCCAGAGCGATTTACAGGGTCAATTACAGTTAAGTCCCTAGCTCAAGGGCATATTGACAGATTTTTCACGTGGTTGTCAAGGGGATTCAATCCAGCGACCATTATGTTTCTGTCCCAACGCTCCTAAACACCTGGCTACCTGCCTCCCTCATCTGTAATATAATGTCTTGGTGAGAGGGTAAAATGTAGGGTCAACAAACAAAAGTAACCCAAATTAAATAGAGATAACAATCCAGCTTGATTTGGCTACTGTGGCTGAATTTATTGATGTAACGCCTCTCTCTCTTACCTCTATGAAGAACACAGCCCAGACATCGGCCCAGGCAGGGGGACTCGCTCAGCGTTCCGTGACTTGCCATATGGGTCCCCTTGATGGTGATGACAGCATGTGACACGCCCATCAGCACCATGCCCAGGACAAACACCAGGGCCTGGGACGAACCAAGCAGCAGGAATGCTGGAGGAGAGAGGGAGAGGGGAGATGGGGTTAAGGAGAGGGGGAGATGGGGTTGAGGAGACAAGGAGAGGAGGAGAGGGGGAGAGGGGGATGAGGAGAGAGGGGGGAGGTGGGGTTGAGGAGACAAGGAGATGAGGAGAGAGGGTTAAGGGCAAGGGGAGGGAATAGGGGTCAAACAAAGGATAGCAAGTTTACACGCTGTTCTAAATGCAAATATTCCATAATATGGGAGTAGCTTAGATCTGTAGAATACATATGGTAAGCATATGTACGTTAGCATTAGCCTGGTCCCAGATCTGTTTGTGCGGTCTTGCCAACTCCTATGGTCATTGTCACGCCAAACAGCTCTGGGACCAGGTTACATAAGCATAAGATAGACAATAGACAATGTTTCAAACATTTCCACTCTACTCTACACCTGCCATTTGAAACACATTCTAGAACAGGTTCCTTGAACATTTTGTTCTGCAGTCAAGCATGTGGATGTTCCTGATCTTTCTCCTGTGGTGGACCTTGTTTGGCCAGATGTCTGATATCTGGGATTCATTTACAGCCATAATCTTTCATGTTTTAGTACAGTGGTTTTCTCACTCCCCTTCCTGTGTTTGTATGTTAACACACGCTGGTCTAGGGAGGGGATGTTTAATGCAGCCAGGTCACCCGTGATACAAATCAGTATTTGACGTCCATCCATGTCTGAGGACATCAGGAGATAACATAGAAACTGGCAACTAGGGGCAACAGTGAGCACTGTTATCTTCAAGTAGTTTTCGTTTTCGCCAAGGAGTTGTGGACGAGAATGGCATTAACATCTGCCTGTCATTCCCAAGGTTGCAAGTTCAAATCTAGTGATATAAAGTATGTATCTTAACTCTTAACTATAACATTTTCCTAACCAGATAGAACTGCCAAAAGGGGAGGAGTTGCAATCTACTGCAGAGTTCTGTCCTACTATCCAGGTCCAGCATCACTACTCTGGACGGTTCTGACTTAGAATATGTGGACAACTACAAATACCTAGATTTCTGGTTAGACTGTAAACTCTCCTTCCAGACTCCTTCCTTCCAAAAATTAAATAAGAATCGGCTAGGTGCAGGGCGATCCGGATGGCGACTGTGGCACTCCCGCAGCATAGAAGGGTCCAACACGTCCTCCACCGGAACCCAGCATCTCTCCTCCGGACCGTACCCCTCCCACTCCACGAGGTACTGAAGGCCCCTCGACCCGACGCCTTGAATCCAGTATAGAGCGAATACTGAATATGCCGGGGCCCCCTCGATGTCCAGAGGGAGCGGAGGAACCTCACGCACCTCACACTCCTGTAGCGGACCAGCCACCACCGGCCTGAGGAGAGACACATGGAACGAGGGGTTAATACGGTAATCGGGGGGAAGCTGTAACCTGTAACTAACCTCGTTCAGTCTCCTCAGGACTTTAACTGGCCCCACAAACCGCGGCCACAGCTTCCAGCAGGGCAGGCAGAGGGGCAGGTTTCGGATCGAGAGCCAGACCCGGTCCCCCGGTGCAAACCACCGGTGCCTCACTGCGGGGATGGTCAGCACTGGCTTTCTGGCACAGCACGGCCCGCTGAAGGTGAACATGAGTGGCGTCCCATGTCTCCTCCGCACGCCTGAACCAGTTGTCCACCGCAGGAGCCTCAATCTGACTCTGGTGCCAAGGCGCCAGAACCGGCTGGTACCCCAATACGCACTGGAAGGGGGATAGGTTAGTGGAGGAGTGGCGGAGCGAGTTCTGGGCCATCTCTGCCCAGGGCACGAACGTCGCCCACTACCCCTGGCAATAAGACCTCAGAAACCTACCCACATCCTGGTTAACTCTCTCCACCTGCCCGTTACTCTCGGGGTGAAAACCCAAGGTAAGGCTGATCGAGACCCCCAGACGTTCCATATACACCCTCCAGACCATCGAAGTGAACTGGGGACCCGAATCAGACGCTATATCCTCAGGCACCCCGTAGTGCCAGAAGACGTGTGTAAACAAGTCCTCTGCAGTCTGTAGGGCCGTAGGGAGACCGGGCAGAGGGAGGAGACGGCAGGACTTAGAAAAACGGTCCACAACGACCAGGATCGTGGTGTTACCCTGTGAGGGAGGAAGATCAGTAAGGAAATCCACCGACAGGTGCGACCAAGGCCGTTGTGGAACGGGTAAAGGGTGTAGCTTACCTCTGGGCAGGTGCCTAGGAGCCTTACACTGGGCGCACACCGAGCAGGAGGAAACATAAACCCTCACGTCCCTAGCCAAGGTGGGCCAAAAGGACTTCCCACTCAGACAGCGCACTGTCCAACCGATGCCCAGATGACCAGAGGAGGGTGACGTGTGGGCCCAATAGATCAGCTGGTCACGGACAGCAGACGGAACGTACAGACACCCAGCTGGACACTGGAATGGGTGGGGGCTCTGCACGTAGCGCCTGCTCAATGTCCGCGTCCAGCTCCCACACTACCGGTGCCTCCAGGCAGGGGGCCGGGAGTATGGGGGTGGGATCCATGGACCGCTCCTCTGTGTCATACAGCCGGGACAGTGCGTCTGCCTTCACGTTCTGGAAACCTGGTCTGTAGGAAAGGGTGAACACAAAACGGGTGAAAAACATGGCCCACCTTGCCTGGCGAGGGTTCAGTCTCCTCGCTGCCCGGAGGTACTCCAGATTGCGGTGGTCAGTCCAGATGAGAAAAGGGTGTTTAGCCCCCTTAAGCCAATGTCTCCACGCCTTCAGAGACCTGACGACAGCCAACAGATCCCGGTCCCCCACGTCATAGTTTCGCTCCGCCGGGGCTGAGCTTCTTCGAGAAGAAGGCACAGGGGCGGAGCTTCGGTGGCGTACCCGAGCGCTGAGAGAGCACGGCTCCTATCCCAGCCTCGGACGCGTCCACCTCCACTATGAACGCCAAAGAGGGATCCGGATGGGCCAGCGCGGGAGCCGAGGTAAACAGAGTCCTCAGGTGACCAAAAGCCCTGTCCGCCTCAGCCGACCACTGCAAACGTACCGGTCCCCCCTTCAGCAGTGAGGTAATGGGAGCCGCTACCTGACCAAAACCCCGGATAAACCTCCAGTAGTAATTGGCAAACCCTAGAAACCGCTGCACCTCCTTTACCGTGGTGGGGGTCGGCCAATTACGCATGGCTGAAATGCGGTCACTCTCCATCTCCACCCCTGAGGTGGAAATGCGGTACCCTAGGAAGGAGACGGACTGTTGGAAGAACAGGCATTTCTCAGCCTTGACGTACAGGTCATGCTCCAACAGTCGACCAAACACCCTGCGCACCAGAGACACATGCTCGGCGCGTGTAGCGGAGTATATCAGAATGTCATCAATATACACCACTACACTCTGCCCGTGCAGGTCCCTGAAGATCTCGTCTACAAAGGCTTGGAAGACTGATGGAGCATTCATCAACTCGTACGGCATGACGAGGTACTCATAATGCCCTGAGGTAGTACTGAAAGCCGTCTTCCACTCGTCTCCCTCCCGGATACGCACCAGGTTGTAAGCTCTCCTGAGATCTAATTTAGTGAAGAAGCGCGCCCTGTGCATTGACTCAATCGCACTGGCTATGAGATTATTGACTGTATGTTCTGTTTATTCCATGTGCAACTCTGTGTTGTTGTACGTGTCTTTCTGCTGTGCTTTATCTTGGCCAGGTCGCAGTTGTAAATGAGAACTTGTTCTCAACTAGCCTACCTGGTTAAATAAAGGTGAAATAAAAATAAAAAACCATTCAGAGTTAATGTCTAACCTTAAGAATTTGTAGTTAATGCCGGAACCTAACGCTGACCTTAAACATTTGGAGTTAATGCCTAAACTTAACCTTAGAGACTTAGAAAGTTGACCTTTGAGTAACATGGACAAACGTCTAATTCTGACGTGAGACTGTGAGAGCTGGTAGGTTTTATGGCTGTGTTCACAGTGTCGGATGACCTCCTTCCCTCCCTGGAGCACAGTCAGCAAACAGTCCGTTATCTGGGAGCCCGACAAAGCCAGGCCAAAGCCAGGCCTCCCTATTGCGGTATCCAGGTCTGGGTTACACCACTGAAAGGAGATGCTCAAATGAAGGAGGGTAACTGGATCACTACTTGGGAGGTGTTGGAATGGGAGGGGGTATATGTTGTGGGGGAGGGGTACAGGTTGTCATCACAGGTATAGGTTGCTCCTGCAACGTTGTCATGCTCACACGAGAAAGAACTAGGACCAATATCTAAATAAAGGACCTAGAAGACTACAAAGTGACTTACACTAAAATGATCACAACTATGTATTTGCAGTAGCTTCATGCATGCACTCTGGAATACATGACAAATGCATGCAACCTCAATGGGCTTCACCTGGCCTATGCCTCTCTTGGAGCGGTGGATCTTTGGTTAGGTGATATTGCCAATCTATTCCTAACACGGCAAAATCTGTCTGCCGCTAATGTTCCACTTCTCCCCACCTCCTATTTTAAAGAGCATCATTGGGAGGCAATAAGTCACAAGATCAGTAATACACCATGTTGACAGTAATACACCCCCAGGGCAATATTGGACTGTCCAGTGTTGACAGAGAATAAGTAGCACAGAGAAGAGTGCTACTAAAATGATATGTGCCATTGTAAATAGCAGAAACAGAAATGTGGCTCTTTATTGGCTGATCTTTGTGTTTTGAGCTATGTGTTTTTATTGAGCTGCCCTCTTGTCCAGGTCTCCATTGTTAAATAGGTATTCTGACCTCAATGGGACTTCTTGGATGAATAAAGGCTAAATAAAAATCTGAAATAGGTATTGGAGAGCATGTAAAGCGATTTTCTAATCGTAAATATAACAGCATTTAGAATCTAAAGACTTTGATTTACAAAGATAATCAAACAATGAACCTAGATGGGTGTGTTATCAAGCTGTCAAGTTAAGCATAGCCTCTGGTGACATACCAGTCACACTGACCTAGAAAGAGGTCACAGACCCAGATAGGACAAGGGAGTATCAGACATCAAGAATGTGTGTGGTGTGTGTGCAGCCTTGTTGAAATCCCTATTTAATTGAGGCCATGTACTGGTCTACTTATACATTAGAACATGTAGTATATTTCTAAACTGTCCCTGTCCCTGTCTCAACATCAAGTTCCAGGTTAGTGCTCAAGATCTAATGTTGGCACAATGGATTAAAAACATAATGTCCTGTGTATTTAGAACAAATCTGCATGTTACACATTATGTGGTAAAACTATACAAACATATTCTTACCTTTTATAAAGACTTTAGCCTGACTAAATCAGACTGAATCCTGCTCTCATTATTGATCCCATCGTTCAATCTGGTTTAACCAGGCTAATGCCCAGTGAGGAAGACTGGTTTAACCAGGCTAATACCCAGTGAGGAAGACTGGTTTAACCAGGCTAATACCCAGTGAGAAAAACTGGTTTAACCAGGCTAATACCCAGTGAGGAAGACTGGTTTAACCAGGCTAATACCCAGTGAGAAAAACAGGTTTAACCAGGCTAATACCCAGTGAGAAAGACTTGATGAAAAGACTTCATTTGTGTTAATTAAAGGTGTCTTACCTGGGGGTAGGGTGAACTGAATGTGTTAAAACCTCACTTTATAAACATATAATAACATGTATACAATATGATTACCTACCTTTAAAATAATATAATACTATTATGCCATTTAGCACTTTTATCGGAAAAATGGCCGGCCCCAGCGGCAATCGAAACCCATGATCCTGGCGTTGCCAGCGCCATGCTCTACCATCTGAGCTACAGAGGACCACTATAAAGTGTGAGACAGGTGTATGTATTGTGGTGTGCAGGTAGATGTCTTACCTGGAGGTAGGATGAACTGAATGTGGTAAACCTACACTATATAAACATGTAATAGCACACCATATGTTGGCCTTGATAAGGACTATAAGGTGTGTGAAACGTGTTTGAAGTATGTGAGACGGGTGTATGAAGTGTGTGAGACGGGTGTATGAACTGTGTGAGACGGGTGTATGAAGTGTGTGAGACGGGTGTATGAAGTGTGTGAGACGGGTTTATGAAGTGTGTGAGACGGGTTTATGAAGTGTGTGAGATGGGTGTATGAAAGTGTGTGAGTCGGGTTTATGAAGTGTGTGAGATGGGTGTATGAAGTGTGTAAGACGGGTGTATAGATTACCTGGGGGTAGCAGGAGAAAGGCGAGGGCCAGGATAGTGATGTCGATGCCTCTCCTCTCCCACCAGCTACTCTCCTTCACTGTCTTCTGAACCAGACGGGTCAGCTCCATCATCAGCGACTCTTTATCCGTCCCCTCCATCCCCTTTCCCCCTCCATGCATCATCTCTCCATTCTCCTTCTCTCCGTTCTCTTTCCCTGTGGACATGTCCTGTTTGGAGTTACCGGTGTTCCTTTGGAACAAGGCCTCTCTAAACTCCCATGGTTTAACATCTTTGTCTCTTCCTCCTCCCACGCTCTGTTCTTCCCTCCACTCCTCTGGTACATTCTGCATGTTATCTCCTTTTGTGCATCCCTCCTGACCGACAACAAACTAAAGTAAAAGCCACTGCTCGGTGTGTCCAGCGGCTGTATGGACAGACTCATAGGCAGCGTCCAGACTCTGAGGAAATCAGCCTGCACATTGTACCCTGAACACAAAGGGTCCGTACTGATGTTAGCATGGCAGGGTGCAAAGTTTTATTGGCAGTTTTATCCAGTTGCTCAGCTGGAGAAGCAATTCTGCTGATCAAAGTCAAAGTCAAAGTCACCATTATTAGTCAGTTGTACAACCGAATGCCTTCAACCGAAATGTGTCTTCCGCATTTAACCCAACCCCTCTGAATCAGAGAGGTGCGGGGGGCTGCCTTTAATCGACATCCACGTCTTCGGCGCCCGGGAACAGTGGGTTAACTGCCTTGTTCAGGGCAGAACGACAGATTTTTACCTTGTCAGCTCGGGGATTTGAACTTGCAGCCCTCCGGTTACAAGTCCAACGCTCTAACCACTAGGCTACCTGCTACCTGCCGCCCCACTAGGCTACCTGCCGATCTGTCACTCTCTCCTCAACGGAGCCTCTCATGCATACTGCATGTCCCTCCCCTGCTGTCCTTGTTTTCCCTCCCTTCTCCCTCTCCCATCACTGTTGTAACCTTGGCAGAGGTCCTGGGAAAGGAGGAGTGGGGGAAAGGAGGAGGAGTGCAGGGAAAGGGGTGCTAAGGCAGGAGAGGATTAGCAGTCCCTTCTTAGTACTCACTGTGTCAGTTATTTCTTGTTGCTAGGGGAGTGATGCACACTAAAGAGAGGGGGTAAGTTCAATAAGAAAGAAAGAAAGAAAGAAAGAAAGAAAGAAAGAAAGAAAGAAAGAAAGAAAGAAAGAAAGAAAGAAAGAAAGAAAGAAAGAAAGAAAGAAAGAGTAGACAAGTGTTTTAATGGGCTGTTGGCCAGAGTTTTGGGCAGGCCAGGTGCCATGTTGGCTGCAGTGCTCTTTATGAGGTAGGCGAAATAGGAGGACTGGAGGTATCCTGAGTGGACCGGACTACCACTACAACTGAAAAGATCTGTTTTCTAATTGGACAGGTATTACCTCCCCATTTCAAAATGTTTTCACTCTAATAAAACATGACCCAGGGGACATAGGAGTACTAGGCTATCAGACAGACCTTCATTCGTCCCTCTAGTCTACATCAACTCTGTGTTGTTCTATTGCTAACATGAGCTGTCAGTCATGTTATCACACTGTAACACTAGTGACAGAAACAGCAGGGAAGATCTATCCAGCTGAACCATCATTGCAGTTGTAGTTGCAATTACCAAGATATTAACAATCAGTGTCAAAAAAGTTACTTTCCTTAATTGTAATAAAGGTTTTATTATAACTGTTATGTGTGAGAGTACATCCAAACATGACTTATTTTGTTTCCCAAAGGTTGTATTCATACATAATCATTAAAGTTACACACAAACACATTCATGCACGGTCATACACACCAGTCCACAGACAGACCTCTTGTTAAACACTCTACCCCGGGGCTGGAGGCCCTCAGCAAACCCCAGATAACAGTTACCTTAGCACAGACAGAATGCATACCAAATGGAACCCTGTTCACTATATAGTGCATAGGGGATCCTAAGGGCACTGGTCAAAACAAGTGCACTACATAAGGGATAGGATGCTTTTTGGGATGAAGACACAGACAGACTGACTGACGGATAACCTCACGGAACCATGTTCCAGTATCTTCATTAAAACACAAACCGTCCTTAAAAACAGAAACATGGATATGTCCCAAATGGCACCCTATTCCCTACATAGTGCACTACTTTTGACCAGGGTCCATAGGGATCTAGGGTGCCATTTATATTGGGAATAGGGTGCCATTTAAGACATTGTAGTCTGGCCATGGGCAGCCTCTTAGCTAACTGTAGTACCACTATTATACACAGTAAAGTAACATAACTGTACAATAATGTCTGTAATAAACAATAAACGAAAAAAATTCTATAAATAATAAATAAATAACATTACACGTTTGCACAAATATACAGACAAAAACATTATGAAATGCTCACTTGCAAATGGAATACAGCATTACATATGGGCAACGTGTGAGTGCATCGGTGAGTGGAGAGAATAATTCCTAATCACAAGGTCGTGTGCCAGTGTTAGCATGTGTGTGGGCACAGTCCCATGGCACCCGTGGCCCTACCAGACCATATGGCCGTGTAACTAAAGATGTCCTCTCATGCACAGCACCAGGACACTGGGGACCTTACCAGACCCAGTGTAATCTTCTCTGTGTCCCCAAGCAGGGAGCAACGTCCCTGGGTATAGAGGCATCAGAGCCAGGCTCTGTGGATCATAACACCATCTCATAACCAGAGCTGATCCAGACAGAGCAGGACCACATTCACTACCAAGTCTAGGCCTTCTGTGTCATCTTGAATGACAAAGTATCTTTGCTGTGACTGAAACAAAAGAAAACATGTACAGTACTATATAATCAATCAATCAATCAATCAATCAATCAATCTAGAAATCTAATATAATAGCTTATGCTTATTTCAATAGTAAGTAAGCCTTTCATGGTAAGGTCTGCTGTATTCGACGCATGTGACAAATAAAATTTGATTTGAGCTGAAGTCCTAAATGATGTAATTTTGCCACACTGTGGTGTAATTTTACTGCTCTTCACTAGATGGCCCCATTCATCTACATCATCTACATCCACACACATAGGTAGGAAGTCTGCTAGTACTGATTCAGAGTAAAACATTTATACAAATAAATTCACTTACTGTACTGTCAGTCTGTAGTGTCTGCTAAGTGGCCTATATTATATTATTATAACGTGTTGTGTGTGTATATATATATATACATATACACACACACACAACACGTTATAATAATATATATATATATATATATATCCACACTATGAGGTTGGAATAATACTGTGAAAATGTCCTTTTAGTGTTAGTGTAAAGGTGTCTGCATACTAGGTTTGGTTTGCTCCTCACAGAACTCAGCTAGGCGAAGTTAAAATACAGTTTCTTGAAAAATGATAAAATAGCAGTAATAATACTATTTGTCCATCTTGACATGCCATAACCAGTATACACTTCCTCAAAATAGTCAGAATTAATCTAAGATAACTCAAGAAATCGGTCATTAATTTTGACGTTTTTGTGGAGGAGATCTTTTACATTTTACATCTAACTAAGATGTTTGAGTATTCTTCAAGTGAAAAAATGTGCAAGAAAACGAGTCGTCTCTCATTGAAAGACAACAAACACTTAATTGAAGAATTCCTACTGTTGACCAATCCCGACAAAAGGGGCGTAGACTTCGGCTACAAAACTTCAGCTTGCCTCGAGAAAATGTTTTGTGTGCATGAACAGCCGAAATAAACCTTGCCGAAGACCAAAACCACCAAAAACGTCACAAAATGTTGTCATAATATATGCATGAACGGATTCGGCTGGGAAGCATGCGAACGCCTTAAGAGCTGTTTGAAATGTCAGCCTGTTTTGGTGGGATGTAGTTTAGGCCTGCCTGGTGGCAATAAGAAAGAGAGTTCTAAACCTGTCTGCCAATTAGCTAGTTTTCAGATTTCCTCTCCCCACTCCCAGACAGTCCCAACAAAAATCTTGCTTGAGAAATCGCTCTTGCTAAGAAGCTATTTGTTTTCTTTTTGACCATTTTGATTGAAAACAATCACAGTAAGGTACTTAATTTTTAACCAGAAATGATTTGATATTGAGATAAAAAAAGGAATTTGGCCTCTAAAGAATCTACTGTACTGACCCTCAAAGCTCAGTGTTCTTGATTCCTTCTACTGCTTGAGGCATGTGTAGGCTATCAAAGTAAGGTGCTTTGCCTGTCATAGAATTCATAAAGTAATACTCACCTTCAGAGCTCAGTGTCCTCAATGCCCTCTGGTTCCTCCAGGGTGTCCAACCGTCTCTTACAGGCCTCTAGTAGCTTCTTCCTGGGTCCCAGGGGGATGTGTATGGAGGTCAGGTCCTGGTCCGAGCAGAGCAGTAGGGCCTCCAGGTCGATTTTCTCCTTCCTGAAGATGGGCATGAACTCCCCCAGGCCCTGGGAGGCCAGGAAAGTCTCCAGTGGTCCGTTCTCAGGCTCCAGCTCCTCGTCCAGGCCCACATCAGCCTCCTCCCAAGGCAGCTCCTGTAGGTGCCTCTCCTGGAGACTCAGGGCACTGCCGATGCTGTCTATCTCTATTGCATCGTCCAGGCTGGGCTGGCGACGTGGGAGGTGGCCACGGAGACGAACGTTAGGGGCCTGGCCTACGGGTTCACTGCCAGCCACGGAACCCTCGCCCCGGGCTCCGATGCCGAAGAGACCGCCGAATACGTAGTTCCGTCGGAACACCATGGTTCCGAGACCTGGCCGGGTGAACAAAGAGTCGCGGCCTGAGTCGGCGCTGATCTCGGAGTAGGCTGCCTCATGGATACCAGGGTCGCTTATGGCACGGGAGATGTGGGAGATGGTGTCCGCACGGTCGTCGTCATGATCATCATGGTCATCGTCATGGTCATCGTCATGGTGATCGTGGTTGTTGCCGTGGTGAGAGAACATGTCCCGGATGTTGAGCCGCGAGCGGTCCTTGGAGTTGGCATAGGTGCCCTGTTGAAGGAACATCAATGAATAGGAACCCATTTTAATGGAGCAAACCCAGGTTTCCGCACTAAGACTGTGGGAAATGTAATGGGTTCTCCATTTAATGTTTGGGAGTATAGAGTGTTTATTTTTCTAAATTGTATTTTTCGTTAGTCAGAACCTCACCAACTGTTTTGGGTGTTACGTCTCTACCTAGCTACTTACTTACCTGCTTGAGGAACATGACATCCTGGCCAAGCTGAAGGCCAGACAGCGAGCGTACACTCTTCCTCCCATCCTCGTAGATCTTGAAGGTGCCGTCCACCTGTTTCTTCTTCTCTAGCTTCTTCTGAATCTTGGTCCTACCCATGGCTGTGGAGTGAAGAGTGGCCTATAGAGAGAGAGGATTGCACAGATTGGAAAGTGGACTCAGAAGAGGACATTAACACAGATCATTTACAAAATGTAAAGCAAGACATTTGAATAATGCTGACATTTCAAATCAAATCAAATTTTATTTGTCACATACACATGGTTAGCAGATGTTAATGTGAGTGTAGCAAAATGCTTGTGCTTCTAGTTCCAACCATGCAGTAGTATCTAACAAGTAATCTAACAATTTCACAACAACTATCTTATACACAAGTGTAAAGGAATTAATAAGAATATGTACATTTAATATATGGATGGGCGATGGCCGAACGGCATAGGCAAGATGCAGTAGATGGTATAGAGTACAGTATATACATATGAGATGAGTAATGTAGGATATGTAAACATTATATAAAGTGGCATTGTTTAAAGTGGCTAGTGATAGATGTATTACATCCAATTTTTTATTATTAAAGTGGCTAGAGATTTGAGTCAGTACTCAGATTTGAGCTTCCTCATGAATCAAACTGCCGTTGACTATCAAAATAATAGGAAATGCATAAATGAGAAATTGACAGTGAAGTAGCAGAGAAGAAATGCTTTTGACCTGTGAGTATGGCATATTGGAAGTGAGAGTGTTGAACTGAGGAAGTTTGCGGTTTAGTGTGCTGCTGCTGTTATAACTAGTGAAGCTCATAGCATCGGAGTTATCCGACGCTACACTCTCCTTCAGGAACTTCCTCTCCATCCGCTGGTGGTGTTTCTGCTGCATCTTCACACAGTCCTTTATCCTCCTCTCCGCCGTGCGGAATGCTCTGTCTTTCAGCTTGCTCACCAGCTTATAGGAAAGGTAGATTTATTTATTCACAATTTAAAATTCCACCAATACCACCATAGCAGTTTGCATACAGGCAGTGGAATTGACTACAATTTAAAAAATGATTTAAATATAATATATTTTTTAACAACCTACTGATTCAAAATGTGGATTTAGTAGTCTCAATAAAAATGGAATAGGACTCTTCCTGCATATGTTTATTCACAGCTAATTCTCCAGTGTTAAAATAAACAAAATGAACAATGTTAAATCAACACTGAAAGTGTTGAGTCTGTGGATCCATATAGACCCCGTACGAGTGTTTAGTCTTTAACACTGCTTAGTGTAAAGCCTTATTCAAATATTTCAGAGTGCATTGCCTTTCAAGTACATTGCAAAGTTACCACCCATGACTGTATTTGTTAGTGACAGAGACATGACTGTTGGATTCATCCATCTTCAGAACTATGACTTCACAAAGTGAACTCCTAAGCTAATAAGTTAATGTTTATTTTTTTGCAATTCTTTAACAAAATACCATATGTGTTTCATAAGGCCTTATTTTGAGGGCCTAGTTTTATCCTAATAAATGGGAATGAAACTCAAATGCATCACTTTCAACAAAAGACACACCCTTCACTACCATATTTCCCAGCATGCTCTATTGCAGGTTGATTTTTTAGAATTGTTTGTTTGAATGTAAATGTTTGTGCATGTACATTGATTGCTTGATTGATTAATTAATTAATTGATTGTATGCTCCGGAAATATAAATGACCCCAAAACTTATCTAAACTAATCCAATTTGTCACACGGACTTATTTTACCCGTTACTGAAATGGTTGTTCCAGTTTATATGGTTTAGGTAGTCTCTTGGCTTATTAATTAGAACAGCACATGTGACAAGAAGGACCTGACATACAGTTGAAGTTGGAAGATTACATACACTTTAGCCAAATATGTTTAAACAATTTTTTTCACCTTTCTGACATTTAATCCTAGTAAACAATCTTCTGTTTTAGGTCAGTTAGGATCACTACTTTATTTTAAGAATGTGAAATGTCAGAATAATAGTAGAGAGAATAATTTATTTCAGCTTTTATTTCATTCATCACATTTAAAGTGGGTCAGAAGTTTACACACACTCAATTAGTATTTGGTAGCATTGCCTTTAAATTGTTTAACTTGTGTCAAATGTTTCTGGTAGCCTTCCACAAGCTTCCCACAATAAGTTGGGTGAATTTTGGCCCATTCCTCCTGACAGAGCTGGTGTAACTGAGTCAGGTTTGTAGGCCTCCTTGCTCGCACACGCTTTTTCAGTTCTGCCCAAAAATATTCTATAGGATTGAGGTCAGGGCTTTGTGATGGCCACTCCAATACTTTGACTTTGTTGTCCTTAAGCCATTTTGCCACAACTTTGGAAGTATGCTTGGGGTCATTGTCCATTTGGAAGACCCATTTGCGACCAAGCTTTGATTTCTTGACTGACGTCTTGAGATATTGCTTCAATATATCCACATAACTATCCTTCCTCATGATGACATCTATTTTGTGAAGTTCACCAGTCCCTCCTGCAGCAAAGCACCCCCACAACATGAGGCTGCCACGCCCGTGCTTCACGGTTTGGATGATGTTCTTCAGCTTGCAAGCCTCCCCCTTTTTCCTCCAAACATAATGATGGTCATTATGGCCAAACAGTTTTATTTTTGTTTCATCAGACCAGATGACATTTCTCCAAAAAGTACCATCTTTGTCCCCATGTGCAGTTGCAAACCGTAGTCAGGCTTTTTTATGGTGGTTTTGGAGCAGTGGCTTCTTCCTTGCTGAGCGGCCTTTCAGGTTATGTCGATATAGGACTAGTTTTACTGTGGATATAGATACTTTTGTACCTGTTTCCTCAAGCATCTTCACAGGGCCCTTTGCTGCTGTTCTGGGTTTGATTTGCACTTTTCGCACCAAAGTACATTCATCTCTAGGAGACAGAACCCGTCTCCTTCATGAGCAGCATGACGGCTGCGTGGTCCCATGGTGTTTATACTTGCATATTATTGTTTGTACAGATGAACGTGGTACCTTCAGGCGTTTGGAAATTGCTCCCAAGGATGAACCAGACTTGTGGCGGTCTATACATTTTTTTTCTGAGGTCTTGGCTGATTTCCTTTGATTTTCCCCTGATGTCAAGCAAAGAGGCACTGAGTTTGAAGGTAAGCCTTGAAATACATCCACAGGTACACCTCTAATTGACTCAAATGATGTCAATTAGCCCATCAGAAGCATCTAATCCCATGACATCATTTTCTGGAATTTTCCAAGTTGTTAAAAGGCACAGTCAACTTAGTGTATGTAAACGTCTGACCCATTGGAATTGTGATACAGTGAATTATAAGTGAAATAGATGTCCTAACCGACTTGCCAAAACTATATCTTGTTAACACTCTCATTTGTTGACTTCTGTAACCGAAAAAGCCTTGGTTTCATGCATGTTAATATCCGAAGCCTCCTCCCTAAGTTTGTTTTACTCACTGCTTTAGCACACTCCACCAACCCTGATGTCCTTGCCGTGTCTGAATCCTGGCTTAGGAAGGCCACCAAAAATTCGGAGATTTCCATACCCAACTACAACATTTTCCGTCAAGATAGAACTGCCAAAGGGGGAGGAGTTGCAATCTACTGCAGAGATAGCCTGCAAAGTTCTGTCATACTTTCCAAACCCCGGGCCCACTGGCTCCGCACCCCCCGCTGCTACTTGCCCAAGCCTCCCCAGCTTCTCCTTCACCCAAATCCAGATAGCAGATGTTCTGAAAGATGTTCTGCAAAACCTGGACCTATACAAATCAGCTGGGCTAGACAATCTGGACCCTCTCTTTCTAAAATTATCCGCCGCCAATGTTGCAACCCCTATTACCAGTCTGTTCAACCTCTCTTTCATATCGTCCGAGATCCCTAAAGATTTGAAAGCTGCCGCAGTCATCCCCCTCTTCAAAGGCGGTGACACTCTAGACCCAAACTGTTACAGACCTATATCCATCCTGCCCTGCCTTTCGAAAGTCTTCGAAAGCCAAGTTAATAAACAGATCACTGACCATTTCGAATCCCACCGTACCTTCTCCACTGTGCAATCCGGTTTCCGAGCGGGTCACGGGTGCACCTCAGCCACGCTCAAGGCACTAAACGATATCCGCCATCAATAAAAGACAGTACTGTGCAGCCGTCTTCATCGACCTGGCCAAGGCTTTCGACTCTGTCAATCACCGTATTCTTATCGGCAGACTCAACAGCCTTGGTTTCTCAAATGACTGCCTCGCCTGGTTCACCAACTACTTCTCAGACAGAGATCAGTGTGTCAAATCGGAGGGCCTGTTGTCCGGACCTCTGGCAGTCTCTATGGGGGTACCACAGGGTTAAATTCTCGTGCCAACTCTTTTCTCTGCATATATCAACAATGTCGCTCTTGCTGCGGGTGATTCCCTGATCCACCTCTACGCAGACGACACCATTCTGTATACATCCAACTGCTCTTAACTTCTTAGGGAGCGGCTCCCGAGGTGACGGTTTTGGAGAGTCTGGCGTGCCCAAAGTAAAATGCCTCCCACTCAGGCCCAGAAAATAGGATATGCACATAATTAGTACTATTGGATAGGAAACACTGAAGTTTCTAAGAGTGTTAAAATATTGTCTGTGAGTATAACAGAACTGATATAACAGGCGAAAACCCGAGGAATTTCTGTCCTGGAAAAAGTGTTTTTGACACATTGTCTCATTTTGAACCCCTCCCTATTGAAAACAGACATGTATAGGAGTAAGATTGCAGTACCTATTGCTTCCACTGGATGTCAACAGTCTCTAGACAGTGTTTGATGATATTTAGTTGCTCTGGATGGTAATAGAAGAAGAATTTCGAAGTGGTCATCGGATGTAAACAGAAGAGGAAGCGCGTTCACGGGCTCGCGCACACTGTGGTTTTTTCCTTTCCTATCGTCCAGTTTATAATCCGGTTGAAATATTATAGTAAATATACATAAAGGTGTTCCTAAGGATACATTATCAATGATGTTTGATTGTTCTTGGACAAGTGTATAGGTATAGGTTGAACGGGTTCTCTTCACGGCTAAATGGGCGAGTGGACGCTGTATTTTATGAACATAATGCGCCAACCAAACGGAAATTTATGGATATAATAAATTACTTTTTCTAACAAAAGAACCATTGGATGTCTTCGTTGGACACTTGGGAAGCCCTCAGCAGAAGTTCTTCAAAAGGTAAGGGATTTGTTTTCGCTGTGAAATGTGTTTTGTGTGAACCGCGATGGTTTATGAATTTATGCTAATGGTAAAATATTGGAGGTGCTACCCTCAAACAATCAAATGTTGTGCTTTCGCCGTAAAGCCTCTGATAATGCTGTGATATTGCCAAGAAGCAGAGCTTTTGATGACTATGCAACACTTGTATATTGATGAATGTTTAATAATTCAACTTTTGGATTTTGAATTTGGCGCCTTACATTTCACCGGGTAGTGTCGGGAGTGGGGCGCCCCACTGCTCCCTAAGTAGTTAACCTCTTACGGATCCAATCCCGTTTTAGGAGCAAACAAAGCTCGCAAATTCAAAATAAAAATTCGTAATACTTAACATTCATGGAAATACAAGTGTTGCATTCAGTTGCAAAGCTGAGAGTCTTGTTAATATCACAGCGTTGTCAGATTTCAAAAAGCCTTTACGGCGAAAGCACAACATTTGATTGTTTGAGGATAGCACCTCACATATTTTCTGCATTAGCATAAATCCATAACCAGCTCGGGTCTCACAAAACACATAAAAGAGCTCAAATAAATCGCTTACCTTTTGATGATCTTCTGCTGAGGGCAATCCAAAGTGTCCAAGCAAGACAATTCATGTTTCTTTTGTTAGAAAAAGTCATTGTTTATATCCATAAATCTCTGTTTGGTTGGCACGTAATGTTCAGATAATCCACCAAGCATTCACTGTCTACTCGCCCATTGTACAGTGAAGAGAAAGCATTCAAATTATACCTATCAACTTTGCCCAAACATAATTTATAATGTATAATTAGGTACGCTTTTATCTATATTAGCTATAATATTTCACATGGATAGTATCTAAACTATAGAAAAGGAAAATACCGAGGTGCGTGCTCCCGGGTCCCTCGTGCCCAAGACAGAAATCACTTCCTCACTCCACTGATGTAAACATCCTGTATGAGGCTATTACTCAAGACAAAGTCATGAAACACTGTCTAGACTGTTGACATCTAGTGGAAGCCATAGGTACTGAAATCTGGGTCCTATTTTACAGAGAATCCCATAGACAGACATTTGAAGTGAGGGCATGTCCAAAACATTCCGGACAGAAATTCCTCTGGGTTTTGCCTGCCATATCAGTTCTGTTATACTCACAGACATTATTTTAACAGTTTTAGAAACTTCAGTAATTAGTACTATCCAATAGTACTAATTATGTGCATATCCTAGTTTCTGGGCCTGAGTGGCAGGCATTTTACTTTGGGCACATCAGACAGGCGAAAATTCTGAAAATGGGACCCTAGCCCTAAGAAGTTAAACGCTAGTAAAACCAAATGCATGCTTTTCAACCATTCGCTGCCCGCACCCGCGTCCAGAGTAGTGACTAGCATCACTACTCTGGACGGTTCTGACTTAGAATATGTGGACAACTACAAATACCTAGGTGTCTGGCTAGACTGTAAACTCTCCTTCCAGACTCATATTAAACATCTCCAATCCAAAATTAAATCTAGAATCAGCTTCCTATTTCGCGCAACAAAGCCTCATTCACTCAAGCCGCCAAGCATACCCTCGTAAAACTGACTATCCTACCAATCCTCGACTTCGGCTATGTCATTTACAAAATAGCTAACAATACTCTACTCGGCAAACTGGATGCAGTCTATCACAGTGCCATCCGTTTTGTCACCAAAGCCCCTTATACCACCCACCACTGTGACCTGTATGCTCTAGTCGGCTGGCCCTCGCTACATATTTGTCGCCAGACCCACTGGCTCCAGGTAATCTATAAGTCTATGCTAGGTAAAGCTCCACCTTATCTCAGCTCACTGGTCACGAAAACAACACCCACCCGTAGCACGCGCTCCAGCAGGTATATCTCACTGGGCATCCCCAAAGCCTACACCTCCTTTGGCAGCCTTTCCTTCCAGTTCTCTGCTGCCAATGACTGGAACGAATTGCAAAAATCGCTGAAGCTGGAGACCTATATTTCCCTCACTAACTTTTAACATCAGCTATCTGAGCAGCTAACCGATCGCTGCGGCTGTACATAGCCCATCTGTAAATAGCCCATCCAACCAACTACCTACCTCCTCCCATATTGTTTTATTTACTTTTCTGCTCTTTTGCACACCAGCATTTCTACTTGTACATCATTTGCACACACTGTATATATACTTTTTTTTTCTTCTATTGTGCTATTGACTGTACGCTTGTTTATTCCATGTGTAACTCTGTTGTTGTTTGTGTCGCACTGCTTTGCTTTTATTGGCCAGGTCGCAGTTGTAAATGAGAACGTGTTCTCAACTAGTCTACCTGGTTAAATAAAAATAAATAACTGACTGTTACTTTTGATTTTGACCCCGCCTTTGTTCAGGGACACATTATTCAATTTCTGTTAGTCACATGTCTGTGGAACTTGTTCAGTTGCCTTGTTAAAGTTCATTTGTGGAATTCCTTTCCTTCCTAATGTGTTTGAGCCAGTCAGTTGTGTTGTGACAAGGTAGGGGTGGTATACAGAATTTTGCCCTATTTGGTAAAAGACCAAGTCCATATTATGGCAAGAACAGCTCAAATAAGCAAAGAAAAATGACAGTCGATCATTACTTTAAGACATGAAGGTCAGTCAATGGGGAAAATTTCAAGAACTTTGAAAGTTTCTTCAAGTGCAGTCGCAAAACCATCAAGCGCTATGATACCCCCCAAGCCATAAGACTGCTGAACAATTAAGCAAATGGCCACCGGACTATTACATTGACCCCTCCTTCATTTGTTTTATACACTGCTGCTACTCACTGTTTATTATCTATGCATAGTGACTTCACCCCTATATACAGTACATGTACAAATTACCTCTAACCTGTACCCCCGCACACTGACTCGGTGACCCCTGTATATAGCCTTCTTATTGTTATGTAATTGTGTTAATTTTTATAATTTTTTTACTTTAGTTTATTTGTTAAATATTTTTCTTAACTCTTCTTGAACTGCACTGTTGGTTAAGGGCTTGTAAGTAAGCATTTCACGGTAAGGTCTACACGTGACAAATAAAGTTTTATTTTATTTATTTGAACCTGGCTCTGAGGACCGCCACAGAATTACCTCTGCTGCAGAGGATACGTTTATTAGAGTTAACTGCACCTCAGATTGCAGCCCAAATAAATGCTTCATAGAGTTCAAGTAACAGACACATCTCACCATCAACTGTTCAGTGGAGACTGCGTGAATCAGGCCTTCATGGTCGACTTTCTGCAAAGAAACCACTACTAAAGGACACCAATAAGAAGAGACTTGCTTGGGCCAAGAAACACGAGCAATGGACATTAGACCGGTGGAAATCTGTCCTTTGGTCTGAGTCCAAATTTGAGATTTGGGGTTTTGAGACGCAGAGTAGGTGAACAGATGATTGTTACGAGTCTAATTGATAGGTAATCGACTAGCCGGACTGTTCCCCGGACTCCGCGTGTAGGGATTTGTACAATGCTCGAACAAGGCTATTGAACTAGACATTGGTGTCTGTCTTTATTCCTTTATCCAACATATCATACTGAAACATGGTATCAGAAGTGGCTCGAAAACCACACGTTTGTTATTTTTGTAACTGAGTACAGTATAGGCGCAGTTACGTTCCATATGCGAACACACGCCGTGTCCTACTCACAGCACTGATCAACTCGTTGTTAGCTGGCTAGCTAGCATCACTACCTACCTCAATGGCTGAAGGCAAAGATATCTCCTACTCCATCGCTATGGCAGCGAACATTCCGCCACCAAATCCCATGGTTCGCACAGGGGACTGGAATACTAATTGGGACAACTTCAGGGATGAATTCGAGGACTATGCGCTGGCGACCGGTCTACATGAGAAACCCAACGAGGTACAAGCGGCAACTCTGAGGAGTTTAATGGGCAGCGAATGCAGGCACATCTACCGGCACAATCTCACCCTCACAGCACGACAACAGGGTGATGCAAATGCTATATTGGATGCATTGGGAGAATTACTTCAAACCCGCCAGGAACGTCATTTACGAGCGGTTTGTGTTTGGAAGCTGCAAATAGGAAGAGGGCGAGTCAGTAAACAACTTTGAGAGAAAGATCCGCTACTTGTGAATACGGGGGATTGAAAGATGAACTGATTCGGGACAAAATAGTACTGGGAATTGCAAATGAGGATACGCGCCCGGCGTCTACCGAGAGAGAGAGGCTTAACATTAGTAACTGCCATTGAAATGTGCCGCACTGCTGAAGTCACTGACATGAGAATGAGAGCAATGGAAACCCCACGCACCGACGTTGATACGGTTCACGCTGTTGGCAGGCAGACATTCAGACAAAACCAATCGAGGCAGAGTAATTCACCACGAACGGTGGACACAGAGAGCCCCATAGCATGTAAATACTGGCGGCAGGTAGCCTAGTGGTTAGAGCGTTGGACTTGTAACGGGAGGCAGCCCCCCGCACCTCTCTGATTCAGAGGGGTTGGGTTAAATGCGGAAGACACATTCCGGTTGAAGGCATTCGGTTGTACAACTGACTAATAATGGTGACTTTGACATGTAAATACTGTGGGAATACACACGTGGCAAAGAGCACTGCCCTGCCTATGGAAAACCATGCAGAGCTTGTGGAACTAATAATCACTTTGCAAAAGTGTGTCTCAAAAGCAAAAGAAGGGTGAGTGAGGGGAAGATTCACTGTGTTGATGATGTCACTCAATGTTCAGAGCAGAACAGTGAAAGGGATATTTACATGCATGAATCCATTGGGGCTGTACACTCAAGAGGGAAGAAATGGTTTGTGACACTACGATTACACAACAAGCAACAACGTCAACTGGATTCTGGTGCTACATGCAACGTAATGAGCTACAAAATCAATCTGGCACCTGACACTGCATTTTCACCTGACACACATCTATTGCCCAGCGATACTACACTAAAGCTGTACTCAGGAGAGCTAATGAGCTCTATGGGCATCTTTAAGACAGAATGTGCTATTCAGGGACGCAAACACAAGCTGGAGTTTGAGATTGTGAAAACCAGTCAACATCCTCTCCTCTCAGGCTCTACATGCGAACGCCTGGGACTGACGCAGTTCACCGTACCAAATGACCTGCACATTGTGGATTATGTCCAGCATGGACGCCTGTCCAAAGAACAACTACTCAGCAGATATGACGATGTATTCAACAGCCCCGTTGAATCAGTACCTGGGGAGGTACACTTTGAATTGGATGAGAGAGTCACTAACCCTAACCCTAACCCTAACCCATTGCAATGGAAGTGGCTGTGAAGGCCCAGCTCGACAAGTATGAGGCCGATGGCCACATGACATCTGTGACTGAACCAACCGACTGGATCAGCAATATGGTCATAGTGAAAAAAACAGAGAAGCTGAGGGTCTGCATCGACCCAAAGCATCTGAACCAAGCACTGAAACGATCACACTACATCATGCCGACACTAGAGGATGTCCTCTACAAGCTTCCCAAGGCCAGGATTTTCACCTTGGTGGATGCCCGAGATGCATTCCTTCAATGCAAGCTGGACGAAGAAAGCAGCTTCATGACTACCTTCTGGACCCCCTGGGGTCGGAAACGCTGGCTCAAACTCCCGTTTGGTGTCTCAGTGGCGCCTGAGGTATACCAACGCAAGCAGCACGAGTTACTGGCTGGGCTCAAGGGCAATGAACCCATTGCTGATGATGTCCTGATCGTAGGCTGTGGTGACACAGACGAAGAAGCAGAACGCGACCACGATGTGAAGCTCCTGGCACTGATGGAGCGCTGCCGATCAGTTAAGCTTCGTCTTGGCCTGAAGAAGCTGCAGTTCAAGGTGAAAAACGTCCACTTCCATGGCCACATTCTCTCGGCCAAAGGCCTGAAGCCGGACCCAGAGAAGGTCAGAGCGATCCTTGAACATGCCAAAAGCGGCCGATGCAAAAGGGGTACAGCGTCTCATCGGCTTTGCAAACTATCTTGCAAAGTTCATGCCACACCTATCAGCAGTCTGTGAGCCTCTGCGCCGGTTGCTGGACAAAGACACACCATGGCACTGGCTACCCAAGCACGAGGCCGTAGTACAGGAGATGAAATCTCTGGCTTCATCCATGCCAGTGTTGCGCTACTACGATGTCACGAAGCCTGTCACAATCCAGAGCGACTCTAGACAAAGGGGACTGGGATGCTGCCTTATGCAGGAAGGCCAGCCTGTTGCGTTTGCCTCGAGAGCGCTCACCCCCACTGAACAGAACTATGCACAAATTGAGAAAGAGGGCCTCAGCATCGTCTTCTCCTGCCAGCGCTTCCATCACTACTTATATGGTCGAGAGCTGGTCACCGCTGAAACTGACCACAAACCACTCATTGCCATTTTCAGTAAACCTCTCCTCAACGCGCCCAAGAGGCTTCAAAGCATGCTCCTGACTCTGCAAAACTACAGCCTGAAGGTCATTTACAAGCCAGGACCAGAGATGTACATCAGCGACACACTGAGCAGGGCAACAGCTCAATGTACAGGCAGAGGCACTGCCTATCAGCGGCATGCTATCTGTTCGCTACAGCAGGAACAACAAGATGTTCAATAGATCAATCAGGCAGACTACTTAAACGTCACAGATCACCGCCTAGCCCAGATCAGGCAACACACTGACAAGGACGAACACCTACAGTCACTGAAGTCCATGGCTCTCGCAGGTTGGCCACACCTGAAAGAGGAGACACCTTTCACAGTGAGAGAATACTGGACCTTTCGAGATGAGATCAGCGTGCAAAATGGCATCTTGTTCAGAGGTCAGAAGGTCATTATTCCCAAATCACTACGTCCAGAGATGCTTACCCGCATACACTCCAGTCATGTTGGAGGTGATGCATGCTACCGGCAGGCTCGTGAAACGTTATACTGGCCAAACATGCAAGCAGAAATTAAAGACTTTGTCAGCAGCTGTACCACATGCAACGAGTACGCTCATGAACAGCAAAAGGAAACCATGATGTCACACGAACTGCCAACAAGGGCTTGGCAAATCGTCAGCATGGACTTATTCAGCCACAGACAAAAGGACTACCTTCTCATTGTTGATCACTACTCTGACTTTTGGGAAATTGAACTGCTCCTGACTTGTCTGCAGAGACGGTCATAAACGCTGCAAGGCGCAGTTTGCAAGGCAAGGTCAGCCTGACAAGGTAATCACGGACAATGGCCCACAATTCACTGCACAGTTCAAGCGTTTCGCCTCAGAGTGGGAGTTTGACCACGTGACCTCCTCTCCAAGACACCCAAAAGCAAATGGCAAGGCAGAGTCAGCTGTCAAGATTGCAAAAAACCTGTTAAGCAGGGCCTTGCGTGACGGCAACGACCCATGGAAAGCGATCTTACAGTGGAGGAACACACCCACCGAAAACATGGACAGCAGCCCAGCACAACGCCTTCTGTCCAGACGTCTGAAGACCACCAACCCTGTAGCTAACAAGCTACTTGAGCCCTGCGTCATGGTTGGTGTCACGGATAAACTGCGTCACAGAAAGCAGCTCGCTAAGTGCTTCTACGACCGGACTGCTTGAGACCTACCAGAGCTGGAGGTGGGTGAAACGATAAGGATGAAACCGCTGCCGGGAGACCACACAGGACTTTGGAGGCTGGGCATGTGCCTACAGAGAGTTGCACCACGTTCTTACCTGGTGGATGTTGGTGGCTCCCTCTATCGTCGCAATCGGGTGGATCTGCGCGTAGCAGAGCAGACACACCAGAACACACCATACACTCACCTAGATGAGCTGGATCACAGTCCAGGCCTAAGGGCAAGGGGCGCAGAATTGAGACATGAGCCAACTGAATGTGAGGCTTCTACCCCACCAAGCTCTCCAGCTCGTGGCCCTAATCCTACCCCTGTCAGAGCCAATACTTACTCACGGGTGGGTCGGCTGTGCAAGCCACCGGACAGGCTTACTCTGTAAGCAAGAGATTGTGTTAACTTGTCCTCTGTTTCTAAAAAATGAAATATATATAAAACAAAATAATAATAAAAAATAAAAAAAATAAAAAAAACATAAGAGGAAGATGACAACTGAAGTAAAAAAAGAAAATATGTTTTCTCAATTGTTTTGACTTGACTGTTAAGAACTTAATGTTATGCCGTTATGTTTGCACTTTCTATTGAAAAGGATGATGTTACGGAGTCTAGTTGATAGGTAATCGACTAGCCGGACTGTTGCCCGGACTCCGCGTGTAGGGATTTGTACAATGCTCGAACAAGGCTATTGAACTAGACATTGGTGTCTGTCTTTATTCCTTTATCCAACATATCATACTGAAACAATGATCTCCACATGTGTGGTTCCCACCGTGAAACATGGAGGAGGAGATGTGATGGTGTGGAGGTGCTTTGCTGGTGACACTGTCAGTGATTTATTTAGAATTGAAGGCACACACACAGCAGCATGGTTACCACAGCATTCTGCAGCTGGTTTGCACTTAGTGGTACTATCATTTGTTTTTCAACAGGACAATGACCCAACACACATCCAGGCTGGGGAAGGGCTATTTGACCAAGAAGGAGAGTGATGCATCAGTTGACCAGGCCTCCACAATCACCCAACCTCAACCCAATTGAGATGGTTTGTGATGAGTTGGACCACAGAGTGAAGGAAAAGCAGCCAACAAGTGTTCAGCATATGTGGGAACTCTTTCAAGACTGTTGGGAAAGCCTCCCAGGTGAAGCTGGTTGTGAGAATCCCAAGAGTGTGCAAAGCTGTCATCAAGGCTACTTTGAAGAATCAAATATTTTAATTATATTTTTATTTGTTTCACACTTTTTTTGCTTACTACATGATTCCATATTAGTTATTTCATAGTTTTGATGTCTTCACTATTATTCTATAATGTAGAATATAGTAAAAATAAAGAAAATCCCTTGAATGTGTAGGTGTCAAATTGTTGACTGGTACTGTATGTGTGTGTGTGTGTATATATATATATATATATATATATATATATATATGTATATCTTTTAGGATCTCACCTGGTGAAGTCCACAGTACCAAGAATGGATGAATGCAACAACTATGTCTCTGTCACTAACAAATACAGTCATGGGTGGTAATGCTACAATTTACTTGAAAGGCAACGCACTCTGGGAAATATTTGAATAAGCCTTTACACTAAGCAGTGTGTTAATAAAACACTGTTCAGTGTCTATATGGATCCATAGACTCAACACTTTCTGTGTTATTTAGTTATTTTTGACACTGAAGAATTTGCTGTGTTGTCATTGCTCCTGACACCTCACCTTAGGGTTGAGGGCCGACTGCTTGGCGGCGATGGAGTCCAGGTAACGGACACAGTCCATGTGGCTCTTGGTGGCGGCCATGTCGAGGGGCGTGTGGTAGTCATTGTCCAGGCACCACACGTTGGCTCCGAACGACACCAGGAAGGATAGGCAGTTGTGGTGGCCGTTGGCGGCGGCCAGGTGGAGTGGCGTGTTCCCCCAGATATCACACTTGTCTGGGTCGCCTCTGGGAGAAGGAGAGAGGGAAAAGGAACAGAGGGATTAAGAGCATATGTTACAGGGTGCACAATAAAACGTACTTAGGCCTTTTTACTCCTACTGCAGCATTGGCCATCAATAACAGCTGTCGACAGAATAAGGACTCAAATTATCGCATGCCAGTTTATGGAGAACAATTAATTCTACGAATAGGTGTAACCTGATTCCAGGAAACTGGGCCATAGTGTATGTACTTATGTGTGTGACACAGGGTTTGCACAGAGAATTATATTTCACTTCCTGCTTTGCGGGTCAGGGTCCCTCCCCTTCCTGTGTTCCCCCCGTTGTGGTGCAATCAATAATTGACTGGTTACAGGTGAAACATTACAGTGGTGTTACCATGTATTATTCAACACATGGACCGAGAGTCTTTTTTCTCACAGACACCCAGAGAAGCTGTGACTACACAGAGCCACAAGGTCAACACCTGTGCCATGTCCTGTTGCCAAACGTTGTCGAACTTGATTCCTTATTATACATGCCAGCGAGGCATGTTTGTTTTACATAGCATACAGTGCCTTCAGAAAGTAATAAGAGCCCTTGTCATTTTCCACATTTACAGCCCTATTCTAAAAAAATATATATTTTCATTTTATTTAACCTTTATTTAACTAGGCAAGTCAGTTAAGAACAAACTCTTATTTACAACGGTGGCCTACCAAAAGGCAAAAGGCCTCCTGCGGGGGACAGGGTCTGGGATTAAATCTATATTTTTTTAAATATATAAACTCAGCAAAAAAATAAATGTCCCTTTTTCAGGACCCTGTCTTTCAAAGATAATTTGTAAAAATCCAAATAACTTCACAGATCTTCATTGTAAAGGGTTTAAACACTGTTTCCCATGCTTGTTCAATGAACCATAAACAATTATGAACATGAACCTGTGGAACGGTCGTTAAGACACTAACAGCTTACAGATGGTAGGCAATTAAGGTCACAGTTATGAAAACTTAGGACACTAAAAAGGCCTTTCTACTGACTCTGAAAAACACAAAAAGAAAGATGCCCAGGGTCCCTGCTCATCTGTGTGAACGTGCCTTAGGCATGCTGCAAGGAGGCATGAGGACTGCAGATGTGGCCAGGGCAATAAATTGCAATGTCCGTACTGTGAGATGCCTAAGACAGCGCTACAGGGAGATAGGACGGACAACTGATCGTCCTCGCAGTGGCAGACCACTTGTAACAACAACTGCACAGGATCGGTACATCACACCTGCGGGACAGGTACAGGATGGCAACAACAACTGCCCGAGTTACACCCGGAAGGCACAATCCCTCCATCAGTTCTCAGACTGCCCGCAATAGGCTGAGAGAGGCTGGACTGAGGGCTTGTAGGCCTGTTGTAAGGCAGGTCCTCACCAGACACAAACCCACCATTGCTGGACCAGACAGGACTGGCAAAAAGTGCTCTTCACTGACGAGTTGCGGTATTGTCTCACCAGGGGTGATGATCGGATTCGTGTTTATTGTCGAAAGAATGAGCGTTACACTGAGGCCTGTATTCTGGAGTGGGAACGATTTGGAGGTGGAGGGTCCGTCATGGTCTGGGGCGGTGTGTCACAGCATCATCGTACTGAGCTTGTTGTCATTGCAGGCAATCTCAACGCTGTGCGTTACAGGGAAGACATCCTCATCCCTCATGTGGTACCCTTCCTGCAGGCTCATCCTGACATGACCGTCCAGCATGACAATGCCACCAGCCATACTGCTTCTGTGCGTGATTTCCTGCAAAACAGGAATGTCAGTGTTCTGCCATGGCCAGCGAAGAGCCCAGATCTCAATCACATTGAGCACGTCTGGGACCTGTTGGATCAGAGGGTGAGGGCTAGGGCCATTCCCCCCAGAAATGTCCGGGAGCTTGCAGGTGCCTTGGTGGAATAGTGGGGTAACATCTCACAGCAAGAACTGGCAAATCTGGTGCAATCCATGAGGAGTAGATGCACTGCAGTACTTAATGCAGCTGGTGGCCACACCAGATACTGACTTACTTTGAAGAAGTGTTCCATACTCATCAAAAGCTCTGTTTCTTGGCAATATCACAGCGTTGTCAGATTTCAAAAAGGCTTTATGGCGAAAGCAGCACATTTGATTGTTTGAGGGTAGCACCTCACATATTTTTCCCATAGCCATGAATCGATTAGCCATCATGGCACACACATAACACATTTCACAGCGAAAACAAATCAATTACCTGTTGAAGAACTTCTGCTGAGGTCATCCTAAGTGTCCAACGAAGACAATCCATGGTTCTTTTGTTGGAAAAAGTAATGTATTTTATCCATAAATCCTCCATTTGGTTTATGCGTTATAATCAGAAACGACAGCCTCCACTCCTCCATTGAAACGTGACGCTTGAACTCGTTCATCTTATACCTATAAACTTGTCCAAGAACAATCAAACATAGTTTTAAATGTATCCTTAGGAACACTTTTACGTATATTTACTATTATAAATCAACCGGAATATAAACTGATCAATAAAGACGGTAAAAAAGACACTGCGCGCCTTCTCGGGAACGCGCAATGGGTACTGTTGACATAAAAGAGTCACTTCCTGGTTTGCTCTTATTCTCTGGTCTAAAGCATCCAAATTCAAAATGTACACTGTCTCCAGACTGTTGACATCTAAAGGAAGCGATGGGTACTGCATTCATATGCCCTTATATGGTCATTTTCATGAGGGAGGGGTTCCCAAATGAGCAATGTGTCAAAATCACTTTTTCCAGGACAGAAATTCCTCGGGGTTTCGCCTGCTATATGCGTTCTGTTTTACTCACAGACAAATGGTTAACAGTTTTGGAAAATTCAGAGTGTTTCCTATCCAATGGTACCAAATATGTGCATATCCTATTTTCTAGGCCTGAATGGGAGGCATTTTACTTTGGGCACGCCAGGCTCTCCAAAACCGTCACCTCGGGAGCCACTCCCTAAGAAGTTAAAGAAGAAAGGGTCTAAGCCATCTGACCCAGATGTTTTTTGGTGTCAAGTTTCAGGAGCTCATTAGCAGCTCGGACTCAGTGACTGCCTGCAGGGAGACACTTTGTAGCGGGGCAGGGGAAAAAGAGGTAGAAGCATCGGGGATAGTCGCATTAGAAGGGGTTAGAGATTAGGAAATGTTGGACGGGCAAGGAGGCATGGCTGAGTCAAATAGGAATCCTGACTTAATGAAGTGGTGATTACAGAGCTCAGCCATGTGCATCTTGTCAGTAAAAACCACTTCATCAACATTAAGGGACATGGCAAAAGTTATTAAATTGTTTACTTTCCTCATCACTCTGCAAACAATACCCCATAATGACAAAGCAAAAATGGTATGACGCTACAAGCTTGGCACACCTGTATTTGTGGAGTTTCTCCCATTCTTCTCAGCAGATCCTCTCAAGCTCTGTCAGGTTGAATGGGGAGCGTTGTTGCACAGTTATTTTCAGGTCTCCTCAGAGATGTTTTAACAGGTTCAAGTCCGGGCTCTGGCTGGGCCACTCAAGGACATTCATGGACTTGTCCCGAAGCCACTCCTGCGTTGTCTTGGCTGTGTGCTTCGGGTCATTGTCCTGTTGGAAGGTGAACCTTCTCCCCAGTCTGAAGTCCTGAGCGCTCTGGAGCAGTCGCCCAGTCCCTGCCACTGAATAACATCCCCACAGCATGATGCTGCCACCACCATGCTTCACCATAGGGATGGTGCCAGGTTTCCTCCATACGTGATGCTTGACATGGATCAGGTCCCCCTATGTCCATATAATCGTATTCATTATGATCTGAAAGGCCAAACTGTTCCTGAATTAGCACTCCTACTCTGAAAATCTACATACGGGCCCATATCCTGGCATAAGGTAGTCAATACAGCAGCGCTGCCCAACCCTCTTCCTGGAGATCTACTGTCCTGTAGGTTTTCAGTCCCACACTAATTTAGAAGTTCTGATTCAGCTAGTTAAGCAGTTAATTAGTAGAATCAGGTGTGTTAAATTAGGGTTGGACTGAAAACCCACAGGATGGTAGATCTCCAGGAAGAGGATTGGGCAGTCCTGCAATACAGTACCCACTAGTAAAACAATTAGTAAGAAAGATCAAATAAAATTTGATTTGATCGGTTTTACTAATTGTTGTACTAATTGTGAATATTCTGATACCTCCTACTAACACATTTGATCTTTCATGCATTTATAAGTTCGATGTGCATCGTCATGTTTTGACTCTCCACCTACAGATTACGTCTGAAGGTCAATTGTGCTTGACTATCAACAAGGCAACCAAGGGATCTGACCCAACAGTCAGCCAACCATACCCTATGGCACAGTTACAGACCAAAAAAACAATGGTTGTTACATAATTAAAACGCACAAATAATAATACACAAATAGAAAAAGCATAATTTGTATGAAATACGTTACACAGTCAGAGCATCTCCATTCAGTGCTAATTAGTCCACGATTAAATAATATGGATCTGGGAAACCACCCAGATCTACATGTACAGCCCCATTATTTTATTTTTACCTTCTAGGTAAGAAAACAAAGAGGCCTGTATAATGCAGAAAAGAGGTAGGACCAGATCAGCATAGTTCAATTACAGCAAACTGCTTTTACCTTCTAGCAAGCCCTCTGACCTCCACCACAGTTCTGGACCTGTCCATCCTTAGCTCATCCACCTCCAGCCTGGCCCTGTGGTGTAGCATCAGTCCCCTGGGAGGGTTGTTAGAGGATCAGTCTGCCCAATTAGTCCTATCCGTCACACTGACCTTTCCTCTTCAGCTAATATCTATGCTGTTAATATCTACGCTACACTTCTGCCACTGCAGCTTCTCTCAGGCATCAGCCTCTACTGCTCTCTCCACACTTAATTACCACCATGCTCTATAAACCTGTCACTAAGGTCTTGACATATCCCTCAAGTTTCGACCCTACCATCCTCCTCTACTGTCTCTCCTCCGTGTCTCTATTCCTTGAGTCTCTACCCTACCCTCCTCCTCTGCCCTCTCTCCCTACCCTCCTCCTCTGCCCTCTCTCCCTATCCTCCTCCTAATCTCTTCTGCTCTGGCTCTCCTGGATGCTGTGTCAACCATAGTGTGTTGTCATAGGACAGGGCTCTCTTAAATAAGAAGTAAATACTATACCCTTTCCATCCAAACCTGCTTTGTCCAGCACTTAAACCTTCAACAAAAGGGAGGGCTTTTTGCCTATACTGTACACAAAGGAGCTTCAGTAGCTGAAAGAGTAGCTGACTTATCGAACGATAATATAGCCTTACTCCTAAATCCTGAGTCTCTCTTGTTTCCCATTGAAAGTCAGAAAGCACCATTGATAGACTATTGCGGGTGTACAGTGACATACAGTATACAGTAGGTCCTAATTAGGTGATGTATGCCTAGTGGTTTTGTGGGCAACAAAGAGAATAGCTGTTATCTGGCTGTAGTACCCTGCTACTGTAGCTCACAAGTATAGTCCAGGGTAGCCTGCTAGCGAACAATATGGTAAAAGGAGTGGGCCCTTTCAAAAGTTGATCTGATTGAAAACAGCATTTTCATATGTAATTCAACTGGATTTATTACATAGGGAGGGAGGCCCTGTGATACAGAACGTGATAAATTCATTTAACTCATAATCAAAGCTACCATCAATGAACATGGGTCCACTCCACCCCTTCACTATTACTACGTATAGCCGCGGGAACTAGGGGTGCTGAGGGAGCTGCAGCACCCCCTGATATATCGAAATTAAATAAATAAATAAAATATATATAAAAAAAGTGTTAACGAGTGCAATAAATCTAACTAACTGATTAGCTTAGTTTAGAGCAGTCAACAAGTCGAGCAGTCATTTAAAAGAGTAAAAGAAATTCAGCGAGACAACTCAAAAGTGAAATCCATTAATGCCAAGATAATGGAATTCATTGCCCTTGACAATCAACCGTTCTCTGTTGTGGGTGATGTTGGCTTTCGCCGACTGGTCGAGCACCGGTACACACTACCAAGTGCGCTATTTTTCAGATGTTGCCCTACTGGAGTTACACAGTAATAGCGTCACTGCTATTAGCTTCACGACTGACATTTGGACCAGCGATATCAGCCCCACGAGCATGCTGAGTCTGACAGCACAGTGGGTTTTCAAGGACTTCGTACTGAGGAAAGTTGTATTTCATGCACATGAATGTGCTGGTTGTCATACCGCTGCTGCCATTTCAATGGCATTTGAGAACATGTTTGAAACTTGGAAACATAAACACACTAGCTATCTCCATTTGAACAACAGACTCGAGAAATAAGCTCATCAACTGCGCCTGCAGCAGACGTGATACCCTCTGTCATGGCATTGAAACGCCTGCTCAACAAAACTGCCGACACAGGCTGTGAACAAGCGATTCAGTGGCATTCTTTCTTTATTGTGTCGCCATCATGCCCGATGCTATGTACAAGGACCACTACTTCGATGCAGACAAGAAACAGGGTTTACGTGAAATGTTACATACAGAGATGAAACTTCACTGCTTGACATGTATGATGAAATCCTGGTTGAGAATGAAACGACAGAGCAAATGAACAACGAAACAGCACAGCAAGTAAGTGAAAGAAATAGGTTTTGATTATGTTTTAATGGAGACATACGTAAATGCCAACAAAATAACTTTTTGGTCAGCGTGGTGTGTGTAATCTTTATTTAACTAGGCAAGTCAGTTAAGAACAAATTCATATTTACAATGACGGCCTACCCCGGCCAACGCTGGGCCAATTGTGCGCCGTCCTATGGGACTCCCAATCACGGCTTGATGTGATACAGCATGGATTCGTACCAGGGACTGTAGTAACACCTCTTGCGCTGAGATGCAGTGCCTTAGACCGCTGCGTCCATGTGTGTGTTAACTATTTAACTGTACTAGAATGCTTAAAAGGCCGCTAAAATGTTTTATATCGGTATCGTTTTTTTTTGCAAGGAAAACATTAGATATCGGTATCAGCCAAAAATGTAATATCGGTCCATCACTAATTATTTAACACCACTAAGTGTTAATGCCACTCATACAGAGTGAATTTAAATCCTGAATCAACACTAGAAATGTTACACTGAAAAATCAACACTGGCAGAAATAAGGTAGAATACATTCTCAAGTTGAATGGTATGTTCACTCAAGCTAAACTTCTAAGTTGAGTGAAAATACAATTACACTCGAGAATGTATGTTGGTTCAGATATGCACAAATGTTGAGCAAACTCACAATCTTATTGCAGCTGGTCGCCTTGCAATTGTAAATTGAAGCAACATATTTTTTTCCATTGTGTGTGTGTGAACGTGCTTGCGTGTGTGTGTGAACGTGCTTGCGTGTGTGTGTGAACGTGCTTGCGTGTGTGTGTGAACATGCTTGCATGTGTGCGTGCATGCATGTATATGTATTCTCGCAGCATGGTTGTGAATGGGTGTGTGAGAGAATGTTGGGTAGGCCATACTCCTGCCTTAGCCTTTAAGTAGGCTGTTAAAATGGAGGCAAAGAGCTGTCCATCACATCAACAGCACTGTTGGGTGGGGTGAGGAGGGTGAAACCAGCAGACATAAATCCTGAGCTGGAACTAACAGTCATTTTAATGTACATTTTGTTGCTAGATAGTAATCAGAGCGTCAACCAGCTGACTGGAGGTTTTAGTAGTCTTTTGTAGCTCAACTTCAGGATAGTGGGTTTGATTTCTGCTACCACCTATAGGTAAACTGACCCATATATCAGAGATAAGATCTTATATATGCATAATAGTCACGTCTCTAGCCTATATATGGCTCTGACTACTGACTTTTCAGATGGAAGGAATGAGATATGCACATTACCAAGTTGCCTCTGATCGCACCGCACTGCCATGCGACAGTGACACCTCCACACCTGTTTGTTGATATTTCAACTGGTAGACCAATTTGCGAAGGGGACAGCTTAGCAAAATGTTAAGTTAGTTGCTTGGTGCTGAGTTGCTATGGAAGCTATTGTCTGTGCTATAGGCTCTATCAGCTGCTTAGGAAACTTAACGTCACTTACCCTCTTCCCACAATAAGCCGGAGCGCGTCAAGGTTGCCGTGGTACGCAGCCCATAACGTCGGTGTCATTCCATCTTCATCAGGCGCATTCAGCTCCTTCCGAGTGGCCTCTCTGAGTAGGTCCAGGTAGCCATCCCGGGCCGCCCGGTGGTACTTGTCGTTCATGGTGCCTATGGCTTCGGTAGCCTGGCTCACGGTCGCTTATTTGGCATCAAGGCGAAGAGCTTGCCCTCCGAAGGGGCAAGTTTGTCCTAAAGGCGCGGGGTTTCGTTGCGTCTTCGGTTGTTGCTTCCCTCCGGAAGGAGGTAGTGACTATCTGGAACTGTGGGGAGAAAGAAGCCGGAGCGGTTGCCAGGGACACACACTAGGCAGTTGTCAAACAGGGAGGGGTTGACGCCTCCTAGACCTGAGCAGATCCTCGAGATCTCACTGTAACCATTGGTTTTTCTTTGAACCTACTTAGCATAATTCATTGTGAATGCATTTATACATTAAACATATTCAACTCAGTCTGTGTTTGGCAAGTAACCAAAAGGTTGCAGGTTCGAATCCCTGAGCCGGTGTGGTGCCGAAAATCTCCCCCCTGCCAGCATTCCCCCTTTTAATTTTGTGGCTAGAGTGAAACTTTCTGTAGCACACATCAGAGTCAAATACTTTCTATAGTACAAACTTCACTCAGGATAGGCAACCGAAATTAATAATTAATGTATGTGTGTTATATTAATGTATGTGTGTCTCCTTTGCACCCCAGTATTTTTACTTTGCACATTCATCTACTGCACATTTACCATTCCAGTGTTAAATTGCTATACTGTAATTACTTTGCCACCATGGCCTATTTATTGCCTTATGCTCCTTAATCCTACCCCATTTGCACACATTGTATATAGATTTGTTTTTTTTTTCCTACTGTATTATTGACTGTATGTTTGTTTATTCCATGTGTAACTCTGTGTTGTTGATGTGTCGAACTGCTTTGCTTTATCTTGGCCAGGTCGCAGTTGTAAATGAGAACTTGTTCTCAACTTGCCTACCTGGTTAAATAAAGGTTAAATAAATAAGTAAAATAAAAAATAAATAAAATTAAAGCAAAAAACATTTCAGAAATACTATGGCTGAATTATTATCCTTACACTTTCAAAAACACTAGTCGAATAAGACATGGGAGAGATGACGAACTTTGGCAAAGAAATGTATTTATAGACTAATGCAAATCAGTAGTGGATTTATGTACTGGCGACATGGGCATCCACCCAGGGCGGCATCTTGCCGGGGGCAGCACTGGGCACCCCCTGGTGCGGGCGGGGGCAGATGAGGGGGCTGAAGGGGGGGTTCGCCCAGGGCGCCATACAAGCTAGAACCTACACATACACTTGAAACAAATAGCTAAACTGAAAACGCTTTCTGCTACTAAGATCATAAAATGTAGGCTACACTGACAACTGAGTGAATAGCAGAAATCTCAACTAGCAAGCAAAGTGGGGGGAATTCAGGCAAGGGGGAGATTTTTGGCACAACACCTGTTAGGTGGAAAATCTGCTGTTCTGTCCTTGAACAAGGCAGTTAAACTGCAACAACTACTGCTCTCTGGTGGATGATGATTAAGACTGCCCCCGCCCAAGCTACAATTAATTAACATTTTGGTCATTTAGCAGATGCTCTTGTCCAGAGCGATTTACAGTCAGCAAGTAAAACGTTTCTGTACCCATTACTGAGAGTGTTGTTGTAGTTAAGGATAAATTGGTCTTAAAGGTATTTTATATATGTAATAACATATCTTTTGAAATATCTTCGCCCATCTCTGAATAGTGCCAAGTACGTTACTGTAATATTCACAGTAACTTGCCACCAGCTTCCTGCAAGTTACTGTAATATCAGAGCAACAACACAGGACTGTAATCGAATCCCCTAGCTGACATGGTACAAATCTGTCGTTCTGCCCCTGAACAAGGCAGTTAACCTACTGTTCCCCTTTAGGCCATCATTGTAAATAAGAATTTGTTCTTAGCTGACTTGCCTAGTTAAATATTTGTTTTTAACAGTATTTTACTGTAGTTACATGGGATTGGTGAAAGCAGGTTGGCATTTGTATATAACAGAATATTTATGAATGTTTTGTGTTTTATATTACTTAGAGTCCTAAACAAAGGCTTCCAAACTGGCTGGGATTACTGGGAAAAACAGACCAAAAGGACTTGGCAAAACACTCAAACAGTAAAGGTTTAAGACTTGTTGACACTTACCTGTTCACTATACACAATCTATTGTTATAGAACCACAACCATATAGCAGTTCAATTGGTACAGCATTCACACTAACGATTACTAACTTGAATGTTCATTTCTCTACCATAAGCTGCCTCCAACATAGTTTTATTTTTTTTTATTCCAACATAGAGTATTTGTCAGTAAGTCTAACCAGCCTCAGAACCGCAGACCAGCCCAGGACCTCCACATCCGGCTTCTTCACCTGCGGAATCGTCTGAGACCAGCCACTCCGACAGCTGATGAAACTGTGGGTTTGCATAACTGAAGAATTTCTGCACAAACTGTCAGAAACCATCTCAGGGAAGCTCATCTGTGTGCTCATTGTCCTCACCAGGGTCTTGACCTGACTGCTGTTCGGCATCATAACCGACTTCAGTGGGCAAATGCTCTCCTTCGATGGCCACTGGCACACTGGAGAATTGTGCTCTTCACAGATTAATCCTGGTTTAAACTTCACTTGGCAGATGTGTCGCTCTGCATATGGCGTCGTGTGGGTGAGCATTTTGCTGATGTCACTGTTGTGAACAGAGTGGGCCATGGTGCGGTGGGGTTATGGTATGGGCAGGCATAAGCTACGGACAATGAACACAGTTGCATTTTATCGATGGCAATTTCAATGCATAGATACCGTGACGAGATCCTGAGATCCGTTGTCGTACCATTAATCCACCGCCATCACCTCATGTTTCAGCATGATAATGCACGGCCCCATGTCACAGTGATCTGTACACAATTCCTGGAAGCTGAAAATGTCCCAGTTCATTCATCCATGGCCTGCATACTCACCAGACATGTCACCATTGAGCATGCTCTGGATGCTCTGGATTGACGTGTATGACACATGTTCCAGTTCCCGCCAATATCCAGCAACTTCTTACAGCCATTGAAGAGAAGTGGGACAACATTCCACAGGCCACAATCAACAGCCTGATCAACTCTATGCGAAGGAGATGTGTCGCTCTGCATGAGGCTTTCTGATCCACGCCCCTACCTTTTTTAAAAAGGTATCTGTGACCAACAGATGCATATCTGTATTCCCAGTCATGTGAAATCCAGGGCCTAAGGAATTTATTTCAATTGAATGATTCCCTTATTGAATGATTCCCATTTAATGGGGTGCACAGATCCATCTGATTCTGTTTGCCACAGAACGTTTTGTTGTTGTGCACTAGGCCTGATTTCGAACCCAGTCAGTTATATTGGAGCTGTGATCAAAAGGGGGGTGAAAAGTATCCGAGGTGGTTCGATGAACCTTGCTGGAGACTTGAAGACTTGTGTTAGCTTCCTGAACTTATCTCTATGGGCATTATCTAAGTGGACTAACACACTCTTGTGTTATGCAGTCGCGTGGAGTGCACGCTCCCTCTGGAAGGCAGAACTAATCTGTGGGTTCTTTACTGAGACTGGGTTATAAGGGAGCTATATTTGTGGTGCTTATGGATTCTTTAGGGTTTATTAGAATACAGATCCAATCACAAGTCATGCATTTTGACCTATAGGCTACTTACTATTTTTGGAATAGGAAATTGGGAGAAATGGTCTCCTGTCGCTAAATTATAGGCGTGACAATAGTAAGCAACGCATGTTAAAGTTAGTTTTTCCCCCTCGTCATTTCTCGTCAACAGATGGCGCCGCGATCCGCTCACTAGTTTTTCTTGATGGAAGAATGGATAGAAATGTAGCATTATCCCCATAGAGATCTCAGGAGACATAAGAAATTCCACTAAATTGTCAAGTGACACTCGAATCCCAGAAAAAGATGACATATCATTAGTGCCTTTGTTTGAATATCCGAGAAAGGTGGTGTTGATGTATTTTTTTTTTATTCTCTATATTTTCCTAAATAATTAGGGAAAGCTAACTAATTACATGGGGGTGAACAGGCAAATAATTAGTTTTTGTTGAAGGAGAAACACAAAAAGATGGGCAATTAGTATTACAGATCATACAGTCTCATTCAAAGTGAGAATATTGGATATCTTGATTGGATATCTTTTTGATCTATGCTCGGGGCTGTGATATCATTCTCTTTTCTTGACTACTTGGCACCACTAGCAACCAGCAGATAGCGGCACAAGTTACTAGCTAGCTAGCTTCATAACGTTACTATTCTGACAACATTGCTGCTAAATATATATTTTGTAAAATTCTCAGCCATATTCACAATTGAATTTAAGCCAGGATGCTTTAATTGTTTGTCAAATCAAATCAAATTGTATTGGTCACATACACATGGTTAGCAGATGTTATTGCGAGTGTAGCAAAACTGCTTGTAGTAATGCTTGTAGTATGTTTGCTTACATTGTAGCTAGCTAACTTAGCTAGCAGGCTCCAGAGTTAAATGTCCCATCCCAGAGAACTATTTTTGAACAAAAATATAAATGCAACATGTAAAGTGTTGGTCCCATGTTTCATGAGCTGAAATAGCTCCTTTGCATCTATGTTAGCCTGATGAAACGTTGTTATAAATTAAATCACCTGGGAGCATGAGAAGCAGTGTGCAGTGTTGTCCTTTACTTCCGGAACTAAAATATCCCAGAAATATTTCTCTCAAATTTTGTTAACAAATTTGTCTACATCCCTGTTAGTGAGCATTTCTCTTTTGCCAAGTTAATCCATCCACCTGACAGGTGTGGCATAGCAAGAAGCTGATTAAACAGCATGGTCATTACACAAGTGCACGTTATGCTGGGGACAATAAAAGGCCACTCTAAAATGAGTGCACATTTGTTTTTGCCTTACCACAACACAACTGATTCAAATCAAAGCTTGATGAGTTGATCATTTTAATCAGCTGTGCAGTGCCAAGGCAAAAACAAATGCACACCTCTTTTGGTCCCGAGGACCAGGATTGAGAACCACTGGTAATGAGTATTTGTATCAATTATGTTCAGTATCAATTCAGAATGGTTAAAAAAGAATCAAGAAGAGGACCCATGAAATGGGAGATTGTAGAAAAACATTAAAGTAAATATACACCCATTGAACTGCAATAGGAACAAGGGATCCTCCATCTTATCTGAGATATCTCTAAGTAGAGCCTATAGCAGCACATCTCCATCAGTATCAGCCATCAAATAATGGTACTGTTGAGGGTACTTGAGGACTGGAGTTTGGGAACACTGGTATACAGTTCTGAAACATAGGCATAACATGCAGGATATCCCAAGATCAACAGAATTATAAGATCTACAACAGTACATCCCAACCCTCTCCTCTGGGACCACCAAACCAGTGGAGGCTGCTGAGGGGAGAACGGCTGGATTGGAGCAAATGGAATGGCATCAAACACCTAGAAACCATGTGTTTGATTTATTTGATACCATTCCACTAATTCCGCTCAAGTCATTACCACGAGCCCGTTCTCCCTAAATTAAAGTGCCACCATCCTCCTGTGCACCAGACGTATCACATATTTGTGGTAGCCCTGAATTGGCACACCTGATTCAATTAGTCAAGGGCTTGGTGATAGTTGACTAATTGAATCAGTTGTGCCAGTTTAGGGTTATTACAAATATGTGACATTTCTGATGGTTCCTGAGGAGAGGGTTGGGAAACCCTGACCTACAGCAGTCCTGAAGTATTTTTTATTTTTAATTAACCTTTATTTAACTAGGCAAGTCGGTTAAGAACAAATTCTTATTTACAATGACGGCATACCCCGGGCCAAACCCGGACGACGCTGGGCCAATTGTGCACCACCCTATGGGACTCTCAATCAAGGCCAGATGTGATGCAGCCTGGATTCAAACCAGGTACTGCAGTGACGCTGATGCTATTACTTAGACCAACAGTACCCATTTAATTTTAGCCCTGGACAAGCACACCTGAATCAACAAGTTGACAATACGTGTAATATAAATGTCTAGTGCCCTCACCGGGCACAGCACACTGGAGAAAATCCCAGCCCACTCACATTTCGTGGAGGTGCAAAGATCTGAGTCCCCCCTGGTGATTGATATATGCCACTACTGTGGGGTTGTCTGATCTGACCAGGACATACTTCCCAAGTAGGGCAGGAACTGTTGGAGTGCCAGGCGAACCGACCTGAGCTCCAGCACATTGATGTGCTTGCCACTCCATGGGGGGCTCCAGCATCCGCTCGCTGCCATGCTTCTGAACACTGACCCCCAACCTGCTAGCGAGGCATCAGTGCATACTATCTCCCTGCAATGGACTCTGTTCAGTATCACTCCCTCCAACAGGAAGGAGTGAGAGTGCCATTTCAACATGGGTCCTCACACATGCATTTGTCACTGATAGCTGACAATGTCTGTGTCATCTATGGTGTAGATGGTGAGAGTTGAACCATCGCTGGAGTGGCCTGAGGTAAAAAAAAAGAAATCCCAGTAACATCAACAGAGAAGCCGATGTGAGAAGGCTGAGTAACTTCTGGCACTAACATGAACACTGCTCGTACAAGCCAAAAACGGTCTAGTTAGGCCTGTATCTTCTCTAATCTCACCTGAGGGAGACATGCTCTCAGAAGAGTTGAGTCAATCAACATCCCCAGGAAGACCACCGTCTGTGAGGGAGTCAGGTTGCTCTTCTCCCTGTTTAGGGTGAGGCCCAGGTCATGAATGTGCTTTAAGATTATCCTTGTGTGCTGTAGCTTGCTCTCTTGATTGAGCACACACCAGCCAGTCACCCAGGTAGTTTAGCACTAGAATGCCATGGGACATGATAGGTGCTAAGACTGCGCCCATGCACTTTGTGAATGTACGCAGCGCCAGTGAGTGGCCGAATGGGAGGTCTTTGAATTCGTAAGCCACTCCTTCAAATGCAGACCGGAGGTACTTCCAGTGATCTCGATTAAAAGGAACGTGGAAGTACGCATCCATTAGGAGGGTCTAGACCCAAGGTCTCTGCATCCATTAGGAGTGTCTACGGCCTGGTCTGTTTGTTGCAATGGAAGCACCCTCCCATCTTGCTACGGTATTTGCGGAGAGCCAAAGCAAACTTGGGGCACATGGGGATAAGGAACTGCTCAGATGGTGTTTTCTTCCAGCTTGATATCAAGGGTGGTAGCCAATATCGCTAAAAGCTCCTGTGTTGCTTCCATCAACGCCGGGGGTGCCTCCGTAGTGGTGCTCCCAGCTACAGATGGCACTGTGGACAGTGTTTGTTTACAATTACATTGTTTACAAACAATTGAGTAGATGTAGCCTATATTTCGGGTTCTGGTGGGGTACGACAATTGGACTAAGCTCATGAGGCATTTATTTCATAAGTTATGTTCTTCAAGAATCAATGGGTGTGTGTAAATAATTTAAGTCTAAGTCTAAACAATTAATGTAACCTATAACTTATAAATGTCTCAAGAGCATAGCGCACCTGTCTTACCCTATCATTCCCCATAATATTAGGTTGCAATACTCCATTGTTTATAAGAGGAACATAAACCATGTATAGCTTCAAAATATGTTCAAAGGCTGTCAACTACCTTGTCCATTTCCCGTCTGAGTAGGTCTATGTATTAGGCTAGGTCTCAGGTAGGGTTAAGGAATGATTTCGTGGACACTAATTACACATAGTTCTGGACTATAAATAATTTTGTCTGAAGATTTTCCGTGGATCTCGCTTTTTATTCCAGGACTACGCATAATCAGTGTCCTCGAAAAACTCTCCATAATGTTTAAATGAGTGGTATGGGATGATGTCTTACATGAAAAAACACATTTACAGTACATGTTTATATTTTTGTTCAGAGTAAAGTGTTGGTCTCATGTTTCATGAGCTGAAATAAAAGATCCCAGAAATGTTCCATACGCACAAAAATCTTATTTCGCAAAAATGTTGTGCACAAATGTGTTTCTATACCTGTTAGTGAGCATTTCTCCTTTGCCAAGATAATCCATCCACCTGCCAGGTGTGGCATATCAAGAAGCTGATTAAACAGCATGATCATTATACTACAGGTGCACCTTGTGCCGTGATGAGATCCTGAGGCCCATTGTCGTGCCATTCATCCGCCTCCATCACCTCATGTTTCAGCATGATAATGCTCGGCCCCACGTCGCAAGGATCTGTACACAATTCCTGGAAACTGAAAATGTCCTAGTTCTTCCATGGCCTGCATACTCACCAGACATGCCACCCATTGAGCTTGTTTGGGATGCTCTAGATCGGCATGTACGACAGCATGTTCAAGTTCCCGCCAAATTCCAGCAACTTTGCACAGCCATTAAAGTGGAGTCTGACCACATTCCACTGGCCACAATCAAGAGCCTGATCAACTCTATGCGAAGGAGATGTGTGTTGCACTGCATGAGGTAAATGGTGGTCACAGAAAATACTGACTGGTTTTCTTATCCAACCCCTACTTGCATCTGTGACCAACAGATGCATGTCTGTATTCCCAGTCATATGAAATCCATACATGAGGGCCTAATGAATATAATTAAATTGACCAATTTCCTCATATGATCTGTAACTTAGAAAAATCTTTAGAATTGGTGCATGTTTTATATTTTTATTCAGTATACATTAATGGGGTATACCTCCTCAAAGAATATGTATTAGGGAATTAGGCTGTTTGAGAGAAGTTTTGAATCCTTATCAACCCATCCAATGTGAGTACATCTGTTGTTTAAGTACAGTAGATCGATAAAGCTACAGTACTCTAGCAGTAGTCAAGCTGTGTATGCTGAAAAGCCTTGTTAGTGCATAGGTCCAATTTAAATAAAGCTACAGCACTCTAAAAGTGGTCAAGCTTCTGATGCTGAAAAGCCTTGTTAGTGCATAGGTCCAATTTCAATAAAGCTACAGTACTCTAGCAATAGTCCAGCTGTGTATGCTGAAAAGCCTTGTTAGTGCATAGGTCCAATTTCAATAAAGCTGCAGTAGTCAAGCTGCTGATGCTAAAAAGCCTTGTTAGTGCATAGGTCCAATTGAGATGTAAAGTTTCCAGTCTTTTTTGGCCTCAGATGAAATCTAATATTTCCCTTAACATGAATACAGTATAGATGTGATCTTTTGTCCCCCTTATTGGATTCTACCAGGCTGTATGTCTACAGAGGGACGGATACAAACATATTGATGTATAGCTATACTTATTTCTAACGTCCATCCCTAAATGTATTATACAGTGGTTGAGTGCAGGGTGGGCCGCTGTAATTCAATAGGGACAGTTAGTTCTATGAGGATAGCTTCTATATTGTGACAATTTGTAGTTAGGATAACTATCAGATCACGATCAATTATTTGAAATGCTTCAACGAAAGATGTCTCAAATGGCACCTTGTTTCAATAGGGCTCTAGTCAAAAGTAGTGCACTTTAAAGCGAATTTGATACCATGTGGGACGCAATCTAAAATAAAACTTGTTTTTGGTTGCCCCATGTCTCCCTGCCCTGCCAGTGGTCTTGATGCTGTTTGGTGTCTTCAGTCTCCTGCTGCATATCTTCAGGATGGGTTAAGCCGACTGCTAATGTTCTCGCCCCCATTGTCGAGGCTCCATTTCTTTGGCTACAGGTAGTCATCAATCATTTGCCTTTATTTCCACTAAATTATATTTTTCCTGATTTGTTTCAATTCATTGTTTCATTAATTTCAAAAGGTTTCAATATATATTTAAACAGGCTTGTCTCCTTGTGATAGCATCTATTTTTTTAATAGGGACCTTTATTTTATAGTTGTCTCAACGTTTTAATGAATGTCTTTTGTATCTATCAATCAATCAATCAAATGTATTTATAAAGCCCTATTTATAAAGCCTCAGCCGATGTCACAAAGTGCTATACAGAAACCCAGCCTAAAACACCAAACAGCAAGCAATGCAGATGTAGAAGCACTAGACCTATTTTCTGTGGGCTCACTCCAAAGACTGCATTTACAAGCACAAGATCATCACCAGGTCCATGCCTCTCAATTTCATTTGACTTAAGAAACACATTTATCATCGTATTATAGGTCTTTGGAATTTGCATTGTCTATAGCGTCCTACAAAGCAAACAAGGGAAAAAAATGTGATTGTGTGTGTTGGTGTTGTTCTGTTAGGTCTGGGCTGATGGTCACTCTCAGTGTGGATCTGTTGCTGTGGCTGGACGTGGAAGACAGTTCATCTGGAGATAGAGATGGAGGAGGACAGGGAGGCTCTCTGCATCATGTCTGACAGCATGGACAGTTCTGACTCAGGTATATAGTGTATTCTTACACAACTAAAACACATTCAGTGTTGGACCAGTAACCGGAAGGTTGCTGGTTCGAATCCCAGAGATAACAAGGTGGAAAAATCTGTAATTCTGCCCTTGAGCAAGGCAGTTAACCCCCAACAACAACTGCTCCCCTGGCGCCCATGACGTCGATTAAAGCAGCCCCCTGCACCTCTCTGATTCAGATGGGTTGGGTTAAATGCGGAAGACACATTTCAGTTGAATGCATTCAGTTGTGCAACTAGACAGGTATCCTCTTTCCTTATTATAAAAATCTCCCAAAAGCACTCGCACATCTGAGTTATCTCGTTGCAGGTGCATGGGAATAAAGCGATAACTTAAAAAAAGAGAAACCTGCACACTGCTCTTGCTCACATCACTTATTATATTAAAGCGTACGTGTCGCCCTCTTGGCCTTCATCATGGTTTCTCTTTTCTTTGATGTACTGTATTATCACAAGGAAAGTAGTTCCACTGGGCTGGGCCCGAGTCAGATGATTTGGGGGGTTATATACCTGAATTACTAACTAATATACGTACTTACACAGTATGTTATTACTGTGCAGTGCATACCATGAACAAAATGTAAAGGTAAACATTTATTCATAATCATTGATTGGACTTATATAGCACTTTCCTAGACACCCAAATCACTTTACATAGTTAAGGGGGAACTCACCTCATCCAGCACCAATAAACATGTCTGAATTCAGCAGGGCTGAGGAATGCAACAGTATGCCAGTACAGTGCAGACACAGTGTGCCTGATTTTCCAGAAGGGGTCATGAAGTCCTGTATGCCTTCAACATGGAGTACTACTTGATGGCAGGCTACATGCTTTATGTGATGTTGTAGAACGTGGGCAGGCAGATGAGCCCTGGGTCAATACCCTACCACGCCCAAAAGATCAACCTTCATATCGTCCACCAGGGTGGAGTCCTGTTCAGGCTGTTGTTCGGTGTCTTGGACCTTGTAGCAAAACAAATCAGATCAAACTTTTTGTCACATGCGCCAAATACAACAAGTTCAGACTTTACCATGAAATGCTTACCCTTAACCAACAGTGCAGTTCAAGAAAGAGTTAAGAAAATATTTACCAAATAAGCTAGGCTACAGTGGGGCAAAAAAGTATTTAGTCAGCCACCAATTGTGCAAGTTCTCCAACTTAAAAAGATGAGAGAGGCCTGTAATTTTCATCATAGGTACACTTCAACTATGACAGACGAAATGAGAAAAAGAAATCCAGAAAATCACATTGTAGGATTTTTTATTTATTTATTTGCAGATTATGGTGGAAAATAAGTATTTGGTCAATAACAAAAGTTTATCTCAATACTTTGTTATATACCCTTTGTTGGTAATGACAGAGGTCAAACGTTTTCTGTAAGTCTTCACAAGGTTTTCACACACTGTTGCTGGTATTTTGGCCCATTCCTCCATGCAGATCTCCTCTAGAGCAGTGATGTTTTGGGGCTGTCGCTGGGCAACACGGACTTTCAACTCCCTCCAAAGATTTTCTATGGGGTTGAGATCTGGAGACTGGCTAGGCCACTCCAGGACCTTGAAATGCTTCTTACGAAGCCACTCCTTCGTTGCGGGCGGTGTGTTTGGGATCATTGTCATGCTGAAAGACCCAGCCACGTTTCATCTTCAATGCCCTTGCTGATGGAAGGAGGTTTTCACTCAAAATCTCACGATACATGGCCCCATTCATTCTTTCTGTTACACGGATCAGTCGTCCTGGTCCCTTTGCAGAAAAACAGCCCCAAAGCATGATGTTTCCACCCCCATGCTTCACAGTAGGTATGGTGTTCTTTGGATGCAACTCAGCATTCTTTGTCCTCCAAACACGACGAGTTGAGTTTTTACCAAAAAGTTCTATTTTGGTTTCATCTGACCATATGACATTCTCCCAATCCTCATCTGGATCATCCAAATGCTCTCTAGCAAACTTCAGACGGGCCTGATCATGTACTGGCTTAAGCAGGGGGACACGTCTGGCACTGCAGGATTTGAGTCCCTGGCGGCGTAGTGTGTTACTGATGGTAGGCTTTGTTACTTTGGTCCCAGCTCTCTGCAGGTCATTCACTAGGTCCCCCCGTGTGGTTCTGGGATTTTTGCTCACCGTTCTTGTGATCATTTTGACCCCACGGGGTGAGATCTTGCTCCACGCAAAAATCCCCAGATCGAGGAAGATTATCAGTGGTCTTGTATGTCTTCCATTTCCTAATAATTGCTCCCACAGTTGATTTCTTCAAACCAAGCTGCTTACCTATTGCAGATTCAGTCTTCCCAACCTGGTGCAGGCCTACAATTTTGTTTCTGGTGTCCTTTGACAGCTCTTTGGTCTTGGCCATAGTGGAGTTTGGAGTGTGACTGTTTGAGGTTGTGGACAGGTGTCTTTATACTGATAACAAGTTCAAACAGGTGCCATTAATACAGGTAACGAGTGGAGGACAGAGGAGCCTCTTAAAGAAGAAGTTACAGGTCTGTGAGAGCCAGAAATCTTGCTTGTTTGTATGTGACCAAATACTTATTTTCCACCATAATTTGCAAATAAATTCATTACAAATCCTACAATGTGATTTTCTGGATTTTCTTTCCTCATTTTGTCTGTCATAGTTGAAGTGTACCTATGATGAAAATTACAGGCCTCTCCCATCTTTTTAAGTGAGAGAACTTGCACAATTGGTGGCTGACTAAATACTTTTTTGCCCCACTGTATATACAGGGGGTACCGGTACAATGTGCAGGGGTACAGGTTAGTCAAAGTAATTTGTACATGTATGTAGGGGTGAAGTGACTATGCATAGATAATAAACAGCGAGTAGCAACAGTGTACAAAACAAATGGAAGGGGGTGTCAATGTAAATAGTCCGGTGGCCATTGGATTAATTGTTCAGCAGTCTTATGGCTTGGGGGTAGAAGCTGTTAAGGAGCCTTTTGGTCCTAGACTTGGCCCTCCATTACCGCTTGTCGTGCGGTAGCAGAGAAAACAGGCTGTCTTCATCCTGTACCAAGTCTGGGTGAACCAATGCCAGCACCGGCACTGTGTTTCTGATGTTCTACGGCTACCATCTAGCTGTGATGCCACTCATGTCCCTCTGCTCCCTGGCTGGCATGTTGGTCCATAAGCTGGAGAGGAGGGCAAAGGAGGGGGGACATAATCCCACACATAGCCTGGATGTGTCCCTCTTGGTTGGTACAGCCCTGGGTCAGCTGGCCCTGTCCTATTTCTCTCTGGTGGCTGCTCTGGCGGTGGGGCATAGAGGCCCCTGGGAAGCCTGGATCTTTCCTACTCCCTCAGCCTGTTGGAGCTCCTGCTGCAGAACATCTTCATCACGAGGGCCTCCACCGATACCCCAGCCTGGCCCTCGCAAAGAGGAAAGGAGAGGAGCATCATATTTAAGGCGAGTTTTCTTTGTCTTCTTCATGGTTTACGTAATGTTGAATACTCCAACAGCCCCTGGCCAAGATTTGCTAACTAATTGATTTATTTAAAATATAAAAGAGATGAACCGGCATGTATTCATCCAGCCATCTTTATTCAAAATGTGCACTCAGGTGGCAGCATGCTCATATCATATCATTACTCATCTCATATCTAAACTATAGTTACACATGTATTTATAGTTACACACTGAAAATATGACCCTTCTCTTGTCCCAAAGCAGAAGACGAAGACCATAGAGAAAAATAAAGACATGGATGAAGCAGGAGGTATAGCTCTACTGGAGAGGAAAGGCAGCATCTGCACAACCTGGTGAACATGTAGGGGAAATTACCTGGTACAAGAGAGCCACACAGGATATCTGTCTTCCTCATTCTCTAATATCATTGTGAGTAATGCTGAGGCTATTGTGTCTCTAGGCTTATAGTGTCATGTTACACAGCATTTACCTAGCTTGATCCCAGATCTGTTTGTGCTTTCTTGCCAACTCCTATGCTTTCTCTTTGGCATAGGAATTGGAAAGAACGTGCATACAGATCTGGGATCAGGCTCGTATTTACACCCTATCCCTTTTTCAATTAAATGTCATTTTAATTTGTCCCCCTACCTTTTCTCTTCCCTCCTCCTCAGCTGTGGTTGATCCCAGCGTTTGGAGCCCAGCCCCAGTTTGAGAACTGCCTGGGGAAGCAGTTCTCATGGCTTCTCAGCCTGGTTTGTCCTGGTCAACTTGGGTCAGCCTCTGAGAGTCTTCTACAGGATGCACTATGTGAAAGCCCTAATGGAGCTACTCATCACATCATGATGGATAGGGCTGACTACAGTGCCATTTTCCTCCTCTCCAGGATGCACTCTGTGGAAGCCCTAATAAAGCTACTCATCACTGCCTGAGCTCCTATCCTCTTCTCCCCTTCCCTCCTCTCCTTCTCCCATGGTATCTTCTCTGCCTGGTTTGTCCTGGTCAACCTGGGACAGACTCTTGGAGTCTTCTACAGGATGCACTCTGTGGAAGCCCTAATGGAGCTACTCATCACAGCATGATGGATAGGGCTGACTACATTGCCATTTTCCCCCTCTCCCTCCCTCCAATTCTCTCTTCTACTGGAACAAACTTACATTTACTCTGGGACATAAGGGCACAATGAGATCCCTCAACCTTTTCTTGTCCTTGGTGAAAAGTTGTCGAAGAAGAAACCGATCGAAGAAACCCATCAACTTCAGGACACTTGGGACTTGAATGATGCAATTCATGTTCCACGTTTCAATAATACAACAAACATTAAATTAAAATGAGAAAATTCCCCGTCATTTTACAAGTTATAAACCACGGTAACAAATATTTAAGTATTTCATGTTACATGTGTAAAGCTTCAACATTAGCCACAAACAAATACAGGTGGCTCATAACAAGCCACAACGCAATTATTTTGTGTGAAATTATGCAAACTAAAAAATAACGCAGTGAGTTATGGGATACCACTTCACTCCGACAGCATAGCTGAATTGGTCGACGTGGCGGAGGATCTAATTAGCCATCCATTATTTTCACTCTCTCAGCTTTGGGACACGTGTGCATATGGTGAATTGGGCGCGTGAACACGGAAATGGAGGGGGGGTTTGGGATTCAGCCCTAGTCTCCCTTTTTAATTCAGACGTGACAGGTTTCTTAAAGCTGCATCCTTTAGTGAGGCTCACACTAGTCTAAGTCTATTTCACACCAAAATTATTTTACAGCGATATAGGGGAAAAAATGAAGCTCCCGAAAAATGAGATACTGAAAATAAGTGCAATACATATTCTAAAACATACACAAACTAAAATGGTAGATTACCTAACTTGTGAATACATGGTTTTTGTTTGGCAAAAAAAAGATACATCAAGGTTGAAGAAGTGAAGGAATATACTGACATAGAAAATACACACCAGTAGAAGGTTGATATGGCAGATCTTTTGGCAGATGTAGTAGTAAAAGTGGTTTATTAGATGATGGGCTGACAGGTTGGCAAGAAACAAAATGCAGAAAACAAACTGTCAATTCTTGTTTTCTAGAACAGGTGTGTCCGTTTAATCTTCATCTGTCCTCTTCCTCATCCAGACTTTTGTTCAGGTTTGAAGATGCCAGTTGATAGGAGAGGGTTATTAGTTGGTGGTTCTGAGGGGGAACCAGCCAGACAACCCAGTTCCAGAGACAACCCAGTTCCAAAATAGCACCCTATCCCCCTTATATAGTGCACTACTTTTGACAAGGGTCCATAGGGCTCCAGTCAAAAGTTATGCACTATATAGGGGACAGGGTGCCATTTCGGACGCAGTCGTAGAGACCTCTTCAACCTCCTCCACTTAGATCCTCTGGATCTCAAACAGTCTGACGTCAGTGTCGTACCAGATTGGAGGATCCACGTTACTACGGTAACAACAAAAGCCAAGGGGAAAGGAGAGGGAGGAATCATGTCATTGTTAATAAAGATCAGATTTGATTTGAGAGACCATGACAATCACTTGTGATTCATGGAATACGTGACTCGGCAACACACTGACTGACCAACAGCTGGTACACGTTATCCCTAGACCTGGGAGCTGGTACAGATAGCTGGATCAAAGAGTTAGCTAGATGACCAAAATTGCTTGAAATAACTTCATAATTTTGAGAAATATAATGATAATGTATAACTGACTTGACAACAACCAATATACAAATGTTGATTTCTTTATCAACCAGAAAATCAAGTTATGTGGCTATTAAAGTTAGCTGGCCAACTTAATAATCCTGATTTCGGGATTCAGGAATACCCTGCACTGCTCTTTTGTAATTACTCCAAAGTAGATCTTAACTTAATCTATAGTGTCTTGTCTTATTCATTCTGTACATGGATTGGGTCTTTTACTACAAGTATTTACTGTCATCACCATCAAATATTTTAATCTTTCCCTTTTCATTTGGCCCATGTTGCTTACCGTAGGTAAATGACACCCCACATGTATGTGCGGAACCACATGGCAGTGCCCGCGTTAGCCTGGTACTTCCTGATGAGGATGGGGTGTGGCACAGGCAGCAGGCCCACCAGGGTACCATGCTGCAGGAACTTCAGGATCTCTGACTCATCTGTCAGGCCCCTGGAGGAGATAGACATATACTTTAGTTTTATAGGGACAGTGCACATTAAATCAACATTACTGTAAAAGTGCCAGTTTTAGCCAGATGGGTAATTTTTAACTGTAGTGCCTGGGCAGGTTAGATTAAATGTACTGGTATATCTCATCCATGCTAATCCAGTTATAGGGAATTATATTTATCACTCTGTGTTCTGGTCATTTATGGGTTCCACAATCAAAATCACATAATCCTATTGGATCCTACAGATGCTCTCAGTCATACTCTCTTGAACTGGAAAGTAACCCCGCCCCAGCCCATTTTACATTGTTGGAAAGATTAGGATCCTTCTCCCTTACTTGTCTATGCAGATCTTCTCCACCTGAGGAACCAGGACTTGTAGCAGCCTCATGATCGTCTGGAGAGGAAGCTTACTCTTCCAGGAGAGGACCTGACAGAGAACAGTACAGAGAAAGGAGAGCAGGTCACCATCTATCGGGAGGGAGGGAGAGAAGGAAGGATCTTACCAATGATGTACATAACACCCCAGCTGTGAATGTACTGTATGTATAGGGTTGGATGGAAAGGGGAGGGCTCTTACCCAGTCTGGAGTAGGGTTCCAGTATGTAGCTGATGCTGACACTCTGGACAAACAACCCCTGGCTGGGTCTGACTCTGGTTGAAAGGCCTCCTGACAGGAATAACCATTGTGGTAGTCACTGTGGTAGTCACAGCATTTACTTTACAAAATCATGTCACAGAAGTTACATTCTGTATATATTTTGTCCTGATATATGTTCGTAATTCACTAAATCATTCCCCCATGGATTGCTTTCCAGTGAGCTGGGTTCATGAGTCTCCCCAATCAGAGCTCTTACCTCGTTCTCTCTTCCTGAGTTGGACTCTGTGTCGCTGGCTCCTGCTATACCACTGGTGTTGGTGTCAGCGGACTGTGGAGAGTGTTTGTGCTGGTCACCAGCCGTCTGAGGCTGCAGAGTGTATGTATGCTGGTCAGCGGTCATCTGTGGAGACTGTGTGTTGTGCTGGAGACAGACCATGTTGCCATCCTCAGAGACCTGAGCCTTCTCTGTCAGCTTGTCAATAGCTACAGTGACAGCAGACTCTTAGAGAATTGTTCAATGATTTCTAACAATGAAACAAAACTGATGTCAAATAAGGGATTGCTATGATATTTGGTGAAAATGATGGGGTTTTTTTATATAAAAGGGCTGAGAGAATTCCTATATCTGTGACGAACTGAGTTGTAGAGTGATAGGATATAAGTTAGTGAAGCTTAGTGGACAACCGGCAAAGCCCAGTTAATAGAAAACATTAACATGCCATAGGGAAATGTGCTTTGCAAAATACATGCATGCATGGAGAGCTCCAAAGAGGAGGGGGGTACCTGGTATGGCCACGAGGCTGGCTTTGAGGGTCCCTGGCTCGGCTGGGACGGCCGGTCGGGACCCATCCATGGAGATGGTCTCCTGGGAGTTGGTACGGGAGATACCAGCCAAGGTCGTCTTCTTCATCTCTAGGGCCTTGTTATGTGGATGGAGAAGAAAATGATAAATTAAAGCTTCAATGATTCAACTGCAACTGTGTCAAGTAAGTGCTGGCCCCTTTTTCATTTTAAGATCCACTGTTCGCTGTAACATGGACAAAGTTGTATGGTATAGACTTCTACATTAGAGAGCACATTCTCTCTCTTTTTACCTTGTGGATAGTGACTGGGTCAGAGGTCAGATTGGCCAGCTGATGGAAGATGTTGCGCTTGCGGATGAGGGTGTACACCAGGTTACAGTTACCTGGAAGGAGGAGGAACAAACAGTTGGCAGGTTTATAATGTAAAAGAAAAGTGCTTTTAAATAGTGTCAGTCTGACAGTTTATGTTCTGGTCATTTAACGTCAACCAATCCCAATGTCGGCCAAGAGATAGTGTAGTTCACATACTGCTCAGTCAGTGCTTGCTAAAATCTTTGGAGCAGTGAGCCAACCTAGCCTCTTGACCCCAGGTTTGCTCTACTACTGTGTGACGATTGACAACGTGAGACTATAGAGCCTGGGTCCCAGATCACTTTGTGCTGTCTTGCCAACGCCTTGTCACTCATTGCCATGTTTGGCAAGACAGCACAATCAGATATGGGACCCCAGCTAACTACAGCCAGGCCTTACCATCAAACTGATACTGTATGATGTTGTTGAAGACCTCGAGCAGGAAGAAGACCAGATGATGGTTCTGGGAGGCAGAGAACAGGAACCAGTTGGTGGAGAAGGCTTCCAGGAGGTGGAGCAGCTTGTTGGCTGCTACCATGGACAGACTCTTCAGGTAGGGAGACACTGTGGAGGATGGTGGAGTACTGGTGTCAAGAAACTGCAATACCCAGATGCTACCAACAGCTGGTGACCATTTCACTGACAGTAAGACACTCACCCACAGATTTAAATAGAATAGGAGCACTCACCGTTCACTATGATGGTAAGCAGGCAGTCAAAGAGAGGCTTCAGGTGCTGGTGTCCACCTGTGATGATTTTGTGGAAAATCTAGACAATCACAAATGAAGTAACATAAGGCAAATGTGGACAGTTACCTTAATAGCGTACTATGAATAGTCTCCACACACTTGAATCAATGCTATTTTCAGTTTATGCGCCAGGCTTTTCGGTCAACAAAGACCTTCATCAGAGCATGATAAAATATATAATTCCCTCATCCCACACCCATCCAGGGAAGCACTGAGACATCTCCCATCCAGACAGCACCAGTAGCACTACTCACCATGATGAGCAGATCAGCATGTGTTCCAGTGAACACAGGGATGTCCATGGGGACTCGTACCGAGTAGGTTTTATTCAGACGCACACCAAAGTTCCTCTCTCCACTCAGCAGCAGCAGGATAAACACACCAATGTGTATCAGGCCCACACAAGCTGCACACACACACACACACACACACACACACACACACACACACACAGTACATGTCACACAAACACACACTATAAACTAAGACAGAGTGCATGTACACCTAGTACCCAACAATCCCAAAACATACAGAGACTGCATTCGGGAACGTGCACGCAAAGCAAATTGTATTGGTCACATACACATATTTAGCAGATGTTATTACAGGTGTAGCGAAATGCTTGTAACTGCAAAGTTGCTTAGGAGCTAGAAGCAGAGCTGCCATATCTCTCAACGCCACCTACTCAGACAGTTCTGTGTGACTCACACTGGTCAGCTCGTGCATCATTCAGGTAGAACAGGATAGGCACCAGGACATCCAGAACATCACTGCTCTTTAACACGAAGAACAGAAACTTCTGAAACACACATAAAATAAAATGCTTTATTTTTTATTTTGATCCTTTTAGCCCACAAAGGGGCTAAGAGATTGAGCTTCAATATTATATGAATAGACTCGCCTGTACGGTGTGCAAACAGTTAGGAACAACAGTATTGTACTTAAAAATGTCACAGACAGAAACCCAGAGGTTATAGACAAACACTTTAGACATGACTCGTCAAAGTTAAAACTAAATTATTATCAGAATCTTTAAATACCTTGCCCTCTAGAGAAGCTGAAAACTTAAGTGATGAAACATGAAACATTTATTTATAGAAGCACTTTAAAAGGCGCCTCATCTCCTTAGTGCATACCCTATGAGAGAGCGAGGAGGATGTAAACATGTAATCAACGTGCGACGCAATGAGGCATGTACCAGGTAGCACAGACTGACAGATGGCACAGTGTTGAGGGCAGAAGGGTAGAGAAACGGGATGCAGAAAGTGTTGAGAGGTGGATGGATGAGAGGCAGTGTGCAGCAGAGCACCAGAGATCGTGGCACCTAACAAACACAGATGTGCCACTTTACCCTACGCTCTAGACACCCCTCAGTGTTCTTAATTAACCAAAATGAGAGATGCAAAATTATTATTATTCAATGAGCTGTAAATATACGACTAAGGACCACTAATGTTGGGAACCTTTCTAGTGAGGCTAGAAAGGGGAAACAGCTGTGAAGAGTGAGGCTAGAAGGGGAAACAGCTGTGAAGAGTGAGGCTAGAAGGGGAAACAGCTGTGTAGAGTGAGGCTAGAAAGGGGAAACAGCTGTGAAGAGTGAGGCTAGAAGGGGAAACAGCTGTGAAGAGTGAGGCTAGAAGGGGAAACAGCTGTGAAGAGTGAGGCTAGAAGAGGGAACAGCTGTGAAGAGTGAGGCTAGAAGGGGAAACAGCTGTGAAGAGTGAGGCTAGAAGAGGGAACAGCTGTGAAGAGTGAGGCTAGAAGGGGAAACAGCTGTGAAGAGTGAGGCTAGAAGAGGGAACAGCTGTGAAGAGTGAGGCTAGAACAGAAACTAAGAACTATATGACCTAGGATGGTCTTAGGGCAGAAGAATTCTGTGTGTTCTGAAACCTTGTTGAAGTCACAAACAGATCTGGGACCAAGCTAGAAGTGATGGGGTGAGACTACTAGTCCATCTGGGATAGTATTAAGGCTACTACAGCACTGTTGTTTCCTTCAATATAGGAATGACGCGATGCCGGTGCTAGTACTCCAGTCCGAACCTTGTTGAAGTCACAGAGCTTCCAGAAGAGCACCAGGAGTTCTTGGTGGAACTGGATCTTCTTGGTAGAGTTGGGCAGATAGGTTTGGATCAGAGGGTTGGTCATCAGTCTGGCCAGGCCCTTCAGGATGAAGCTGAAGTCCTGGGGAAAGACAGGAAGGACAAACAACAACCTATCAATTTACAGTGACTTGAAGGGTTAAAAAGGACCTCTGATTGACCCATTGAGTCATATGGCTCTGGATTGACCATTGGAACAGTGTACATTAGTCTCCTACCTCCTCTCTATGGATCCTGGACAGGTAGTTTACAAACAGGTTGTCTGGTCCCACAAGCTGAGAACAAAAGGAAGAGAAAAGTTATCAGATGATACAACAACTAACAATTCCACGTGGCCAGAGGCAAGCTGGAGCTACCACCAAGTTGCTTATTCCTATCCAGTTCTCTCAGATCTCCACAAGTAGCTGAGATGTAAAGCAGGGGTGTCAAACTCATTCCAGAGGGCCTAGTGTCTGCTGGTTTCAGTTTTTTCCTTTCAATTAAGACCTAGAAAACCAGGTGAGGAGAGTTCCTTACTAATTAGTGACCTTAATTCATCAATCGAGTACAAGGGAGGTGTGAAAACCCACAGACACTCAGCCCTCCGTGGGTCTCTTACCTCCTTGTCATCCATGATAGAGGCAGAGAGGGAGTCTAAGTGGTCCAGGTTGTGTTGGGCTGTGGCTGCAGCTGCCCCGGCCTCGTGCTCCAGAGTCACTATGAGGATCTGGACAGCATGCTCCACCAGCACCTCTCGGTAGTCAGAGAACATCAGGTAGTTGTACGGGATACCGTACCCCACTGGGTCATAGGCACACACCACGTTTAGGAGAGATGTGAAGAGAGGCAGGGCATGTCTGGGAGGGGGAGGAAGAAGTTAGGATAAGTGTAACACACACACACACGCTTCAAACCAAATCAGTCATAAAGCGTGTGTGTTACCTGTTATCTGTAGAGCTGAAGAAGGTAACCCAGCGGTTGAGGATGTTGTTCTCAGCAGAGGGGGGAAGGTACATGGCGTCAGAGAAACAGGTCAGAAGCAGCTTCAGCAGCTCCGTCCTGACCAGGACAGTGGAGAGAAAGATTGAAACATAGTGTAAACCCCAAATCAACCCCTTGCCCCTACTCTCTAGGCCAGAGGTAGGCAACTAGATTCAGCCACGGGCTGATTTTTCTATCCCAGCGAACGGTCGGGTTTCAGAAAATAATTAGAATAATTTGTACATTGCAAATTTACCACAAGTAAGCCCAAAAAGAGATTGAAATGATTGTTCAAATACATACTGTACCTTGATTACATTGAGACATGATCATGTGAAAAAAAATTTGTGGGAATACTTGGGAACAGAATTTCTGAATCAATGTCTTTATTTGTTATTATTATTACTGGTCATTTTACATTCTTTTTGACCACCAACTGAAACCCAACTGCTTTAGTCACTTGTGTAGATCTGAGAGGGTTGGATATGTGTAAGCAATGTAGTGGGAGTTCCATCTTGCTCCCTGATAAGGCAAGTGGAATTGTCGCCGTACTAATTATATCTATCCAATCCTCTCATATCTACACAAGTAGATCTAGGAATTCAGATGCCCTCTCTCCATCCTCCCTGGTGCTGCGGTCTCACCTGTTGAGGTCGTGGATGTAGTTGAGGGGGGGTGACTGAGCGAACCCCACCCCTGCCTCCCAGATGTACTCACAGCTGTCTATCGACTGCATGTCCTCCTCTGTGTCCTTGGAAAGAAGAGAACACTGATGTGACCTTCAAACCAGTAAAAAAACAAAATAAAAACATGAAATCCTACAAAATTTAAAAAAAAATTGTTACACTAATGTAGAACAATGATTGTTTGGTTTACTATAAAACATGGTTCACAGCACAATGTGTAATGGAAATAATTAATGAATGTCAAATGGGATATCGGTTATTGCCACCCTACAGTGCAGAGATCACAAAGGACATGGTGGACCGTGCTTTCTTCATATCAACAGAGGGACAGGGGTGCTGCGACTGTGAGATAAATCATGAACTGAATGCCTCGGGGCTTGTCGGTAATGAACGGGTGGCTGGAAAGATGGAGCATGGCACTACAGTAGCAGTCAACTGAGGCAAATAGCCTGATCGACAGGGGGATACATGGTCATGTGCACAAGGCACCCTAATGGGCAACTGGCGGACCTTGTGTGTGTGTGTGTGTGTGGGGACTCAGTCGGAGTCTCAACTTACTGTTGAGCATTAGAATACACAAGGAGCAATTTCAAAATGTGGTTGTGCATCAGCAGTTTCTCTCTTGTTATGTCAGTCACTGACTGTCACTCAATTAGCCAATGTCAGTTTGAAAACTGGTAAGTTACTCTAGCGGCCAGCAATCTAAACTTATTTAACTAGGCAAGTCAGTTAAGAACAAATTCTTATTTTCAACGATGGGCTAGGAACAGTCGGTTAGTTTTTTAAAAAGTTTTTTTTAATTCACTCTCATTCAGATATCATAGTAAATATTTCTGCAAATATTTCTCTCCACACAACAGCAAAATGTGTAGAATTGCAGCAAACTTGCTTTAAAACTGCAGCATTTTCTCAATGCCCCACAACAGAAATGTGTAGAATTGCAGGAAATTAACTCTAAAACTTCTCTCCGCTGCCAAGAGAGGGGCCGCTAAAAAGTTTGGCTCGCAAGGTGGGGGGGTTTGGGGCCCAACAAAATGTTGCTTATGGCCCCCACCAATGGATAGGGCTGGCTCTGACTGCATGTGTGGGTACGAAGGCCTGCCGCTCATGATGAGTTCCAATTTTTGATGGCTCCCACCCCCCATCAAAGTTGCCCATCCCTGCTTTATATAGATTACTATTCCTGACCAGGGCCTATAGGGCTTTGGTCAAAAGTAGTGCACTATATAGGGAATGGGGTGTCATTTTGGACACAAGCTTTGTTCACACTTCCTTCCACCTTGTGATTTTACAAGTGGCCTGAGCTAAGCACTCATCTGACTTTACCCATCTATTGTCCAACACCTCTGCAGAGAGAGGTTTTAACTGCCCAGGAGTGTCAGCAGCAGCCCCATTATTAATCTTCATTGATTACTATAAGTTCAGTTGTGTAGGAACTCTGTCATGATATTATTCACTCTAGTCAATAGTGGACTCCAACCTTGGTAGTGATAGACGTTGTGTGTGTGTGTGTGTCTGTGCATGTTCCTCAGGCAAGCAAATTAGCCTTTCCAAATAGTTAGCAGTCATTCAGCCTTAACTGCCTGTGTGTGACTGCCTGGATCCTTTAATCGATAGGGATAAACAGTACACACACAGCCCCTGGCTATTCTCCATCTCCACTCTGCTCCACACAACTCTGCTGTCCATTTTTTTCTCACACCATCAAGTGTTCCACTGAGTGTGACATTTCCGTGTGCATGCACGTGTGTATGTTGAGTAGCTGTGAGTGAGTGGTCAACTGGAGGATAGGGAGAGTGGAGGGTGACCATTTTATTTTCACGGCCCTGTCAAACACCATTGGGCCCTGTGCGGCCGACAACAACAGCATAGAGGTGTTTGCACAGTGGGTAAGGAGTGTCCACCACCCTCCTCCTTCCTCAGCCCAGTTGACAAACATGGCCCAGGGTCACACCTCACCTCACACTGAGGACTTGAGTCACTCATTAACCCTGGAGCCTAGTCTGCACAGGGGAGCTAACAGAGCTAACAGGTGCATTACACACAGCATGGAAGCACAACAGTGGTCTAATGGGACATTCTGTTAATTTAGGGACCAATCTTAACTTGATATTAATGTGAACGTCTGCATAATATCGTTTTTGTGAGCAGATCTTGAGTTACAATTTTCCCCTCAAAATTAAATACAAACTTTAACAGTTGGACGGACCCTATTGCCTTCTTAGACTCAACAACTGAAGCAATTATCAGCAGACCAAAAAAAGAAATTACTAAAAACAGAGATCACCCAAGAAGAAATATTCATGCAGAGAAAAGCACAAGGAAAGGATGGCATTCCCATAGAATTCTATTCAATATTTTGGGACAAAGTAGCACCCCTATTTACATAAATGACAGCACATGTCACACAATTCAGTACTTCCTAGTTCCATGTATCAAACCGTTATTTCAGTTATATTAAAAACAGGAAAATCTGGAGTCTCTTACTGATTATAGACCCAAGTTTAAGTTTATTAAAATGTGTCAATAAAACAATAACAAAGCTTATAAGCAATAGAATGGCAAAAGTCTTACCAGATGAGACACATATCAAACAGTATTTATTCAAATTTCACACTGACGAACAAATAAAATGTTTCCGTTTAATACAATACTCAAAAAACAAGCTATAGATTTATCAATAATGGCTGTTGATATGGAAAAGACTTTCATATACAGTTCAGGGTTGGAAGTTTACATACACCTTAGCCAAATAAACTGTGATTAAATGTTTCACAATTCCTGACATTTAATCCTAGTAAATATTCCCTGTCTTAGGTCAGTTAGGATCACCACTTTATTTTAAGAATGTGAAATGTCAGAATAGTAGTAGAGAGAATGATTTATTTCAGCTTTTATTTCTTTCATCACATTCCCTGTGGGTCAGAAGTTTACATACACTAAATTAGTATTTGGTAGCATTGCCTTTAAATTGTTTAACTTGGGTCAAACGTTTTGGGTAGCCTTCCACAAGCTTCCCACAATAAGTTGGGTGAATTTTGGCCCATTCCTGCTGACAGAGCTAGTGTAACTGAATCAGGTTTGTAGGCCTTCTTGCTTGCACAAGCTTTTTCAGTTCTGCCCACAAATTTTCTATGGGTTGTGGTCAGGGCATTGTGATGGCCACTCCAATACCTTGACTCTGTCATCCTTAAGCCATTTTGCCACAACTTTGGAAGTATGCTTGGGATCATTGTCCATTTGGAAGACCCATTTGCGACCAACCTTTAACTTCCTGACTGATGTCTTGAGATGTTGCTTCAACATATCTACATAATTTTCCTCCCTCACGATGCCATCTATTTTGTGAAGTGCACCCGTCCCTCCGGCAGCAAAGCACCCCCACAACATGATGCCGCTACCCTCATGCTTCACGGTTGGGATGGTGTTCTTCGGCTTGCAAGCATCCCACTTTTTCCATAATAATGGTCATTATGGCCAAACAGTTCTATTTTTGTTTCATCAGACCAGAGGACATTTTTCCAAAAAGTACGATCTTTGTCCCCATGTGCAGTTGCAAACAGTAGTCTGGCTTTTTTGTGGCGGTTTTGGAGCAGTGGCTTCTTCCTTGTTGAGCGGCCTTTCAGGTTATGTCGATATAGGACTCGTTTTACTGTGGATATAGATACTTTTGTGCCTGTTTCCTCCAGCATCTTCACAGGGTCCTTTGCTGTTGTTCTGGGATTGATTTGCACTTCTCGCACCAAAGTACGTTCATCTCTAGGAGACAGAACGCGGCTCCTTCCTGAGCGGTATGACGGCTGCGTGGTCCCATGGTGTTTATACTTGCATACTGTTGTTTTTACAGGTGAACATGGTACCTTCAGGCGTTTTGAAATTGCTCCCAAGGATGAACCAGACTTGTGGAGGTCTTAAATCTTTTTCTGAGGTCTTGGCTGATTTCTTTAGATTTTCCCATGATGTCAAGCAAAGAGGCACTGAGTTTGAAGGTAGGCCTTGAAATACATCCACAGGTACACCTCCAATTGACTCAAATTATGTCAATTACCCTATCAGAAGCTTCTAAAGCCATGCTATTATTTCCAGGAATTTTCCAAGCTGTTTAAAGGCACAGTCAACTTAGTGTATGTAAACTTCTGACCCACTGGAATTGTGATACAGTGAATTATAAGTGAAATAATCTGTCTGTAAACAATTGTTGGAAGAATTACTAGTGTCATGCACAAAGTAGATGTCCTAACAGACTTGCCAAACAAAGTTTAAGATATTTGTGGAGTGGTTGAAAAACAAGTTAATGACTCCAACCTAAGTGTATGTAAACTTCAACTGTAAGACTTCAACTGTAAATGTCCGAAAGCTATAATATACACAAATAATACTGTACATTATCTGATGAAAATGCTGTAGAAAGGGGCACAAGACAGAGGTGTCCCCTCTTCTATCCTGTTTGCACTGGCAATTGAACCGCTTGCAGAAAGAATTAGACCGGACCCAAACATAACAGGTCCTGATATACCTGAATATTGAACACTCAATGCCCCCTTTGCAACAAAAAAAAAACTGAATTTTTGAAGATCTAAAATTAACGTGGGAAAACAAAAAAACTCACGATCTACAGCAATCCTTTAAATACTTAGGATGCTTAATAAGTGACAAAAAACAACACATATATAAAGATAACTGTATTCCATTACTCAACAATATGAAAGCAGATTGAATTAAATAAACCTATTCAGAATGGCATGGGTCCCAAAGTTTTTGTATTTATTTTCAGTAATACCAATTACCTATCCGAAGACATAAAAATAAAAAAATTAAAGTATACTCGGTCATAACAGACTTTATATGGGCAAATAAAAAATGTATAGAATAAAAAGGAACGTTTTATATCTTTCTAAGTCTGAGGGTGGTTTTAACCTTCCAGAAGTGGAATAGTATAAATTAGCTACCCAAGGCTTTTACTTAATAAATATAGTTAAATGCACTAGAATAACAATAGGTACTATTGAAGATGTGAAATGCTCATCCCCAGAATATTTGTATGTCTATTTGCATGTCTAAGGATGAAGCTAAGAACACTATAACAATACGGAAGAAAATTAAATGTATTCAACAAGAACCAATATCACTCCCTAAAAACACAACCTTATGGAACAATCCTTGGATAGCTTTTCAGAATTCACCGATAAATTGGTATACATGGAAAACTAAAGGCATAGAAACTGTAAATGACTTGGTAATAGGAAATATATTTATTTAAATGACAGCTTTAAAAAGCAATTTTTGATTGACCAATGCAGACAAAATTCAATGGAAAGGGCAAATGGGCGAATCGTGGACTTCAGGAAACAGCAGAGGGAGCACCCCCCTATCCACATCGACGGGACAGTAGTGGAGAAGGTGGAAAGTTTTAAGTTCCTCTGCGTACACATCACGGACAAACTGAAATGGTCCACCCATACAGACAGCGTGGTGAAGGCGGCGCAACAACACCTCTTCAACCTCAGGAGGCTGAAGAAATTCGGCTTGTCACCAAAAACACTCACAAACTTCTACAGATGCACAATCGAGAGCATCCTGTCGGGCTGTATCACCGCCTGGTACAGCAACTGCTCCGCCCTCAACCATAAGGCTCTCCAGAGGGTAGTGAAGTCTGCACAACTCATCACCGGGGGTAAACTACCTGCCCTCCAGGACACCTACACCAACCGATGTCACAGGAAGGCCAAAAAGATAATCAAGGACAACAACCACCCGAGCCACTGCCTGTTCACCCCGCTATCATCCAGAAGGCGAGGTCAGTACAGGTGCATCAAAGCTGGGACCGAGAGACTGAAAAACAGCTTCTATCTCAAGGCCATCAGACTGTTAAACAGCCATCATTAACATTGAGTGGCTACTGCCAACATACTGACTTAAATCTCTAGCCACTTTAAATAATAGGAATTGGATGTAACAAATGTATCACTAGCCACTTTAAACAATTTTGTATATAATGTTTACATATCCGACATTACTCATATCAAATGTATACACTGTACTCTAAACCATCTACTGAATCTTGCCTCACGCTGCTCAGCCATCGACTCAAATCTCTAGCCACTTTAATAATAAAAAATTGGATGTAATAAATGTATCACTAGCCACTTTAAACGATGCCATTTATATAATGTTTACATATCCTACATTACTCATCTCATATGTATATACTGTACTCTATACCATCTACTGCATCTTGCCTATGCCGGTCAGCCATCTCTCATCCATATATTTATATGTACATACTCGTATTCATTCCTTTACACTTGTGTGTATAAGGTAGTTGTGAAATTGTTAGATACTACTGCATTGTCGGAACTAGAAGCACAAGCATTTCGCTACACTCGCATTAACATCTGCTAACCATGTGTATGTGACAAATAAAATTTGATTTGAAATGCTTTATTATCAAAAAAATGTAAACGGAGAGAAACTATGGAGAGAAACAAAATGGTGCAGTTTGAGGCCATGTGGCAGAGAGTGATGCGGGCACTGGAGATGGGGGTATGTGCTAGTGGGTCTGGGCAGGTGTGATGTAGTTGATGTTTGAATGATGTTATCGTTTGTATGTATGGGTTTTGTATTGTTAAAAAAATATCAAATAAAAAATAAACATGAAAGGAACACTCGTCAACACTAATTATCATAGTGTTTCATATTTATTATAATCTAACTTTTTTTATCCCCTTTTTCGTGGTATCTAATTGGTAGTTACAGTCTTGTCTCATCGCTGCAACTCCCGTACGGACTCGGGAGAGGCGAAGGTCAAGATCCGTGCGTCATCCAAAACACAACCCAACCAAGCCACACTGCTTCTTGACACAATGCCCACTTAACCCGGAAGCCAGCTGCACTAATGTGTTGGAGGAAACACCGTACACCTGGTGACTGTGTCAGCATGCACTGTGCCCGGCCCGCCACAGGAGTCGCTAGTGCGTGATGGGACAAGGACATTCCTGCTGGCCAAACGCTCCCCTAACCCGGATGACGCTGGGCCCCGCCCCATGGGTCTCCCGTTTGCGGCCGGCTGCGACAGAGCCTGGACTCGAACACAGAATCTCTAGTGGCACAGCAATGCAGTGCCTTAAATCATTGTGCCACTCGGGAGGCCCCCTCTCATAGCGTTAGGAGGTTACTCACCAGGCCGTCTCTCTTGTGGCTCTGGACGGTGAAGTCTGGACAGAAGAGCAAGTCAGATACAGCCAGGAGGAGAGACTCCGCCAGGGGCCTCGCTCCATCCTCATCATCACCTTCATCCTGCTAGGAGACGGACATCATCATCATAATGCTCATCCTAGGACACAATCCTCATCTTCATCCTGCTAGGAGACAGAATCATCCTGCTAGGACGAAATAATAATAATCATCATCTTGCTGAGACAGACATCATCATCATCATCATCATCATCATCATGCTCATCCTAGGACACAATCCTCCTCCTCATCATCACAATCATCTTGCTAGGAGACAGACAAAGAGTTCGGCCACAGGAAAGAACACGTCTTTTAGATACTAATAGTGCATGTATACAGTACCAGTCAAAAGTTTGGACACACCTACTCATTCCAGAGTTTTTTCTTTATTTTTTACCTTTTTCTACATTGTAGAATAATAGTGAATACATCAAAACTATGAAATAACACATCATGTAGTAACCAATTTTTTTTAAAACAAATCAAAATATTTTGTATTTGAGATTCTTCAAAGTAGCCACCCTTTGCCTTGATGACAGCTTTGCACACTCTTGGCATTCTCTCAACAAGCTTCATGAGGTAGTCACCTGGAATGCATTTCAATTAACACATGTGCCTTGTTAAAAGTTGATTGGTGGAATTTCTTTCCTTCTTAATGCGTTAGAGCCAATCAGTTGTGCTGTGACAAGGTAGGAGTGGTATACAAAAGATAGCCCTATTTGGTAAAAGACCAAGTCCATATTATGGCAAGAACAGCTGAAATAATCAAAGAGAAACGACATTCCATCATTACTTTAAGACATGAAGGTCAGTCAATTCGGAACATTTCAAGAACTTTGAAAGTTTCTTCAAATGCAGTCACAAAAACCATCAAGCGCTATGTTGAAACTGGCTCTCATGAGGACCGCCACAGGAAAGGAAGACCCAAACTTACCTCTGCTGCAGTGGATAAGTTCATTAGAGTTACCAGCCTCAATATGCAGCCCAAATAAATGCTTCACAGAGTTCAAGTAAGACACATCTCAACATCAACTGTTCAGAGGAGACTGCGTGAATCAGGCCTTCATGGTCGAATTGCTGCAAAGAAACCACAACTAAATGTCACCAATAATAAGTAGAGACTTGCTTGGGCCAAGAAACATGAGCAATGGACATTAGACCAGTGCTTTGCTGGTGACACTGTCAGTGATTTATTTAGATTTCAAGACACACTGAACCAGCATGGCTACTACAGCATTCTGCAACAATATGCCATCCAATCTGGTTTGCGCTTAGTTGGACTATCATTTGTTTTTCAACAGGACAATGACCCAACACACCTCCAGGCTGTGTAAGGGATATTTGACCAAGAAGGACAGTGAGTGCTGCATCAGATGACCTTGCCTCCACAATCACCTGACCTCAACCAAATTGAGATGGTTTGAGATGAGTTGAACCGCAGCGTGAAGGAAAATCAACCAACAAGTGCTCAGCATACGTGGGAACTCCTTTAAAAGCATTCCAAGTGAAGCTGGTTGAGAGAATACCAAGAGTGCGCAAAGCTGTCATCAAGGCAAAGAGGGTTACTTTGAAAAATCTCAAATTTGTTTAACACTTTTGGGTACTACATGATTCCATGTGTGATTTCTCAGTTTTAATTTCTTTACTATTATTTTACAATGTAGAAAATAGTAAAAATAAAGGAAATCATTTAAATGCGTAGGTGTCCAAACTTTTGACTGGTACTGTATCTTACACTGTAGTATAAAATCGGTTAAATAGAACTGCATTGTGGATTATCAATAACGAGTTAGTCAAAAAATATCAAACTCAATTGTGTTGAGACCATAGTACCCTTTCCAAATACTTAGCAGGCCTTCAGGCCACTTTCGCCTTAACTGCCTGACTGTGTGTGACTGCCTGGGTCCTTGAAGCGATTGGGACAAACATAGTACCCCAACCAGTTCAGTGTGTTGTAGAGAATGCCTCCTCACCGATTGCTACAACCGTTCCGCATTCACACCGACTCCCATAATAGTTTGGCATTCACCCATCCAGCCTCTCACTTTAATTAAAGGCTATCCAATACATCTCCAATTCAACTACTGGCCAGGAGGGAGGGATGGGGGAGGGAGACACAATAGGAACAGTGTTCAGGCAGGCTGTGCTCTACAGGCCAGGTTACAGGAGACCCAGCTGGTCCAACAATTAGCAGACATGGAGGGAGAAGGAAAGCTCCCACTCAAAGAGCTCTCTCTGCCTGGGACAGTGACCTGATTCAACACCAGGTCCGTGTTCATAAGGCAAAAAACCCCGGAAGAAGATGGACTGTAACAGGGAGGTACTACTAGGGCTGTAACGGTCCCGAAATTTCGTCAGCTGGTGATGGTCAAGCAAATAACCGTCGGTCTCACAGTAATGGACATAAACGCATCTTCTGACTTCCACACATAGCCTTACAAGCCACTGATGCAGATCTTTGGAACATCTACATTTTAAAAAGTCTAATAAATCCGGGGGGGGCGGCAGGTAGCCTAGTGGTTAGAGCGTTGGACTTGTAACCGGAGGGCTGCAAGTTCAAATCCCCGAGCTGACAAGGTAAAAATCTGTCGTTCTGCCCCTGAACAAGGCAGTTAACCCACTGTTCCCCGGGCGCCGAAGACGTGGATGTCGATTAAAGGCAGCCCCCCGCACCTCTCTGATTCAGAGGGGTTGGGTTAAATGCGGAAGACACATTTCGGTTGAAGGCATTCGGTTGTACAACTGACTAATAATGGTGACTTTGACTTTGACTTTGACTTTGACTAATAAATCCATGTAATATAGCCTACACAATCACAATAAATCCTGTACTTATTTTAGACAGGTCTAAAGGAGCATGATATGAAGAAAATGTAGTATATTTCAGAAGAACAGAATAGCATACTCTGATTTGTCTTCATGTTAGGTCCTGATCTGGCAATGCCAAATGGCTGTGGGCTACACTAGTTCATTAAGCAGACAAGATTTGCTTAGAAATCCGTGGAATTATTTTATAGTATGAAGATTACAATTGAACAATAAAATATAAATTATTTTCTCCAAACGATGAGGGAGTGCGCGCACATGCGGCTATTATGTGTTGAGCAGTTAACAAAGAAATAGGTATTCCTATATGCTTAATTTAGAGTTATATATGTAACTTTGGTTGTTCTACAAACATTGGGCTATTTGTTTTGATTTTTAATACATTGTAAGGCTGTAGGATGCAACTCATTCTTATTTTTTTTTAAGTTGCTTGAAAAGGCACGAGCTCTGCTTTGTTTTTTTGCACAGTCTGTACACTACATCAGTTACTCATTTACAATTTGACAAGCACTTGATAACGGCTAGAATTTCAAGGAGGCATCCCCTTCGTTTGGCCGTAATGCATCCTTAAATAAATCCATGCCTTTTGTGGCTAGTGGCCACAAAGTGCCCTTCTCCCTGAGTGTTGAGCGCTCCGAATCACCTCACACTCCGCATGGCTCTCCAACATGTGATTGGGTCTTTCTCACAGGCTACAAGTGAAGAGAGCCACATCGGGGACGCAACTGCGTGCGTCCTTATCCTATTCCGAGGTGCATATTGAAGATATTGGAAGATCTGTCCACATTTACTTGTCATCAGCCAACAAGATGAGTAGGCGTAACGAACAGCAAAAACACATCTACTTTCCTCCATAGTACGAAGGTCAACCTATTCTATTCTGTGCAAGAAATAAATATTCCAAACATAGTCTGGGACAGTTGTGGGATGCAAAAGATCCCAAATTAATACAACAAAAACTTTTTTACGCAATGTGGTTGACGCAACAGATCAGAACGTTTAGCTTAAAACATTGATAAACTATTAGGCTATTTCTTCACATTATAAGCGTAGTAGGCTATAAGTGCAAATGTTCCATTAGCGGAAAACACCATTATCAAAAGTGACCACAAATGCAATTATGCATGTAATATTTTTATTATAAAAAGGTGCATATTTATGGTGAAAAATAGCTGCCACAAACCTCGGTGTAAAGCCGATTAATGTGCTTCAAATTAAGAAGTTATTTGGCCACTTTAGTTGTGATACAAACCTTTTTAAAACATATAGCAGTCCCTCCAGGATTCCGCAATCGCATAATTCAATGCAAAAATCTACCAATCAGCACATGTTATGCAAGAGCTCGCAATTTTGACCAATTCCCGCACTTTTAGCGCATGAAAGGATCCAATCAAAAGCAGGTTCGTATTTTGACCAATTACGGCACTGTTACCGTGGAAAATGGCCCAATCAAACCACACGTCAACAACGTTTCTTCCCCCTGGCCTGTCAGCGTTTTCACGTGTGTAGATGGATGATTGTTGATGGCTGACAGATTTCTGTTCATTGTACTGCCTATCTAATTTGCCAACAAAAATAACAGCTAACGACCGTGCAAAACAATTTCCAAATGTTCTTGTAAACTAGAGAAAGTCGACAATCAACAGTCACTTCGAGTCAGCAAAGCATATGAGGCAGATCACCATGACTGAAGTGGTAGCAGGGAAGACTGTGGCAAGCTCTGAAAGAATCAAGGTGAATGACATTTTGCGCAAACTTTTACTCCGCTAACCTTGGCATTAGTAGGGTGGTCGGCACTCTGCTCTCCCCAGTCTGTCTATGGAGAGTGCTGCTCAAAGCACTGAGTGCAATTTGTCAGCAATGCCGTTTTAAACTCTGTAAAACTTAATACGGATCACGAATGCACAATCTTTCTGGATTTTTTTTAAATTGAATAATAATCAACCACAACTCTATTTTTATGTGTTCTGTTCTTCATCTCCCTTACGACCCTTTTCAGAAAAAATCACAATCTCAAGAATTCTGAAGACAACTTATTAGAAAGAAATATCGATCCTCAAATTGAAAGTGATTGATCAGCTTTGATTGAATCCATTTGTTTTTATAAGAGAGAGAGAGAGAGAGTAGGAATGGGAGGTGCATCTCGTATTGATAGCAAGCCCCATGCCTGATGGAGAGGTGTGTGTGAGTGGATTATGACAGAGCTGTTTGTTCAGGAAAATAAACAGAATTTAGCACTTTAGATGTTTCTAATAGTTTTTGTATTTTGTATTCTGCTTATTAAAATCATCCTAAAACTGAGCACATATGACTTTTATTGCTTTATATGAAATTAACGTGAAAAACAAAACATATATAAATCGCAGAATTTCAGCAAAGCTGCCGCAAAAATCAAGCACTTTTGGCTGCAGAAATCACAAAAAAAAAAAGTGAAATCCTGGAGGGACTGATTAGGCCTATGGGCTAGGTTACATGAGGTGTGCGACTATGATTAGAAAAAGTTGCAAAAAAAGGCATTATTTCTTATGCTGGGCATCATTCACAAGTGATAATACACTGCTCAAAAAAATAAAGGGAACACTTAAACAACACAATGTAACTCCAAGTCAATCACACTTCTGTGAAATCAAACTGTCCACTTAGGAAGCAACACTGATTGACAATAAATTTCACATGCTGTTGTGCAAATGGAATAGACAACAGGTGGAAATTATAGGCAATTAGCAAGACACCCCCAATAAAGGAGTGGTTCTGAAGGTGGTGACCACAGACCACTTCTCAGTTCCTATGCTTCCTGGCTGATGTTTTGGTCACTTTTGAATGCTGGCGGTGGTAGCATGAGACGGAGTCTACAACCCACACAAGTGGCTCAGGTAGTGCAGCTCATCCAGGATGGCACATCAATGCGAGCTGTGGCAAGAAGGTTTGCTGTGTCTGTCAGCGTAGTGTCCAGAGCATGGAGGCGCTACCAGGAGACAGGCCAGTACATCAGGAGACGTGGAGGAGGCCGTAGGAGGGCAACAACCCAGCAGCAGGACCACTACCTCCGCCTTTGTGCAAGGAGGAGCACTGCCAGAGCCCTGCAAAATGACCTCCAAATGTGCATGTGTCTGCTCAAACAGTCAGAAACAGACTCCATGAGGGTGGTATGAGGGCCCAACGTCCACAGGTGGGGGTTGTGCTTACAGCCCAACACCGTGCAGGACGTTTGGCATTTGCCAGAGAACACCAAGATTGGCAAATTCGCCACTGGCGCCCTGTGCTCTTCACAGATGAAAGCAGGTTCACACTGAGCACGTGACAGACGTGACAGAGTCTGGAGACGCCGTGGAGAACGTTCTGCTGCCTGCAACATCCTCCAGCATGACCGGTTTGGCGGTGGGTCAGTCATGGTGTGGGGTGGCATTTCTTTGGGGGCCGCACAGCCCTCCATGTGCTCGCCAGAGGTAGCCTGACTGCCATTAGGTACCGAGATGAGATCCTCAGACCCCTTGTGAGACCATATGCTGGTGCGGTTGGCCCTGGGTTCCTCCTAATGCAAGACAATGCTAGACCTCATGTGGCTGGAGTGTGTCAGCAGTTCCTGCAAGAGGAAGGCATTGATGCTAAGGACTGGCCCGCCTGCTCCCCAGACCTGAATCCAATTGAGCACATCTGGGACATCATGTCTCGCTCCATCCACCAACGCCACGTTGCACCACAGACTGTCCAGGAGTTGGCGGATGCTTTAGTCCAGGTCTGGGAGGAGATCCCTCAGGAGACCATCCGCCACCTCATCAGGAGCATGCCCAGGCGTTGTAGGGAGGTCATTCAGGCACGTGGAGGCCACACACACTACTGAGCCTCATTTTGACTGTAGTGTGGTTTTCCACTTTAATTTTGAGTGTGACTCCAAATCCAGACCTCCATGGGTTGATAAATTTGATTTCCATTGATAATTTTTGTGTGATTTTGTTGTCAGCACATTCAACTATGTAAAGAAAAAAGTATTTAATAAGATTATTTCATTCATTCAGATCTATGATGTGTTATTTTAGTGTTCCCTTTATTTTTTTGAGCAGTGTATATAATTCATACGTGATAGGCTAATATTGTCACATATCAGACTATTCTTGATTTAATCTGGTCTTTACATATACTAAATAATATATGTGTGACAATTGTTTTGATTTAGAATGGACCAGTATCATGCACCTGTCTCGAAACAGGGGCAGCGGAGAAAAAAATACATAATAGCGAATGGAGAATGCTTTTCCCCTTGGTTTATTTTCATGCCAGCCAGGTAGGCTATAATCCTATTGTAAATATAACCAATGTGCTTAATATTAGGAAAGTTGAGAAATAAATATAGTAGGTCTAACCTACAATGAGAGAAAAAAGTATTTGATCCCCTGCTGATTTTGTACGTTTGCCCACTGACAAAGAAATGATCAGTCTATAATTTTAATGGTAGGTTTATTTGAACAGTGAGAGACAGAATAACAACAAAAAAATCCAGAAAAACGAATGTGATAAATGTTATAAATTGATTTGCATTTTAATGAGGGAAATAAGTATTTGACCCCCTCTCAATCAGAAAGATTTCTGGCTCCCAGGTGTCTTTTATACAGGTAACGAGCTGAGATTAGGAGCACACTCTTAAAGGGAGTTCTCCTAATCTCAGCTTGTTACCTGTATAAAAGACACCTGTCCACAGAAGCAATCAATCAATCAGATTCCAAACTCTCCACCATGGCCAAGACCAAAGAGCTCTCCAAGGATGTCAGGGACAAGATTGTAGAGCTACACAAGGCTGGAATGGGCTACAAGACCATCGCCAAGCAGCTTGGTAAGAAGGTGACAACAGTTGGTGCGATTATTCGCAAATGGAAGAAACACAAAGAGCTGTCAATCTCCCTCGGCCTAGGGCTCCATTCAAGATCTCACCTCATGAAGTTGCAATGATCATGAGAACGGTGAGGAATCAGCCCAGAACTACACGGGAGGATCTTGTCAATGATCTCAAGGCAGCTGGGACCATAGTCACCAAGAAAACAATTGGTAACACACTACGCCGTGAAGGACTGAAATCCTGCAGCGCCCGCAAGGTCCCCCTGCTCAAGAAAGCACATATACATGCCCGTCTGAAGTTTGCCAATGAACATCTGAATGATTCAGAGGACAACTGGGTGAAAGTGTTGTGGTCAGATGAGACCAACATGGAGCTCTTTGGCATCAACTCAACTCGCCGTGTTTGGAGGAGGAGGAATGCTGCCTATCACCCCAAGAACACCATCCCAACTGTCAAACATGGAGGTGGAAACATTACGCTTTGGGGGTGTTTTTCTGCTAAGGGGACAGGACAACTTCACTGCATCAAAGGGACGATGGACGGGGCCATGTACCGTCAAATCTTGGGTGAGAACCTCCTTCCCTCAGCCAGGGCATTGAAAATGGGCCGTGGATGGGTATTCCAGCATGACAATGACCCAAAACACAGGGCCAAGGCAACAAAGGAGTGGCTCAAGAAGAAGCACATTAAGGTCCTGGAGTGGCCTAGCCAGTCTCCAGACCTTACTCCCATAGAAAATCTGTGGAGGGAGCTGAAGGTTCGAGTTGCCAAACTTCAGCCTCGAAACCTTAATGACTTGGAGAAGATCTGCAAAGAGGAGTGGGACAAAATCCCTCCTGAGATGTGTGCAAACCTGGTGGCCAACTACAAGAAACGTCTGACCTCTGATTGCCAACAAGGGTTTTGCCACCAAGTACTAAGTCATGTTTTGCAGAGGGGTCAAATGCAAATCAATTTATAACATTGTTCACATGCATTTTTCTAGATTTTTTTGTTGTTATTCTGTCTCTCACTGTTCAAATAAACCTACCATTAAAATTATAGACTGATAATTTCTTTGTCAGTGGGCAAATGTACAAACATCAAATACTTCTTTCCCTCACTGTATAGAAAGCTGATGGGATCCTGTTTTTTTTTTATTTGCAGCCATTACTCTGTTTTCTTCCGCAATTGCATAACCTATAGAAATGTTGCGAAACATGAGCTCATGGGCTCTCATTAAGTGTTTGATTTGATTTTCGATACATTTGCATTGATGATTATAGGGACAAGAGAGTGCTGAGTACCAGCAAGTTAGCATGCAGCATCAGAGCTTGGAGAAGCTTAATTACCATGACTAAACGGTCATGTGGAATCTAACAGCCTTCATGACCGCCGGTGTGACAGTAATACGGTCACCGCAACAGCCCTAGGTACTACCTGATCTTGTCTAATAAGAAACGCACATTTTCATTTTGCATTACAGAAAGTTTTAACATTTTGCTACGGTGTGTCCAAATGAACACAATCCAGCTTGGGCTCATCCTACAATGCTGGCTGGTCAGAGCTTTGAAAACTTGAATACACGCAGTTCCCACCAGACAGCACAGCAGCGGCTGCAGTAGTGGGGGACAGTATGAGAGTGGGGCGCTCACTCACAAATTCATGAAGAAAATATCTTCCATACAAAACTGAAAAGGGAGCTGAAAAATTAAACCAGAGTATTGGGAAGAATTTTCTTCCTCTGTCTGTCTATTCTCTGAGCCCACATGTTTCGTGCTAAATCACCTGCATCCTTTTCACCAAAAGACAAACCTATTCTATCCAATGATCTGTAACAAGTAGGGGAGAGTGGGGTAAGTTGATCCAAAGGGTTAGTTGAGCCTTCCCTTGTTTCTATGTAACCATACACATCTCAACCTTTGCATCTCCCAAGTCCGTAGGGGAGTTGCATCAACAACATAGCTCAGGCAGTAGGAAGCTCTCTTATCCATTTATAAGCAGATGACACAGTCTTATACTAAGCTGTCCCCTCCCTGGATTTTGTGTTAAACGCTCTACATCAAAGCTTTCTTAGTGTCCAACAAGCTTTTTCTGCCCTTAACCTTGTTCTGAACACCTCCAAAACAAAGTTCATGCGGTTTGGTAAGAAAAAAATACTGCCCCCCCCCCACCAGTGTGATTACTACCTCTGAGGGTTTAGAGCTTGAGGTAGTCATCTCATACAACACCATAGTGCCCTCAAAGCTCATCACTAAGCTAAGGACCCTGGGACTAAACACCTCCCTCCGCAACAGGATCCTGGACTTCCTGATGGGCCACCCCCAGGTGGTAAGGGTAGGTAACAACACATCTGCCATGCTGATCCTCAACACCGGGGCCCCTCAGGGGTGTGTGCTCAGTCCCCTCCTGTACGCTCTGTTCACTCATGACTGCACGGCCAGGCACGACTCCAACACCATCATTAAGTTTGCCGATGACACAACAGTGGTAGGCCTGATCACCGACAGCGATGAGACAGCCTATAGGGAGGTCAGTGACCTGACCGTGTCATCGACGGGGCTGCAGTGGAGCAGGTTGAGAGCTTCAAGTTCCTTGGTGTCCACATCACCAACGAACTAACATGGTCCAAGCACACCAAGACAGTCGTTAAGAGGGCACGACAAAACCTATCCCCCTCAAGAGACTGAAAATATTTGGCATGGGTCTTTAGGCTCTACAGCTGCCACATCGAGAGCATCCTGACTGGTTGCATCACTACCTGGTATGGCAACTGCTCGGCCTCTGACTGCAAGGCACTACAGAGGGTAGTGCGAAGGGCCCAGTACATCACTGGGGCCAAGCTTCCTGCCACCAAGGACCTCTATACCAGGCGGTGTCAAAGGAAAGCCCTAAAAATGGTCTAAGACTCCAGCCACCCTAGTCATAGACTGTTCTCTCTGCTACCGCACGGCAAGCGGTACCGGAGCGCCAAGTGTAGGACCAAGAGGCTTCTAAAAAGCTTCTACCCCCAGGCCATAAGACTTGGGGGTAGAAGAACACCTAATCAAATGGCTACCCAGACTACCCCCCCAACACCCGTTCTGACAGCCATCTGTTAAAGGTCCCAAAGCACACAGATACCTAGATCGCTTCTCTTTTTAGTTCGCTGCAACTAGCGACAGGAACGAGCTGCAAAAAAAACGACTAAAACTGGACAGATTTATATCCATCTTCATTCAAAGACTCAATCATGGACACTATTACTGACACTTGTGGCTGTTTCGCGTGATGTATTGTTGTCTTACCTTCTTGCCCTTTGTGCTGTCATCTGTGCCTAACAATGTTTGTACCATGTTTGTGCTGCTACCATGTTATTCTGCTGCCATGTTGTGTTGCTATTGTTATCATGTGTTGCTACCATGTTGTTGTCATGTTGTTTTGCTACCATGCTGTGCTGTCATGTGTTGCTGCCATGCTGTGCTGTCATGTGTTGCTGCCATGCTGTGTGTCATGTGTTGCTGCCATGCTGTGCTGTTGTCTTAGGTCTCTCTTTATTTAGTGTTGTGGTGTCTCTCTTGTCGTGATGTGTTTTGTCCTCCATTTTTAAGTATTTGTTATTAAAAATCAGCATGCAAAATTAAATAAAGGTTAAATAAAGAAAAGAAAACAAAATAATACTATATTTCTCTTGATGTAGTGATGCTGAATGTAAAAAAATCTCATTATTTGTTCAGTCAGTGGCAGTGCTGGGTAAAAGTCTATGGACTATGGAGAAAGCAGCCACTGGTCTGATCCAATCACCTCTCTCTGTAGATACAAGGCAGGCATTATGATGTAACTTCATGGGGAGAAGAGAACACGCTGAGTATGAGACAGTGAGTTAATTTAACGGATTGTGTAACAAGCAATCTTTTCAACTCAAGCCTCCAGGATACAATCTCAACTCTCTAGACAAGTGGAGAGTGAGACTGGCATCCTTGGCAGCATGCGATAGAGAATGCATCCCTCTTAATTTCCAAATAATAAGGGAACACAGAAGTGAGTCTCACCTAATTAAAATGACCCTGACCACTGATATACTGATACGCAAATTGCATATATAATGAAATCACAACTTCAAAGGGTTGCATGTCCAATGATCAAAGTCAAAGTCAAAGTCAAAGTCACCATTATTAGTCAGTTGTACAACCGAATGCCTTCAACCGAAATGTGTCTTCCGCATTTAACCCAACCCCTCTGAATCAGAGAGGTGCGGGGGGCTGCCTTTAATCGACAATGGGCTAGGATAGCACAGAACACTTATGGGACACAGCATTTTTTATCTATATTAGATGGTGCTGTTGATGAATAGTACAGTATTCTCACCCCAGCTCCAGGCACGGTAGACCAGAAGAACCCTCTCCAGTCTGCGTCCTCAAAGATGTATGGTAGGATACGTGTGAGCAGACGGGTGCAGTTCAGGACTATCTGTCTCTCCTTCCCTGAGGGACAACCAGATTCAGCCCCCTGGACTAGCTTCTCCACCGCCTGGAATGAACACAGGAACATGTACAGTTTGTCAAACCCTCTCACACACTGCTTCATTTCTTGCTTATGCAAGAGTTTCCATTTGAGGGCTTATACAGTAGACCCCTAGAGGCTCAACACAGGCATACAATTCCATTTACAATAGTTAATCTGCTGCAACAAACACAAGCATTCCTTTACATTATCTGTATCCAAGGTACCCAATAGAATCTGCTTAAATACAGAAAAGGATGAAACACACCATTTAAAAACAACTAGAGACATATTGGAAGCAAACCCAGGTGGAACACCTGCCCAATACTACAGTACAGCAGCACTTAACACCCACAGAATACACCTGTTAGTACATTACAGCACCACTTAACACACCTGTAATACATTACAGCACCCCTTAACACACTCAGAATACACCTGTTACTAGGGCCGGGACAATGAAAGTATCGCAATACTCATTAGTATCGCGGCAAGGAAACAAAACACAAGGTATATTTAACTTATTTAGGAAAACAGCCCTAATGTTGGAAACAAACATCATTATGTTGTCATCCAGAGTCCCATTTATCTTCCAAGCTATAGCACACAATATTTTACATTCAGCAGGTTTTTCCAAGGACCAAAGAGTGCTCTGCTTCGTGTTCAGATTTTTGACATATCATCTTTTTTGCGATACTGGTATCGTCCCAGCCCTACCTGTTACTGTACACCGTCTTGCATTCCTATTACACCAACTGTATCCAAAAAATAAAGGTTAAACACACATACACACACAGAGGATGTACTGTATCCTAGTAGCCTACATTACCTTGTAGCAGAGGGTTGCGAGATTGGAGGGAGATTCCTCCCTGACAGCTCGTATCTCCGCTGCCGGCACCAGAGCAAACACATCCTGGACGGTCGTGGCAGTCTCCGCCCAGAACTGGTCCCAGAAGGCATCGTCTGTAGTCTCCACAGGCTGGGGGAGACACAGGGATCAGATATATTCCCCATCCCAAAACCCTGTCTGATGAAGGCTCTGTAGCCAAACGTTAGTCAAATAAATCCACAGCAAGAAAAATAAATGAGTGCAACTTTTTCTTTAATCTGTTCTGTAGACATTTCCCATCATGTGCATGGTAAAAAGAGCCTCCTCAGTCTGCCCACTGCAGTCTATGCTCCCATGTGCTGGTAATGGTGACAGTGTTGCGACCACAAATTCAGGTCTTCGTATCCTTTATATTCCCCATGATGGCCAGTAGCTAGCAATGCACTGTGGCAGTCTGACGCTCTGACCAGAACAGTGAGTCAGAGGAAACGATCTCCATTCTGCACACCATCGCACAGATAGAACCAGACGTCAATCCACTCTCAGACACAGAGAGCCAGGCCCCATTTAAACCCAGTCCCAGATGTCACTCCACTCTACATCATGTGTGTGTGCTCTCATTGAGGAGCACAGACGGTTGTGATGCTGCAATTTCCCTTCTCTATTAACTCATATATTATTAATTCAGAGACCTGTTTGGCTGTTGCCTACAGGAGCAGAGCAGATAAATGTAGACAAAATAAACTTAGTCGTGGAATAAAAATCACTTTTGATGAAGATTCTTCATTGAGCATTGCTTTTTAGTCCAGGACTAAGATCTGTGCTCGGGAAACCATCCAATGAAGAACACATATGAACACAATTAACTTTTGTTTTGTTGTATAGAGAATATATTCAGCTACTTGTTTTGCCTTGATGACAGAGTAAATGTCACCCAAACAGTGCACTTTAGACTAATGCTTATTTAAATAACTTAAATGTCTTTCAGCCCACCTTAAATCAGCCACATTGTCTGAGTGTTATGATTCATTCAACAACCATGTCATCATAAATGTAGCTGGAAATAGTTTCTAGGCTACCTTTTTATTTATTTATTTTAAATCAGGTAGAGTAAAGCAGGCAAATGATCAATTCAATGACAGCCATAGAAGCACCCACGAATGTACTGTATTCATATCCGCATCTCATCATAGCTCTGTGATTAGGATACACCTTAGAATGACTGTCTGCACTTGATATGAGGCGCTTGGTTGTGTTTATTATAACTACAGAAGTATGACTACAATGTTACACTTGATTACAAAATAGATACATTGTTGCAGATATTATGAGTCCACTATTTGATGACACACATTTGCAGTATTTATAACAGTACCCTACAATTAATCAAATTGTCAGTTTATAGCCAATAACTAAATATAAATATCGTAGTCCTACATTTTAATTAAAAGTTTACATTTAACCAGTAAACTCTGCTTTTGGACTGATGGTAAACATTACTGTATTTCTCTACCACCCAATCATCTGTCACTCATCCATGTGTGTCAACTACAACTTGTAGGCAGACTACCATCTGGCACACTTGAATTGCTATTTTTATCTTGAAAAACAGAACTCTTCATAAATATTTAAATGCTGCATTGGCCTATACAAAAGGGAGTTATTATTTTAACAAACCTGTGTTTTGGTTGTTAGTTGTATCACAGCTTTCCTGAAGTTGAGTTTGGAGTCAGCGTTGCCCATTTTCTACTAGGCAGCCACCTGTTCGCTTCGTCTGAAGCGCCTGTATACTGATCGGTGCGTCGTCGTCCTCGTGGATAGTCTCCCTCATCCGTCACATCCTCCTCCAGTTGCCCTGAGCCTTCGCGACGCACAGTCTGCAGGATCCAGGCATGGCGACTTCCGGGATAAAAATGTACAAATTTGTTTTAGTTCATTGGCTAACCGGGCTATCTGCATTGTGTCCCGCCACCCCCTCTTTTACGCTACTGCTACTCTCTGTTCATCATATATGCATAGTCACTTTAGCCATATGTACATACTACCTCAATCAGACCGACTAACCGGGGCCTGTATGCAGCCTCGCTACTGTTATAGCCATGCTACTGTCTTTTTGTTGTTGTTTTTATTTATTTACTTACCTATTGTTCACATGATACCTTTTTTTGCACTGTTGGTTAGAGCCTGTAAGTAAGCATTTCACGGTAAGGTCTACACCTGTTGTATTCGGCGCACGTGACAAATAAACTTTAATTTGATTTAATGTGAATTGACTGACGCAATTCCTTGACTATTTACCTAAACACCTGATGAATCAGCTCAACTACAGCCAGCAACCTGTAACAGCATGTAGGCCTCCAAATGATAAATAATCAATCATTAATTACATGTGGTTTACCTTTCCCCTATAACAACACTGCACAATGTAGACTAATTATTAGCAATACATTTTGATAGACTGATACTTAAAATACAAACTTATATTTAATAGAATGCAGTCAGTAGCCTGTGTGGTTGCTGGTTAGCTGTGTTTTGTTCCTTCTCATAATGGCTTTGGTTATTAGTAGTACAACAGTGACTCTCAGTGGAATCCACAGTTACAATTGTAACATGCAAGAGGTGCCCATCTATTCAGAGAACTATCGACCCTGCCCAATGGCTGCAGGAAATTATTTTGTGGCAACGGTGCTGTCGATGGGTGGGGGATTACATTTTTCCTATCAAAGAAAATCAAGTACATCAAGCTCAATCATCAAGCTCATTCTTTGCCACCGAAAATGCAACAAAAACAAATCAAGTATATCTTCACAACATGTACTCAGAGCTTATTACTCTCTTGTTTTTCATTCGTTACTGTTTCTAGGTGGCTTCTGCCATCTCTGTGACACCTCTGTCCCCTCCCTGTCTGTTAGAACCCATATTCTGCCTATTTGCAGATGGTTATGGTGGCAAATACTGTGAGCTTGGTAAGGAACTATCTCAATTCAGGGGCGCAACTTTCAATGGGGAAGGGGGACATTTTTGTACCCCCCAGTTTATCATTGGAATGTGATACAAAACCTGGCCACTGTGTGCTTTAGGACCATGCGGATGCCTCCGAGCGGTCAGGTAGGCTGTTTGGAGTGTTTATCCGACTGGATTTAGGACTGCGTGGACACCACAGGGCGGACTGACAGGCTGTGTGAAGGTAAAGCTTCTGGAAGACTGGCTGGACCAGCACGGGAGAGATGAGCATAGTTCAGTCAGTGTGTACGTGTTGCGCTCTTCCACCGAGTTGTAAAAGGAAGCAGAACAGAAATTGGCTACTCTTTAGTTGACTGATGTAGCTGGCAAGGTAACTGCTGTCAACAGAAAAAAACTCAACTACTGTTTATTTCCAGTGCTGAGCTAGTATTGTAACTGACATGTAACGTTAGCTAATGTTTCATACCCTCTCAACTGAGGTGAATGAATAAGCTACACTAGTGAGTAGCTACCACAGCCAGGTCAGCTCTAGCCTCTAGTTATCTGTCAGATAGCGATATGAGGTGGCTATTATTACTATCTAACAGCAGTTGTTTGTATGGAAATGTTTGTAGCCTTTGTTTTGTCCCGTTTCAGAAGTAGATTCTCACTTGGCCATTACATTGTATTACTGGGCTATATCAGGCAAAATGCTAGATGTAGTTTGAAGAGAGCAGAGTTGGAGAGACTTGCACTTTCTCTTGAGTTATTTTCATTGCCTACCTTTTAGGAGTGGGAAGATTTTCAGACTGAGAAATATGGGTAATCAATATTTAGGCCGATTGGGGAACTGTGGGGGGGATCTTGGAGGTTTCGGGTTCACATTTTTTGGCCTGGTGGGAGAACTGTCAACGTGCCCTTGACCAGGGCATTGACCCTGGAGGCTTCTGTGTGTCACTGAATGGGAGTCTGTTGGATGACTGGTATGATGTAGTTGTTGAGCGGCTTCACTGCAAGTGTATTGTATGTTTCGGATATTCAATAAAAAATAGAAAACATTCTAGACAATGTAGTAAACTATAGCCTAATCATAGGCCTATTTAGGAATTACATTTCCTTGGAAAGGTAACTCCCCGTGCTTCTATGCCCATGTATAAATAGGCTGTAGCCTACTCTATTTCATTGAGACCACACGCGCACCTGATCTCGCAGGTATGGCTACTGAACTGGAACTGGAAGGAGCAAAAATGATGACAGCCACACAGGTTATAGCCTAACTTTTAGTAGGATGATTTGCAGGCAGAGACAAATACATGGGTAATTCATACTTATTGAAAATGAAAAGGTGCAACGCTCGCTCACCATAGTAGCCTAACCTATGTTCGCGTTGGGCCTTTTCCTTTATTGCACTTCAACTCGCATTGGTTGAGCGCCCTCCACTACTTTCATTATCAATATTTATTTACAGACACTGTAGTAAACTAGTCTAATCATATTTAAGTTAATTTAATATTCAAGTTAACTGCCACGTGATTCTCCACCAATGTAGACAGCCTATTTCAATGAGACCACACATAGGCACACTTGAACTCTCACGCTCAACTAGGAGAGGTCGGCTACTGAAGTTGAAGCAGCGAGTGTGAATAATGCTAAAAATATGTGCTTTTAATACAATAGGCAGGCTAACGCATACAAAGCAGAAAGAGGACCATTTCAAAAGAATATGTGGGACAACAAAAATATTTTCATCCCAAAGTCGTCTGTCTGACCGCTCGCTCCCACCTGCAGCATGAAAAATGCAGACCGCACCGCAATGATCTCTGTCAGGACCGTAGGTCCTGCAGGCATCCCGCCGGGAATGCAGCCCTCTAGTGCAGTAAGTACACAACACTATGCTCATCATGTTTTAGCAGGATCAGATGGTGACAGGGGTCCCAGCAGGGTCAGACAGCCAGGGAAGACCAGTCTATGGAGCTCAGGTGAATTTTGCAGTGTGTTCAGTGAATGATACAAAGTTTCATCTTGAATTGATGAGTAGACCAACAGTAGCTACAGGACAGCAGTTTAAGCTTAAAGCTACAGTCTGGGATCTGGGAATAATGTTCATTTCAGTTATTGAACCATTGATTATATTCTTGCATAATATAATGTATAAATGTACGCCAAGGTAATTATTTGTCACGCCTCAATTTAGGAGGTTTCGATGGTGACATGGGTCTCAGCAGGGTCAGGCAGCCAGGGAAGACCAGTCTGTGACAGAGGTGAGGTGAATTTTTGCAGATACAACACTTTATTCTCTCTGTCCAGCAAACACTGATATTATTTTAAGGTAGTCTGACAAACCTCCAAAGATGATTTCCAAACTGTATCAGGGGTTGATGGAGGCTTTTCCCGGTGTGAGAAAGACCTGGGAGACATTATTGATAATGATGAATGGATACAGATATGTTAGAATTCCCAGTCACGTTCACATAATCTCAGACATAAAAGACCATCCATAGAACGTACTATATGCCGGTGAAACTGAATATCATGCACTCAGAAATTGTATTTTTCTGCTGGAGGTGTAAAGCACAAAAGGGGACATATTTGCATTTGTTGTGGTCTTGTGAAGGCTGGCTGAATTCTGACAAAGAGTATGTACTTTTATCTCAGCATGTCTACAGGTTCTCCCTTCTCCCTGTTTGTGTTGGCCTGAAAATGTTGATACTGGAGACTGTTATCAGAAGAAACTGTATAACCTAGCATTTATAGTGGCAAATAAATGCATTGCCATTAATTGGAAGGTTGGTTATCCTCCCACAGTGTTTGGAAGAAATGTCAAGTTATGTACAGTATCACTAGATTTGTTTTAAGATTAAGGGTATACTGTGCAACTTTCATAAGGTCTGGCTGGATGCCTTATATGGAATACTGTACAACAAAAGGAGTCTGTATTGAAAACATGCCCACGTCAGGGGAGATACCAATTTAGGCAATCCCTAGCTGCTGGGCTGCTCAGTCCTGGCCGTGTGGGTCTGCTGTACTGTTGTCACTCTGGCCTTGGCCTAACACACATGAAAACAATAAATGTTTCACTAAGATCCTAAAGCTGAGTGGGGTGTGTTGGGTTGGGGTGCTACAGGGCCATGGACCCCTAGGGGCAGGATGTGGTGACCCAGCTATATTGTGTGTAAGTAAAAATAACTCTACAATACTATTAGGCCTATGATATTTGTATTTATTAGGGATACCCATTCCTGGGGTCCAAACATATTAAAGCACTTACATTACATAAACAACAAAATTTAAAACAGTACATCATATAACATTATTACACCACTACACATCTACAGTACCATTGTTTTTATATCGCCATACAACAATGTCACAATGTATGCATATGCATGTGTCTATACATTTGTGTCTCTTCACAGTCCACGTTATGAATTATATGGAGGGTGTAATGTTTCTGTGTGTTAATGTGTAGGTGTATGTGCGTTTTCATTCAACTTTTGTTTCCAAACCTTTCCATACAGTGCATTCAGAAAGTATTCAGACCCCTTGACTTTTTCCACATTTTGTTATGTTACAGCCTTATTCTAAAATGGATTTAAAAAAAATACTCATCAATCTGCACACGGTACCCAATAAAGGCAAAGCGAAAACAGGTTTTTAAATGTTTTTGCAAATACGTATATTACAAGTCAAAAACATAAACACCTTATTTAGATAAGTATTCAGACCCTTTGCTATGAGACTCGAAAATGAGCTCAGGTGCATCCTGTTTCCATTGATCGTCCTTGAGATGTTTCTACAACTTGATTGGAGTCCACCTATGGTAAATTCAAATGATTGGACATGATTTGGAAAGGCACACACCTGTCTATATAAGGTCCCACAGTTGATGGTGCATGTACGAGCAAAAACCAAGCCTTGAGGTAGAAGGAATGGTGTAGAATTGCATGAAATGTTTAGAAACTGCATTTTTTTCTTGGATTTGCAAATATGATGATAGTAAAAGCATTGCATGAATCTATAAAGTAGATATTTTGACCCCTACTCTTGTCCACGGTGGTCTGCGAACCCACAACCTTCTCGCCCACAGTCCTGTGTGCTATAAAAAAATCCTGTGAGAATGCTTACAGGATAAAGATCAGTTTCAAAAACTGCATATCTAGGGCTCTGGTCTGTCCAAGAAGTGAGGGTAAATGGTAGAAATGTTCACTGCTATCCACCTTATGTTTGAATTATTATGTTGGGTACAGGGGAGGGTCACTTTTTTCAAGCGTTCAAGGGAGGGTTTAGGTAAAATATATTTTGCTGAAGGGAGGGCCATCCATTTTCCTTTCAGAGAGGTCCGATTTTGTAACCCTTATTATAAATAACCTTCAATCCTAAACTAAAACTCATAAAGAACTACTTAAGATGCATTAGGCTCACGGTCTGATATGTGCTTTTGAACACCTAAGTAAGCTCCACTCTTTGTGCTGGTTCCGTCGTAGCCTTGACCACAGCATTTGTTCACCGATATCTTTTTTTCATTCCTGAAGCCCAAGAAACTAACACTTAGCTTCCTAGAACATATGGGAATTAAAAAGGTTAATATGAATGACTTTTAGGAGGTTTACTGTCAAAAGTATTTATTAAATTAAAAATAAATAGACATGGGGCCCACAGGCGCACGGGCCCCAAGTCTTGCAGGGGCTGCGGGGGGTTCCGCTACGCCAGTTCACAGGCCCTGGTGTAACCTCAAATCCCAGCGATAAAGCCTTGCATTAAGCCTGGGAAGAAACACTTAAATTGTGGCCTAGATGGGGGCAAACCCAACTGAAGAAGGCATTTTTCATCATTTGAAATCGACTGATCACAAAATACAATGCATATTATGCATAAAGCTGACTAAATATAATCAACATTGTATGGGGTATATTGATTAGCCAAATGGCACGATTTACCCAAAGCAACCATTTTAACTATATTAGCCCACACAGCTATGAGGATGCACTTTCATGCTAGGTTTAGGACCTCGTATTGTAGTTTATAGAGATATACAAAACAATCTTAAAATGATCTACTTTGGTTTCAAGCATCATGAAACCTATAACACAATACATTTATTTGTTTTTTGGGCCTAACTTGCTTACCACTTTTTCCATGTGGTTTCTTCCTTCACAGACTCCATGAAGTGATGACCTCTTCCTAAATATTTGGTCACATGATTCATTGTGTGTACGGTTTGCTAGAAACAAGGGGTGGCTCAACTAACTGTTTGGCAAAACTTACCCCACTCTCCCCTACAGTATGAACACTGTTTTCCTTGTAATGCTGAGAGATTGAGAGAGACACAGAGGAGAACAAACCCGTAAAAGCACAGCCCCCTTCATTATCGACGCATTGTGGCGATAACATCAAAGCGGATTCCCAGACTCCGGAGTCAGCCAGAGTCTGTCGCTTCAGCCATGCACTAAAAAATTCCTAGCCTGGTTTGTGCTGTCTTGCCAACTCCTCTGGTCATTGGCATGACCCTGGTCATTGGTGGGACCCACCAGGCTATTAAATTCTAATCTCACTGTGGTATTGATTTTTTGGTTTGTATGCTTTGTGAAGGTCAAGAGTAAAACTGTGCATGTGTCATGGTATTTGAGACTAATAATAATAATGTGGATTGGAGTGGTTAATTTATGTTTCCCATACAACCATACTGAAGCTAAAGGCTATAGATGGTCAGTATGCAGAAGAGAGCAGCTCTGTGAGGACTGTCTGTCTACCCCAGGCACGCCAGGCCATTGACACGAGATCCTGCTGTGAGATAGCTGTTCACAGCAAAGAGAAGGATCATCTACAATATACAGAACTAGGGCTAAGGTTTTCATAACTATCTCAGAGAAGATTGCTGATCTAGGATCAGGGGCTATATGTAGAAGATGTGCCTTATTGTCCATTATCTTACAGAGAACAGAAATGTGTCTTTATGCTCATAACCCAACAGGCTGGAAGCAATGGGTCAGCCACAGTGCAGCAATTGAAGGTGATTAAGTGCCATGCACAAAGGTACACAAGATTTTCCTGTCTGAGTTGGGATTTGAACTGGCAACCAGCCATTCTCCAGTTGCTGGCCTGCTTCTCTAACCACTCAGCTACCTGCCACCCCAGAATAGGCGTATTCGATTATAATAAATCCCTGTCCATTTATTATAATCTAAAAGGCAACTGAGTCTGAGACTTTTTTTTAAATACGACCCAGACCTCTTAATTAAATGTATCAAACAATCACTTGATATGATCCATTCCCATTCCCTTCCAATGATAAATTCACTAGTTTTCATGACAATGCAATATTTATATTCTTTCTTACCTGTTGAGTGCTTTGTTATACAGCATGCATGTCCTCTCTTCATTAAGGTTTATGGTACAATTCACAACACCTGATGGAGGCAAATGTGAACCTTTTGGCCCTGAGTACTACGGAAACATGAGCACATAAAACATGTTATGTGCTGGAAAACCGGATTGGAGTCAAGATGCGTGCAAGGTATGATACGCAGGAGTGACTTGAGATGACAATTTTTATTCTACAGTTAATATGCATTTGGAAAATTATGTAATTCAAAGTTATTGAAAACAGAGAGACATCAGGACAATCTTTCTCCATGAGAAATATTCTGTATATTACTATAGTATTCTTCTTTTCTCCACAGGGTGATTCCAGAGGGCCCATGGTGTGTGATGTGGACAATCGGATGTTCCTCTTTGGAATCGTCAGTTGGGGCGAGGAGTGTTCTAGAGCATTACGACCAGACGTGTACACAACAGTGACCAAGTACAACAAGTGGATAGAAGAGAATACAGTCCTATCCTCCTTTACGTCAGGGTCCATGTACCCACAGAAATGACCTCTTTAGACTTGTTGTAATATGCTGTATATCATGTTGTATAATTGTACATATAGGAATATATAAGTATTTTAACTCCTGACGTTTAAACATTTTATTTTTATTCTATGTCTTTTCATACAGGGCAACAATAAAGCATTTTTATATTACTCACAATCCAAGGTTTTTCCAAAATGGTCAAACTTCAAACCTTGAAAATCTACTGTAGCAAATCTGTGAAGATCTACTTCCAGTGACAGCTTGTTTTATGGTTATCCCCCTATACAACATGCAACCCTCACCGCCCACACAACCACACCACCCAGGAGCCTCGACCTAGTCATGCCTCTGGAATCTCTCTTGATCAGGGCTCAACCTTAAACCACAAGGCTCCAGATCTTTAACCCGATGGTCATGTAAACGTAATTAAGGTTAGACTTGCCTTTCAAATTAGTAATCTGGATGAAAGGAATACTTCATACCTCCAATTAGGCTTGAAGGCTTGTTGGCGACTGATGATTAATGTGGGTTTGTAGGAGTCAGTCAGTTGATAGTCTCGTCCATCAGTCGGCTCTCTTTCTGTTGAACCCATGCTTATATGTGGTAGCAATTAGCCTGTGGACGAGGTTAGTCAGTTAATGGCAAAACATGTAGCCTATGTTTTTGAAATCCTTCAGTGTAATTAGTGCCTGATGAGAGTCTTGAGTTTTTCAACAACTCGTTAATTCCATTCTGTCCATAAAAGGAGACAGTGTTGAATTGCAGCTGATGAAAGATACATTCCTTCTCTATTGGCAAGAAATATTATCTGTGACTGAATCTTCATCTTACTTTGTCACTCTTGTTCACACCATTAATTACAAGCCCCATAAACACATTAACAATACTATAGTTGTTTTAGGTTATGAACCCAACATATAACTTTATTACAAATGTGTGATATATGTCCACATAACTCACTCACTGCATATATACACATACACTCCCCTCCTTATGTATTTGGACAGTGGATATAAAATGTTGGATTTGAGTTCAAATGTTTCATGTGAGGAGACAGTACAGAATATCAAATATCTGTTTTACATTATTACAAATGTACTTATAGTGTATTAAAGTACTCAAAAGTTAAGTATTTTGTCACATATTCCTTGCACATAGCATGTTTTGTTGTTGCCTCTGGAACTTTCTCAATCATCACCATTCATGATTAATTCATGATTTTTCTTAATCATGGCATTATCAGGTCTCCACCGAACTAGGTAAATCCGCTTTTACTTTTAAAGCACCTCATTGCTGGAACCAACTACAAAATACATTAGTTGGATGTTCTGGTGCAGCACGGGCAATTACAAATATTGATTGGGGACCTTATTGAAGAATGTAATTGTTTTTCTTGAATACTTGTGTTGTGATGTATTTTAATAGTTTTCTATTGTATTTTATTTTGAAATAGTATATGTATGCAGGTCTCCCTGGTGAAAAAGACCCTGGTCTCAATGGTGACTACTTGCTTAAATAAAAGAAAAATATTTTTTAGATGTGTTCAGAAATGTCTTATCTACTCACTTAGAAAGAAAATTAGTCCAGTCATCGTTCACCATTCGGTTCCTATTGGGCAAACCATAACCCAAAACACAAGCAAAGCAAACTTCAAATGCATCCAATTAGTTGGTAGAGTCACAAGCTTGATGTAGTCATTGCGTGCTAGGAGTATGGGATCAAATGTGTGTGTGTGTGCTGTGTACAGATGTAGGATCTTAATTTGATCACTCTTTTGTTGCTGCAAATTTTTTACACAGCAGGAAATGCAAATTTGTAATGTATTCAAGGTTTAAAAAGGCTTCTAAAGTTAGAAGCCTTGATTTGCCCTGACAAGAAATGTATCAACCCCTACAAACATTGGCCATAAATTATAATCCACATAATAATTAACATCTGTTGCTGCAGCATTATTTTCCTGCAGTAGAAAACTAGGGGGACTTGACAGGCATCGCATGGATTAGTGGAAGCCCCCCTCACATGAAGCCACTAGCAGCGCCACGGCAGCTGGCCCTGACCCACTGTGTTATTTTTGTTTTGACGGCTAGAGGGTTGGGAAAGAAGGGGTGTAGTAGAACGCATCAGCAATGGCAAGTATACAAAGGTGATATTAGTTAAGGTTGGTTGGATAGCTGAGGTCAAACGACACATTGGTTTTACTTATGAAGCTCGTAAGATTTATATTTCATATAAAACAGCATTTGAAAGTCCTGTAGTCATTTTTCAGTATAACAATGTAGTACAGTTTGTAATTGGTAATTGGGCATGATAATAAGTGAGTATCAAATTTCCTCAATTATTTGAACCTGTTGTATTTACTACATTTCACCACAAGAGGGTGTCAGGTGTTAACTATCCATAGCATCGCAGGGCCTTTGTATGAAGTAGTGCTGTTGATGCAAAACTGAACCAGGGTTCAAAATAGGCTTTTCTCTCATAGCATCTAAAGAATACTTTCAGCAATATCAGGACAATTCCTACTACATAAAATGAGAGCATGGCATCATAGGAGCACATTATGGATATGTTTACTTCACAATAGTTGTAAAAATAACAATGTGCGAACACTTAACACTTAAACCTCTACGGGATCGGTGTCCCCCCTGCGGGACAGTTGAGCTAACATAGGCTAATGTGATTAGCATGAGGTTGTAAATAACATTTCCCAGGACATAGACATATCTGATATGGGCAGAAAGCTTTAATTCTTGTTAATCTAACTGCACTGTCCAATTTACAGTAGCTATTTCAGTGAAATAATACCGTTGCTGTTGTTTATGTATTATCTTTTACCAGATCTAATGTGTTATATTCTCCTACATTAATTTCACATTTCCACAAACTTCAAAGTGTTTCCTTTCAAATGGTATCAAGAATATGCATTTCCTTGCTTCAGGTCCTGAGCTACAGGCAGTTAGATTTGGGTATGTAATTTTAGGTGAAAATTGAAAAAAAAGGGTTGGATCCTTATTAAGTGTGCCACCATTACACTTTTGATGAAGAACTAAATTCAAACTACCAACAATTCTATATCAGTTTTGTGTGGACAGACAGTATCATTCAATTCTTCTATCAGACGTAGAGCGTAAGAAGGCACCCAGTGGCTGTGTCTCAAATTGCACCATATTCCTTACATTCCCACATTGCCCTGGTCAAAAGTAGTGCACTACATAGGGAAAAGGGTGCCATTTGGGACGCATCCCAGACCACCCATCTTGACCAGCAGGCAGCTCCATGTGCATTCCAGACTGTGCACAGGGGAGGGCCCTGGGAGCTACCCGAGACTTCAGAGAACTACAGCCTGCTGCCTTCCCTTTGATTTCTATATCTAGAATGGACTCTTCTGTTTGGTTATCCTCTGAAGGCATGAACTTTTAGAGAGAGGGAGGGGCCTTCTTGTGTACTGTCATCGAGGCCTATTCTATAGCATTATTCTATAGCATCTCCATGGGCCTTTTGGGTTATCACGTTATTATGGATCCATCTAAGTAAGAGTGGTATCATGGAAAGATACTGCCAAAATTGTGATTTGCAGTTGCTTGCAACTCAAAAAAATAGTATAAGACTAAACAACACAACTATATCATCACCTTTTCAGGCTTTCTAAAATAAGGGAAATAGGCCTCGGCCACAGAGCCTAAATGTGCTTTTCAGTATTTACAAACACCACTCTGCTTCCTTAAAAAAATACTCATTTGGGTCGGTGAAACTAGGAATAGGTGATTATGAGGTAAGAGCATCTGAAATGGACTGCATTGAGCTATATGGCAATAATCCTGGAGTGAGTAGTGATTATGTGGTGTTAGTGTGGTGTGCTGCTAGGGATGCAGTGCACTCTTTAACCCCATGTATTTACACTACATGGAACTAACTGCATGCTGAGTGTGTACTTCAAAGATGTGTCAGGCATCCAAGCCTAAATGAGAGATTAAAAAACCATGAAGACGATTATAATAAACCTTGTATATTTCACGACCTTATATTTAATTATCTTTGGTATAGGCCAGGGTTAGGTTTTTGGGACTCAGTTTGGGTCTCAACTTACTGTTGAGAGTTAGCATAGTAGAATACATAAGGTGCATTTTCAAATGTTGGTTGTCCATTAGCAGTTTTTCTCTTGTTATGTCAGTCACTCAATTAACCCATGTAAATTAGTATAACGGCTAGCTATCTAAACTTGTAGTAATCATGGTAAAATGACCAACCGGGGGGGCCCCATAATATGATATCTCACTCAGATATCACATTAAAAACGGCAAACATTTGTCTCCACCCATGACAAAATGTTTAGAATTACAGAAAATTTGCTGTAAAACTGCTCATCTTTCTCTCCCACCCTGGCAAAATGAGTAGAATTGCATGAAATTTGTTATAAAATGACAACTTTTTCTCTACGCCCCTTGGAAAAATGTGTAGAATCGCAGGAAAATTTACTCTAAAACATTTTTTCTCTCCGCTGTCAAGTGGGGGGCTGCTAAAATGTTTTGCTCATAAGGTGTGTGAGCCAGGGGGTTAAGAAATGTCTGATGGATAGCTGTGAATCTAAGCTTTCCAATGTTATATGATTAAAGGGTATAAGTGAGCAACATCTTGTTGTATACTAACATTATTTGTCATTGTGTAAAATCCCTATGGATTTCTCTGTACCAGTTACGCAACCACTACAGAATCCCACACCACTATGGAGTCAGCAGGAGCAGGTGCCTCAGGAGTAGGAGTGGAGGAGCGCATCCGGGAGCATGCGGAGATGCTTCAACATCTCGGCGCCGCCATGGACCGCGTTGTCCAGAACATGGATCATTGGGAGAGACAGGGGAGTTCCTCCAGCGCCTCTACCCGTACAACCAGGGTCTCTACATAACGTCTCTCTTCCACCCGGTCCCAGTGGGATTCATCTCGCCCTTCCCCGGGAGTACGACGGGACGGCTGCACACTGCCAGGGGTTCCTGTTACAATTAGACCTCTACCTGGCAACCGTCCAACCGGCTCCTTTGAGCCGTGAGAGAGTGTCCGCCCTCGTCTCGTGCCTCTCTGGGAAGGCCTTGGAGTGGGCCAACGCCGTGTGGGAGGAAGGAGATGCGGCGCTGGACCACTTCAAGGATTTCACCTGCCGTTTCCGGGCAGTCTTCGACCACCCACCCGAGGGTAGAGCGGCAGGTCTTCCATCTGAGGCAGGGACGAGGAGAGCGCCCAGGATTTCGCCATGGATTATCGGACCCGGGCCGCCGACGCGGGATGGAGCGACAGGGCCCTGATTGACCATTATCGCTGCAGTTTGCGTGAGGACGTCCGTCGGGAGTTGGCCTGCAGGGACACCACCCTTACCTTTGACCAGCTGGTGGACCTGTCCATTCGGGTGGATAACCTGCTGGCTACCCGCGGACGTCCAGAGCGGACTCTGTCGGTTCCATCCCTCAACACCACCGCTCCAGTACCCATGGAACTGGGAGGTGCTGTACGTAGGGAGACTAGAGGAGGTTTCGTTTTGTGCACCATCTGTGGTCGCAGAGGTCACACTGCCGGTCGGTGCCGGGCCGGTTTCTCTGGGGATCAAAGCAGCAGGCAGGGTACTCTGGCGTCATCCCAGGTGAGCCAGCACCATTCTCACCCATAGCCCTCTGTTGCACACTTATTTTTGTATGTTACATTTTCTGAGTTTTCCCCACATTCCCAGCATAAGGCGCTCGTCGATTCAGGCGCGGCTGGCAATTTTATAGACAGATCGTTTGCCCTTAGTTTAGGGATTCCTATTGTTCCCGTGGCTGTGCCCTTCCCCGTTCATGCCTTAGACAGTTGACCATTAGGGTCAGGGTTGATCAGGGAGGCCACCGCTCCTCTGGGTATGGTAATGCAGGGGGCTCACAAGGAGAAGATCAGTCTCTTCCTCATTGACTCTCCTGCATTTCCTGTGGTGCTAGGTCTACCCTGGTTAGCTCGTCATGACCCCACTGTTTCTTGGCTACAGAGGGTTCTCACAGGGTGGCTTCGAGAGTGCTCGGGGAGGTGTTTAGAGGTTTCCGTGGGTGCTACTACGGTGGAAAGTCCAGACCAGGTCTCCACAGTGCGCATTCCCATTGAATATGCCGATTTGGCTTTCGCCTTCTCCAAGAAGACGGTGACTCAATTACCACCTCATCGACGGGGTGATTGTGCGATAGATCTCCTGGTAGATGCTGCACCAGGAGTCACGTGTATCCCCTGTCACAGGCGGAGACGGCGGCTATGGAAACATATGTCTCCGAATCCTTGCGTCAGGGGTACATTTGGCCCTCCACTTCACCCTCCTCCTCGAGTTTCTTTTTTGTGAAGAAGAAGGAGGGAGGTCTGCGCCCGTGTATTGACTATCGAGGTCTAAACCAGATCACGGTGAGGTATAGTTACCCGCTACCGCTAATTGCCACAGCGATTGAGTCAATGTGAAATTAATGTAGGAGAATATAACACATTAGATCTGGTAAAAGATAATACATAAACAACAGCAACGGTATTATTTCACTGAAATAGCTACTGTAAATTGGACAGTGCAGTTTAGTGCTTCTTCACTAAACTAGATCTCAGGAGAGCTTACAATCTGGTGCGTATCCGCGAGGGAGACGAGTGGAAGACGGCGTTCAGTACGACCTCAGGGCATTTTGAGTACCTCGTCATGCCGTACGGGTTGATGAATGCTCCATCAGTCTTCCAAGCCTTTGTAGATGAGATTTTCAGGGACCTGCATGGGCAGGGTGTATACTCCGCTACACGCGCCGAGCATGTGTCTCTTGTGCGCAGGGTGCTTGGTCGATTGTTGGAGCATGACCTGTATGTCAAGACTGAGAAATGCCTGTTCTTCCAGCAGTCCGTCTCCTTCCTAGGGTATCGCATTTCCACCTCTGGATGGAGATGGAGAGGGACCGCATTTCATTCGTGCGTAATTGGCCGACTCCCACCACGGTAAAAGAGGTGCAGCGGTTTCTAGGGTTTGCCAACTACTACCGGAGGTTTATCTGGGGCTTTGGTCAGGTAGCGGCTCCCATTACCTCACTGCTGAAGGGGGGTGCGGTGCGTTTGCAGTGGTCGGCTGAGGCGGACAGGGCTTTTGGTAAACCTGAGGGCTCTGTTTACCTCGGCCCCCGTGCTGGCCCATCCAGATCCCTCTTTGGCGTTCATAGTGGAGGTGGACGTGTCCGAGGCTGGAATAGGAGCCGTGCTCTCACAGCGCTCGGGTACGCCACCGAAGCTCCGCCCCTGTGCTTTCTTCTCGAAGAAGCTCAGCCCGGCGGAGCGAAACTATGACGTGGGGAACCGGGAGCTGTTGGCTGTTGTCAAGGCTCTGAAGGCATGGAGACATTGGCTTGAGGGGGCTAAACACCCTTTCTCATCTAGACTGACCACCGCAATCTGGAGTACATCCGGGCAGCGAGGAGACTGAACCTTCGCCAGGCAAGGTGGGCCATGTTTTTCACCCGTTTTGTTTTCACCCTTTCCTACTGACCAGGTTCCCAGAACGTCAAGGCAGACGCACTGTCCCGGCTGTATGACACAGAGGAGCAGTACGTGGATCCTACCCCCATACTCCCGGCCTCCTTCCTAGTGGCGCCGGTAGTATGGGAGCTGGACGCGGACATTGAGCAGGCGTTACGTGCAGAGCCCGCTCCGCCTCAGTGTCCCGCTGGTCTTCTGTACGTTCCCGTCTGCTTTCCATGATCCGTTGATATATTGGGCACACACTTCACCCTCCTCTGGTCATCCTGGGATCGGTCGGACGGTGCACTGTTTGGTTGGGAAGTACTGGTGGCCTACCTTGGCCAAGGACGTGAGGGTTTATGTTTCCTGCAGCTCAGTGTGCGCTCAGTGCAAGGGTCATAGGCACCTGCCCAGAGGGAAGCTACACCCCTTACCCGTTCCACAGCGGCCTTGGTCACACCTGTCGGTGGATTTCCTGACTGACCTTCCCCCCTCACAGGGAAGCACCACGATCCTGGTCATTGTGGATCGGTTCTCTAAGTCCTGCCGTCTCCTCCCTCTGCCCTACAGACTGCGGAGGCCTTGTTTACGAGCGTTGTCCGGCACTACGGGGTGCCTGGCGATATAGTGTCTGATCGGGGTCCCCAGTTCACTTCGAGGGTCTGGAAGTCGTTCATAGAACATCTGGGGGTCTCAATCAGGGTTTCACCCCGAGAGTAACGGGCAGGTGGAGAGAGTGAACCAGGATGTGGGTAGGTTTCTGAGGTCTTATTGCCAGGACGGGCCGGGGGAGTGGGCGGCGTTCGTGCCCTGGGCAGAGATGGCTCAGAACTCGCTTCGCCACTCCTCCACTAACCTCTCCCCCTTCCAGTGTGTATTGGGGTACCAGCCGGTTCTGGCGCCGTGGCATCAGAGTCAGACCGAGGCTCCTGCGGTGAACAACTGGTTCAGGCACGCGGAGGAGACATGGAACACCGCCCATGTTCATCCGTGCTGCGGCCGTGCTGCACCAGAAAGCCAGCGCAGACCGTCACTGCAGTGAGACCGGGTCTGGCTCTCGACCCCGAAACCAGCCCCTCCGCCTGCCCTGCCGGAAGCTGGGGCCGCGGTTTGTGGGGCCATTTAAAGTCCTGAGGAGAGTGAACGAGGTTTGTTATAGGTTACAGCTTCCGCCCGATTACAGTATTAATCCCTTGTTCCATGTGTCTCTCCTCAGGCCGGTGGTGGCTGGTCCGCTCCAGGACTCTGAGATGCGGGAGGTCCCTCCGCCCCCTCTGGAAATCGAGGGGGCCCCCGCCATATTCCGTCCACTCCATACTGGATTCGAGGCGTCGGAAGAGGGGCCTTCAGTACCTCGTGGAGTGGGAGGGGTACGGTCCGGAGGAGAGATGCTGGGTTCCGGTGGAGGACGTTTTGGATCCGTCTATGCTGCGGGAGTTCCACCGTCTCCGTGCTGATCGCCCTGCGCCTCGCCCTCCGGGTCGGCCCCGAGGCCGGTGTCGGCGCGCTGCTGGAGCCGCGCGCGTCAAAGGGGAGGTACTGTCACGACTTCCGCCGAAGTCGGTGCCTCTCCTTGTTCGGGTGGTGTTCAGCGGTCGACGTCACCGGTCTCCTAGCCATCACCGATTCTCTTTTCCATTTGCTTTGTCTGTGTTTTCCACACCTGGTTTCAATTCCCTCATTACATGTTTTGTATTTAACCCTCTGTTCCCCGTCATGTCTTTGTGTGGGATTGTTCATTGTAGTGCTTGTGCACTTCATCTACTGGTGCGTTACGGGCTATTTTGTGCCCATTTTCTCTCGTGTTGTTTGAACCGTTGGGATTGTTTAATAAATGACTAAGTTTATTATCCAGTTTTGCTCTCCTGCGCCTGACTTCTCTGTACCAGTTACACAACCCCTACATAAAGAAAATAATGTACTTTTTATTCCATACATTTTCCCTGACACCCAAAAGTACTAGTTACATTTTGAATGCTTAGAAGGACAGGAAAATGGTCCAATTCATGCACTTATCAAGAGAGCATCCCTGACCATCTCTACTGCCGCTGATCTGATGGACTCACTAAAGACAAATGCTTCATTTGTAAATTATGCCTGAGTGTTGGGAGTATGCCCCTGGCTATCCGCAATAATAATAAATAAATAAATGCTGCCTTTTGGTTTGCTTAATATCAGTAATTTGAAATGGTTTATACTTTTACTTTTGATACTTAAGTATATTTGAGCAATTACCTTTACTTTTGATACTTAAGTATATTTAAAACCAAATACTTTTAGACTTTTACTCAAGTAATATTTTACTGGGTGACTTTCACTTTTACTTGAGTCATTTTCTATGAAGGTATCTTTTCTTTTACTCAAGTATGACAATTGGGTACTTTTTCCACCACTGATAGGCACCAAAACACTGCAAGATAGAAACAGAACCAGAGCATGAGAGCAGCAGCTGCAGGTTCATCAATCCCTTGAATGTTTACATGATGTCTCAAACAGAGCAACTTCCTTGATTCTTTATTTTTAAGACTCTTCCTTTTTAGGAAGTAGGCTGCTGCCTTGCAGCCTCCTCTTGGGAATCTGTGTGAATTCCTTTGCTGGTTTGGTTGGCAGTTGACTTTCAACTCTCCAATATTGTTATTTAAAGTTGTAAAGGGGAGATGGAATTTGAGAAACGTGTTATGCTACACTCAAGTTGCCAGAACAAGAATAAATAATTTTGACCTGAGTTTGAAGCTTACACAAAAGTGCACATGGTTGACACTATACTTCAGTAGGAAAATTGTTTTCCTACATTTACATAATTTAGAAGATGCTCTTTTCCAGAGCAATTAGGATTGAGTGCCTTGGCCAACCAACAGATTGTTCACCTAGTTGGCTCGGGGATCCAAACTAGCAACCTTTCGGTTACTGGCCCAACGGTCATTTTTCCTCTTGGTGGTTCGAGTGTGTTGCCTACTAAGGTCTGAAAGTGAAAAAAAAATTATAAACTTGTTGGAGGCTGATCCCAATTTCACAGGATACAGAACTTGAAAGACTCAGGATCAACTGTGAATAGGTGGATGTAGGAAGAAAAGTTCTGAATACACTATGGTCAATTATTGCTGGCAGTGGATAGGACCCATACTTGAATTTGGGCTCATAAAATCAGACCTTGGGATGGATTTAGCCTATTCAGTTTAGGTCTTATGACTGTCCTGTTAGACAAACATGTTACCCATAAGGATTCAAATTAGTTGTAGGTTACCGGTATGCTTAAATATGATTTTAATTACTTAAACGCTGTAGTCTTTGAGCTAATGTGTTATGATAACTATTCATAAGGCTAATGGAATATTTATCGAATTTTACTCACCTAATCAAACCTCATTTTTATTTGGGATATTATAACTGTCTATTCTATACTAAAATTATATTATATTCCACAATTGTTCATTCTACCTTTATATAGAAACTGCACATAGCAAGTATAGCCTACATCCCAAAGCAACTAGACTATATTTCAGTCCCTTCTGACAGCAATTTGTCACTACAATTTACACTGTCTATGTCCTTACTGGTTGGAATTTGCTCCTCTCAACAGAAGACGCATATTTCCCTTTTTAGGGCATGGTAATGTATACGCAATTTTGGGAGAACTCGATCAAACGCGAATGTGTGGAATAGGCGGAGCATATTTGGAAAGATTTGCATCCACTTGTGCCAATCGCGTTGGCGGTGACATTATGCTATTTCTCTTATTGGTCGGAGGGTGGACATTACGTTCATTATGGTAAAGATTGCAATTTCTTTTCGCGAGGTGCGGTTGTGGATTGTCACGTTGATGGTTGCAAGCGGAGTAGTTCGTGTTCCTAGAGAGTGAAACTGTCCTGGGGAAGGAAAGTGTTGGAGGAACCAACTGTAGACTTCATAAGGGCGCAAACAAGAGAGGGAAGTTTTGAAACACCTAACGGGTCTGCCTTTTTTCTCTTGGATAGGAAGGAGAGCGGACTTAAGTTTTCATCATGCCGGTTTTTCACACAAAAACTATAGAAAGTATCCTAGAGCCGGTGGCTCAGCAGATATCCCATCTGGTGATAATGCACGAAGAAGGTGAGGTGGACGGGAAAGCTATCCCGGATCTCACGACACCCGTGGCTGCGGTGCAGGCGGCTGTCAGCAACCTGGTTCGGGTAAGTGAACAGTTTACACAATACGCTGGCGTAGGATTGGTTACCTGTTGCTCGCTGTCTGTGTAGTGTTACATTGTGCCAGCCTGCCGCGATTCCAGTCAATTGTCATTTTATGTGAGAAGTTACGGCTGTGGTTACTTTGTTTCTTTTCACCGCTCTATCGGTTGCAACGCGAGAGTTATAGCTACAATGTATATATTACATTTTGTTGAAGTTCTCTTTCACTTGGGCCGTAGGGCAGTGACGCCCTTTTCCCCTTGAGAATATGCTCTGGGCCTGTCCCCAAGAGCCATGTATAAGTCCCCCGGTTGACTTATACACTATTCTTATGCCACAGTATTTCAATCAAAGATCCTTTGTAACAAACAATAAAAAAACAAAATGTTAATTGTCATCAACTCAAATCTTCTCTAAACAATTATTGATAACTTAAGCAGCATTTGTATTGTAGCCTTGTGTAAATGCCAACATTTAATTGCATGGATCCACATTGTTTCCTACTCAACTTTGTGCCGGTAGCTCTTTTTTTTATGAGAATTAATGGAAGTGATGCCGTTATAGTGTAGGCTATTTGACTGGTAAGGGCAACCCCAGTGTATTACAGAGTAATACGCATTTCACCACCATATGATCTGCTAATGACAGACAAATCTGTTAGTTAAATCTTCTTCACTTTTGGCTCTGAATAAAGCCTATGTATACTGTACGTTTGCATTTTACTATCAGACACCGGGCATACTGTTGTAAAAATAGCCCACTCTTTTTCACACAGTATAAGTGTTCTTAACAGTTTTGAATGTAATTAACTACGGTCTGAGCTGTGGCTTAATTGGACAAGTGTAAATCGAATCAAAAGCAGTTAAAACCCCAGTGGGAGTGGAAGTTGTGCTCCACACAACAACTTCGTAAGTGGATGACTGACTGAACTCCATGGCAGCCAGCAAGCAAGCTAGGCCCACAGTCTATGCCCTTATTTGTTAAATGGCAGTTTAATAGAGAATCCAATAGCAATCCAATAGTTTCCTCCCTAATACCGATATTAAGAAGTAGTTGTCTTCTGCAGTCTAAACGTGACAATATTACACAGGACATGATCAATGGGCAAATGACCCATAATGGCTTTTCCTCTTATTTACAAAGAGCATAGCTGAGATGATCACTTTCTAAGTGAGGAAGCTAAAAAAAGAAAATGTGTAATTATCAGTGTCCTCACAGAAATTGTGGTTTCCAAAAAAAGGGAATAAATGTTTCCAAAAAAATGAAATACATTAATATTTCATCCAAGTACTGTAGCATCTTAGCTACTCAAAGGTGTTTGAATAAGTATGATGATCCAGGGACGCTGTATTCAATTTCAGTATTAGACTCGATCTTTATTATCAGATTGCTAAACAACCAGAAGTTGTCAAAAATAAGTATGTTTCACAGTACATTTCTCACACTAATACTAGGCTGTACAGAATTATTCACTGGGAGAGAGGTCAACCAATGATGTCATTGGTTGATTTGAGCCTGCTGTCTGATCTAAAAAATAAATGGAGTCATGTTTTGTAGCAATTATTGTGTCCTTTGGGTTTCGCCAATTGCGCAGTCACGCTAGCAGCAAGTAGATATGGTTGTCATTGTTCAATTAGAGCCATTGGACTTGTCTCTACGATGTTGCTATCTGCCAGGACATTGCAGGATGTCTAGGTTGACAAATTTTCCCTGGCTTTGTAAAGATTACAGCCTGACGGGAGCCCTACTTCCTTGTTCCCACCCTCGAAGGCAGGCTTTTCCAAACGTGTGCGGTACTAGTTTACAGGTTCATTGAAGCTATGTTGCCATGCACTGTCCAGCTGAGATTGCTAAATAATTAACTACAATGGCTGTTTCTGATTCCTCTTTCCAAGAATCAAATCATCAAATCAAGTCAAATTTTATTTGTCACATACACATGGTTAGCAGATGTTAATGCGAGTGTAGCGAAATGCTTGTGCTTCTAGTTCTGACAGTGCAGTAATATCTAACAAGTAATCTAACAATTCCACAACAGCTACCTAATACACACAAATCTAAAGGGATGGAATAAGAATATGTACATACAAATATATGGATGAGCGATGGCCGAGCAGCGTAGGCAAGATGCAATAAATGGTATAAGATACAATATCTATTATAATATCTATTATAATAACAACAAATTGATCAGAAATACAGTGTAGACATTGTTAATATTGTAAATTACATTTGTAGCTGGAAGCGGCTGATTTGTTTTATTTATATGGAATATCTACAAAGGCGTACAGAGGCCCATTATCAGCAACCGTCCCTCCTGTGTTCCAATGGCACGTTGTGTTAGCTAATCCAAGTTTATCATTTTAAAAGGCTAATTGACCATTAGAAAACCCTTTTGCAATTATGTTAGCACAGCTGAAAACCTGTTGTTCTGATTAAAGAAGCAATAAAACTGGCCTTATTTGGAAGAGTTGAGTATCTGGAGCATCAGAATTTGTGGGTTCGATTATAGGCTCAAAATGGCCAGAAACAAATAACTCTTCTGAAACTCGTCAGTCAATTCTTGTTCTGAGAAATGAAGGCTATTCTATGCAAGAAATTGCCAAGAAACTGAAGATCTCATACATCGCTGTGTACTACTCCCTTCACAGAACAGAGCAAACTGTCTCTAACCAGAATAGAAAGAGGAGTGGGAGGCCCCGGTGCACAACTGAGCAAGATGACAAGTATATTAGAGTGTCTAGTTTGAGAAACAGACGCCTCACAAGTCCTCAACTGGCAGCTTCATTAAATAGTACCCGCAAAATACCAGTCTCAGTGTCAACAGTGAAGAGGCGACTCCGGGATGCTGGCCTTCTAGGCAGAGTTGCAAAGAAAAAGCCATATCTCAGACTGACCAATAAGAATAAAAGATTAAGATGGGCAAAAGAACACAGACACTGGACAGAGGAACCTTGCCTAGAAGGCCAGCATCCCAGAGTCACCTCTTCACTGTTCACCTTGTTTTTTGAGTGCTCCATCTTCTTAGCTCTTTATTCCATGATCTTCTTTGTGTGTCAGAAACAGAAATGTTGAATTTTAAGCAACATTTTGGCCATATTCCTTGGGTGGTTGTGTAGAAGAAATCAGCTGAGATGGCCTGAATGCATCCCTAAAGAAAGACACATCCCACTATAAATAAGAGTAAGTAGCTTGGCACTTGAGCCTACGCTTGTGCATTCCGGGATGACTCATTTCCCACTATAGCAAGTGTTATTTAGGCATACTAGTCAGCAGGCATAGTTTTGAGATGACTAAAAGAGTGATTTTCAAACGAGGCCTGCTGTACTTCATCATTTCTGCAGTTCCTTTTTATGGTCTTTTGAGAAGTGCCATTGACGTTCTACTCAGTCACAGGGTCTTGGCACAGACTGGGAACTGAATGTTTGTCGGCCTGCTTCTACAGCCAAGTCTCTCCAAGGCAAAGACTGAAGACTGGAGACTTCATGCACAATTAAACAAACCTTCAGCACTGTAGTGTAGATGGTGCGTAACTGTACTTTGATTGGCCTTGCTAAGTTCTGTGCTAAGGGAAGAGAGCACTGCTGCTACTTTGCTCTTTTTGGAGATCTGCAAAGACACAGCTAGGCCTGTATTGTTACATCAGTCAGCTTTTCTCTTAATTTTCTTTTAATCTTTACTTCAGGTCGACAAGTAAACCAGAGGAGTCACAGAGACATGATGCGAGCAGATCATATGCTCAGTAACAAATGCTTTCTGAAAGGTTCTCCCATCTCCATAGAGGAAACCTGGAGCTCTGCCAGAGTGACCATCGGGTTCTTGGTCACCTCCTTGACCAAGGCCCTTCTCCCCTGATTGCTCAGTTTGGCCGGGCGGCCGGCTCTAGGAAGAGTCTTGGTGATTCCAAACTTCTTCCATTTAAGAATGATGGAGGCCACTGTGTTCATAGGGACCTTCAATGCCGCAGATATTTGATGTTACTCTTCCCAGGATCTGCTCTTCGAGCTCCTGTCTCGGAGCTCTATGGACAATTCCTTAGACCTCATGGCTTGGTTTTTGCTCTGACATGCACTGTCAAATGTGGGACCTTATATAGACAGGTGTGTGCCTTTCCAAATCATGTCCAATCAATTGATTCTAATCAGGTTGTAGAAACATTTCAAGGATGATCAATGGAAACAGGATGCACCTTCGCATAATTTTGAGTCTCATAGCAAAGTGTATTTTTTTAAATAAATTAGCTAACATTTCTAAACCTGTTTCAAATTGTTATTATGGGGTATTGTGTGTTGATTGTTAACGTAACAAAATGTGGAAAAAGGGAAGGGGTCTAAATACTTTCCTAATGCACTGTTGTGCACTACTTTTGACCAGGGCCCATAGGGTTCTGCTCAAAGGTAGTGCTCTATGTAGGGAATATGGTGCCATTTGGGACACGAACGTGGTGTTCGGTGTGGCTGTCAGTGTCACCTCAGCTGTGTGAAAAGATTACTTACTCTTAAAACTCGGATGGTAAATTCATGCTAGAAATAGTATGCTTATGTTGGCCGGAAGTTGTTCTCAACGAATTATGACCAAAAATATCTGCTCATAGAATCTTGTGAAAGCTTATGAATAGGAATATTGTCATGAGAAAGACTCATGATAGACTACTACCCTGTATCATGAGAGATGGCGAAAAAGTGTGTGTGATTCATGCTTCCTTGCTGTATGGTTTCTTTTGGCGCACAGGCCTAGTGAGGCATTTGATTTGTGTCTGTCACCACCTTGGCTACACTCTGGGCACTTCCTGAACTATATTAATAACCCCTGCTTGACGTGACTAGACAGTTGCAGGATAAACATACACTATATATAAAAAGGTGTGTGGACAACCCTTTCAAGTTTGTGGATTAGGCTATTTCAGCCACACCAGTTGCTGACAGGTGTATAAAATCAAGCACACTGCCATGCAATCTCCGTAGACAAACATTGGCAGTAGGATGGCCTTACGGAAGAGCTCAGTGACTTTCAACGTGACACCGTCATAGGATGCCACCTTTCCAACAAGTCAGTTAGTCAAATTTCTGCCCCGCTAGAGCTGCCCCAGTCAACTGTAAGGGCTGTTATTGTAAAGTGGAAATGTCTAGGAGCAACAACAACTCAGCCGTGAAGTGGTAGGCCACGTTTTTACTGAAACGTTGATTAATGTGCACTGTCCCTGTAAAAATAAACTCAAACCTCACAGAACAGGAATACTGAAACGCGTGAAAATCGTCTGTCCTCAGTTGCAACACTCACTACCAAGTTCCAAACTGCCTCTGGAAGCAACGTCAGCACAATAACTGTTGGGCTGCTGGAGTGGTGTAAGGCTCGCCGTCATTGGACTCTGGAGCAGTGGAAACGCGTTCTCTGGAGTGATGAATCACGCTTCACCATCTGGCAGTCCGACGGACAAATCTGCGTTTGGCGGATGCCAGGAGAACGCTACCTGCCCCAATACATAGTGCCAACTGTAAAGTTTGGTGAGGCTGCTTTTCATGGTTCGGGCTAGGCCCCTTAGTTCCAGTGAAGGGAAATCTTAACACTACAGCATACAATGACATTCTAGACAATTCTGTGCTTCCAACTTTGTGGCAACAGTTTGGGGAAGGTCCTTTCGTGTTTCAGCATGACAATGCCCCCGTGTACGAAGTGAGGTCCATACAGAAATGGTTTGTCAAGATCGGTGTGGAAGAACTTGACTGGCCTGCACAGAGCCCGGAACTCAAACCCATCGAACATCTTTGGGATGAATTGGAATTCCCGACTGCGAGCCAGGCCTCATTGCCCGACCTCAACAATGCTCTTGTGGTATTGCAGTATTGTAGTATTGCATGCTCATGAATGTGCTGGTTGTCATACCGCTGCTGCCATTTCAATGGCATTTGAGAACATGTTTGAAACTTGGAAACATAAGCACATTAGCTAGCTCCATTCGAACAACTGACTCAAAATAAGCTCAGCAACTGCGCCTGCAGCAGACGTGATACCCTCTGTCATGGCATTGAAACGCCTGCTCAACAAAACTGAGGACACAGGCTGTGAACAAGCAATTTGGTGGCATTCTCTCTTTGCTGTGTCGCCACCATGGTCGATGCTATGTACAAGGATCGCTACTTCGATGCAGACAAGAAACAGGGTTTACGTGAAATGTTACATACACAGCTGGACAAGATGGAAACGGACATAGTGACAGTGCGCACAGAGGAAGAGAGGCCACGGACAGACAGAGCTGAAACTTCCCTGCTTGACATGTACGATGAAGTCCTGATTGAGAATGAAATAACTGAATAAATGAACAAAGAAACAGCACAGCAAGTAAGTGAAAGAAATACGTTTTGATAATAGTTTTACTGATAATGGGGACATACAAATGCCAACAAAATAACTTTTTGGTGTGTGTGACCGGTGTGAAATGGCTAGCTAGTTAGCAGGGTGTGCGCTAATAGCGTTTCAATCGGTGACATCACTTGCTCTGAGATCTTGAAGTAGTTGTTTCCCTTGGTCTGCAAGGGCTGCGATAGGTAACGATGCTTCGTGGGAGGCAGTTGTTCGTTGTGTGCAGAGGGTCCCTGGTTTGAGCCCAGGTTGGGACGAGGAGAGGGTCGGAAGCAATACTGTTACGTGTGTAACCTTTATATAACTAGGCAAGTCAGTTAAAAACAAATTCTTATTTACAATGACTGCCTACCCCCGGCCAAACCCGGACGATGCTGGGCCAATTGGGCGCCGACCTATAGGACTCCCAATCACAGCCGGATGTGATACAGCCTGGATTCGAACCAGGGACTGTAGTGACGCCTCTTGCACTGAGATGCAGTGCCTTAGACCCCTGCGTGTGTGTGTGTGTTAAGTATTTAACCTCTCAGGGATTGCTGGGGCGCTAGCGCCCCCAATCCCAACACTACCAGGTGAAATGCAAGTCGCCAAATTCAAAATCCAAAAGTTGAATTATTAAACATCCACCAATATACAAGTGTTCCATACTCATCAAAAGCTCTGTTTCTTGGCAATATCACAGCGTTGTCAGATTTCAAAAAGGCTTTACGGCGAAAGCAGCACATTTGATTGTTTGAGAGTAGCACCTCACATATTTTTCCCATAGCCATGAATCCATTAGCCATCATGGCACACACATAACACATTTCACAGCGAAAACAAATCAATTACCTGTTGAAGAACTTCTGCTGAGGTCATCCTAAGTGTCCAACGAAGACAATCCATGGTTCTTTTGTTAGAAAAAGTAATGTATTTTATCCATAAATCTCCATTTGGTTCGGGCGTTATAATCTGAAACGACAGCCTCCACTCCTCCATTGAAACGTGACGAGAACTCGTTCATCTTATACCTAAAAACTTGTCCAAGAACAATCAAACATAGTTTTAAATGTATCCTTAGGAACACTTTTACGTATATTTACTATTATAAATCAACCGGAATATAAACAGATCGATAAAGACGGTAAAAAAGACACTGCGCGCCTTGTCGGGAGCGCGGGCTGGGTACTGTTGACATAAAAAGTACACTTCCTGGTTTGCTCTTCTTCTCTGGTCTAATTCATCCAAATTGAAAATTTACACTGTCTCGAGACTGTTGACATCTAAAGGAAGCGATGGGTACTGCATTCATATGCCCTTATATGGTCATTTTCATGAGGGAGGGGTTCCAAATGAGCAATGTGTTATTCAAATCACTTTTTCCAGGACAGAAATTCCTCGGGGTTTCGCCTGCCATATGCGTTCTGTTTTACTCACAGACAAATGGTTAACACTTTTGGAAAATTCAGAGTGTTTCCTATCCAATGGTACTAAATATGTGCATATCCTATTTTCTGGGCCTGAATGGGAGGCATTTTACTTTGGGCACGCCAGGCTCTCCAAAACCATCACCTCTGCTGCCGCTCCCTAAGAAGTTAACTGTACTAGAATCCTTAAAAGGTCGCTAAAAGTTTTTATCTGTTATTGGTATCGTTTTTTTGGGCAAGGAAAATATTGGATATCGGTATTGGCCAAAATGTAATATCGGTGCATCACTAATTTGGAGTCATACCTTGTGGTATTGGTAATAATCTGAAAAAAAGGGAGTCCCTTTGCTTTAGGACTTGGTCAGGTGGTTTAAGCATGTTCCAGTTTAGGTCACTTAGCAGGACCAGTTCAGACTTATTGTAAGTGTCCAGGAGAGAGCTTAGGGCATTTAGGGTACAGGCCGGTGCTGATGGTGGCCGATAACACCCAGCAACAGTCAACAAAGAGTTATTTGAAAGTTGAATGTGTAAAACCAGAAAATCTAATTGCTTGGGGACAGACTTGGTGGAGACAACCAAGCACTGAAGGTGCCTTCCCAGAAGAGAAAACCTTCCCAGAAGAGTGGAGGCTGTTATTGCAGCAAAGAGAGGACCGACTCCATATTAATACCCATGATTTTGGAATGAGATTTTTGACGAGCAGGTGTCCAAATACTTTTGGTCATGTGACCCCCCACCACATATATTTATCCATTGAAATGAATGCAAACAGATGCAGGCCTATAACCACTGCAGTAGCCTACAGTTCTGTTGTACTGCACGCAACCACATGTGGGGTGCACTCGTCTTGACTCACCGGGGGACAGAGTGGGCGGATCACTAAAAGTGTGGTGTTATAATGACTTCTAATCTGTCCACTCTGGGCACTGGTAAAGCCAAAGCGAGTGCGTCCATTTATTCACCTGATTTTTCGGAGTTGATCGACTACATGTTCATCTTAGCCTAGCTACATTTCTTGTACATTCCACCTTGGGATTCAGTTCATGAATTTATTGTCAATAGTGATCAAACAAAGAGCTGTAAATAATGATTGAAAGGTGCATAATTATGGGCTTTGACCACATAGCCTGACTCTCTTTTATAAACTCGCCAGTTGCCCATGTTTCTTCAACTTTCATTCATTAAAATGATTAATTGTACTTTCTGTGGGAGAATAAAATAGTCATTAAAGTGTTATTCATTTGGACAGATCACCTGAGTGGTGCTGTAATTGTCTTTTCAATAGGCGTGTGATTTGAACAATTTAGTCATTTAGCAGACGCTGTTATCCAAAGCGACTTACAGGAGCAATTAGGGTTAGGTGCGTTGCTCAAGGGCACAGACAGATTTTTCACCTATTCGGATCGGGGTTTAGAACGAGGAAACTGTCGGTTAATGGCTCAATGCTCTTAATCGCAAGGCTACCTGTCACCCCAGGTGAAGGCATTAACAGCACATACCTTTCTTTTGTTTATTTTGATGTGGTGGGGTGTACTGTAATAGTCCATTGTTCACCTAAATTCAGTAGCCTAAACAGTTCACTAGGCCCGTGCCCCATCTGTCGTACATCGTCGGTTGGGAGGCTGTCCTGTAGTCTATACAGTTCATTCAATGCCATTTCCACCGTTCTCCTTGTCCAGGTTATCCAGGAATCGGGTAGCTTCTTTTGCTGATTTCAGTGTGATGTCTCTTTCCTTCCATTTGACCCATAGTTGTGCAGGGTTCACTCCGTTTCATGTGGAGGTTTCTGCTCATGTCGGCGTTGATGTAGCTAGATCCAATGGCCCTCATATATCAAAGGTCCGACTCCTTTTTTGGGGGGCTTTGATGGCCAGTCGTAGAACTTTATCTTTGTCCCTATAGCTAAGGAACTTTGATGCCCATTGATGCCCATTGGTTTGCTGCTCGTGTCCCCTCACAGGCCGCCTGTTGGATGTGCTCATTCTATTGTGGAGCCCTTGTGAAGTTCTCCTGGCCCAGTAGTTGTGGTATTACCTTTTCCAGTAATTCTTCCATTCCAGTTGTTCCACAGCATTCGGGGAAACCTACGAAATTAAGCTCCTCCATCCCGTTTAACTTCTTAGGGAGCGGTGGGGCGCTAGCGACACTCCCGACACTACCAGGTGAAATGCAAGGCGCCAAATTCAAAATCCAAAAGTTGAATTATTAAACATGCATCAATATACAAGTGTTTCATAGTCATCAAAAGCTCTGCTTCTTGGCAATATCACAGCATTGTCAGATTTCAGAAAGGCTTTACGGCGAAAGCACCACATTTGATTGTTTGAGGATAGCACCCCACATATCTTTCCATTACCATGAATTCATAAACCATGTGGTTCACACAAAACACATTTCACAGTGAAAACAAATCAATTACCTCTTGAAGAACTTCTGCTGAGGGCTTCCCAAGTGTCCAACGAAGACAATCCATGGTTCTTTTGTTAGAAAAAGTAATGTATTATATCCATAAATCTCTGTTTGGTTGGCGCGTTATAACGAGAAAATAGAGCGTCGACTCCTCCATTGAAACGTGAAGAGAACTCGTTCAACTTATATCTATAAACTTGTCCAAGAACAATCAAACATAATTGTAAATGTATCCTTAGGAACACTTTTATGTATAAATAGTATAAAATTTCAACCGGAATATAAACTGGGCGATAAGAAAGGAAAAAAACCACAGAGCGTGCCAGCCATGAACGCGCATTTTCTTGTATTGACATCTGCGTGGACACTTTCTTATTCGTCTTCTTCTCTGCTCTAAAAGCATCTAAAATGAATCAGAACACTTTCTCGAGACTGTTGACATCCAGAGGAAGCGATAGGTACTGCATTCATATGCCCTTATATGGGCATTTTCATAAGGGAGGGGTTCTAAATGAGGCAATCTGTCGAAACCACTTTTTCCAGGACAGAAATTCCTTGGGTTTTCGCCTGCCATATCCGTTCTGTTATACTCACAGACAAATGGTTAACACTTTTAGAAAATATATCCTATTTTCTGGGCCTGAATGGGAGGCATTTTACTTTGGGCACGCCAGGCTCTCCAAAACGGTCACCTCGTGCGCTGCTGCCAAAGAAGTTAATCTTTCAGTAAGTCCGTAATTATTTTATTTTTGTTCAGCCACTGTTTTCTGGAGATTTTCTTGCGTGGTTTTCTCCAGGGTTAAGCCAATTTCGTCCCATCCAAGCGTTTGCCCAGTTCAGTCATATCAGGGATTCCCACCTTGATTTATTTATTTTCTTTACATCATCAGATATTTTCTTAATCTGCTTAGACAGTTTCTCATTGCCAGTGCAAATTTCTGTTAGTAGTGTCTCTAAACTCACTTTAGTCGAGTCGCCAGCTACAGTACTTGGTCCATGGTCGCGTTGTTTGTCTCTATTTCTCGATAGTATTTGCCATAATGTGCAGTTGCCAACATAACGTTTCAGTTATTTCTTAACTTTAGAGTTGAGTGCTTTCCTATTTAAGAGGCATATTTTAGTAAAGAAAGGAAAAGCCAAACGGATCATCTTCACCTGACTACCTCATGGTCGCCCTAATCAGGAGCTGTTAGTACTGAAGCCTCTGCAGATTGTTACAAAAAATTCATCTCTTTGCTTCTTCGCTTCACGTGTCACACAAGCTTCCTGTGATTAGGAACATGTTTGGATACTATATCCTTTTGTTATGACACAGTTAATGGCAAATACTTTCCTTCTCTAACACGTTCAGAGCTATCGATTTGTTAGATGTCGATGAGGACACTTACTTAGGCCTAATAGAATGTTACCATATAAAGAACCAGTCTGGCATCTGGTGCTAGCGCCCCCTCTGAAAGCCAGGCTGTGTCTTTCTCTCTGTGTTACTGCCTCAGTCCTCCAGGCTTTGAGAGTGGCATTTCTTCTCTCTGTCTTCTCTGTGAGTGCATGTCAACAAGGCCTTGTCTGTTCCCTCAGGCCCGGCCACTTTAACTAGCTCATTCACAATGCAAGGGTTTAGTCTTCACATCACTGCACTGGTCTGTGCTGTTCTGTTGGCAGCTGGAAATAGGGCCCTGGCTGGCTAGTAGGCCTGCTTGACATCAGGTTGTTTGGTGTGACATCATACTGCCACAATGACTGTCTGGGTCAGTCGAATGACTTAGTCTGAAGATCATTTCTTTTGCAGTGTGCGGGCAGAACCCCTCTCTTGAAATGAAGAATTTTCAACCATTACTTAACCACCACTGCTCTTTTTGCACTTGAGCAAAGTCCTATTCAAATAGTAGCCTGCCTCGAACCTGAAGGCCTGTGTGTGTTGTGGTTCAGGAAACGGGTAAACCTCCTAGGTTTAGTATTGAAGTCAATGCACCCAGAGGAGGATGGAAGCTAGCTGTCCTCCGGCTACACTATGGTGCTACCTTAGAGTGCTGTTGAGGCTACTGTAGACCTTCCTTGCAAAATAGTATGTTTTAATCAATTTAATCAAGTGCAGTCAGTGTTTAGTTGAATCATGCTGAATCAGATGCAGTTCAGGTTAGTCCCTCCCATTTCGTCCGGTTTGCTTCCGTTTTGGTTTCTAGTGAATACACCCCTGAACTTAGTTTGGAAAATGACTTGACAACAACCGTTATAAAGTTGGTGTCAGCAACAGACAGCGTTTTTATGGAGAGTAGTTTGGATCAGGGCCGGGGCCTGTTGTTGGTCTTCAGGCAACAAAAAGAGACGGGGGGGAGAAGCAACTTGCTTGGAGCCTTGGATCTTATTATTTTTGCTTTGAAGCCATTCTAGTGCAAAGTCTGTTTTGATAGTTTACTCCGTTTTTTACTCCTCTTGCGGCTGCTTCCCACACCAGTGAATGCTGCTGACTTGAATAATTGAGGAGGATGGGAGACCCATCTGGAATGCACGGAGACGACAAAGTGTGTTTCAAAAATCGTCAAGGACTATTTTAACCTAAAACATTTAATAAAGACATTTATAGTACAATATTATGGGGAATGGGAATGAGAGGCTACTTACAGTGTTGTAAAGGGATCATAGCAGTGATGGTATGAGGCATGAGTTGAGGTGTTCAGAGGCTTAACCAGTGCAGGACAGGATTTGACTGAGAAGACAAAAAACAATAACACAACACACTACACAGTCAGACAAAAGAGCTAAGAATAAGTTAGTCCAAGCAAAATCCTTGATGTGTAATAATGTGGTTGTGTATGTGATTGACTCTACATACAGTAATGAGAGAAAATGAATAGGGGTACTGACAGTGCTTGGAGGGGAAACATTAAATGTGCCAGTGGATGAGCGGGCGCATGAGACGTGTCTTCAGTTAATGTCAGGAGAAAGTGCAAAACCGATGTCAAAGATTAAATGTGCAAAACCGATGTCAAAGATGATGTGCATACCTGTATAACGTAGGTAGATGACGTAATGACCCCACGTGCGCATCGTGGAAGAGAGGCCATGGACAGATAGAGCTGAAACTTCACTGCTTGACATGTATGGTGAAATCCTAGTTGAGACTGAACAAATTAACAACGAAACAGCACAGCAAGTAAGTGAAAGAAATAGGTTTTGATTGTTTCACTGGTTATGGGGACATATTTTGGTGTGTGTGTGTGTGTTTCAACTATTTAACTGTACTAGAATGCTTAAATCTTTAGGGAGCGGCAGCCGAGGTGTCTGTTTTGGAGAGTCTGGCGTGCCCAAAGTAAAATACCTGCCACTCAGGCCCAGAAACTAGGATATGCACATAATTAGTACTATTGGATAGGAAACACTGTGAAGTTTCTAAAACCGTTAAAATAATGTCTGTGAGTATAACAGAACTGATATAGCAGGCGAAAACCAGAGAAAAATCCATCCGGAATTGCAGTTATTCTTTTGGATTACCTTTTTCTCCTGTCTGCCTATGGGATTCAATGACTTAGACTGCAGTACCTATGGCTTCCACTGGATGTCAACAGTCTTTAATTTAATTTAGAAGTGGACCCCCCGGAACTCAATAGAATGACATGCGCGTTCACGGTCTCGCACGCTCTTTGGTTTTTTCCTTTCCTATCGTTCAGGTTATCATCCGGTTGAAATATTATAGTAAGTATACATAAAAGTGTACCTAAGGATATATTATAAATGATGTTTGCTTTGTTTGGACAAAGTTGATAGGTATAGTTTGAATGCATACTCTTCACGGTTCAATGGGCGACTCGACGGTGGATTTTCTGAACATAACGCGCCAACCATTTATGGATATAATAATTGACTTTTTCTAACAAAAGAAGCATTGGATGTCTTCCTTGGACACTTGGGATGCCCTCAGCAGAAGTTCTTCGAAAGGTAAGTGATTTATTTGAGCTCTTATATGGGTTTTGTGAGACCTGCGCTGGATATGAATTTATGCTAATGTGGAAAATATATGAGGTGCTATCTTCAAACAATCAAATGTTGTGCTTTTGAAGTAAAGCCTTCTTGAAATCTGACAACGCTGTGATATTGCCAAGAGCTTTTGATGACTATGCAACACTTGTATATTGATGAATGTTTAATAATTCAACTTTTTGGATTTTGAATTTGGCGCCTTACATTTCACCGGGTAGTGCCGGGAATGGGGCGCTAGCGCCCCAGCGCTGCTTAATGATGCTTAAGAGGTTAAAAGGCCGCAACATTTTTGAATATAGGTATTGTTTTTTTTTCAGGCAAGGAAAATTTCGGATATCGGTATCGGCCATATAGGTCAAATCGGTGCATCCCTAAATACAGCTGCGCCATCGTAGTTTTGGACAACGAGTTGCTCTATGAAGTTAAACTCAGACATCTCAAAATTCATGAAGTCAAACACAGATCTCGCATCTCTCCCACTTGACACATCAAAGCAGCCCAAGAAACGTTCCTGAATAAAGCCCTGATCATCCACATACCTGATGATAACAGACAACTGCAAGCAAACTGGTCACACCAGAGGTCCCAGAGCGGTGGGGCAATTTTTACCCCCGGGGGTCTGGAGTTTTTCCTTATGTTAACCTAACTAGGAAAACTCTGGACCTTTTTTATAAGTGGAACTTTCCCTCTCGTCGTGTCCTCTAAAAGCAAATTATCGCATGCCCAAAAGTGGTGTTGATAAGCAGCTTGATAACATCCCTGTTTCTTCTTACTTTCTCATTGTGTTGCGCAGTTTGAATATGCAGACCTACGTCCTAATCGATGCAGCTTTTTCCCAGAAGCTTGAATCTGATGTGGGCATTTGTATGCTCCCTGCTTTTGTTTTGCCATTTAGCTAAACTATCGGTGTTCTTCAGGTCACTGTTCCCACCTTTCGGACCAAGGCTCAGACTTTCCAAAAAGCAGGCAAGGCCAGCAATACAGGCAGCTTGATGAAAGGTTCCCTGTTAACCAGCTATACTTTTGATACCAGTTGGTATTGAACACCCTCACCATTTCATCCTTCTTCATGAAACTGATCTCAGGCAGAGGTCAACCCTCACTTTTAATTCAGATCTTTTCCTTGTACCCCAGAGAATGAAAGGGGTTCTCCAACAAAAAGTCCACAACATTTTCGGCAACGTTGGCCATTCTACCATTCTGGCGGAGAAAACTGCACTCTCCCGCTGCTAGCTAGCTAGCTACTGAAGTTAGCAAGGCAAATGTAAATTAATTGCACTAACTGGACACAATTATTTTTTTTCTAAAACCAAGAAAACTATTTATAATATACCTCCTCCGTCTCCTGTAATTTGAATTGAATAATATCCCAAAAATGCTAAACTATCACTCTTAATCTCTATCCGACAATGACACCATTCTATGATTGGATGGACAACATGTCAGTTTATACTGCAAAAGCTTTGATTGATTGGAGGACGTCCTCCGGAAGTGGTCATAATTATCATGTATGTCTGTGGAAGGGGGAGGCCTACGAGCCTCCTATGTTTTGTATTGAAGTCAATGTAGCCAGAGGAGGACGGAAGCTAGATGTCCTCTGGCTACACCATGGTGCTACCCCAGACAGTGCTGTTGAAGTTACTGTAGACCTTCATTGCAAAACAGTGTATTTTAATCAATTATTTGGTGACTTACAAATATATTTAGTCTAGTTTTTCTCTAAAAAGGATAACTTATTTTAATGTTTCACAATAAACATTTTTTGTATTATTCACTGAGGAAGATGGTCCTTCCCTTCCTCCTTTTGAGGAGTCTCCACTGTCCCACACACACCAAGCGCCACCCCTGTCACACAAGCAGCACAATTCCGCCTCCTCACTGTTAGTCACTATACGTTTTCATGCTTTTCTGTTAGGTCCATTGTTCTAAACAAGTACCATGCTGCTTTCCACTTTGTTTCATAATATAAGTAATTCCATTTCTGATTCCAACAGTTCACCCAAGTATTCAAACCCCTTGACTTTTTATTTTACAGCCTTATTCTAAAGTGGTTTAATTCAATTAATCTACTGTACACACAATACCCCATAATGACAAAGCAAAAACAGGTTATTTATTTTTTGGGAATATATATTTTTTTCAAATAAAAAACAAATACTTTATTTACATAAGTATTCAGACCCTTTGCTATGTGACTCAGAATTGAGCTCAGGTGCATCCTGTTTCCATTGATCATCCTTGAGATGTTTCTACAACTTGATTGGAGTCCACTTGTGGGAAATTCAATTGATTGGACATGATTTGGAAAGGCACACACTATATAAGGTCCCAGAGTTGACAGTGCATGTCAGAGCAAAAACCAAGCCATGAGGTTGAAGGACTTGTCCGTAGAGCGCCGAGACAGGATTGTGTCAAGGGACAGATCTGGGGAAGAATACAAAAACATTTCTGCAGCATTGAAGGTCCCCTTGGTCAGGGAGGTTCTCCTTTGGTCAGGCAGGTGACCAGCTATGAAGGGTCTTGGTCAGGGAGGTGACCAATAACCCAATGGTGACTCTGACAGAGCTCCAGGGTTCCTCTGTGGAAATGGGAGAACCTTCTAGGGGGTTCTCCTCAGTAAAAGACACATGACAGCCCGCTTGGAGTTTGCCAAAAGGCACCTAAAGGACTAACCATGAAAAACAAGAATTTTGATCTCATGAAACAAAGATTGAACTCTTTATCCTGAATGCCAAGCATCACGTCTGGTGACACTTGGCATTCAGCATCATGCTGTGGGCATGTTTTTCAGCGGCAGGGACTGGGAGACTAGTCAGGATCGAGGGAAAGATGAACGGAGCACAGAGCGATCCTTGATGAAAACCTGCTCCAGAGTGCTCAGGACCTCAGACTGGGGTGAATGTTCACCTTTAAACAGGACAATGACCCTAAGCACACAGCCAAGACAATGCAGGAGTGGCTTCGGGACAAGTCTCTGAATGTCCATTAGTGGCCCAGGCAGAGCCCGGACTTGAACCAGATCAAACATCTCTGGAGAGACCTGGCAATAGCTGTGCAGCAATGCTCCCCATCCAACCTGGTAGAGCTTGAGAAGATCTGCAGAGAAGAATGGGAGAAAGTCCACCAATACAGGTGTGCCAAGCTTGTACAGTCACCCAAGAAGACTCAAGGCTGTAATTGCTGCCAAAGGTGCTTCAACAAAGTACTGAGTAAAGGGTCTGAATACTTAGGTAAATGTGATATTTCAGATTTTTTTTAAGGAGACACATTTAATCCATTTTAGAATAAGACTGTAACGTAACAAAATGTGGAAAAACTGAAGGGGTCTGAATACTTTCCGAATGCACTGTATATCATCACAAAGTAGAGTCGCAATTCAACGGCTCAAACACGTATGTGGCAGGGTCTACAGTCAATCACAGATTACAAACAGAAAACCAGCCCCATCGCGGACACTGACGTCTTGCTCCCAGACAAATTAAACAACTTCTTTGCTCGCTTTGAGGACAATACAGTGACACCGACACGGCCCGCTACTAAAGCCTGTGGGCTCTCCTTCACCGTGGCCAACGTGAGTAAAACATTTAAATGTGTTAACCCTCGCAAGGCTGCCGGCCCAGACGGCATCCCTAGCCACGTCCTCAGAGCATTCGCAGACCAGCTGGCTGGTGAGGGTAGAAAACACCATCTCCTGCCTGTTTGGCCCTGTCCAGGGGTATCGTCGGACGGGGCTACAGTGTCTCCCGACCCCTCCTGTCTCAGCCTCCAGTATTTATGCTGCAGTTTGTGTCGGGGGGGCTAGGGTCAGTCTGTTATATCTGGAGTATTTCTCTTGTCTTATCTGGTGTCCTGTGTGAATTTAAGTATGCTCTCTCTAATTCTCTCTCTCTTCTCTCTTTTTCTCTCTTTCTTTCTTTCTCTCTCTCGGACCCGGCTGGTCATCTATGAACATTTGAACATCTTGGCCATGTTCTGTTATAATCTCCACCCGGCACAGCCAGACCCCAGTCCTCTTCCTAGGTTTTCTAGGGAGTTTTTTTCTAGGGAGTTTTTCCTAGCCACTGTGCTTCTACACCTGCATTGCTTGCTGTTTGGGGTTTTAGGCTGGGTTTCTGTACAGCACTTTGTGACATCAGCTGATGTAAGAAGGGCTTTATAAATAAAATTGATTGATTGATCTCTGCCCCGCTGATCCTCAACACTGGGGCCCCACAAGGGTGCGTTCTCAGCCCTCTCCTGTACACCCTGTTCACCCATGACTGCGTAGGCCATGCACACCTCCAACTCAGTCATCAAGTTTGCAGACGACACTACAGTGGTAAGCTTGATTACCAACTATGACAAGACGGCCTACAGGGAGGAGGTGAGGTCCCTCGGAGTATGGTGTCAGGAAAATAACCTCTCACTCAACATCAGCAAAACAAAGGAGACAGCAGAGGGAGCGTCCCAGGGCTCTACGCTAACTTTTGTGCACCTAAATGAAAGAAATGTTGGAGCACACAAAGAAATTTAAGAGCACAGTGAAAGATGGTAAAGTAACACAGAGTTTATTAACAAACAATTTATTACATACATATTTATACTGCGTGTGTGAGTGTGTGTGTACTCAGGGACACACATCTGTGCAACAGCACATACCACTAAAATCACACATTGACCCATGCCTACTGGACCCAAAAGATATCAGTTGTCCAGCTGCTTTTGTATGTTGGCTGTCTGGCACGCTTAGAGGTCAGCCATCGGTCCACGGCAGGAGTGGGATCAAACTCCTCGACAGAAGGCCCTTCCAGGCTGATCCTCATCAGGGTTTTGGTAGTGGAGACCACAAGGCAGCTTCTTGTCGAATTCTTAATCCGGTTCTGCGCAGAGAATCCTCACTCACACTAGGCGGCTGAAATGGCAGCATCAGCATAAGCTGCACCAACTCCAGTATGTTCTAGGGAAAATATATCTTTCAATTTAATTTAAACTCGTACCATTTAACTTATAAAAACCAACCATATAAGGATACCATACATAACCAATCAGGACTGTTAGCCTACCTTGTAATCATGCCTGTAGGGGTCCTTTGTCAACATGTAGGACTTGTCCTTGAAATTGTGGCTGACCAGGATTTTCAGCCCCTGCCATTCATCCTGGATTGCAGCCATGTTCTCTCGATCTGCAGGATTGAACAGAGCAAGTGAGTTTGCAAATATGCAAACATAACATTTGTCTCATATGGCCATGTAGTGTCTCATATGGCCATGTAGTGTCAAATAAATCAGGTCTGCCACACCATCATCGCCAAAGGGGAGAAGGCTGGCCTGGTCTTCTGGCCATGTGTCAGGGTTTATCACTCTGAAAGATTCCACTGGGGTCTGGACACCATCATCCTTCAGCAAAACGCATCACCGGGGGCAAACTGCCCTCCAGGACACCTACAGCCCCCGATGTCACAGGAAGGCCAAAAAGATCATCAAGGACAACAACCACCCGAGCCACTGCCTGTTCACCCCGCTTCCATCCAGAAGGCGAGGTCAGTACAGGTGCATCAAAACTGGGACCGAGAGACTGAAAAACAGCTTCTATCTAAAGGCCATCAGACTGTTAACTTCTTAGGGAGCGGTGGGGCGCTAGCAGGTGAAATGCAAGGCGCCAAATTCAAAATCCAAAAGTTGAATTATTAAACGTGCATCAATATACAAGTGTTTCATAGTCATCAAAAGCTCTGCTTCTTGGCAATATCACAGCGTTGTCAGATTTCAAAAAGGCTTTACGGCGAAAGCACCACATTTGATTGTTTGAGGGTAGCACCTAACATATTTTTCCCATTACCATGAATTCATAAGCCATCACGGTTCATACATAACACATTTCACAGTGAAAACAAATCAATTACCTTTTGAAGAACTTCTGCTGAGGGCTTCCCAAGTGTCCAACGAAGACAATCTATGGTTCTTTTGTTAGAAAAAGTAATGTATTATATCCATAAATCTCTGTTTGGTTGGCGCGTTATAATAAGAAAATAGAGCGTCGCCACCTCCATTGAAACGTGAAGAGAACCCGTTCAACTTATACCTATAAACTTGTCCAAGAACAATCAAACATAATTGTAAATGTATCCTTAGGAACAGTTTTATGTATAAATAGTATAATATTTCAACAGGAATATAAACTGGGCGATAAGAAAGGAAAAAACCAAAGAACGTGCCAGCCGGGAGCGCGCATTTACTTGTATTGACATCTGCGTGGACACTTCCTTATTCCTCTTCTTCTCTGCTCTAAAAGCATCTAAAATGAATCAGAACACTTTCTCGAGACTGTTGACATCCAGAGGAAGCGATAGGTACTGCATTCATATGCCCTTATATGGGCATTTTCAAAAGGGAGGGGTTCTAAATGAGGCAATCTGTCGAAACCACTTTTTCCAGGACAGAAATTCCTCGGGTTTTCGCCTGCCATATCCGTTCTGTTATACTCACAGACGAAATGTTAACACTTTTAGAAAATTCAGAGTGTTTCCTATCCTATGGTACTAAATATGTGCATATCCTATTGTCTGGGCCTGAATGGTAGGCATTTTACTTTGGGCACGCCAGGCTCTCCAAAACGGTCACCTCGTGCGCTGCTCCCAAAGAAGTTAAACAGCCATCACTAGCATAGTGGCTGCTGCCAACATACAGACTTAAATCTCTGGCCACTTTAATAAATGGATTTAATAAAGGTATCACTAGTCACTTTAAATAACGCCACTTTAATAATGTCTACATATCCTACATTACTCATCTCATATTTGTATATACTGTATTCTATACCACCTACTGCATTTTGCCTATGCCTCACGGCCATCTCTCATCCATATATTTATATGTACATATTCATCCCTTTACATTTGTGTGTATAAGGTTGTGAATTTGTTAGATTACTCATTAGATATTACTGCACAGTCGGAACTAGAAGCACAAGCATTTTGCTACACTTGCATTAACATCTGCTAACCATGTGTATGTGGCCAATAAGATTTGATTTGATCAAATTGCAATATTTGGTTAAAATCGCTATTGAATTTTTCTCCCATATCATGCAGCCCTATACTGGTAATGTTACTTTTGTCCACTGAGCATTCATAAATTAAACAAAGATTGATGCCAGGCTCAAACGAAAGAAACTGCTCAGCTCTCTCTGTGAGGTCGCAGCTAGCATGTGCCACCCTGGCATTTCTGCCATAAGTGGCTCTGAACAGAAGCCAAAAACAACCATACAGTGTTCCAGGGTAGTTACAGGGCCGTTCAACTAAAGGTTAGGGGAACAGGGGAGAGTCCTTTTTAGATGTAGGACACACAAACCAACTGAGTGGATTTGAACTAAAGGGCAGGAGAGAGTCCTGTTCAGTAACTTACTTCCAATGGACCAAAGAAACCAATGTGCTTCGGTCCCACTCGGGACCAATCCATAGTACGTCATCTTTCTGGAATAGCTGTGCTGCTCACGGTCTCGAGCTGAGCTGGTTACTGTTTGAAGCATTCTTGAGCTTTCACCTCACATTCCTAATAACTACTAGGGTCAGCAGTGTTTTGTTTGTAACTTCATGACATGACCTGGAAGAGACCTGGGGCCCATTCTCTCTCAGCCTCTCTCCACTTTTAGTCTAGAATCAACCTTTGTGTTTAATTGACGAACGGTGGTGGTGGACGCTCTACTTCCACAGTCCCACTGGATCAATGAGAAGACAGTAATGGGGTTGGGGGATGTGCTTCTGGCTCTGCCCCATGCAGACTCCATGACGTCAGCTTTCTGGAATGAATGGCTGTGCCACTGACTGTTATGAACTGGTGGAACAGTTTAGAGTCTAGAGTCTCACCACCTCGCCACTAATTCCCCATTCCTAATAACCAGGTTCAATAATTGTTTTGTGGACTTCTTGACCTGGCCTGAAACAACTCAACTAGTTGTAGCCCCATAGGCTATTGACGTGGTCAGGAAATACTCATGAACATACTACAAACTGTAGAAATTATCATTTTGGTAAGTTTATAATGCAACTTCATTATAATTTCCCTTTGTATCAAAGTTCCCAAAATTCCTATGTCGATATAAATCCTTGCTTTTAGATACACCAGTGTAGTTGTAGTTGAAGTTGTAGTATCAAGTTGAACTCGTGGTGCTTATTAACCGGAGTTGTAGTGGGCATGTTAACATTTTGTTGAATATGATCCTGTGTATGAAGAGGTGTGTGACCCTGTCCGTCGGTTTGATCATATGGAATAAGAAACTACTCCTCTCTGTAATTGACAAATAGACTTTTCCTCTATCTTCTATGAATGGTTTTGATCATTCCTTGTGTGTGAGTGTGAGGTCATACTGGGAGAAATGAGTCATAGTAGCCGTGTGTTAGAGAGAAGAGGCGTTCAGCTGTTTTACACATTACTTTGTGTGTGTGTGTTGCCCTGGCTCTCCTCCAGTGACCTGCTTGTTGAGACAATTGTTTATATCATCGTTGACTAACAAGATGTGACAATACATGATTAAAGACAACAAGGAAGAACAAAGGTTCTGGGTTTATCGGACCCAGATGCTCAGTGGAGACTCTCCATTAACTAATATAAAAGTGATTACTTAGTCTATAGGAGTGTCCAGGAAACTGGCCCTACAGCATGTGGTAATGTGCTCTCCCTGTGTTTCTGTTCTAGGTGGGGAAAGATACTGTCCAGACTACAGAGGACCAGATAATGAAGAGAGATATGCCTCCAGCTTTCATCAAGTAAGTAACGTAAAATAACTCACTTTTGTACATCGCGCTGGTCCGTACAATTGACCTAATTTTAGCGCCCAAAAAATGTAATACTTCCAGGTCAACTGTAATATCAATACCATTGTAAAGCACAATTTCTCCCCTTTCCAACAAAATCAATGACGAGACCTTCATGATGCCCATCTCTGCATGATTCCAGAAGGCAATGAGCCTCCGTCGGGTCTTTTTAAAAATGGCGGGTGGGGAAGCGAAACCTATTGCGTGATAGTGAGAAGGAGAGATGTCGTGTGGGGAAATTGCTAATTTTTCACTCGATCTGTCCAACTTATCACCTTATCGCCTCTAAAATGTAAATAAAACACCATAAATTGTTTATATAATGTTTCATTACATACCTATTTGAAGGTTTGTGTCGAATTTGAATGATCTTCAGAAGTAAACAGCGGCTTTTGAGAGTCATGATCGCTTGCAGTGATGACGCAAAAAATGACTAGGTATCCCCCTTACCCTGGCCCTGTCCCTTTCTTGTTTTAAAACGGTGAGAGAAGTACTACACCTGGTGGAGAGAGGCTGTAAGACAGAATTAGTTGCTTTATGCGTGCTGTACGTTACGCCATGACATGTCACAATGTAACATACAGTGTCGGAGGGGTCAGTTTTTTCAACTTTTCTCCAATACTATAGAGCCATTACCATGTCAGTCAACGTTTGAATAGAAACATAGTTCACACCCCAGATTTTGATGTCAACACAGTTGCTACAGTCCCATTAGTTTTCTTTGCAGCCTCGTTTTAATGTAGCAGTTGCGCACATTTGTACGGAAAGGGGTTAGCGTACGTTACACGCTGAACAACTAGATTCTCAGCCCTCAAACTTTTTCACCTTGTTTATTATTTACCAATCTATCCAAGTTAGTCATTAGTTAACGATGATGAGTCGGAACTTCTGTACTCTCTCTTTGTCCTGTTCTCTCCCTCTCTGCTATCTGCTGCAGACAGTAATGGCTGCTTGTACCCAGGCCAGCACGCAAAGGTCAGAGATGGCATGTTAAGTGCCTCAGAGTCACAGCCCTGCCCTCCCTGGTCTATTATAAATACTGCCTTAGATTGTGTCCCAAATGGCACCCTACTCCCTATATAGTGCACTTTTGACCAGGGCCCTTAGGGTTAGGGGGCTGGTAGTGGCGCCTCAGTCAGTCAGTCCTGTGCTTCCATGGTGTATTATAAACACTGTGCTGGGGTGCTGACTGCTACTGCTAGTGAGATGCTGGCTGCCTCATAGGCTACTATTTGCCCATGAAGGGACTCTATGGAGGGGCTCTTCACTAACGGAGGAAGCAGGAAGGAACACTGTTAGGTTTCTATATGGTCTCCCTTCCTGGACAGCTGCTCTTGCACAACCTCGACCAAAGCTAAGCCCCTAGCAAAGACATGCTGTTAAAATGTATTTTTAGACAGTAGTTTTCTTTGGACATAATGATTCAATTTACACTCAGTGGCCAGTTTATTAGGTCCACCACCCCGTTCACTGGTCAGCCAAAATTTCAAAATGGTTCGCTCCTATAGACAGTGAGTCACGTGTCCGTGGCTTGCTATATAAAGCAGGCAGATGGGCATCAAGGCGTTCGATTGAATGGTAGAATGGGCAAAACGAGTGGCCTAAGCGACTTTGAGGGTGGTATGATCGTCGGTGCCAGGCACACCAGTTCCAGTATCTCAGAAATGGCCGGCCTCCTGGGCTTTACATGCATGACAGTGTCTAGAGTTTACTGAGAATAGTGCAACAAACCAAAAACATCCAGTCAGTGGCAGTCCTATGTGTAAAAGCAGCTCGTTGATGAGAGGTTGAAGGAGAATGGCAACAGGCGGGCCACAAACGGACAAATATTGGCACAGTACAACAGTGGTGTGCAGAACGTTGGCTGGGTGGATTGGGTTTTTATCATTTTTTTAAATCATTTTAAACAGCAGTCTAACGATAAGTCACTCCCTGAATGAATTAATCAAGAGCGATATACATTTTTCCTCCTCCTCCTGAGATCTCTTCCTACTCCACTCGATCTAGCAATAATCTGAAGCCCAGCTGCTTTGCTGTGACTCTGCGATCCCTTCTTAGCCTTTACACCCTCGCCCCCGTCACCTCCGTCTATAACTCAGTAATACAATAGGGGCTGATGGGGTCACGGGACGCCCAACAAGTTCACGGATGAAAAGCAATTGGCGTAGGTCATAGAGGTCACGGAGGCGCCCTGGACCCATTTGGCACTTTGAAGTCACATCGTCACCCTGTCTTCATCTATCAGATACACATGCTGGAATGTGTCTCCTTAACTATATATATATCTCCTTCACTATAATTAGCGTGTGCATAGATCCTGGTCTGGTCCAGTAATGTAGCATAGCATGGTGCTGGCTGCTGAAGGACAGTGCTGGCTGCACTAACGTAACATACATAATATTATACTGAACAAATATAAACGCAACATGTAAAGTGTTGGTCCCGTCTTTCATGAGCTGAAATAAAAGATCACAGAAATGTTCCATACCCACAAAAAGCTTATTTCTCTCGAATGTTGTGCACAAATTTGTTTACATCCCTGTTAGTGAGCATGTCTTCCTTTGCCAAGATAATCTATCCACCTGACAGGTGTGGTATATCAAGAAGCTGATTAAACAGCATGATCATTACACAGGTGCACCTTGTGCTGTGGACAATAAAAGGTTGCTCTTAAATGTGCTTTTTTTGTCACACAACACAATGCCACAATGCCAAGTTTTCAGGGAGCGTGCAATTGACATGCTGACTGCAGGAATGTCCACGAGAGCTGTTGCCAGAGAATTGAATGTTCATTTCTCTACCATAAGTCTGCCTCCAACGTCGTTTTAGAGAATTCGGCAGTACGTTCAACCGACCTCACAACTGCAGACCACGTGTAACCGCGACATCCCAGGACCTCCACATCCGGCTTCTTCACCTTCAGGATCGTCTGAGACAGCCCTGACAGCTGATGAAACTGAGGAGTATTTCTGTCTGTAATAAAGCCCTTTTGTGGGGGAAAACTCATTGTAGTTGGCTTGTCCTGGCTCCCAGTGGGTGGGCTTGTCTCCCAAGTGGATGGGCCTATGCCCAGGGGGGGTGACGGACAAATAATGCTTGTTCCCAGTTCCTTATTAAACAGATGAGAAGAGTGTTTGGCCCGCAGGCTTTAGTAGGAAGTCAGGATTCTGTGGGAATTGGAACATGTCTGTCTTTGGCTTGTTGCCTGTTTCTGTGCATCGTACCGTGGGGTTGGAGGTTCGATGATATACGGCACATATGAGGCTTGGGCTATGATATCGAGCCTGCCTGTGTTTCGCTGACTAGCATTTGTCTTAAATATACTGCATCTCCTCTGCAGCAGCAGTACATGCCCAAGGCCATTTTCATTAAACCTGCTCAGGGATGCTATAGTGTAAGATATATTGTGAGACTAATAGAAGCCCTTCATATTGACAATGGGCTTCATCTGCTTGCCTTGAAATATATGACTGGAGGCAGTATACTGATTTAGAACGTGAGAAAGTAGTTGTGTTCGTCAGGTCAGCAGTTCTATCGTGCTATGTATAGACACTTTTATCCATGATCACTTTTAACAGCAGGAGATTGGCCCGATTGGCCTGGTGCCCTACTGGCTTTTGGAGATCCTAAATTAGCTATGTTACATTATTGTTTAGTGGTATTGTTTTCCACTGTTCCTCTTTCCCTCTCTCAGGGTGGAGACTGCATGCACCAAGCTGGTGCAGGCAGCGTCTATGTTGAAAGCAGATCCTTACTCCGTCCCCGCTCGAGATTACCTCATCGACGGCTCCCGGGGCATCCTCTCTGGCACATCGGACCTGCTGCTGACCTTCGACGAGGCTGAGGTACAGTCGAGTACAGCACCATTGGTTCTGGGAGCAGTTTAATCTCCCCCTCAAACTGAACGTCTTCTAAACCCCATTAATTACACACAGGCATAACCTGACGAACATCCTTGGCCATGCTCAAAATGTATTCCGGGACGAATGTGTGTTATTACAACACAGCACAGCTCAGCTCAGAAAGCTAGAGCTAGTGTCTTAAACCAGGTAGCCGTACCATCCATCTAACCCCATCCATCTTCTCTCCCCCATCCTCTCTCCCCCGTGATGAAAATCACCAGCCATCAGCTCTCATCAGGCGGTAGCAGCAGCCAGGGAGACTCAGCAGTCAGCACTGACATGCTGTTTTATGTGTTCATGCAGCTGGGACAGTAGCACAGTACAGTGTAGAGACAGGCAGCCAGAGGCTTCATCCCAAATGGCACCCTATTCCCTCACTATACACAACAAAGGGGGAATATGGTGCCATTTGGGATGCAACCGGGTACCCTGGTCAAAATAAGTGCAGTATATAGGGAATAGGGTGCATTTTGGGACTGAGCCAGGTAAGTTGTTTATACAGCAGCACTGGGACTAGGTGAGGAGAGGTGTACAGTAACCACACACACAGTATACACACACACACACACACACACACAGTACACAACACATGCAGCTGGTCTGGAGCTGAAAGAGCAGGACAAAGAGACAGGAATGTCAATAGCACAGCATTATTATCCAGTCTAAATAGCTAGACAAAATGCTGTACCAACAATTAATTAGGATGTACTTTATTGTCCTGAGGGGAAATTTGTCTTGGATATTTACAAGTCCAAGATAGTGTTTATGTAATATTACATTAGCATAATCACTCTGAAAGAATCACCTTCAGCTGTGATTCACACATCGTAATAATACGTCTTTAGCCAATAAAGTTGGAGTTTAGAGTCCAAGAATGAAAGGTCTCGCTTGAAACACTAGTCTAAAAAGATAAATCTGACTTCAAATCGGATTTCCAGATCTAATTTCCACACCAAGCTGGGTGACCAAGACAATATAGATTATTGACCCTGTTTCATGTTGTTCTGGTCAATTGCAGGTTCGTAAAATAATTCGCGTCTGCAAAGGTATCCTGGAGTACCTAACCGTGGCAGAGGTGGTGGAATCTATGGAGGACCTGATCACATACACAAAGAACTTGGGTCCAGGTCAGTCCCTTCATAGTTACATTTGCATAGGTGTTATAACCATGTCAAAACCACATACTGTAGTTACCAATACCTGGCTACTGAGATTATATAATGCATAATAACATTAATATATGCTTTATCCAAAGTGACTACGTTCAATGCACAAATGTTTGACATAACTTTTTTTATTTTAAAATGTATACAGACAAACAGGTAGAGGACAAAACACAAACCGATCCTGCATCAATCCCACCTCAACACCCTATGCTCCTGACATGATGACCTGATGCATGACTTGATGTTCTCTGCATGGATGGCATGTTGACAGGAAGTCGAAATTACGTGAGAGAAACACGTTATATAACAAATCTTTTGTTGTTGTTCCTGTCCAGGGATGACAAAGATGGCAAAGATGATTGACGAGCGACAGCAGGAGCTGACCCACCAGGAACACCGCGTGATGCTGGTCAACTCCATGAACACAGTCAAAGAGCTGCTGCCTGTACTCATCTCAGGTGAGCTTCTATTCTACTCTATTCTATTGAACACTGTCAAAAAGCTGCTCCCTGTACTCATCTTATGTGAGCTTCTACTCTATTCTCTTGAACACAAAGAGCTGCTGCATGTACTCCTCCGGTGAGCTTCTACTCTACTCTATTCTATTGAACACAGTCAAAAAGCTGCTCCCTGTACTCATCTCAGGTGAGCTTCTACTCTATTCTATTTAACACAGTGTGGTGGTTAATTTCTTTACTATCAAATGAGGAGAGACAAACTTATCACACAAGTCAGAGTTATACTTAAAATACATATTTAATAGTAAGAGCTTTGCAATAGCAATGGCTTGTCAATTAATTCATCACCGTCACTGATGGTCCGTTGAGAGCGGCGACACAAAGGCTACTGAGATCTTTTATAGCAAAGATCCACCCCCTAGTCTACATAACAAACCACAGATGTTTGGAACAGGTCACAAGGTGAGAGTTTTTAAATGAGAAAGGAGCATCCCCCAGCCAGATAGCATTCACTATAAATTATGTTCAGTTTGGCCCCTAAGACGAGGTTCAGATCTCGTTCCTGGTACTTCATAGAACAAAAAACACCAACTCATCCAATGGCATAAATCAATTGTCAACTCCAGATACTCCCATCTCAAGTAAAACCCCTTCTTGACCACACACCTGGACAAGCTCACTGAGGGGAGTGAGCCTCTAGGTCATCAGAGATGACATACAATGGTTCCAGACACTACCACACACATCCCCCAAAGTAAAAGGAGGGAATGACTGGCGCACAGACATTGTGGAGACAAGTAACTGGTTCCCCATTAATCATGCCATCCCTTCACATGGTTTAAGAATAGGTAAAGACACATTCACATATGAAGACAATGTTCCCTCCTGTCCTCTTCCCTTTCTGATATTCTGCATAGCACCATGGACATGTGAAAGACAAGCCTGACCTCTCCCCTCTAATTCTGATTATTCCACCACAACAGTCAAAGAGCTGCTCTGTGTACTCATCTCAGGTGAGCTTTTATTCAGTTGAACACAAAAAGCTGCTCCCTGTACTCCTCTCAGGTGAGCTTCTATTCTACTATATTCTATTGAACACAAAGAGCTGCTGACTGTACTCCTCTCAGGTGAGCTTCTATTCTACTCTATTCTATTGAACACATAGAGCTGCTGCCTGTACTCCTCTCAGGTGAGCTTCTATTCTACTCTATTCTATTGAACACAAAGAGCTGCTGCCTGCACTCTTCTTAGGTGAGCTTCTATTCTACTCTATTCAATTGAACACGTTCAAAAAGATGCTCCCTGTACTCATCTCAGTTGAGCTTCTATTCTACTCTATTCTATTGAACACAAAGAGCTGCTGCCTGTACTCCTCTCAGGTGAGCTTCTATTCTACTCTTTTCTATTGAACACAGCCAAGGAGCTGCTGCCTGTACTCATCTCAGGTGAGCTTCTATTCTACTCTATTCTATTGAACACAAAGAGCTGCTGCCTGTACTCCTCTCAGGTGAGCTTCTATGCTACTCTTTTCTATTGAACACAGTCAAGGAGCTGCTGCCTGTACTCCTCTCTGGTGAGCTTCTATTCTGCTCTATTCTATTGAACACAGTCAAAGAGCTTCTCTGTGTACTCATCTCAGGTGAGCTTCTATGCTATTGAACACAAAGAGCTGCTGCCTGTATTCCTCTCAGGTGAGCTTCTGTTCTACTCTATTCTACTGAACATAGTCAAAGAGCTGCTCTGTGTACTCATCGCAGGTGAGCTTCTATTCTATTCTATTGAGCACAAAGAGCTGCCTGTACTCCTTTCAGGTGAGCTTCTATTCTACTATTTTCTATTGAACACAAAGAGCTGCTCCCTGTACTCCTCTCAGGGGAGCTTCTATTATACTATATTCTATTGAACACAGTCAAAGAGCTGCTCTCTGTACTCATCTCAGGGGAGCTTCTATTCTACTTAATTATATTGAACACAAAGAGCTGCTCTGTGTACTCATCTTAGGTGAGCTTCTATTCTACTCTATTCACTTGAACACATTCAAATAGCTGCCTCCTGTACTCATCTCAGGTGAGCTTCTATTCTATTGAACACAAAGAGCTGCTGCCCGTACTCCTTTCAGGTGAGCTTCTATTCTACTATTTTCTATTTAACACAGTCAAAGAGCTGCTGCCTGTACTCATCTCAGGTGAGCTTCTGTTCTACTCTTTTCTATTGAACACAGTCAAAGAGCTGCTCCCTGTTTTCATCTTAGGTGAGCTTCTATTAGACTCTATTCTATTGAACACAATCAAAGAGCTGCTCTGTGTTCTCATCTCAGGTGAGCTTCTATTCTATTGAACACAAAGCGCTGCTGCCTGTACTCATCTCAGGCGAGCTTCTATTCTACTCTATTATATTAAACACAAAGAGCTGCTGCCTGTACTCCTTTCAGGTGAGATTCTATTCTACTCTTTTCTATTTAACACAGTCAAAGAGCTGCTGCCTGTACTCATCTCAGGTGAGCTTCTATTAGACCCTATTCTATTTAACACAGTCAATTAGCTGCCGCCTGTACTCATCTTAAGTGAGCTTCTATTCTACTCTATTTTATTAAACACAATCAAAGAGATGCTCTGTGTTCTCATCTCAGGTGAGCTTCTATTCTACTCTTTTCTACTGAACACAAAGTGCTGCTGCCTGTACTCATCTCAGGTGTGCTTCTTTTCTACTGTATTCTATGGAACACATTCAAAGAGCTGCTCCCTGTACTCATCCCAGGTGAGCTTCTATTCAACTCTTTTATATTGAATACAAAGTGCTGCTGCCTGTACTCTTTTAAGGTGAGCTTCTATTCTACTATTTTCTATTTAACACAGTCAATGAGCTGCTGCTTGTTCTCATCTCCAGTGAGCTTCTATTCTACTATATTGAACACAGTCAAATAGCTGCTCCCTGTACTCCTCTCAGGTGACCTCTTCCTCCTGCTTCCTCTTTTCTCTCCTCTCCTCTCCTTCTGTCTTTTTCTTTTTTTAAGATCATTCATGTTGGTATTCTTTATGACAGTACAGAGGGAATGTAGAGGGGAAGATGGACATTAGAATGGCATAGACAGTAAAGGTTGAGATGGGGCTGGATCCATCGTTGCCAGTGTACAGTGGGGAAAAAAAGTATTTAGTCAGCCACCAATTGTGCAAGTTCTCTCACTTAAAAAGATGAGAGAGGCCTGTAATTTTCATCATAGGTACACTTCAAGTATGAAAGACAAAATGAGGGAAAAAAATCCAGAAAATCCCATTGTAGGATTTGTAATGAATTTATTTGCAAATGATGGTGGAAAATAAGTATTTGGTCACATACAAACAAGCAAGATTTCTGGCTCTCACAGACCTGTAACTTCTTCTTTAAGAGGCTCCTCTGTCCTCCACTCGTTACCTGTATTAATGGCACCTGTTTGAACTTGTTATCAGTATAAAAGACACCTGTCCACAACCTCAAACAGTCACACTCCAAACTCCACTATGGCCAAGACCAAAGAGCTGTCAAAGGACACCAGAAACAAAATTGTAGACCTGCACCAGGTTGGGAAGACTGAATCTGCAATAGGTAAGCAGCTTGGTTTGAAGAAATCAACTGTGGGAGCAATTATTAGGAAATGGAAGACATACAAGACCACTGATAATCTTCCTCGATCTGGGGCTCCACGCAAGATCTCACCCGTGGGGTCAAAATGATCACAAGAACGGTGAGCAAAAATCCCAGAACCACACGGGGGATCTAGTGAATGACCTGCAGAGAGCTGGGACCAAAGTAACAAAGCCTACCATCAGTAACACACTACGCCGCCAGGGACTCAAATCCTGCAGTGCCAGACGTGTCCCCCTGCTTAAGCCAGTACATGTTCAGGCCCGTCTAAAGTTTGCTAGAGAGCATTTGGATGATCCAGATGAGGATTGGGAGAATGTCAGATGAAACCAAAATAGAACTTTTTGGTAAAAACTCAACTCGTCGTGTTTGGAGGACAAAGAATGCTGAGTTGCATCCAAAGAACACCATACCTACTGTGAAGCATGGGGGTGGAAACATCATGCTTTGGGGCTGTTTTTCTGCAAAGGGACCAGGACGACTGATCCGTGTAAAGGAAAGAATGAATGGGGCCATGTATCGTGAGATTTTGAGTGAAAACCTCCTTCCATCAGCAAGGGCATTGAAGATGAACGTGGCTGGGTCTTTCAGCATGACAATGATCCCAAACACACCGCCCGGGCAACGAAGGAGTGGCTTCGTAAGAAGCATTTCAAGGTCCTGGAGTGGCCTAGCCAGTCTCCAGATCTCAACCCCATAGAAAATCTTTAAAAGTCCGTGTTGCCCAGCGACAGCCCCAAAACATCACTGCTCTAGAGGAGATCTGCATGGAAGAATGGGCCAAAATACCAGCAACAGTGTGTGAAAACCTTGTGAAGACTTACAGAAAACGTTTGACCTCTGTCATTGCCAACAAAGGGTATATAACAAAGTATTGAGATAAACTTTTGTTATTGACCAAATACTTATTTTCCACCATAATTTGCAAATAAATTCATAAAAAATCCTACAATGTGATTTTCTGGATTTTCTTTCCTCATTTTGTCTGTCATAGTTGAAGTGTACCTATGATGAAAATTACAGGCCTCTCTCATCTTTTTAAGTGAGAGAACTTGCACAATTGGTGGCTGACTAAATACTTTTTTCCCCCACTGTATATGCAGAGTCCAGAGTCGACTGTTATACTACTAGACCAGACTCTAACACACAACTTTTTCTCTAACAGAGTAATACTGGATGTTCACAGTGGAGGTCTTCACAGGTCCTTAAAGTTGGACCCGTTCCGAAATGGAACCGTGTCTTTCCCACCCGAACCAATATGCATAATTATTTTTTTTAATAAACAGCGAACCGTTCCAAATGGACCCGAGGACAGTCAGTCCCGTTCAGAAAGGCCCGTGGAAAAACAGGCCCGTGCCAGTTAGGATCCGAGAATAGAAAAAGAAAGGGAGAGAAAGAAACATCAGACCGGACGCTGCCAGCGCCATATACATAAACTAGTGATGTTGGCCAAATGAGCCACAGTTGCGTGTCTCTAAACAGCCTATAACAAATTACACCCCAAAAAGATTTTGTTGCGTTTTGATGTGTAGCATATTCATAACTTTAGAGCCTATTGTTTTATTGGTTTTTACTTTCCTAAAACAATAATTGTCCACCTCAGGGTTCAGCTGTCAGATATTTGAGCGCTACATGTATCAGGGCATTGCATGCATATAGGCCTATAGGCTTAGGCGTCCACTGTATGATATTAATGCACGAATCTATACTGTGTGTGTGTGTGTATAATATATATATATATCTATATATATATATGGACGAGAAGCTTAGGCCTAGTCCTATAGAGACAGAGAGAGAGAGATATTCTGGTGGCATGTTTCCAACACCGAGATGCATTTCTTTATCCTTGTCTGATAGGCTACTACTGCTATACAGATATAGTCTAATTCGTTAATTTCGAACATATAAAGAGGAGCGTTATATTGTTAGATTAAAGGAATAACTCTGGTACGCCTAAAACATTCTTCCTCACCTCAAGTTCAATTGTCGGAGTCCGTTGGAGCACCAATGCGCACTGCCTTCATAGGCCTGCAGTAGCTAAAACGTATAATAGCCACAACACACCAAACCTTCACAACATTTTCTAAACTTTATTAGGGTAATATCAAAAGTAAGACAAGCCGTTGCTTATAGGGAAAATACGAACAGGTTATTATATTGCGGCATTACAGTATTTGTTTTTTCATAGTTTGAATGCGAGTAACATAGTCATTATATTATATTGCGGCAAACATGCAGTTTGTAACTTAATTTGGCCAAAGAAAATGTCTCAACAGAATGAAACAAAATACTTTTTACAAACACTACATAACCGAAAGTATGTTGACACTCACCGAACATTTCAAACATCTATTTCCAAAATAATGGAGCAAATCCACTAATTTGAATGGGTGTCCACATACCTTTGGCGGTGTAGTGTATTTAAAGAGCTGGTTTAAACCCACAAGTTTTGAACAGGCTATATTGCAGCAATTAGGCCTCTCAACAAAGGTTGAGAGGAGTAGAGGCAGCAGCTCTTTGTGTTCAATAGAATAGAGTAGAATAGAAGCTCGCCTGAGATGAGTACAGGGAGCAGCTCTTTGAATGTGTTAATTAGAAAAGAGTAGAACAGAAGCTCACAAATGACACCAATAAGCTAATGATGTTTCTTTTAAAACAGGCCTACTTATAAATCTTAAACGAAATACAGAGCAAAACATTTACAAAAAAAACAGTTAGAACTTAATTTAGCCATTCGAAAATGAAACCAAATGCTTTTTGCATATCTAGAGAACTGGATTGGATTCATATAAAAGCCTAAAATAATTATCAATCTAATTATAATAAATATGAAAAATGTAATAAAATACAAGTTTGAAAATTGCGTCAAACCTGAAGAGTTGGCCGCGCAAATGTTCTTATCATCTTTCCCCATTAAATATTAAAACTTGGCCCCATGTAAATTCCTCTTCTCGTCTTCTTTTCATTATACTCTTTCTCTAACTTTCATTTTACTTAAATGAAAATTGCCTCCATCTTCACAATCAACAGTAGAATAGGCCAAGGCTCCTCTCACTCACTCTCTCGCTCTCCTTAGCAGCAGGCGCATGTGAGGTGAGAGGCCAGAATCAGTTTCAGCTGGCTGACAGATAACAAGCTCACGCAGTTCTCATCAACCACCATTAAATGTACAGAGGAGGTCCTGTCGGTAAATCAATTTCAATTGCACATACCCGAGACCCATGGCAATTATATCAGCTCAAACCCGATCCGAGACAAAATTTAGGACCCGGACCCGCTCTGAATTTCAAGGTCTATTGGACCTGTGAAGACCTCAAGTTCAGTTACCTATACTAACGATTATACTGTAAGTAACTAAGTGCTTGTTACTGATGGTCATTTTTGTGGTGTTACTATAGGTATCAAGATCTTTGTGACGACCAAGACGTCCGGCAGCCAGGGAGTAGAGGAGTCTCTGAAGAACAGAAACTTCACCTTCGAGAAGATGAGCGCTGAGATCAACGAGATCATTAGGGTGCTGCAGCTCACTTCCTGGGACGAAGACTCCTGGGCCAATAAGGTACGTAGCTAGCTAGAACCACACCCTCAGGGTTGTCTTTGGCCACTAGTGGGTGAAGTTGCTCCTAGGCGCTGATCTTGTGTCAGTTGTGCATTTTTCCCACTAACGGTTAATGTTAGAATTGGGGGAAAGATGCTGTACCTGGGGGAAACTTCACCCCAGAGCTTGTTTTTGGCCCGGTCTCTCCCACACGCACACACCTCGACCCTCGAGAGCTGCTCGTCTTAGGCAGTGAAATCGCTTTGCCCAGTCACTCGCTCATTGCAACGGCTAAAGAAAGATATGTTTATTTTGTCAAGTATGAGTTCGTATGAATCTGGACTCATATTAAAGGCTAAAAGCAAAGCAGTGACTGTCTGGGCCAAAGCTTTGTCTGCTAAACACCCACGTGCGCTCACATGCGCTATACATCGTGCGCTCACGTACATGTACAGACTCCCAGAATGCTGTGGGAGTAGAGCGCACCGCAGCCTGGACAGGTTTAAGTGTGATGCCCATTTACTGTTCAGTGTTAGCAAAACATTTTTTTTTATTTTGGATAAGCCTATTTTGAGGTGGTTGATTGTCTAAAATGGCCGTTTGTTACATTGCTATTTTAAGATTGCATGAGGCCACAGGCACAGGGTCCTGTCTTAATTTCCATTTAAGCAGGTATGCATAGGCTCTCTCTCTTTCACTCTATCTTTCTATCTTTCTATCTCTCTCTCTTTCTATCCATGTCTCTCTCTCTCTCTTATTATATATATATATATATATATATATATATAAGGGTCCAGACCACTTTTGGGGGATTTCACATTTTTGAGAATCTTACCCTAAACAGCAAATCACTTCCTCATCCTTGTTGTGTAGTATGGGGGCCACGAAAAAAACATGAATAAAGGCTCCAAAATCACGTCAAAGCTCTCTGCATAGTGATGCAGGTCTTTAGATATTGTACACATGAAATTGTGTAATTCTGAAGCAATGTCATATTCTGTTTTGCGCGACTCGAGCAGTTTCCCCTATCCAGCTGTTCCATTCTCTGTGCAGCCTGCTGCTACAGGTAACTGCCAAAATAAAGGAAAAACCAGCATAAGATTAAGGCAGACCCCCGCAACTCTCTGATTCAGAGGGGTTGGGTTAAATGCGGAAGACACGTTTCAGTTGAAGGCATTCAGTTATACAACTGACTAGGTATCCCCCAAAGTGTCTTAATAGGGCATTTGTCCACCAGAACAGCTTCAATGCTCCTTGGCATAGATTCTACAAGTGTCTGTAACTTCCTGTGTGGAAGCACCCCATGCTTTCAATATACTTTGTATCCCTCATTTATTCAAGCGTTTCCTTTATTTTGCCAGGTACCATTAGAATGGACAGAGAGGTGTGAATATATTTCAGAATGACACGATTTCATCTAAAGACCTGCATCACTATACTGAGAGCATTTCTGTTTCTGAAAGGAACTATTTGGGTGTTTTTGGAGCCTTTGTTCTTGTTTTTTCAGGGCCCCAGTACTACACAACAAGATTATTTGTTGTTTGCCTTTAGTTTATCAAAAACAAGTGAAATTACAAAAACGTGTCTGAACCCTTCTACAACAAAAAATAGAGATTTGGTTGTAAAAAAATTACTTCTCCTTTAACTCTTTCTGACCATCACTCTGCCTGCTTAGCATGCCCAGTCAGTCTCAACCGGCTGTATTTCTTTCCCATGTCACCCCACTCTCCTCTCTGAATGACTTCTTCTTTACTAAGCTTCTTACTATTTTTGCGTTGCCTCTTTTTCCCCGTTGGTCTTGGTTGGTATGTCTGGTTAAACATTTGTATTTGTTTTGTTCTTCCTTTCTTTTTACCATTCCCCCTTCCCCTCCTTGTAGAAGGTAAGCCTACCTCTTTCGCCCTACCTACTTTGTTGTGCATTCGGACGCAGCATGTTTGATAGCTAGGGTTGCAAGATTCCTGGAACTTTCACAAAATTCCCTGGTTTTCCCGAAATCGCAGTTGGAGGATTCCCGGAATCAGGAGGGAAAAAGTAGGAAAGCCGAAATCCTCCAACCAGGATTTCTTGAAAACCAAGGAATTTATTGAACTGTCCAGAAATTTTGCAACCTTACCGATAGCTCTCTGTCTGTGTGCTGACATGATGATGATGATGACGATGACAGTTTGTGCCATGTGGTTGTCCATGTGTGCTTAGTAGATCAGTGCTAAGGTAAAACTATGAGTGCTACTGTAGTAGATACACTAGCTAGGTGAGTGTGAGAGATGTTGCCTTATGCTAGATGCAGCATAAGCAATGCTAATGGAATGGAATTACACATTTGGGAAAAACTTGTGCAGCAAGTTCTGAAAATGTTCGCAGTTGTTTCACTTTACTTTAAAGGGATACTTCAGGATTTTGGCAATGAGGCCCTTCGTCTACTTTCCCAGAGTCAGGTGAACTCGTGGATATAATTTTTATGTCTCTGTATGCGGTTTGAAAGAAGTGGCTAGCTAGCTCTAGCACAATTGCTGACTAACATTAGTGCAATGACTAGCATGCTAGCAGATACCTATAGACTTCCAGTCATTGTGCTAATGCTAGTTAGCATTGGCTCGCGAAACTACCATGTAACTTCCTTTATACTGGACACAGAAACAAAATTGGTATCCACAAGTTCATCTGACTCTGGGGAAGTAGATAAAGGGCCTCATTGCAAAAATCCCTAAAATTTCCCTTTAACAAGCAATGTTTTTCTTGATTTTTTTGGGGGTGGTTTGTTTTGTTTTTGCAAGTTTGACATAAAACATAAACAGCTGACCTGAGTGCCCTTCTCCTATAGATGCCAGTAGTTGGATGTCCTTTAGGTGTCTTATTAGTCCATAGCACTATGGAGTCATGTAAAACAGATATTTTTTTTCCCACGTTCCAGTAAGATTAGGGGCCAGATTCTGTAACACAGGTTAAGCCTATTCCTGGAAAGGAGATTCTTCATTGAACAAGCTTTTTAGTCCAGGTTTATTCTGGGTTTAGCCAGGGTCTGGGAATCTGTCCTCAGGCAGTGTCAATTAATCCTGTAGTAATAGTGTACATATCTTGCACTATATTTTTACCCATGGGAGAATGGCACTCAAATCATGAAGTGGTCAAAACAGTGGTCCTTTGCTCATTAATCTAGCTAGCTAGGTTCCTTAAATTATCTAATGTCCTCTCACCTTACATGATCCCAAATACTAATAATCCCCAACGCAAGGGCCTCTCACTGGATGGATGGCGTGTACTGTTAGAGAGTGTGTGTTTGCTTGTGTTGTGAAAGGAATGGTCTGTCAAACCACCTGTCCACTTCTCTGGCTGGCTTCATCACTTGGTAAAGTAAACCTTGGATGCATTCCACATTGTACACTATTCCCTATATAGTGCACTACTTTTGATCTGGGCATATAGGGAAGCTAGGGTGCCATTTGCGACGTAGTCGTAGTGACATCATTCTTCACTTTATTGTCTTACTTCATGTTTTTTTTTATCTATTTCTTTTTATTTCACCATTTGAGTGCCATTCTTGACTTTGCTCAATCTTCCGTTTTTAAAGGTAGACTCAGCAAGATGACTTTACCACGAGCAGAACCAGAGATATTGAGTCACACACAATACCGGCGCATGTGCACGGGTTCGCTTCACACTGTGTACAGCGTGGTAGCCAGGGCACCAAAACAGCGAAGAAGTTGAGCCTCGGGCACTCAGGGAGCAGTTGTTGTTCAAAGGCAGAACGGACAATTATACTTTTTTTTTGCTTTAGAACCATCAACCTTCTGGTTACTGGCCCAACGCTCTAAACTGCTAGGCTAATATTGGTTTAGTGATGCAGTAGAGACTATACAGTAGACATACAGTATTAATATAGAATAGATCTGTATTGTCCCTGAAGGACAAATGCCAAGGCTTTAATCTCATGGGTGGCGGTATCAGAGAGAACAGTCACTTGTGGATGTCCTTTATGGAGTAAAAAGTAATAAACTGCATAAGGCCATTCAAAGGACATACAAGAACACTAGCCTATCATTCAACCCTCAACCAAGGTCCTGTGTGGCTCAGTTGATAGAGCATGATGCTTGTAATGCCAGGGTTGTGGTTTTGATTCCATGGGGGACCGGTACGGAAATGTATGCACTCACCACTGTAAGTCGCTCTGGATAAGCGAATTGGCTAAAAAGTCAAATGTAACCATCAGCCTTTGTCTCTCACTCTGCCACATGTTGTGTATAACTCAGCTTTGTTTCAACACTTGGTCAATGAATGGACTCATTGTCAAGTAAAACCATCTCTTGACTTGGACAAATTGTTATATTTCCTGTGACAATTTTGAGGTACAATGTCACAGTCGATTGGCCTTTTATGATGTGAAACAACACCCCACACCCATATTGACGGTTGTGTCCCATATGACACCCTATTCACAATACACTGAATGTACTAAACATTAAAAATGCCTGCTCTTTCCATGAATCCAGCTGAAAGCTATGATCCCTTATTGATGTCACCTGTTAAATCCACTTCAGTCAGAGGAGAAGACAGGTTAAAGAAGGATTTTCAAGCCTTGAAAAATGGATTGTGTGTGTGCCATTCAGAGGGTGAATGGGCAAGACAAAATGTTTAAGTGCCTTTGAACGTGTTATGGTAGTAGGTGCAAGGCGTTTGTGTCAAGAACTGCAACGCTGATGGGTTTTTAATGTTCAACAGTTTCACGTGTGTGTCAAGAATGGTCCACCACCCAAAGGACATCCTGCCAACTTGACACAAATGGGGGAAGCATTGGAGTCATGGGCCAGCATCCCTGTGGAACGCTTTCAACACCTTGTAGAGTCCATGTCCCGAGGAATAGAGGCTGTTCTGAGGGGAAAAGGGGGTGAAACTCAATATTAGGAAGGTATTCTTAATGTTTTGTACACACAGTATAATGTGTACTACTTTTCACCATGGCCTATAGTGGTGAGGAGGAGAAGTCTACCGTGTCTGGAAGTGACTTCACCATACATTTTATGGATTCAGGTTCACTCAAACACAGGGCCGCAACTTTGGTTTTAGAAGTGGGGGGGGGCATCACATTATTGATTTTTTTATCCAGTCGGATAAACACTTTAAACAGCCTACCTGACCGCTCGGAGGTGTCTGCATGGTCCTAAAGCGCACCGTTGCCTCGCTTTTGTATCACACTTCAATGATAAAACTGGGGGACAAAATGCAATTTCAGACATGACCCCCCCTGTCCCCAGTGACAGTTGCGCCCCTGCTCAAACATCTTTCTAAGTTTTGTTTTACTATTGACAGTTACAGCTGATTTCGGGATTGTATACCGATTCGCTTTAGTCTCTAAATTGTTTAATCTAACTTTTTGCCGCCAACTCCTGATATCAGTGTCAACATTCGGCCGGGTGTTTTCCGTTTTTTGACCACTAGAGGCTCCCATTGTGTCTTTTTTGTCTGATCCTTTTGTTTTCCCTTGTTTCCTGTTATTATTTGCACCTGTGCCTCGTTTCCCTTGTATGTATTTAAACCCTTAGTTTTCCTTAGTTCTTTGCTCTGTGTTTGTATGTTAGCACCCAGCCTCAGTGAAGCTGTGAATGGTTTGTTGCTCCAGTTGGACTCTCTTGTGGAAACTCTTTTGGTATCGTTTATTTTTGGATTATTCTTTTGAGACAATTTTTTGCTGTTCCTTCTTTCCTTGTGGATTTACCTTTTTGTCTTGGTGGATTACCTTTTTGCCTGAAGTACTTTATTTTTTGTCATTATTAAAACATTATTACGTATCACTATTACGGCTGTGTCTGCCTCATCTTCTGGGTTCTGCCGACTACTAGTGGCTCAGTTTGCTAAGTGACTGGTTCTCACACCGGAGACCTGAGTTCGTGACCGGGTCCTGACAATCAGGGCATAAAAACGATAATTTGTGACCTGCATTAGCCTAGTTAGTGCGCATGTGCGCCCAGCTATGTCCTGTCCTGAGCTTGTTTTCCCTGGCTAAACTATCTGGCGAGCTTAACTATGCAAGGTTTTGTAGTCATTGCTAGGCTGCAACCTTAACTTAAACTCCTTTGCTAGTTATACAAGCATCTAACTAAGAAATTAGCTGGAAAGAAACTTGAAAGTGACTTTTTTTTTTTTTTTTTTTTTTTATAATAGTCATGACTGGTTCGAGCTATCTGTCGTATCGTAAGACAAAGGTGGCGAAGGATATCATTGCTACTTAACATGGATCCAAGTTCAGTTTTGTGATCTACCGACGACATTGGCATAGGGTTAGCTGGACGTTTCTGACTGGTCTTGGAACCGTGATAACAGGCAGCCTCTCCCCGCTTGGCTCAATGAGATATGTAGTGATTTTGCCAACACAGCCAGATATGTACAGTCTTGTACTCTTAACCTTTTTTTAAACTATCATATTTGTTGACTAAATCGGACTTTGTTAGTATAATGATTAATCCAGGACTGTGACGAGTTAATTGACACAAGAAATCTATACGGTGTGCCAGGGGCTACAATGAATGGCTAAATGACTTCCGGGCAGGAAGGGTCCAAGGAGCTCCTCCTCACCACTCTATAGGGCTCTGGTCAAAAGTAGTGCACTATGTAGGGATAGGGTGCCATTTGGGACTCGACAAAAGAATGGAAAGTGATTTGATTGGAACAGCATGTGCACTTTTACGGTTGTGTCCTGCTGCCAGAGGTTAGCCTTGCATTTGAGGTACAGATGTGTGTGTGTGACAGCTTTTTGCAGGTTTGTTGTGTGTGCTGTAATGGTAGTAATCATGGAGATGACATGTATTTTCCCTATGTAACTATGTAATGTCATGATCCGTGTGGTTATCTGTCTGAATGCTGTGCTCATCAGTCATCACATGAATGAATTCCCCAAGAAAGCAAATGCTGTTACTGTATGAGATCACTATTCCAGCCCTGTTCAAACTCCAAACACATGCTGGAATATCTGGCTCATTGACAGATAGACCATTAGCTGACTCAGAAGACATACAGTAAACTACAGAAGGGTTACCCTAAAAAGGAATGATCATTAGGGACTACATCATTTTAGACATTGCACAGAATTATTTGAACAAATCTTTGTGTATGCCAAATTGTGACCTTGGAACTATAAGTTTTTGTCTGACGTTTTGGTCAAAAATATGTTATTCACAGAGTTGCTCTTTAGATGGTCCTTTTAAATGAATTTATTTTTGTCAATTTACGATGGGGGGGACTGAGTTTAGGTAACCCTGTCTTAGAGCATGTTTTAGGCCCTTAGTAGAGGCATTGCTGTTTTTGTCTTTTCATCTTGTTCTATATAAATACGAAAACCTCCATGGAAAGGGTATTTCACAAAAAGTACAAACTTACCACGTTTTATCAATTAATACCAAGTAGTTTACTGACTTTGGGTGTCAGAGACCAGAAAATTATATCAGTTTTCTCATCGAGTATAGTATATTTGCCATTTGAGGGAACTATCGCTTTAACAAATGTGTGATGACCATACGAAAGAAGGCTTTTATTTATTTAATCATTAAATGTTTATATTTTCTATTGAAATAATTGTAACATTCTGTGCCAGATAGAATCGCATGGCTGATCCCAGATTGACATTTCAGAGCCATAAGGTTCTATCTGCGATTGCACTCCCCTAAAATAACTGATTTATAAATGTCTTAGGATTTTGATACTCTGCACTTTGTTTTTTTATTTTTTTTATATACCTTTATTTAACCAGGTAGGCTAGTTGAGAACAAGTTCTTATTTACAACTGCGACCTGGCCAAGATAAAGCAAAGCAGTGCGACACAAACAACAACAGAGAGTTACACATGGAATAAACAAACATACAGTCAATAATACAATAGAATCAAAATATATATATATATGTACCTTTAAGCTGAGTGCCTTAATGGTTTATGGAAGAATAATTCACTACAAGACAGTTCTGAGATCTGGGATATGAAAACTTTGATGCTCAATATCTCAGAACTATGCTTTGCACAGATATAACCTTATAGTCCCAAGGTCTCAAAATGCTGTAATACAAAGTCTTAATTGTAGTCAATCAATCTTTTTCAAATGTGAATTTTTGGGGAGGTTCTAGACTGGAAGGTTCTTTGTTATTCATCCATGTTATCTCCTTTAACCCTGTTGTTGACACTAAAGGATACGGAGGCCATGAAGAGAGCTCTGGCTCTCATCGACTCTAAGATGACCCAGGCCAAGAGCTGGCTGAGGGATCCCAATGCCCAACAAGGTAACAGAGACGGGTCTTCCAAGTGGCTTAATACCAGGGCTGTGTTCATTAGGGCAGTGGTTTTCAATCCTCTCTTTGAAGACCCCCAGACATAAAACTATTTTGTTGTAGTCTGAACTAGCTCACCATATTCATGAAATCAAGGGCTTGATTATTAGTTAACAAGTAGAATTAGGTGTGCTATTTCTGGAATAGTTCATATAAATATGTTTTTTTGGAGTGTAAGTAGTTCCTCCCTGTATCAGTCTGTTTTCTTCTGGTTGGTGCCAATTGAACAATGCAGTTGTCCGTTTTCTCTAGGTTGTAAGTAACATTTGTCTTGCCGTGGTCTCTGTCTCCTGGTGATCAGGGGATGCAGGAGAACAGGCCATCCGTCAGATCCTGGATGAGGCTGGGAAGGTGGGAGAGCTGTGTGCTGGGAAGGAGCGGAGGGATATCCTGGGCACAGCCAAAACCCTGGGCCAGATCACTGACCAGGTGTCTGAGATGAGGACCAGGTACAGTACATATATAGTAATAATATATGCCATTTATCAGATTATTTTATCCAAAGCGGCTTACAGTCATGCGTGCATACATTTTATGTATGGGTGGCCCTAGGAATCAAACCCATAATCCTAGCATTGCAAGTGCCATGCTCTACCAATTAACCATACATACAGTCGCTAGTGAAAGTCTACACACCCCTTGCACATTCTTCACATTTTTCTGCCTTAAAGAATAATCAAAAAAAAATTACATTTGATATTTTTCCTATTTACACAAGCTACTCTACCAACCTTGCACAACTCTTAGGGCAACATATCCATTGTTTTTGTAAACATTTCTCAAGCTCAAGCAACCGGTGTGAAATGGCTAGCTATTTAGCAGTGCGTGTAAGTAGCGTTTCAATTGGTAATGTCACTGGCTCTGAGACCTTGAAGTTGTTTCCCTTGCTCTGCAAGGGCTGTGGCTTGGTTGCGAGAAGGAGGAGGTCAAAGGGGGGGTGAGTGTAACTGGTGTGAAATGGCTAGCTAGTTAGTGGTGTGTGCTAATACACCCAGTGACTACAAAGCTACAGGCGTCCTTCCTAACTCATTTGCCGGAGAGGAAGAAAAACTCTCAGGGATTTCACCATGAAGCCAATTATGACTTTAAAACAGTTACAGAGTTTAATGGCTGTGATAAGAGAAACTGAGGATGGATCAGCAACATTTGTAGTCCTTCCACAATACTAACCTAAATGACAGAGTGAAAAGAAGGAAGCCTATACAGAATAAAAAATATTCCAAATCCTGTTTGCAATAAGGCACTAAAGTAAATCTGCAAAAAAAGATATATAGGGAATGGGGTACAATTTGAAACACAGCCTGTGATCAGTCACTGTGATCAATCAGTGGGAGGAAGTACCCTACAAGGTGGTAAGTTTATTACAGGGATTATAGTGTGTTAGACTGTAACTGATGCACCTACGATCAGATCTCACAGTGGCTGGGGACACGCACTGAGTCATGCTGCCAGATTAAAAGCTTTCCTCACTTAATGCATAATCTAGTTAAACCCCCGGCCTGAATGAGTTACTGTCTGCTGTTAACTGGAAAGGCCTCTGGAAGTGGAGACACTAAGATCGGAATAAATGTATATTATTGTTCAAGTATTTCATCCCATTTGAGACAGTGAACAGGAAGTTAAACAGCAGGAGGGCAAGAGGTACAGAACATGTTAATCAATGAAATATTTCCTCAGTCAGTTTTGTTGAGTTTTCTGTCTTTCCATCAGAATGACTAACACTATGAACAAGATTTCCTTTTCCACAGGCAGGTTGATGTTTATTGTCATCAATCTTGCCCTGAGCAATTTCCACTGGATGAGCCAGCTGCAAAGTCAAAATGTGCTATGTTGTAAAAATTCTCAAATTTGCTTTTTGGTCTTAATTTAAGGTTAGGCATTAGGGTTAGCAGTGTGGTTAAGGCTAGGGTTAAGGATAGTAAAACAACACATTTCACTGCATTTATCTGGATTGTATGGCATTGTGGCTGTGCTAGCTAGTGACCACTCAGCAGAGCTGACTCCAGTTCCAGATTCATGACGATGAATGCCAACATGCTATCCACACATTAGCCCAGTTATTCCAGGAATCAGTAGGGAATAAGCAGGGATTCCAACCATGCTGGGATTACTGAAAAACCTGTGTCGTGTCTTTACTATCATTAAATGTGAAGACTGTTATTTTATCAAAATCAATTCTCTGTGTAATTATTATTACGTGATTAAACTAATCATGTAAACTTAATTAATTAGGAAGTCGGGGCACCACGGAAAATGTAGATTTTTAGAGCTATAATTTTCCGAACAGAATAATTAGTCATTCTCATTAATGTATTATTATTACCTTGTTAGTCTCATTCCAAACGTCGTAAAATTCTTGGTTGTCTGCACGAACCCTAGCATAAATTATGAATCAGCAATATACAAATTGGCTTAATTATTTATTTACTAACTAAATAATCACAGAAGTACATAACAAACAAACAGTAAATATTGGTTACTAACAATGATAGAAAAGTCCTTAGTGGGCTAAGCCGATATGACAGCTTGGTAGACAAAAGGAAAGGGGTGTGACTGAGAAAGTGCGGGAAAGACAAAATGGATTCATTACACACTGTCTATAATTATATTCATTGAAATGCTAATCCTTTGCACATGAACGGCCGCTCATTCGAGAATAATTGCAATGTATATATATTTACGCCCGTATGTCGTTGGTGTCTTCTCTGTTGGAATCCTCGATCGTCATGTAGGGTTCATCATCGTCTCTGGTTAACTTTCATTGAAGTCACAAAGTCTTTCATGGTTGTAGGTGGTTAGAATGTATACTTCAGAGTACCATTCAGAAATGTTCTCATAGACTAGGTGCTTCGGCGGATAACGGTATGCTCGTTCTAGGTTTATGTAATTTCTAGCTGCAGACTAGTAATTATATGTCTAAGATTTGCTATTATTTTGTAGGGATCAATAGTCTCAGAGTTGAACCATTTCCAGCCGTGTAGCCAATGCTCCACGTGGTATAGTCTTGTCCTTTGGTAGAGTTGTAGTTTAAACCACTTCACAGACCAGCATCACCCGGCATGCTTTGGTGTCAGAAATTCAACCATTTGTGAATTTCATCAGGAGTGGGTTTTATACGTTTCAATAGAAAAGGGTGGTCCTTGATTCCTAATGTGATGTCTGGGCTCACGGGGGTGTGGCCACTGACTAGTTAATCTTTATATGAAAATCCATACTCTCATTTAGAAGGTTAATATCACATTACATCTTTTCACAAATAGCTTCATGTTTAATCACATACTTTTCACAATATTTAGATGTAAACCTGACAGATGGGAAATGTACACTTTAAGAGATACCGATATTTATGTTTCCTGTCTTTCATGAGATCACCAAATGAAACACACTCGTCATAACTGTCCCTTAAGTGTCCACGGACCATTCCCACATTCTCAAAAGTAGAAATTGTTTAATTCTCCCATTTTGGGGATTTAAGAGTTTGGCCAAGTGAAGGCCTTTGTTCTCTCTCTGTGATCTCTCCCTCTCTTTCTGCATGACCAGGAGGAGAGAGTCTCTGCCAGGAATTTATGACCTGAGATAACAAAACCTGGGTTTAGGATAGAGCGGGGGGGCTCAATCAACACCCAGAAGGAGCCACGTCATGACCCCTGTGAACTTTGTGAACGTTTCTGGAATTTTACAACCAACTGATGTTCTGTGTTGTCAATCTCTCCAGGGGTCAGGGGACATCTCCTGCAGCCATGCAGAAAGCCCAGCAGGTCTCCCAGGGCCTGGACATTCTCACGGGAAAGGTGGAAAACGCAGCCCGGAAATTGGAGGCCATGACCAACTCCAAACAGGTCATCGCCAAGAAGATCGATGCTGCTCAGGTAGGATATCTGATTGATTGGGTAAAAGTAAAACACAAATCCCAGAGGATAACACACAAAAGCATTAAACAACAGTAATTTGTGTTCCATGGTGTTGGGCCGATTGTCTTATGTTGACCACTAATCCTGTGCCCCTGCAGAACTGGCTCGCAGACCCCAACGGTGGTCCTGAGGGAGAGGAGAATATCCGAGCCCTCCTGACTGAGGCCAAGAAGATTGCTGACATGTGTGAAGACCCCAAGGAGAGAGATGACATCCTGAGGTCCATCGGAGAGATGGCTGCTCTCACCGCCAAGCTCTCTGAGCTCCGGAGACAGTAAGTCGCACATTGGATATGTTATGTTGTTGGTTGCATTCCTTAAAGAATGAACAATGCAGAATAAAGAAAACTTCAATGAAGAATGTTCAAAACACTCCCAAGTTAAATATTGAGTTCCGCAGGGTTCTGTTCTTTGTTCTTTAGAGGTTGAATCACATTTTGTTTTCTTGCTGGATAGTAGTCCACAAATCCTAATCAACGTCATTTCATTTTTATTTAGCTTTCCCTAAAATAACTATATCATGCATTAGAGAGACTTTGAGAAAGGTCCTTTCCAGTATGTCATTATTCTCTTCCATTCACAGGGGTAGAGGAGATACTCCGGAGGCCAGGGCATTGGCCAAACAGATAGCCACGGCTCTGCAGAACTTGCAGTCTAAGACCAACAAGGCTGTAGCCAACAGCAGACCTGCTAAGGCAGCAGTCCACCTGGAAGGGAAGATAGAACAAGCCCAGAGTTGGATGGAGAACCCTACCATTGATGACGGTGGAGTGGGTGAGTCTGAATAGCCTAGTCTCTCTCGTAGCTCCCAGTCTCTCTCTCGCTCTCTCTGGTTCACTCCCTCTCTCACTCTCTCCCCATCCCTGCTTCTTGATTTCTTCTCTCTTTCTTCCAATCTATCTCTCTCTGGCTCCCTCCCTCGCTTGCTGTGTTGTTTTTTTCTTTTACACTATATTCCACTTCTCTCACCCAACCTCATAATGTTCTCTTTGGCTTGTCGGCTCAGAAGCCTGGATACACTCTCACATGTCATGCATTGTTTACACTGGCTCTGGACTGTATGACACCGTTTTCAGAGTAAGCATAACCACAACAATATATGGAATAATAAGCCGCCTAGACTGCTTCTGTGTCTGACTCCATCTATGTCTCTCCACAGGCCAGGCAGCTATCCGGGGTCTGGTGGCGGAGGGCCATCGTCTGGCTAACGCCCTGCCAGGTCCCTATAGACAGGAGCTGCTGGGGAAATGTGAGCAGATAGAACAGTTGATGGCCCAGCTAGCCAACCTGGCCGCCAGGGGCGAGGGAGAGTCGCCACAAGCACGTGCCGTGGCTCAACAGCTCCAGGAGACCCTGAAGGTGAGACGGCTCACATTCGCTCTAACAGGTCATTAGCCACACAAGTCATTAGCCACTCAAGTCATCCAAACCAGCTGGAGTTCACTCTGACACAGGCATGGTGAAGGGCTCCCACTACTGGCAGGACACACCAGCTGCAGTCAGACAGATCCACAATTGTATTTATTTTATTTATTTAACCATTATTTAACTAGGCAAGTCAGTTATTAACAAATTCTTATTTACAATGACGCCAACCCCGGCCAAACCCTAACCCGGACGATTCTGGGCCAATTGTGCGCCACCCAATGAGACTTCCAATCACGGCCGGTTGTGATACAGCCTGGAATTGAACCAGGGTTCAGTGAGACCTCTAGCACTGAGATGCAGTGCCTTAGACCGCTGCGCTACTCAGGAGCCCTACGGTAGTAAAAATAAATGTGGGTAACACTTTATTTGGATAGTCTATCTGTAGTTGCTAAGCATAAACTAACCAGCAGCGTACCACCCTGCATCCCACTGCTGGCTTGCTTCTGAAGCTAAGTAGGGTTGGTCCTGGTTAGTCCCTGGATGGGAGACCAAATGCTGCTGGAAGTGGTGTTGGAGGGCCAGTAGGAGGCACTCTTTCCTCAGGTCTAAAAAAGAATATCCCAATTCCCCAGAGCAGTGATTGGGGACATTGCCCTGTGTAGGGTGCCGATCCCATTCAGATGGGATGTTAAACGGGTGTCCTGACTCTCTGAGGTCATTAAAGATCCCATGGCACTTATCGTAAGAGTAGGGGGTGTTAACCCTGGTGTCCTGGCTATATTCCCAAACTTTCCCTCATACTATCATGGTTACCTAATCATCCCCAGCTTACATTTGGCTCATTCCTCTCCCCTGTAACTATTCCCCAGGTTGTTGCTCTAATTGAGAATGTGTTCTCAGCAACTTACCTGGTAAAATAATGGTTAAAAAAAACTAGCCTTACCCAAATCCTTATTTTAAACCTAACCTTAGCAAGCAGTTGCTTATCAACAGATGTATGACCATTGTTAGAGCGTCTACAGCTGCAATGTAAACCACTTGACAAAAGAGTTCTAAGAGCCTATTGTTAACATGTAATACTTCTAAAGCTGGTCTAATGCTTACTAACTCGTGTGTGTGGTCTTGTCTTCTCAGGACCTCAAAGAAAAGATGCAGGAAGCTATGACTCACGAAGTGTCAGACATATTCAGCGACACAACCACTCCCATCAAACTACTCGCTGTGGCCTCCACCGCCCCGTCCGATACCCCTAACAGGGACGAGGTGGGTGGTTTATCTTTATCTTTCACCTTCCTCTCTTACTCCCTCTATCTCTCTGTCTGTCTCCCTACAGTAACTGTAGGGAGACAGTATATAGAGCTCTAAAGTGTGTACGTCGGCAGGTAGCCTAGTTGGGCCAGTAACTGAAAGGTCGCTGGTTCTAATCCCGAGCCGACTAGGTGAAAAATCGCTCTGTGCCCTTGAGCAAGGCACTTAACCCTAATTGCTCCTGTAAGACACTCTGGATAAGAGCGTCTGCTAAATGACAAAAATGTGAAATGTAAGTGTACCGTGTATGCATATAATATGGCTCTGCAATATGGTGACTTATTTGGCAGATTCATATCATCATACACATATGGATGACTTATTGATTAGTTTCCAATCATTTATGTACTTGTCACTCAATAATACTTAGACTACATTTCCAGTGGGAACTTTTACCATAAGTAATCATGTAAGATTAATATTTAATAATATGCTTTATCGTTCTAATGTTATTTGTCACTGTAAGCATTTGCTAAGTGGCATATAGTATACTATTTTTAAGCAATAAGTCCCAAGGGGGTGTGGTATGTGGCCAATATATGCACGACGCAACGCTAAGTGCCTGGATACAGCCCTTAGCCATGGTATATTGGCCATATACCACAAACCCCTGAGGTGCCTTATTGCTATTATAAACTGGTTACAAACCGAATGGTCACAAACATAATAAATGTTTTCATACCCGTAGTATACGGTCTCATATGCAACGGCTTTCAGCCAATTAGCAGTCAGTGCTCAAACCACCCAGTGTACATTGTGTTATGTTTATTGATTTGTCACTGTTATGTTAGGTGTTTAACGAGAGGGCGGCCAACTTTGAGAACCATGCCAACAAGCTGGGTGCCACAGCAGAAAAGGCTGCCGCCGTAGGAACAGCTAACAAGAGCACTGTGGAGGGGATCCAAGCTGCCGTCAAGTCTACAAGGGACCTGACACCACAGGTATGGGACAGTGTGTTTGTGTGAGTGTGTGTAAGTGTGCGAGCGTGTCACTGGCGTAGCGGAAACCCCCGTAGCCCCCGCAAGGCGAGAGGGCCCACATGCTCTGGGGGCCCATGCGCCTGTCATCTTACAGCTATGTCTAAAATTGTATTCATTTTTGTAATAAATAATTTTGACAGTAACCCTCCTTTTTAATTTCCAAATGTAGCAAGCAAAGTGTTTGTGTTGTTCAATCTACATGGGTAGTAGGTGAGTCAGACAGTCAATGCAGTTTTCATGCAGCTAATTAGCCTATTTCAGCCTCCTCACCTAATTGGCTATCAAGTTTTTAAAAAGTTAAGTGAATCAGGTGGGACTCGGATGAAGAGTGAGTGGGTGAATCAGGTGGGACTCGGATGGAGAGTGATTGGGGGAATCAGGTGGGACTCGGATGGAGAGTGAGTGGGTGAATCAGGTGGGACTCGGATGGAGAGTGAGTGGGTGAATCAGGTGGGACTCTGAGAGTGAGTGCGTTGTTCAAGATGGATAAACATAAGGCAAGACCAAGCGGTGCACAAAAACAAGCTTTATCTGATCAAGCTCGTGCCAAATTACCGAAGATAACTACAGCAGCCAAGCTACCACCTTGTCCTTGACTGATGAAACACTGTGGCAGGTGGAAGCTAGTAGGGCTACTTATGCTGCAGCTAGCAGTCTAGACAGAGACCTCACTGCCCAGACCTGGCAATGACAGTGGCCTTGCTCCTCCTCTTCTTCCTCCTCTCCAGAATAGTGTCAGTTCCTCTAGTGAGAGTCCCTCCTCCTCCTCTCCAGAATAGTGTCAGTTCCTCTAGTGAGAGTCCCTCCTCCTCCTCTCCAGAATAGTGTCAGTTCCTCTAGTGAGAGTCCCTCCTCCTCCTCCTCTCCAGAATAGTGTCAATTCCGGTAGTCTATACATTTAGTAAAGGGGAGGGGCCCAAACTCTGACTTTGCGGGACTGTGTTTGGTGTGTTTGGTTTGTTTTTTGTGCAACATGATCAACATTTGTGTGGTGCTTATTCCGTAGTGACATAGGGACGATTAATTTGGCCTTGGTCAGTTGACCAGTATTTCCTATATTTTTTTCCTGATGGGAATGTTCTTTTCTAGGTGGTCTCTGCAGCCCGTATCCTGCTGAGAAACCCAGGCAACCAGGCTGCATACGAGCACTTTGAGACCATGAAGAACCAGTGGATTGACAATGTGGAGAAAATGACAGGTAGTGCCAGACCATCTTGTGTCATTTGTCGTTGATTACAAAAAGTGGGCGTTGTGGTCACTTCGTTATAAGCACTAAGAATGATGTCTTCTCTGTCTCTAGGTTTGGTGGACGAGGCCATAGACACCAAGTCTCTGTTGAATGCCTCTGAGGAGGCCATTAAGAAAGACCTGGATAAGTGTCGTGTGGCCATGGCTAACCACCAGCCCCAGATGTTAGTGGCAGGGGCCACTAGCATCGCCCGGCGGGCCAACCGGATCCTCCTAGTGGCGAAACGGGAGGTATAGATCATTTTAATTTACTATCACATTTATTTTATAAAGCCCTTTTTACATCAGCAGTTGTCACGAAGAGCAAGCAATGCAGATGCGTAAGCATACAAACACATGCCACATTGGTGCACTTTAGCAGATTAGAATACAGACAACAGAATTGCAGTTCAGCTTAAAAGAGATATGAAAATGGTTCAAAATAGAAATGCATGAATACACTTTCTTTCCTAGGTGGAGAACTCTGAGGATCCTAAGTTCAGAGAGATAGTGAAGGCTGCATCTGATGAGCTCAGCCGGACCATCTCTCCCATGGTGATGGACGCAAAGGCTGTGGCTGGGAACATCACAGATCCAAGTATGTTCAAAGGCAGTTACCAGACATTTAGGATGTGTTTGATCATTATACTGTATAACCTGCTGTTATAGCTACCCGTGTACAGCTTTCCAACATGACCTAATACTAAATATAAAGCCTCATTCTGTCAATTTCTGAATCTGTGATTGTCAAAAGTTAAGATTCAGTCGATGGTGTTATGGTTTTGGGGTCTGTCAATGTGTTACTGCTGCCACACAGCTGCTTTTGGGGTCTTTGTCTAATATCCTGTTTGTAAGGCCTATATGTATCTCCTTCTTCCTCTGTGGTGTCCAGGTCTGCAGAAGGGCTTCCTGGACTCAGGCTATCGGATCCTGGGTGCCGTTGCCAGTGTGAGAGATGCCTTCCAGCCACAGGAACCAGACTTCCCACCACCACCACCTCCTGATCTGCATCAGCTGCACGTAAGTCGATCAATCAAATTCATTTATAAAGCTCTTTTCACATCAGCATCTGTCACAAAATACTTTACAGTCCTTCACTGTCAACACCAGGGTTTTGTTCAGTGGCGGACAAATGGGGTTTCAGAACATTCGTATAAAAAAAAATATATATTTGTTAGAACAGATATGATTATCTGCCATGTAGAGTAGAGGGATTCGTTTCTATCTGCAACATTCTGAACGTTTCACCTATCTGAATACACGCCAGGTCAGCGACGAGCCCGCCCCACCCAAACCCCCTCTCCCCGAGGGTGAGGTTCCTCCCCCTAGACCCCCTCCCCCCAGAGGAGAAGGACGAGGACTTCCCAGAGCAGGTATTGGGAGAGATGGTGAGCGAGCCCATGATGATGGCCGCCAGGCAGCTCCACGAGGAGGCCCGCAAGTGGTCTAGCAAGGTGAGCTAACAGCACATACAGTTAGTTACATGTTGATGTTCAAAGTTAAGTTTATTGCCAAAATAGAATTTCTCTGCGACCAGAAAACCATAGCAGAGCAGATTCAGACTAGCCATAATTCAGTGCCATTTAGGAAGTGTGACATGTACATATACATGTATACTACACAATTACACTGGACATGGAATCCACCCCAGCTGTGTTGTCATACGTCCAATTTAATGCCTTGGTTTTTTTCATATTTTTCAGGGTAACGACATCATCGGTGCAGCCAAGAGAATGGCCCTGCTCATGGCTGAGATGTCCCGTCTGGTGCGCGGTGGCAGCGGGAACAAGCGTGCCCTCATCCAGTGTGCCAAAGACATCGCCAAGGCCTCAGACGAGGTCACGAGGCTGGCCAAGGAGGTGGCCAAGCAGTGCACAGACAAACGCATCCGGACCAACCTGCTTCAGGTCAGCTGACCGACTGGTTCCTGTTCCAGTCTTATTAGAAAACAAAATGCTAACTCTCATGAGTACAATGCAATAAATTGAATAAATACCAAAGTTTCACAGCTATGCTGCCTTCATCAGGGTTTCATCTGGTCCAATATTCTGCCAATGTGTCCTTAGATGAATTTAGCAAACAAGGACGGAGGAAGCAAGACTGTCAGATTCTGCTCTCTTCAGGTTTTTCTTGTGCAGCAGCTGCTGCTCTGGCATTACCATACAAAGGACAACATTATATTAATGTTGGAGTTGTAGGACTAAAGATAATTGAATTTCCACCCTGTCCTCGTGATTTGATTCAGGGTAGATCATTTGCAATAAATTACAGTTTTCTGTTTTTATCTTTGTGTCTCTGACTGGTTTCTTGGAACTGGAACTTAAATAAACTTCTCTATGTTCCAGGTGTGTGAGCGGATCCCCACCATTAGCACACAGCTCAAGATCCTCTCCACAGTCAAGGCCACCATGTTGGGTCGTACCAACATCAGCGAGGAGGAGTCAGAGCAGGTCAGTACACTGGAGATCATTGGATAACACACATCAACCAAAGTTACCTTTTTGCGTTTGGAATTACATTGTAGTGGAGTTAAGTGGGGTCTGTTATTATACAAGTGGAATAAGAAACACTATTCCTCTAGTGTAATTACAAAAAAACACTAAAACATTTCAACTTGAAATTTACCATGAAATGTACTAAAGTACAATGTAACAGTAATGTTACAATGTACAGTGTTTCCCCTAGGATTTCTTTCTTTCAGCAGTGGTGGCAAGGGTAGGGGGTTCATTGCTACTTAGCGCAATGACATGCTAGCTGTTCCCATAGACTTCTAGTCATTGAGCCAACAGCTATCCATTTAAAGGGGGTATCAGCAGAAATATATGTATTTTTAAATTACATTTTTTGCGATGTTGGCAACAATTTATCATCGGTGGGCCGTCGCTGCTAAATGAATATAGGGGAACACTGATATAAATAGCATGTTGTTACTAGTGTAATTACAGTGTTACCACACAAGAGCAACTTCATGTAAAATGTGACAAACATTTTTCTTTCCTTCCCCCTCTCCCAGGCCACAGAGATGTTGGTTCACAATGCCCAGAACCTGATGCAGTCTGTGAAGGAGACAGTAAGAGAGGCTGAGGCTGCCTCCATCAAGATACGGACAGATGCAGGCTTCACTCTCCACTGGATCCGTAAGACACCCTGGTACCAATAAGAAGAGACGGGCCAACTGTCCATTCAACTACGTCCCAAATGGCACTCTATTCCCTATGTAGGGCACTACTTTTGAATTGGGCTCATGTCTGGTTAAAAGTAGTGTACTAAATAAGGAATACAGTAGGTTGCCATTTGGGACACTGATTATTCTGTTCCTCTGCTCAAGGCCCAGCTTGTTAAGAAGAAAAAAACACCCAGACCCTTTGAGCAATAGATTTGATGGACACATACAGTTGAAGTCGGAAGTTTACATACACTTAGGTTGGAGTCATTAAAACTCGTTTTTCAACCACTCCACAAATTTCTTGTTAACAAACTATAGTTTTGGCAAGTCGGTTAGGACATCTACTTTGTGCATGACACAAGTAATTTTTCCAACAATTGTTTACAACAGATTATTTCACTTATAGTTCACTGTATCACAATTGCAGTGGGTCAGAAGTTTGCCTTTAAACAGCTTGGAAAATTACATAAAATGATGTCATGGCTGTAGAAGCTTCTGATAGGCTAATTGACATAATTTGAGGCAATTGGAGGTATACCTGTGGATGTATTTCAAACTCAGTGCCTCTTTGCTTGACATCATGGGAAAATCAAAAGAAATCAGCCAAGACCTCAGAAAAAAAAATTATAGACCTCCACAAGTCTGGTTCATCCTTGGAAGCAATTTCCAAACGCCTGAAGGTACCACGTTCATCTGTACAAACAATAGTACACAAGTATAAACACCATGGGACCACGCAGCCGTCATACCGCTAAGGAAAGAGACGCGTTCTGTCTCCTAGAGATGAACGTACTTTGGTGCGAAAAGTGCAAATCAATCCCAGATCAACAGCAAAGGACCTTGTGAAGATGCTGGAGGAAACAGGTATAAAGGTATCTATATCCACAGTAAAACGATTTCTATATCGACATAACCTGAAAGGCCGCTCAGCAAGGAAGAATCCACTGCTCCAAAACCGCCATAAAAAAGCCAGACTACGGTTTGCAACTGTCGTACTTTTTGGAGAAATATCCTCTGGTCTGATGAAACAAAAATAGAACTGTTTGGCCATAATGACCATTGTTATGTTAGGAGGAAAAAGGTGAAGCACGGGGGTGGCAGCATCATGTTGTGGGGGTGCTTTGCAGCAGGAGGGACTGGTGCTCTTCACAAAATAGATGGCATCATGAGGGAGGAAAATACGTGAATATATTGAAGCAACTTCTCAAGACATCAGTCAGGAAATTAAAGCTTGGTCGCAAATGGGTCTTCCAAATGGACAATGACCCCAAGCTTGCTTCTAAAGTTGTGGCAAAATGGCTTAATGACAACAAAGTCAAGGTATTGGAGTGGCCATCACAAAGCCCTGACCTCAATCCCATAGAAAATATGTGGGCAGAACTGAAAAAGCATGTGCGAGCAAGGAGGCCTACAAACCTGACTCAGTTACACCAGCTCTGTCAGGAAGATTGGCCCAAAATTCACCCAACTTATTATGGGAAGCTTGTGGAAGGCTACCTGAAATGTTTGACCCAAGTTAAACAATTTAAAGGCAATGCTACCAAATACTAATTGAGTGTATGTAAACTTCTGACCCACTGGGAATGTGATGAAAGAAATAAAAAATGAAATAAATCATTCGCTCTACTATTATTCTGACATTTCACATTCTTAAAATAAAGTGGTGATCCTAACTGACCTAAGACAGGGAATATTAGAATTAAATGTCAGGAATTGTGAAAAACTTGGCTAAGGTGTATGTAAACATCCAACTTCAACTGTACATACTAATTCCAAGCTACAATGAATGGATACCCTGCCTGGTTGGGGTAAAAAGAGTGAGTTAATACTGAATACACTATTTATCAGTCGATGTCAATCCCATACCTGCCTGTAAACAGTTTTCAAATTTTTTAAACTTCCTAGGTGTGTGTGTGTGTGTGTTAAGAGGTTTGCTTTTCTTATCCAGTAAGATTAAAGGAGTCCTATTACCAGTCTCATTTAAAGATAAAGTAGCCCCAAATCTAAGTAAAAATTTGAATATTATTAAGATTTGTCTTGGAAGACGTTTGTATGTCTTTATACTGGTTCTTTATTTCACTATCTGCATTGTGCAGTTGTTCACTGTTGCTAGGACAAAGCACATCCAACTCAATGGGAGTTGGTTCGAGCATATCGTTATGCTGAGCTCTACACGCAAATATATATGATTCAGTGGTTATTATGTCTGTTTACACTAGAAACTGAAACACTATTCCCTGTTCCATATTTGTATTAGATAGTGAGTGTCACGTCTCTCTTCTGCGGGGACAGACCAAGACGCAGCGATGTAGCCAGAATACATATTTAATTATAAACGGGACCACGACGGAACAAAACAAAGAACGGAGAACGTAACGATGAACATAACTGAACAGACAAACACAGCTATGAACATACAATAACCCACGACCCCAGAGTGAAACCTAGTAACCTAAATATGGTTCCCAATTAGAGACAACGACACACAGCTGCCTCTAATTGGGAACCATTACCCAACATAGAAATACGACACCTAGAATGAACAAACCCTACACAAAGACAAAACCAAAACGCTCCAGCCTGAAACTCGGGACTGGGCGTTACAGTACCCAAAGGCGCCGGACTCCGGACGGCGCGAAAAAGTCTGTGGGGGGTCTTGGTGGTCGCTTTGTCCCAGGTGGAGGCTCCGGTGCTGGCCGTGCTGGTCTGACATCCAGAACCGGAGGCCCTGGGCCTTCTCCTGGAACTCTGGTGCGTGGAGTTGGAACTGGCCGTACTGGACTCGTGATGCTCACTGGAACGCTGGTGCGTGGAGCAGGAACAGGCAGTACTGGACTCGTGATGCTCACTGGGACTCTGGTGCGTGGAGCAGGAACTGGCAGTACTGGACTCGTGATGCTCACTGGGACTCTGGTGCGTGGAGCAGGAACTGGTCGTACTGGACTCGTGATGCTCACTGGGACTCTGGTGCGTGGAGCAGGAACTGGTCGTACTGGACTCGTGATGCTCACTGGAACTCTGGTGCGTGGAGCAGGAACTGGCAGTACTGGACTTGTGATGCTCACTGGAACTCTGGTGCGTGGAGCAGGAACTGGCAGTACTGGACTTGTGATGCTCACTGGAACTCTGGTGCGTGGAGCAGGAACTGGCAGTACCGGACTAGTGATGCTCACTGGTACTCTGGTGCGTGGAGCAGGAACTGGCAGTACTGGACTTGTGATGCTCACTGGAACTCTGGTGCGTGGAGCAGGAACTGGTCGTACTGGACTTGTGATGCTCACTGGGACGCTGGTGCGTGGAGCAGGAACTGGCAGTACTGGACTCGTGATGCTCACTGGGACTCTGGTGCGTGGAGCAGGAACTGGTCGTACTGGACTCTCTGAACGCACGGGAGCTTGGTGCGGAGCCGGGACAGGGCGTGCTGGACTCTCTGAACGCACGGGGAGCTTGGTGCGGAGCCGGGACAGGGCGTGCTGGACTCTCTGAACGCACGGGAGCTTGGTGCGCGGAGCCGGGACAGGGCGTGCTGGACTCTCTGAACGCACGGGAGCTTGGTGCGCGGAGCCGGGACAGGGCGTGCTGGACTCTCGGGCGCACGTGGAGCTGGAGTGCGCGGAGCCGGAACAGGGCGTGCTGGACTCTCGGAGCGCACGGGAGCTTGGTGCGCGGAGCGGAACAGGGCGTGCTGGACTCTCGGAGCGCACGGGAGCTTGGTGCGCGGGGCCGGAGCAGGGCGTGCTGGACTCTCTGAACGCACGGGAGCTTGGTGCGCGCGGGCCGAGCAGGGCGTGCTGGACTCTCGGAGCGCACGGGGAGCTGGAGTGCGCGGGCCGGAGCAGGGCGTGCTGGACTCTCGGAGCGCACGGGAGCTGGGTGCGCGGGGCGGAGCAGGGCGTGCTGGACTCTCGGAGCGCACGGGAGCTGGGTGCGTGGAACAGGGACTGGACGTGTAGACACCACTACACGGACTGGGGTCTTGGAACACGGAACAGGGATCTTGGAACGCGGAACAGGGATCTTGGAACGCGGAACAGGGATCTTGGAACGCGGAACAGGGATCTTGGAGCGGAACAGGGATCTTGGAACGTGGAACAGGGATCTTGGAACGTGGAACAGGGATCTTGGAACGTGGAACAGGGATCTTGGAACGTGGAACAGGGATCTCGGAACGTGGAACAGGGGTCTCGGAGCGTGGAACAGGGATCTCGGAGCGTGGGACAGGGGTCTCGGGCGTGGAACGGGACTGGACGTGTAGAAACCTCTACTCGGACCGGGAACCTGATATGGAGAGCCGACACCATATCTCCAGCTAGCTCACTAACCCTGGCCTCATGGGTGAGTGGAGCTGGAATCTCTCGGACTGGGCTGTGGATCCGTGCCGGAGATTCTGCCCGTGAGACCACAGGATAACATGGACCCAAAGGCGCACTGGAGACCTGGCTCGCAGAGCTGGCACCACTCTCCCAGGTAGCACACAGACCTCGGCCCGACCAATGAGTGGCGCTGGGATCTCTCTCACTGGGCTGCGGACACGTGCCGGAGACACCGCACATGGAACTGGAGCAGGATATCCGGGTCCCAGGAGGCGCACTGGAGACTTAGCGCGCAGAGCAGGCACCACTCTTCCTGGCTGAACGCCGTTTACCCCGACTGATGAGTGGAGCGGGAATCTCTCGCACCGGCCTCTGACTCCGTATAGGAAACCGTGCGCAACACTGCATTGCACGGCCTCCCTTTGCTGCGGCGCTCTCCCCACGCTCTCTCCATGAAGCACGAGGGGTTGGCTCAGGAGTCCCTCCTGAACCGGCCAACCTCCTCGTGTGCCCCCAAAAGTTTCTTGGGGCTGCCTTACGGGCTTCCCTGGCCGGCGAGGTCTGAGAAACATTCCTCTCTCCGGGTCCCATGCTCCCATCAAGTCCTCACACCTGCGCCGCTCCGCCGCCGCTGCTTCCAGTTCCTCTCTGGGTCGACGATACTCCCCAGGCTGGTCCCAAGCACTCCCATAGAACAGCTCCTTCTCCCAAGACCTAAGCTCCCGGGTCTCTCGCTGCTTGGTCTTTGTTTGGTGGGTTATTCTGTCACGTCTCTCTTCTGCGGGGACAGACCAAGACGCAGCGATGTAGCCAGAATACATATTTAATTATAAACGGGACCACGACGGAACAAAACAAAGAACGGAGAACGTAACGATGAACATAACTGAACAGACAAACACAGCTATGAACATACAATAACCCACGACCCCAGAGTGAAACCTAGTAACCTAAATATGGTTCCCAATTAGAGACAACGACACACAGCTGCCTCTAATTGGGAACCATTACCCAACATAGAAATACGACACCTAGAATGAACAAACCCTACACAAAGACAAAACCAAAACGCTCCAGCCTGAAACTCGGGACTGGGCGTTACAGTGAGTTGGTTTTTGTAGCAATGTTTTTTTATTTTTATTGTCAGGACTGTCAGTTTATTCTAGCCTTGTCCCAAATCTGTTTGTGCTCTTTGCACCGGAGTTGGCGTGATAGCACTAAACAGACTAGCACTCAGCTAGCCCTTATGTTTTCCACCATTAACTTTTTAAATATATATTTTTTCTGTTTTGGGGTTTATTATATCTGCGCTGTTGGAAAACATAAGGGCTAGCTCTTCAGACACATTGCGTAGAGAATGTCCTATTAACTTATAATGTTTACAACCATTTAGAGTACAAAAGAGGTGACGATTGAAATTAAATATCCATTAAGATGACTTGCATTCAACTCTGTCAGTTTCAGGACTAGCTTGATTTTTCACCATGTTGCATTCGCTCTCTATTCTTTGTACTTCTCAGAGAAACTATAGCAAGCCAGTCTCCATGTTTTAGCCTGACTAGAGGCCAACTGTACTGTAATGTTTAAACTGTGTCTTGACATAACCTGGTGTGCGCTGCACAGCCAATTTTGTGAAACATTAATGAATGATAATTCAAATACTTTGAAGATTAGGTCTGGGTATGGGGGATAAAGACTGTGTGGACAGTTTGTGGGCTAGCTTCCTGATTACAGATTAAGCCTAGTACTGGACTAGGCTTACACTATGTCCAGGTAGTCTCTCGTCCGCGAGACTACCAGTTTGTTTAAGTTCAATGCATCGCATGAAACTGGTATTGAGATATCAGCCTTCTCTTCCTCTTATATCTTCGAACTACACTAAACTAACCCTTCCAGTTGCTAACACAGCTGGTACGGTTCAAAGTTTTTTTTAATATATTTTTTTGTGTGTCTGAATAATACCAGCGCAGTTTGAATGTGTAAGATGAAGAAACTGAGACCCTACAAAATCATCTGATGTGCCTTGTAATAAAAAGACTGATTGCTATAAATGTTTTTTTCATTTACAGGAAATTATGTTTTGTATCTACTTTGTAGTAAGCGCTACTCAAGGCATTATAATTCTGTTCAGACACATATTTTTGTGATATTTATAAGATGGGTACAAAGTGAAGTATGATATTAAAGTACTGCTTTTTGGTATTGTTCACATTATTTTGTAATAAAGCATTTAAGACTCCCAACTGCAATTCCTTTCTTATTTATAACACGATAGTGCCATAGGTTTATAACACAGTAATCCTTGTTATAACAGTAGTGATACATTTACATTTGTAGGCTCGGCCCTAATTGAGGTCTTCTCTGCCACCTGGAGCTGCATGGCAAATGGTCCAGGCACACTAGGAAAGGACAATGCCCAAGGACTAGTCAGCCCTTCCCCCTCTGACGGGACTAAAGGTATCTCTCTGTTACGGTATTCTTAACTTGTAGAACTTTTAACCCACAACCTCAGCTCATTGACTGAAGGAAGAACCCACATTCCATCTCTCCATATCTCTCCCTATCCCGAGGAACTTAACTTTCCACCTTCTCCACTACTGTCCTGTCGATGTGGATAGGGGGGTGCTCCCTCTGCTGTTTCCTGAAGTCCATGATCATCTCCTTTGTTTTGTTGACGTTGAGTGAGAGGTTATTTTCCTGACACCACACTCCGAGGGCACTCACCTCCTCCCTGTAGGCCGTCTCGTCGTTGCTGGTAATCAAGCCTACCACTATAGTGTTGCCTGCAAACTTGATGATTGAGTTGGAGGCGTGCTTGGCCACGCAGTCATGGGTGAACAGGGAGTACAGAAGAGGGTTGAACGCACCCTTGTGGGGCCCCAGTGTTGAGGATCAGTGGGGTGGAGATGTTTCCTACCCTCACCACCTGGGGGCAACCCGTCAGGAAGTCCAGGACCCAGTTGCACAGGGCGGGTCGAGACCTAGGGTCTCGAGCTTAATGACGAGTTGAGGGTACTATGGTGTTAACTACTTAAGGAGTAGCGGTGCGCTAGCTCCCGACACTACCCGGTGAAATGTATGCTCCACAATAGCAGAAATTCATATCCAGCACGGGTCACACAAAACCCATATAAGAGCTAAAATAAATCACTTACCTTTCGAAGAACTTCTGCTGAGGGCTTCCCAAGTGTCCAACGAAGACATCCAATGGTTCTTTTGTTAGAAAAAGTCATTTATTATATCCATATATCCATAAATCTCTGTTTGGTTGGCCGTCGAGTCGCCCATTGAACCGTGAAGAGAACACGTTCAAATTATACCTATACACTTTCTCCAAACAAATCAAACATCATTTTTAATGTATCCTTTTATGTATATTTACTGTAATATTTCAACCGGACGATAACGTGAACGATAGGAAAGGAAAATAAAGTGGGGCGGCGCGCTCACAATCTCGCGCATGTGAAACGTTGACAAATGTTGTCCCTTCACTACTTCCTCTTCCTATCAGTTCTGCTTAGTGCTAGAGCCTCCAGACACTGTATAAAGACTGTTGACATCTAGTGGAAGCCATAGGTACTGCATTCTCAGTCCTAGTTAACATAGAAATCAATAGGAAGCCTGGACAAAAAGGTAATGTACAAAAGAAACTGCAAATCCGGTTGGATTTTCCTTGGGTTTTCGCCTGCTATATCAGTTCTGTTATACTCACATACATGATTTTAACACCTTTAGAAACTTCAGAGTGTTTCCTATCACATAGTACTAATTATGTGCATATCCTATTTTCTGGGCCTGAGTGACAGGCATTTTACTTTGGGCACGCCAGACTCTCCAAAACCGTCACCTCTGCTGCCGCTCCCCTAAGAAGTTAAATGCTGAGCTGTAGTCAATGAACAGCATTCTTCCATAGGTATTCCTCTTGTCCAGATGGGTTAGGGCAGTTTGATTGCGATTGCGTCGTCTGTTGGACCTATTGGGACGGTAAGCAAATTGGAGTGGGTCTAGGGGTGTCAGGTAGGATGGAGGTGATATGATCCTTGACTAGTCTCTCTCTCTCACATCGACGGGACAGCAGGGGAGAAGGTGGAAAGCTTGGCGTATGTAACAGTATAGCTTCCGTCCCTCTCCTCGCCTCTGCCTGGGCTCGAACCAGGGACCCTCTGCACACATAGACAACAGCCACCCACGAAGCATCGTTACCCATCGCTCCACAAAAGCCACGGCACTTGCAGAGCAAGGGGTACAACTACTTCAAGGTTTTAGAGCGAGTGACGTCACAGATTGAAATGCTGTTAGCTAACTAGCCATTTCACACTGACTACATACCGGTAAGATACCGGTTCTGCACCGGTATCTTTCTGCGTTGTGTTCTGGTGAGATGTAGGTGGAAGATAAGGCTCTGGACACAATTCTGCCGGTTGTCTCTCTTTTAACTACTTGTCTCTCTTTTAACGCTTGCGCCCCACTCCCGACACTACCCGGTGAAATGCAAGGCGCCAAATTCAAAATCCAAAAGTTGAATTATTAAACATTCATAAATATACAATTGTTGCATAGTCATCAAAAGCTCTGATTCTTGGCAATATCACAGCGTTGTCAGATTTCAAAAAGGCTTTACGGCGAAAGCACTACTAAAGGACACAAATAGGAAGAAGAGACTTGCTTGGGCCAATAAACATGAGCAATGGACATTAGACCGGTGGGAATTTGTCCTTTGGTCTAGAGTCCAAATTGGAGATTTTTGGTTCCAACCGCCGTGTGTTTGTGAGATGTGGTGTGGGTAAACGGATGATCTCTGCATGTGTGGTTCCCACGTGAACGCTGGTGACACTGTCTGTGATTTATTTAGAATTCAAGTCACACTTAACCAGCATGTCTACCACAGCATCGTGCAGCAATACGCCATCCCATCTGGTTTTGGCTTAGTGGGACTATCATTTGTTTTTCAACAGGACAATGACCCAACACACCTCCAGGCTGTGTAAGTGCTATTTTACCAAGAAGGAGAGTGATGGAGTGCTGCATCAGATGACCTGGCCTCCACAATCCCCCGACGTCAACCAAATTAAGATGGTTTGGGATGAGTCGGATCGCAGAATGAAGGAAAAGCAGCCAACTAGTGCTCAGCATATGTGGGAACTCCTTCAAGACTGTTGGAAAAGCATTCCAGGTGAAGCTAGTTGAGAGAATGCCAAGAGTGTGCAAAGCTGTCATCAAGGCATAGGGTGGCTATTTGAAGAATCTCAAAAAATAAAATATATTTAGATTTGTTTAACACTTTTTTGGTTATTTCATAGTTTTTTATGTATTTCCTATTATTCTACAATGAAGAAAAAATATATATTTTAAAAAACCCTTGAATGAGTAGGTGTCCTAAATCTTTTTACCGGTAGTGTAGTACCTCAATTATCTCGACTAACCTGTGCGTCCGCACATTGACTCTGTACCGGTGCCCCCTGTATATAGCCTCGCTACTGTTATTTTATTGTTGCTTTTTCTATTTTTTTTTTTACTCCGTTTATTTTAGCAAATACTTTCTTAACACTTGTTTTCATAAAACTGCGTTGTTGGTTAAGGGCTTGTAAGTAAGAATTTCACTGTAAGGTCTACACCTGTTTGGTTCGGCTAGTGACAAATAACATTTGATTCGATTTTATTCACCTGATCAGTCTATGTCATGGAAAGAGCAGGTGTTCCTAATGTTTTGTACACTCAGTGTAATTCCGCAATGCATATTAAATTGAATACCAGTGATACCAGTGGCACAAATTTAATATAGTTTACTGTGACAGGGTAGGAACTATAGTTTTTGGTCAGTGTTTTCCCCAAAAAAGTCCAATTTCACCTGTGCAAGCAGCCTGTTCTCATAGACTAGACGTAACATAGTAAATGTAAATCCGTGGTAATGAATTCCTATGATATGTTATGTTTGGTATGGTTACATAAGACAGGGTTACTTAAGGCAAAAATGTAATTACAATGGTTGTGTCAGGGGTAGGGGCTGTACCAAATGTACCAAATGTTTGATGTATTATAATAATTGATTATGCCTATGTTGTATTAATAGAAGGGAAGGGGTTATAAGACCCCTCCCTCCTTACATTTATAGGGTCCTAGACTACATATTAACAATATATATATTCATTATAAAGGTTTACACATGCATTTTATTTTTTCTTGTTGTTTGTGCCACAGAACCGGAAGAGTCATCAGATGCCACCATCATACACACATTCTATGGTTGTGAAACAAGAAAATCACAACCATGGAAACATACATGCAGGGTATTTTTTTGCTCTCCAAATCCTACTCGTTCCCTTTGTGGACGGGGCATGTGGAGAATAATAAATGGGTGAAAGTAATGACATACATGGGATTACAGAGGAAGGGGAACACATCGGGCACACGGGTAATGATTTTCCAGAACCCCACCTCCACAGCCTCTCTGTGGGGAACCCAGGCAGTACCAATTGGAAAGAATGATTTTAGATGTGGATTACTCCATTTTATGCAAAGGAACAATACTAGGGTTCGACAAAAAAACAGCAATTATACTATTCTGATGTTGGTCACTATGGGGAAGGAAGTCGCATGGGAAGTTGTAGTAATGGGTACGTGGATTAACAATTTGACATACTCCATGCAGGCCCTTACTAATTTGATAGTACAGGGTTTTACTCAGTTGTCACTACATGTGCAGAATTTGAAGGTAGTAGTGACCAGAGACGAAATGGCACATATTGGCTAAAGACGGAGGGGCCTACAGGGCCATTGGAATAGACAATGAAGATTACTATGTCATGTTGCTTCCTGACTCCTCTGACAACATGACAGCTATTATTAATGACCTGGCTAAATTAGGAGGTACTCTGGGAAAAGCTGTCAACTCCATCTTTGACCAAATTGGACACTGGTTTAATGATGTATTTGGAAATGGTATGGGTAAGGTAATGATGTTCCTGTCTGCCATGATTGTTCCACTTCTGGTAGGACTACTGTGCTTTGCTGTTGCTTTATGCATAATAAAGTGCTTGGCTAAAAAACTGTTGAACATTTGGGGATTATGGGACACGTATGTTGTGGTGGTCACAAGAAGGGAGCAAACTTACCTAATGTGGTAGAGGGAAGATATGGGAGATACTAGAGCTTGTCATGTATATATGGGTCAACTGAGAGAAGAGTATAGTGATAAGAGAAACTATGCTGAAGGGGATTTTAGTGTGTTAGACTTACAGGTGACATGTGTAAACGTTTCCAGGATAGAAGAAGGCATGGGAGCACCTTTTGGATGGATGTGGGTAACCTCTTAAGACTAGGGGGCAGAATTTTGAAGTTCGGATGAAAAACGTGCCCAAAGTAAACTGCCTGTTACTCAGGTCCAGAAACTAGGATATACACATAAGTAGTAGTATTGGATAGAAGACACCCTGCAGTTTCGAAAACTGTTAAAATAATGTCTGTGAGTATAACAGAACTGATATGGCAGGCAAAAACCTGAGGGAAATCCATCCGAGAAAATGTGATTCTGTGAGCTGGCTCATTTTCCAATGAATTGCTATAGGACATGCTTAAATCAAGCTCCCAGGTTGCAGTAGCTATGGCTTCCACTAGATGTCAACAGTCTTTAGACAAGGTTTCATGTGTTTATCATGAAAAATAGGGGAGTAGAAGAAGTTTATATAAGTGGAGGGAGGAAGTGCTTTTTTTCCGTGAGCGAGCACCTCGTTTTTTTCCTTTTCTATTGCCCAAGATATTATCTGTGTGAAATTGTATCGTTAATATACATAATAGTGTACCTAAGGTTCGATTAGAAACTATTTGATTTGTTTGGACAAAGTTGATAGGTATATTTTGAACGCTCTATATGTCTTGTATAATGGACTAGTGGACGGTGGATTTTCTGAACAGAACGCCCCAACCAAACGGAGCTTTATGGATATAAAGAGGGACTTTTTCGAACAAAAGTAACATTGATTGTCTTGCTTGGAGCCTTCGGATTGCCATCAGCAGAAGACCTTCAAAGGTAAGCGATTTATTTTAGCTCTTTTTATGACTTTTGTGACACCCGTGCTGGTTATGTTGTTATGCTAATAGAGGAAGTACACGGGGCGCTGTCCTCAGACAATCAAATGTTATGCTTTCGCCGTAAAGCCTTTTTGAAATCTGACAACGTTGTGAGATTGCCAAGATTCTAAGCATTTGAAGAGTGTGCAACACTTGTATTTTCATGAATGTTTAATATTACTATTTTGTATTTGAATTTGGCGCGCTCCAGCTTCCCTGGATGTTTTCGATTTTGATCCCGTTCACAGGATCCGTGCCCTATCCGTGCGCTAACAGGCTAAGCTTTTAGATAACACTAAAAGTCTTGTTTATATAGCTGTGTAGGCATGGCTTTGGTCTCATGAGTGGAAGGTAATGATGTAGGCAGTGACATCACTAAGATATATGACTGTGGGCTTAATAAAACAACTTGGGACTTTTTCTATTTTGCAGAACTTACTCGGAAACATGTGTGCTATGTTCCTGTTGTCAACTTATGTCTGCAATTGCATTAATAAAGGTTTTTGAATGATTTAATTAAAGATATTGTCTGAACGCTAATTTCACCAATGAGCCATTGATTGACAAGGAACAAGGAACAAACCCCAACAGTTGGTTGGGCGTATAAAGCGAACATCTAGCAACCGAAAGGTTGCGAGTTTGAATCTCATCACAGACAACTTTAGCATTTTAGCTAATTAGCAACTTTTCAACTACTTACTACTTTATAGCTACTTTGCAACTACTTTGCATGGTAGCTAACACTTCCCCCTAACCCTTTAATGTAACTCATAAACTTAACGTTAACCCTAACTCCTAGCATAGCTAACGAATTTGTAACATATTGTACATTTTAGCAAATTTGTAACATAATACGATTTGTAATTCGTAACATATCATATGAAATGAGTGATAGAGATCCACAAATGAATACATACCATCCCATACCATACTTAACATATCATAGTATACTCAACAAAAATAGAAACACATCATGCAACAATTTCAATGATTTTACTGACTTACAGTTCATAGAAAGAAATCAGTCAATTGAAATAAATTCATAAAAGGCTCTGCATGGTCAATCTACCATCTGCATTGGCCGTGCAGCATTTACGGTGACATGGCCTCTGCAGAAGTCAGGGCATTCATACTTCTTGCGCTTTGTGGAGCAGCGCAGAGCTGTTGTGAAGGAAGTTGTCAAGGAGGTGAGCTTGTGTTTATACGGGACCTCCCGCCCTCACCTACCGTCAACCAATCATGTCAATGTGGAGCTATACGGAGCCCTCTGCATTACAAAATTTGAGAGGCACATGGCTATGCGGTACAGAGCTCTATTTGGCCTCTGCGTGCCCCCGGAGACTCCACAATTGCGTCATACCATCCAAGCATAAATTGGCTTGGTCCCTAATCTATGGATTTCACATGACTGGGCAGGGGCGCAACCATGGGTTGGCCTGGGAGGGCATAAACACACCCACTTGGGAGCCAGGCCCACCCATCTGGGAACCAAGCCCACCCACTCAGAATGAGTTTTTCCCCACAAAAGAGCTTTATTACAGACAGAAGTTCATTTTAGAGTGGACTTTTATTGTCCCCAGCACAAGGTGCACCTGAGTAATCTTCATGGTGTTTAAACAGATTCTTGATATGTCACACCTGTCAGGTGGATGGATTACCTTGGCAAAGGAGAAATGCTCACTAACAGGGATGTAAACAAATTCGGGAGAAATAAGCTTCACATGTTGAGGTTATATTTGTATGTATTAATATGGCGTCTAGGATATACATACAGAATAATACGAAATGCTCTGAGACCAGGTTGGTGCAGGTGATCTCGGTATTAGCTAAAGTTACCTACATTTTTCTATTGATTATGTCGAAATCAAAGCTGTCTCACTTTGGAATAGTGAATGTTTTAATTCAGGCAATATCTCAAGCCAGCATGTGATAGATTTTTGTCCAATAAAACGGTCGTTGTGTCTGCAGAGATTAGTGCGGTTGTAGAAGCCAACATGGAGAAAGGCAGAGTGACAGATACAGCACTTGGGTAAGTGTGTAACTATCTAACCGTATTTATAAACTCAATTCTCAGGTGTGTATAAGACGCTGATAAATTATGGCTTTGGAGTGATGCTTCGTAAACAAGCACAGAGATGGGTGGGTAACTAGTGAACCAGTATCGATCTGTGCGATACTGGTTCAGGTAGCTACCAAGAATGCTATGGATTTCCACGTGCAACAATATTAGCACGTGTTAATAAATTGATTAGCATACTATCTTGTTCTGACATGCGCTCTTATGAAACGTGATTACACAAGTTGTCATTCTGCTGCTTGCTTAAATTCTTGCATCAGAGAGCCCCATAATGTTTATATGGTGGCCATGACGGTCCAAGCTTTGTATCCCTAACCACGGCATCCCTAGCCGTTGTACATCGGCTATTAATCAGAATGTGCAACAAAATATCACGTTAGGCAACGCTAAGGTTTCTTTATTTAAGGAACTAGCCAAGCAAACGTGCTAAGGACTCAAAATAGCTGACGTGAGCAGCCAACCACATACCTAGAAAAAATGTATATCGCGCCGCCCAGTGCAGTTCAAGCCAATCCGTTTTGGAAACGATATTAGAGGAGGTTCCAGTTTTGGTCAAAATTGCTGCAAGATAAGCACGCTGCTATTGCTGGTTGGAATTGAGTAGTAGCTTCACCAGTTAGTTAGGCTAAAGCTATAAATCAACCTAAACTGACACAATGACTGCTATAAGGTAAGATTGTTATATTACTGGGAAGTAACTAATCATTGTATGTTATGTGTCATGTTTCTCCTGTTATTGCAGTGATAGTGCGATTCTTCATAACCAACACAGTTACATCATGCATTCATATTCTGTGTGAGTAGAAGTGCTGATCTAGGATTAGGTCCTCCCTGTCCGTGTAAAAACGGATCCTAGATCAGCACTCTTACGTTGTTCTCCTCTTATCAGCCTGACAGTTCAGAGGACATGGTTTAGTTTGATAGAATGATATGCATGTCTCACTCTCAAATGTTCGCCTCTGCTTAGATCCTGTGTTCTCTCTTCAGTATAGGATGCCTCATGTGTCCCACGTGTTGCTCACAGGGAACAGCTCAGATGACAGACTTGACTTGTCTTAACCCCTTTCACTCTGTGAGGAGCACAGGACATCCTCAAATGAGCTTCACTGGTAACAGAGCCACCACAGAAACACAGGGACTGGTGTCACACTGCCTCACTTGGCAGGCCCTAGATCTTTGTCTGGTCACAACCTGTGGTGAACTGAACATGTTCATGGTTTCGATTAAGCGATTTGCTGTTCTACCATTTTAGGCAACATTGTCTGAGGACTATCTGGGATTTCAGCACTTTCACTTTTATTTACCAATTGTAACACCAGATGTGGGGATGAGGACAACTGGACTGTGAGTCATGCTTCTCTCTTTTCTCTCCAGTGAAAATGCTCTATTTGGGATGGGCAACCCCCTGCTCGATATCTCAGCTGTTGTGGACAAGGACTTCCTTGACAAGTGAGTTTTGAACACCATTTAGACTAAGCTAACCATGCAGCCTATCAAATTCTACTGTTATTTTAATATTGCTTCTGGTAGGTATGGACTGAAGCCCAACGACCAGATACTGGCGGAGGACAAGCACAAAGCCATGTGAGTAACGGACCGCAAAAACGGCAACTTAATTCAACACACACTTCAATATCAACTTTTTACTCCAATTTAGTCAACTAGTGTTTATTCATACTGCTCCAGAAGCATCTTGGCATAATAAGCAGCACTCAAAATGGCTGACTGGGGGTGTGTCCCAAATGTCACTCTGTTCCCTATTTAGTATGCGACTTTATGGGCCCTGGTCAAAAGTAGTGCGCGATATGGTGTAATTCGGGACATCTGCCTTTTTGTAACAGGGCAGCTGCACTTGATCTGGAGGTCCCCAAGCATGGCCATGGTACACCCATGCCTTATGCACCATGATGTGGCCGTTAGGCACAAGAATGCACCGACGTCGTTATTCTACTACAGTTCACCATCCACGCTGCCAAATGGAAGACTTATTAGAAATATGTGGATTTCTATAAGGAATTAGAGGACTTGAATAATGTCATATTGTTGAAATGTAGGCTGTGCACTACTGAATTGCATGCACTTCGTAGCAGTTGTAACTTTGACAGGGATGATTCTCTCTGAACATCTGTGTAGTCTAAATATAGATTGTGCTGGAGGAGCTGATAGTTACACACCCCCAAAAATAACCCTTCTCCACCCTACATTATACAAGGTTCTAATTCACCAACAATATAACCTCTCAGCCTCGGGGTTAGGCAGCACTTAAAATACCATTGTGTTAGGAGGATATATTAGCCTCCAATGTCTTCTGTTGACGCCCAAAGTAGAGCTGGATTTTAGGGATGGTCTTTCCATTCTGAAGTCAGCACCATAGGATTCTAAATGGGATGTGGTGAGTGGGAGGGTCTTCAGATGCTGCATTGCCTGGGTCGTATTCATTGGTCCACGCCATAGCACAATGTTTTGCAACGAAAATGAGCATTTGTTCCTCCCTGTTTCATCTGTTTGGTTCATAGTGAATACACCCTTCTTGCAGCAGTTCAGATGACAAGCCTGTGGTCTGTTTTTGATACAGCTATGCTACCTACACTAGGTAGTATGGCCAAACATCTCATTCCAAAATCATGGGCTTTAATATGGAGTTGGTCCCCCCCACCTCCCCCTTTACTGCTATAACAGCCTCCATTCTTCTGGGAAGGCGTTCTACTAGATGTTGGGACATTGCTGCAGGTACTTGCTTTCATTCAGCCACAAGAGCATTAGTGGGGTTGAACGATTAGGCCTGGCTTGCAGTCGGCGTTCCAATTCATACCAAAGGTGTTCGATTGGGTTGAGGTAAGGGCTCTGTGTTCTTCCACACTGATCTCGGCAAATCATTTCTTTATGGACTTCGCTTTGTGAGCGGATATGGCCTTTCCCAAACTGTTGCCACAAAGTTAGAAGCACAGAATCGTCTGAATGTCATTGTATGCTGCAGCATTAAGATTTCCCTTCACAGCCCCAAACCATTATTCCACCTCCACCAATATTTACAGCTGTCACTATTCATTGGGGCAGGTAGCATTCTCCTGGCATCTGCCAAACCCAGATTTGGCCGTCAGACTGCCAGATCGTGAAGAGAATGCCTGTTCCGCTGCTCCAGAGTACAATGGCGGCAAGCTTTACACCACTCCGGCTGGCATAGCGCATGGGAATCTGAGGCTTGTGTGCGGCTGCTCGGGCATGGAAACCCATTTCATGAAGCTCCCGACTATCTGTTCTTGTGCTGACGTTGCTTCCAGAGGCACTTGGTAGTGAGTGTTGCAACCAAGGACAGACGATTTTTACGCATTTCGCCGGTCCTGTTTTGTGCACTTGTGGCCTACCAATTCGCGGCTGAGCCGTTGTTGCTCCTAGATGTTTCCACTTCACAATAACAGCATTTACAGTTGACCGGGCAGAAATTTGATGTACTGACTTGTTGGAAAGGTGGCATCCTATGACCGTGCTACTGTACGTTGAAAGTCGCTGAGCTCTTCAGTAAGGCCATTCTACTGCCATTGTTTGTCTATAGAGATTGCATACCCCTGTGCTTGATTTTATGCAACGGGTGTGGCAAAATGGCCGACTCCATTAATTTGAAGGGATGTCCACATACTTTAGTATAGATAGTGTACATCTAGCCAGAAAGCTTGTGACATAAATTTTGCCCCTGAATTCCTTTAATTTCCTGTTTTTCCATGTCATGAGCTTGCTGCAGAAGGCAGAGTGCTCCCCAGAGATCTCTAAAGCGGGAAACCAATAATCCACAGTAGTACTATAATAAGAGTTTTAGCTTCATGCTAAAACTTTGCATTATGGAAAGCTTTAGGCTATTGCTTTGGATGGGGATTATATATATATATTTTTTCTCTGCTTCATAAGGAAACTAGATGTGGCTAAAAGCGTGCCGTGGAGTAATGAAGTGAATGTTTACCAAGTGAAACCGGGTTTGATGCTAGAGTAAAGCTTTTATTATTTTAGATGGACCCTTTAGAGATGATCCACTACTCTTGCTATTGCACGCCAGATCACTGACCAGTAGTCCAGGTGTGGTGCTTCTACTGTAAAGCAGCCTTGTCAGCAGTGTTATTCAGTCTCCCCAGCAGGCAGAATATCTGACACAAAGAGAATAGTGTTGTCTTTGGCATCACAGATACTATGCAGTTCTGTCCTCACCAACAATGGCTACATTCTTTGTCGCTGTTTCCACATCACCAGGACCTGCTCTGTCGCGTAATTCGGTATAGAGGAAACTTATTTAGTGAACCTTATTTTTGTAGACTATGGAGTGTATAACCCCTTGGCACCTGGTTCCTCTCTAGATTTCTTTCTAGGTTCCTACCTTCTAGGGGGGTTTTCCTAGCCACTGTGCTTCTGCCTCTTCATTGCTTGCTCTTTTTGATTTTAGGCTGGGTATCTGGAAAGCACTTTGACAACTGCTGATGTAAAATGCTTTATAATATACAGTTGCTTGATATAAGTAAGCTAAGTAGTATGACGTATCCCTCAGTTTCAGTGCATGTTTTGTTATAGCCTACACTACAGCTTACTCGACTGCCAAGTTTAAAACATTTTATGTGCAACAGTTTAAAATGATCCTTTTTAAAACTACTAATACTAGTTTTTATTTTATTTAGGAAGGTAGGCCAGTTGAGAACAAGTTCGTATTTACAACTGCGACCTGTTCAAGATAAAGCAAAGCAGTGCGACACAAACAACACAGTTACACATGGGATAAACAAACGTACAGTAGAAATAGAAAAATATGATGCAAGGGCCAGCCAACAAGAGCATACAGGTCGCAGTGGTGGGTAGTATATGGGGCTTTGGTAGACTACATCGAGTTTGCTGAGTAGAGTGTTGGAGGCTATTTTGTAAATGACAACGCCGACGTCAAGGATCGGTAGGATAGTCAGTTTTACGAGGGTATGTTTGGCAGCATGAGTGAAAGATGTTTTGTTGCGAAATGGGAAGCCGATTCTAGTTTGATGGTTGTAGCCATCAATTGTCCTATTAACAATCACCCATATTAGCAAACAATGTCATTTCAAACTTCATATTTCTTTAATCTAGGCCTCTATTGTAATGATCGATATCAGCAAAATGCCTAGGGTAAAGTCAGGGTTTCCCTAACTGTCCTGGGCCCCCCCGGGTGTACGTTTTGGTTTTTGCCCCAGCACTACACAGCTGACTCAAATAATCAAAGCTTGATGATGAGTTGGTTATTTGAATAAGCTGTGTAGTGCTAGGGGAAAAAAACTAAATGCAATAGGTGACCGATATGCTCGGGGTCAATAGTTTTCGGTAATATCCCAGCTCGTGGAAACCCTGGATCCTATGTCTTGGGCTATTGTGTCACATGACCTAGATTTTAACCACCGATGGAACATGGTAGTGAGGAAACCCAGTGGGAGAAGATGGAACAAGATGGATTTGGCCGACATTCGGCTAATTTTCTCATCGATTTAACATTTCATCTCAATACAGTTTTCTGTTCCCGAAACTAAAATCTGTTACGTACTAAGTTTTTATATATATTTTTTTTCGTAGACTTTGCCAAAGTTTTATAAAGTTGCATTGTTTAAGAGTTCAAAAGTAAATTGAGCTACTGCACACTCGCACTTCAGAGTAGGCGTTCCCTAACGGAAATATGCAAATGCCTAGAACGTGCCAATAGGATCTCGCTAGCTCATACTTGGCTCTGCCCAACTCCTTGCTTGTTCCACCCACTATGATCTTTTTTTTTATTTTAAGCCTTTTCCAGAAATCAGAATAACACTAAAAGAATGCAGTTGTCTGAGGATCTTGCTGGACCATCTGGCATAAAGTAAAGGGACAGTTTGATACATCTTTTAAATAAAGGTTAAAATCCAGGTCATGTGACATGATTTTCCCAAAACACAGGGCCCTAACATGTTGTACTGCAGGTCATTGGACAGTTTTAGTATTATGAACCGATGAAGTTCATGTTTGGTTAGAGTTTACTGTACTGCCACGCTTAGCTTGTGGTGACTAGCCTAGTTTTAGGTCTACTTCTGGTAGCCCTTTGTCTGCACTGATTGTAGCAACCCAAACAAGTCTGACTTGCTGCCAAGTTGTTTAACTCTAACTGGACCATAACCTTGGAGCTTGGTGATTAGCAGAATATGGCAAACAAGCCCTTTTATCAAATCTTACCCTTGTGTGCCACTTACAAATTCACAAACTCAAACTGGTTAGTGCTGTTAGAAAAAAGACTATTGCTTTAATGGTACAAATATCACTCGGTCGCTCTCAACTCCAGTCCTGTCTGAATTCGATTATCTAGCTAATCCTGTTAACATTATAGATGAACCATCTCTGGTACAGTGTACGCCGTCATCATTCCCCTCCCGGTCATATCTGGCCGTAGAAATTAAATTACTAGAACAGGTATATCCCTTCAGACTGCCGCAATAGTACAGTGCAATGCCCATTCTAGTAATTGTGTTTCTATGCCATCAACACTCCTCTCTGTCATATCTGGCCAATGGTTCACCGCTACCAGTCTGATAACTCTACTCAAAAAGGTCCTCCCCTGTCCATGTAATCTTTAGTTATTAAAATCTACAAGGCAAAACTGATTCCATATTTGTGCTTCTACTCTGAGACGCTTTATGAATACACGCTCTGATACTGTTCAGTCAGGACTGCAGGTGAAAATGCTCATTCATCCAAACATGATCCAGCTACATTGACCTCTTTCAATGCTATTGCGGTTTTAATCATCATAGGTATATAAATGTTGCAACAAAATATCCATGACTGCCTTGTCCTCCAGTCTAGTACGATCACAATGGCCTACTTAGTTATTACCTTGGACTGTGCAAATTTATGCAGGATTTACAGTTGAAGAAAGGGGGTGGAAACTACCTCAGCGTAAATGTAGTGTATGAATAAGGTACAGATAATCCATCAGATTCACTGACTAACCACTAGACTCAGGATGTGCATCCCAAATGGCTCCCAAGTCCCCGATCTAGTGCACTACTTTTGACCAGGGCCCACTATATAGGGTGCCATTTCGGACGCATCCAGGGCATGTTCACATTAGTCTGTCTTCCATATATGGAAGTGTTCTCTTCTAATGGTTCCACTGCTCCTCAGGCTCATTGCCTGTTCATGTGACTACATGTGGTTTCAAATGATGCTGCTCACTCACAGTACTAAGCATGCCTCCAGACAGTGTTTCATAACTGATTTTTGAGAGGGTGTGGTGATGGTTGGTGAGAGGCTTACACAGAATGTGCTGTGGTTTCAGTAGTTCTTGTCATTTAACATTGTCCTCTTAAGGTGGTGATCATGAAGTCAGATTTTGCTTTGAAAATGGGGATGTGTACTTAAGTTTCATCTTTATTTTACTTGATATAATTAATTGAACCGCGTTGGTTACATGTAGTAGCCTATTCATGCACTTGTTTTAATACCGTCTGAGAGTAAACACAATTTTAAATGTAGCTACATGCATAAGGAAGTGTATCAATAGTTTTTTGGGGAGTTATGTTATCTGGGTGACACTTCCACCATGTGGCTGGAAATGGAACCTCATGGTCACATGACAGTACAGTACCATGCAGGAAAAACAGAATATCTACCCTCTTTCTCCTGCAGGTGGCAATTATATTTTTATATTCTTTTTAAAATGACAACGTTATAAAACACCTCAAATCTGCAAAATATTACAATAAGAGAAAATAGCATACTTTTCATGGTTATGTTAAATGGGCTTTGTAGAGTCACCTTCACTATTATTGTGACTAAAATGCATAGGCACTATATTGTTAATTAGGCTAGAACATTCAATTAGTCTGTTAGATTACTGAATGAAACCTTGTAATCTCATTTTCAGTAAGTGCCCACAGGGAAACATTCAACCACGTCCTGTCTAAACTGGACCTGTTCACATATTAATTTTATGGCGCCTCCGTCTGTCCATTTTAATGGATTACTTTCACCAGGATCATCTTAGCGCTGACGGCATGACTACTTTCAGTGGTTGTTTGCTCACAGAAATTAAGTTCATCAGCGCTCCGCTCATCCCTCGTTCTGTTTTATTTTCTCCTCCTCTGTGCTAAATGCAGATTAGCAGTGTCACAATGGCATCTAGAAACAGAGTAAACTGATCATTATGCAGAGTGACCCGCTGCTGCTGTATGAATTATGCAAGGGACTGTGTGTTTTAGTAGCTTGCTCTTATTAGCATTCTGGATGGTTGGGAGGAGAGACTCTGCGTCCCAAATAGCACCCTATTCCCTATATAGTGCACTACTTCTGACCAGAGCCCTATGGTGACCGGGCTGACTGCGGAGGGGTTGGGGGGAGAAATCAGGCAGGGTTGAGGATCATCACACACATGACACAGGAGATCAGTGGAGGTGCCTCTCCTTTCGTCTCTCACTCACACCACACACACACACACACACACACAGAAACATGTGTACAGACAGAAACTCACCTGCTGGTGTGGTGCATTTCCATCTGCTTACTGTGAAGAAAAGAACAAAGGTTCTTCCTGCCTCCTCTCGTCTCTGAGTACAAGCTAAACATCATGGCTTCTGGCTCTGTGTATGTGATACATTTGGCTCTGTAAACACACTTGGATCCCCTATTTCTATCCATCCCTCCCTCTTTGTCTATTGCTCTTTTTCTATTCCCCCCTCCTTCAATCTCTGTTTCTATCCCTCCCTCTCTTGTCTCTCTTTCTAACGAGAGGGAATCGTGAGTGTTGGAAACCCCCAATGGATCCATCCTGGTGTGTCAGGCAGGAAAGAGGGAGTGAACGGCTGTGTGTGTCTGGCGGCGCGTTGCATGTCTGTGTGCATGCAAGCGTGCGTGTCAGACTGCATGTGCTATCCATCGTGCCACTTCACTGGATGCACTCATGCTTGGCTGAGTGTGTAGATACACCACTAAAACTCCCCCACACACACTACAGCCCCAACCCCAGTCAGTCTGTTTTACAGAGTTGTAGTACAGTACTCAAGGCAGCTACGGAAACCCATTAGGGTCATACTGTACGTCCTGCTCCTCGACTCAGTGTAGAGGTCAAAGATCATAGACCCACATCCATCATTGACACCAGTCAAGGCAGCACACCTCAACTGCCATGTTTCTCAGCCTTGCAATGATTAATTGATGTATATTAACCCCCCCCCCGAAAGGCAAAGCTCTAGGAGGCTGTCAGAATTGATATAAACATTGACATGAATTCTACATATTTTTATTTAACTTAGCAAGTCATTTAAGAACAAATTCTTATTTTCAATGACTGCCTAGGAACAGTGGGTTAACTGCCTTGTTCAGGTGCAGAACGACAGATTTTTAGCTTGTCAGCTCGGGGATTTGATCTAGCAACCTTTCGGTTACTGGCCCAACACTCTAACCACTAGTTTAGCGGCCCAGGTTTTATACCACAAGGTATAAAACCTGGGCCACCCCAGCTATAAAAAAATAAATAAATGATACGTCTAGATTGTGGCATTCAGTCAAATTGGTTATTATTCCTTATGTCTCCTCTGTATTTTAAGCATGCTGCTGTCTCATGAGATGGCTGATGCAATCTCAATTAAATGTCCTCCTTTAATAGTAATATCCCCCTGTTATTGGCAGTCTCTGCCAGCAGCTGGCGCTATAACCACCAACGAAACACCACTGAACTGATTATGGGTGGAACTAATATACCCACATTTCTATGCATGTGGGCGTTCTGGTGTTTTATAATTACGATGTAGGCGTCTCAATTGCACATGTACAGCATGTTCAGAAAGCAGTTGAGAGCATGCTCTCCCTCACAGCTATTTCTTTCACAGCTGTTTTCTTTGAATCCCCCCCCCTCTTTGATGCACTATAACTGTCCCAAATGAAACCCTAGTCCCTTTTATAGTGCACTACATTGGACTAGGACTCTGGTCCAAAGTAGTGCACTATGTAGGGATTAGGGTGGAATTTGGGAAGCATCCGATGGCTAGATATCACATCCTCACACGTGTATAGCAGTGCTGTTAGGGGACCTCTTGAGTGGTGCAAAGCACTCCTGGTGCAACCAGTTCACACTGGTTGCACCAGCAGGAGAGCATTTATTTATATATATATAGTGTGTGTGACACGCGCTCAGAGCATTATGAATCCCATCAGCAGTATGCTGGTAGCAACCTCGGGAGATGAGAGAAGGAGAGGTCTCAAAGGCTTTGTATTCAGACTGCTTCAAATCTCAATCCTCCCTGGAGACTACAGACGGAGAAGAAACCTGTCTCTCTCGCTCTCATAAAAACATGCATACACACACACTCACCAACAAAAATATATATATATACACACACACACACACACACAAAAGTCGGAAGTTTACATACACCTTAGCCAAATACATTTCAACTCAGTTTTTCACATTTCCTGACATTTTAATCCTAGTAAGAATTCCCTGATTTAGGTCTGTTAGGATCACCACTTTATTTTAAGAATGTGAAATGTCAGAATAACAGAAGCATTTATTTCATCACATTCCCAGTGGGTCAGAAGTTTGCATACACTCAATTAGTATTTGGTAGCATTGCCTTTAAATTGTTTAACTTGGGTCAAATGTTTTGGGTAGCCTTCCATAAGCTTCCCACAATAAGTTGGGTGTATTTTGGCCAATTCCTCCTGACAGAGCTGGTGGAACCGAGTCAGGTTTGTAGGCCTCCTTGCTCGCACATGCTTTTTCAGTTCTGCCCACAGATTTTCTATGGGATTGAGGTCAGGGCTTTGTGATGGCTACTCCAATACCTTGACTTTGCTGTCATTAAGCCATTTTGCCACAACTTTGGAAGCAAGCTTGGGGCCATTGTCCATTTGGAAGACCCATTTGCGACCAAGCTTTAACTTCCCCGACTGATGTCTTGAGATGTTGCTTCAATATATCCACATTTTCTTTCCTCATGATGCCATCTATTTTGTGAAGTGCACCAATCCCTCCTGCAGCAAAGCACCCCCACAACATGATGCTGCCACCCCCGTGCTTCACGGTTGGGATGGTGTTCTTTGGCTTGCAAGCCTCTCCCTTTTTCCTCCAAACATAACGATGGTCATTATGGCCAAACAGTTCTATTTTTGTTTCATCAGACCAGAGTACTTTGAGAAATGTCCTATCTTGGTCCCTATGTGCAGTTTCAAACCGTAGTCAGGCTTTTTTATGGTGGTTTTGGAGCAGTGGCTTCTTCCTTGTTGAGCGGCCTTTCAGGTTGTGTCGATTTTATAGGAATCGTTTTACTGTGGATATAGATACCTTTTGTACTTGTTTCCTCCAGCATCTTCACAAGGTCCTTTGCTGTTCTGGGATTGATTTGCACTTCTCGCACCAACGTACGTTCATCTCTAGGAGACAGAACGCGTCTCCTTCCTTAGCGGTATGACGGCTGCGTGGTCCCATGGTGTTTATACTTGCGTACTATAGTTTGTACAGATGAACGTGGTACCTTCAGGCGTTTGGCAATTTCTCCCAAGGATGAACCAGACTTGTGGAGGTCTACAATTTTATTTTTTTTCCTGAGGTCTTGGCTGATTTTTCTTTTAGATTTTCCCATGATGTCAAGCAAAGAGGCACTGAGTTTGAAGGTAGGCCTTGAAATACATCCACAGGTACACCGAACATGCACCTGTGGAACGGTCGTTAAGACACTAACAGCTTACAGACGGTAGGCAATTAAGGTCACAGTTATGAAAAGGACACTAAAGGGACCTTTCTACTAACTCTGAAAAACACCAAAAGAAAGATGCCCAGGGTCCCTGCTCATCTACGTGAACGTGCCTTAGGCATGCTGCAAGGAGGCATGAGGACTGCAGATGTGGCCAGGGCAATACATTGAAATGTCCGTACTGTGAGATGCCTAAGACAGCGCTACAGGGAGACGGGACGGACTGCTGATCGTCCTCGCAGTGGCAGACCACGTGAAACAACACCTGCAAAGGATCGGTGCATCCCCCCCCACAGAAATGTCCGGGACTTGCAGGTGCCTTGGTGGAAGACTGGGGTAACATCTCACAGGAAGAACTGGCAAATCTGGTGCAGTCCATGAGGAGATGCACTGCAGTACTTAGTGCAGCTGGTTGCCACACCAGATACTGTTACTTTTGATTTTGACCCCCTTTGTTCAGGGACATATTATTCCATTTCTGTTAGTCATGTCTGTCGAACTTGTTCAGTTTGTCTCAGTTGTTGAATCTTATGTTCATACAAATATTTACACGTTAAGTTTTCAGAAAATATACGCAGTTGACAGTGAGAGGGCGATTCTTATTTTGCTGTGTATGTATATACATATATTTTACTGAGTTCATATAATAAAATCAGTGGATTGAAATAAATTAATTAGGCCCTAATCTATGGATTTCACACGACTGGAAATACAGATGGCCCCCTCCAAAAAAATGGGCCTCAGTATATATCGTCACACTCTCTGTGCATTAAAATTGCCATCGATTTAAAATGCAATTGTGTTGTCTGTCGCTTATGCCTGCTTGTAACCCCACCACCACCATGGGGCACTCTGTTGACATCAGCAAACCGCTTGCTCACATGATGCTATACATGTGGTCTGTGGTTGTTAGCCGGTTGGACGTACTGCCAATTCTCTGAAACGACATTGTAGGCGGCTTATGGTAGAGAAACAACTACCCAGTGACCACTACGACCCCTCCGTAAGGCAGCCTAAACCAGTGGCGGGGTAGCGCAGGTGACCTGTTTTCAGAGAAAATATGAACTGATCCTCCATGACCAACTATCCTCAAGTGTTGGTTTATTTCAGGGACAACACCAGTCCTATTTATGCTAGCTAAACGCCTGCGGCCTGGATGGGCTGAATATTGTTAGAACCCTGGGATGAGATACCTGGCCCGTGTCCAGAGAGATGGAAAAAGGGCTAATCTTTGTAACTGTGCCATTATGGCATGTGTAACAGCATGTGCAGCGCCATTAAGGTTATTGACATTTTTTAAATGGTAAATTTTCTACTTTTGTGTTTTAAAAAAGCTAATATTGGTGATTTACCGCTGCCCGACATGCTGGAGTCCTGACCCATATCTAGTCATTTATTTTGGCCTCTAGGTGTCAGAGTAGCTGAATGGATGATCTCCGCATGTTTTGTTCCCACCGTGAAGCATTGAGGACGTTTAGGAGTGCTTTGCTGGTGATACTGTCAGTGATTTATTTAGAATTCAAAGCACACTTAACCAGCATGGCTACCACACCATTCTGCAGCGATATGCCATCCCATCTGGTTTGTGTTTAGTGGGACTATCATTTGTTTTTCAACATGACAATGACCCAAAACACACCTTCAGGCTCTAAGGGCTATTTGACCAAGAAGGAGAGTGATGGAGTGCTGCATTAGATGACCTGGCCTCCCAAATCCCTCAACCCAATTGGGATGAGTTGGGCCGCTGAGTGAAGAAAAAGCATCCAAAAAGTGCTCAGCATATGTGGGAACTCCTTCAAATGTCACCCTGGAAAAGCATTCTTCATGAAGCTGGTTGAGAGAATGCAAAGCTGTCATCAAGGCAAAGGGTGGCTACTTTTAAGAACTAAAAATTATATTTGGATTTGTTTAACACTGTTTTGGTTACTACATGATTCCATGTGTTATTTTGTAGTTTTGATGTCTTCACTATTATTCTATAATGTAGAAAATCGTAAAAGTAACTCTAGAATGAGAAGTGTCCAAACCTTTGGTACTGTACGTAAATGTGATATTTCAGTTTAGCTAAAATGTGTAAACCTGTTTTTGCTTTGCTATTATCGAGTATTGTGTGTAGATTGAAGTGGGGGGGGGAAAAACTAAGTACATTTTTAAATAATGTAACGTAACAAAATGTGGATAAACTTAAGGTCTGAATACTTTCCCGAATGCACTATGTATAAGGGTAAGGTGACTAGGCAATGGGATGTAAGAAACAGTAGCAGCAGCTTGTGGGTGTGTAGAGTCTGTATGTTGTGTTAGTTAGCAGATGGAGTGAGTTAGCATCGAGAGTGTAAAAATAAAAGGTCAATGAAGATAGGTTAACTCCGTATGTGTAGCTATTTAGCAGTCTTATTGCTTGGGGATAGTAGTTGTTCAGGAGCCTGTTGGTGCCAGACTTGATGTACCGATTGCCGTGCGGAAGCAGTGAAAATAGTCTGGCTTGGGGGGTTGAAGTCTTAACAGTTTTTTTTTTTTTTTCCGGGCCTTACTTCCACACTGCCTGACATTAGATGTCCTGGTTGACAAGGAGCTCAGCCCATTACATCACTGGGGCAATCTGCACCACTTTCTGTAGTGCAATGCGATTGAGGGCGGTGCTATTGCTATACCAAGCAGTGACGCAGCCTATTTTTAAGTGTGTGTGCGCATGTCAGAGGACAGTCAGAAACAAATCATACTTTGTGTTCAGTAGTTTAAAAATGTCTCATTCTTTAATACCTAGTACTCCATCCTAATGCCCGACTGTTCTATCCTGATTAGAAGATTATATTCATTGTGATGCTTTCTCACAGGTTACAACAGAGCCACTCACCACATTTTAGGCACTGAAGGAAAAGTACATATTTCTGAGCGGGAGAGAGATAATTAATGATGCTGTCTGGTGTCTGGACAAGCCTTCCCACTGACTATTGATTTGAAACAGAAACTGACTAACCCTTTGAAGGCTTTGACAAACAATTTAATTGGGGGGGAAACAACTTTCACCTCACCTTCTCCTCCTTTCATCACCCTTTCCACTTATGAGTCTCAAATGGCATCCTATTCCCTATTTAGTGCACTACTTTGAAAAATATAGCACTGTATAGAGAATAGATTGCAATTTGGGATGTACTCCTCCTTTCATCACATCCCCAAGCTGTTTTCTCCTCAGTGTGACCTATGACCTATAGAAACCATTACTGTGCATCCGGACTGCTGCCTCTACAATATTGGTCCCGTGTGGCTCTGTTGGTAGAGCATTGGGCATGCAACACAAGGGTTGTGGGTTAGATTTCCACTGGGGACTAGTACAAAAAAATGTATGCACTCACTACTGTAAGTCGCATAAGAGCGTCTGCTAAATGGCAATGTAATAATATATACAGTTGAAGACGAAGTTTACATACACTTAGTTTGGAGTCATTAAAACTCGTTTTTCAACCACTCCACATTTTATTGTTAACAAACTACAGTTTTGGCAAGTCGGTTAGGACATCTACTTTGTGCATGACACCAAGTAATTTTTCCAACAATTGTTTACAGACAGATTATTTAACCTATAATTCACAATTCCAGTGGGTCAGAAGTTTACATGCACTAAGTTGACTGTGCCTTTAAACAGCTTGGAGAATTCCAGAAAATGGTGTCATGGCTTTAGAAGCTTCTGATAGGCTAATTGACATCATATGGAGGTGTACCTATGGATGTATATCTGCCTTCAAATTCTGTGCTTGACATCATGGGGAAATCAGCAAAGACCTCAGGAAAACAAAATTGTAGACCTCCAAGTCTGGTTCATCCTTGGGAGCAATTTCCAAACGCCTGAAGGTACCACGTTCATCTGTATAAACGCCATGGGACCACGCAGCCGTCATACCGCTAAGGAAGGAGACGTGTTCTGTCTCCTAGAGATGAACGTACTTTGGTGCGAGAAGTGCAAATCAATCCCAGAACAACAGCAAAGGACCTTGTGAAGATGCTGGAGGAAACGGGTACAAAAGTATCTATATCCACAGTAAAATGAGTCCTATATCAACATCACCCGAGAGGCCGCTCTGCAAGGAAGAGGCCGCTCTGCAAGGAAGAGGCCGCCATGAAAAAAAGCCAGACTATGGTTTGAAACTGCACATGGGGACAACTATTGTACTATTTGGAGAAATGTCCTCTGGTCTGATGAAACATGGCCATAATGACCATCGTTATGTTTTGGAGGACGAAGGGGGAGGCTTGCAAGCAGAAGAACACCATCCCAACCGTGAAGCACTGGGGAGGCAGCATCATGTTTGTGGGCAGAACTGAAAAAGCGTGTGTGAGCAAGGAGGCCTACAAAGCTGACTCTGTTACACCACCTCTGTCAGGAGGAATGGGCCAAAATTCACCCAACTTATTGTGGAAGGCTACCTGAAATGTTTGACCCAAGTTAAACAATTTAAAGGCAGTGCTACCAAATACTAATTGAGTGTATGTAAACTTCTGACCCACTGGGAATGTAATGAAAGAAATAAAAGGTTAAATAAATACTTCTCTCTACTATTCTGACATTTCACATTCTTAAAATAAAGTGGTGATCCTAACTGACCTAAGACAGGGACATTTTACTAAGATTAAATTTCAGGAATTGTGAAAAAATGAGTTTAAATGTATTTGGCTAAGGTGTGTCAACTTCCGACTTCAACTGTATATAAATACTTTTTCATTGTAGAGCGCTTTTCATTTAGACAGTAATCACTGGACTCTAACATTGAACAACCATTCCAAAAATAGGATTTAATAAAGGGCAAAAACATTAAATGAGAATTTTAAAAAGGTAACTAGTAGCTTAGTACTAAATAAGATGCACAGAATTATAAAGGAGGCAACTAAGACTACAACAATACTGTCTGCTACCAATACAACGAAGGCTGTCTCAGCTCTGAGAGGATGCACACGGATAGGGGAAGCTAGTCATTCTTGAACTAGTCTCTGCTCTAATTCAGATGCCTAGCTGTTAACTAAGATTTGTCCAAATATTTTCAAGGTATTGGTCCCTCGTGTCTTTTTGTCGAGCAAAACTTTTTGGTACTCAGTCGTTGATACATTGAGTTTCATTTTAGGCCTATTGGCAGGGAAACTGAAACTAGCTGTATAGCCTATTGGCCTTTTGTTTTATTTCAGTGTCTGTTTGCTGCTTTTCATTTAAATCCTGCATAGCTGTTATTTTTATATGGCCTAAAATACATTTGTTCATATGGGCAGAATATCATCAGTAGAGGGTTGACTTACTGTATGATGTTGGAAGATGACTGCGTCAATTATTTTGAACAGCTGAGTGGCTACCCCAAGCTGCATGATAATAGTGCCTAAAACTACTTCATCACTGAGGTACATATCTATGCAGTATTTGGCTGCTCTAACAAGGCAGTAAAGACAACGGGATTAATTATTTTTACAAATTACCGCAATCATTAAAACGCAGAAGAGAATTCTCAAACTGTCGGAAAAGCGAAGAAACCTTTTTGCCAGTCAAGCCCTGAACCCAGACAGTTGTCAGTACAGGGTCTGCTCTGTCAAGACCTGAACCCAGACAGAAACTGTCCCTGTACTGGCAGAAATCAGCATTTCGTTACTGGTAAGTCTAATCGATTTTAGAGTTTAGTTTAGCTGTTAAGACTACATTACCCAACATCAGGCCCTCAACGAGTTAAATCAGGCGTGTTTGTTCAGGGTTACAACACAAGTGTGCTGTTGGGGGAATTGGAAACCACTGCTGTAGGCCTATGGCTGCATTGGCGTTGCATGCCGTTATGAGCTGCAAAATGGGTTCGCTTGGCTGATATCCTGAAAAGAGTGACAAGTTTTAATTGGAGAGCTTACAACTGAACAAAAAGGTAATGTAATTGAGAATACATCTCAGCAACCCAGATAAATTTGAGAGATTCCCTTCCCCTCTTTATTGCAGGATAGTGATCTGTGATTACTTAACATTGACACTAGTTAATCTTGAATAATAGTTAAGTTAACAAGTTAACCTCCATCTTCAAAGAATCACTCATAGTGAACAAAAATATAAACACATGTTTATAAAAAAAGATATACATAATTTTGACCTTTTAACCAGGTAGGCTAGTTCAGAACAAGTTCTCATTTACAACTGCGACCTGGCCAAGATGAAGTAAAGCAGTGCGACACAAACAACAACAGTTACACATGGAATAAACGAGTACAGTCAATAACACAATAGAAAAGATCTATATACAGTGTGTTCAAATGTAGTAAGATTAAGGAGGTAAGGCAATAAATAGGCCATAGTGGCAAAATAATAATTTATTTTTAGCAATTAACACTGGAGTGCTAGATGTGCAGAAGCTGAATGTGCAAGTAAATATGTATGTAAAGTGTTGGTCATATTTTTCATGAGCTGACATAAAAGATCCCAGAAATGTTCCATATGCACAAAGCTTATTTCTCATTTTGTGCACAAATTTGTTTACATCCCTGTTAGTGAGCATTTCTCCTTTGCCAAGATAATCCATCTACCTGACAGGTGTGGTATATCAAGAAGCTGATTAAACAGCATGATCATTACACAGGTGCACCTTGTGCTGGGGACAAAAGGCCCCTCTTAAATGTGCTGTTTTGTGTCACAACACAATGCCATATGTCTCAGGTTTTTAAGGAGCTTGCCATTGGCATGCTGACTGCAGGAATGTCCAGCAGAGCTGTTGCCATGTAATGTTAATGTAGTTTTAGAGCATTTGGCAGTACGTCCAACCGGCTTCACAACCGCAGAACACCACAGCCCAGGCCTGGCTCCCAAGTTCATGGGCCTATGCCCACTCATGGCTGCGCCCCTGCCCAGTAATGTGAAATCCATAGATTAGAGCCTAATTAATTTATTTCAATTGACTGATTTAACTTATATGAACTGGAACTCAGCAAAATCTAAATTTGTTTTATATTTTTAAGTATAATTTCAAAGTGTACAAATAAGCTAACTCATATGTAAAGTTTGGACATCTTAGTAACAAGTAGGTTATTATTACTAAAGCATAAGTTCAGTTGAACAATATCAGAAGTTGCCTACCTCGCTCCACTGATACCTGATCTACTGGGTGAGCAAACTTCTGCTCCAGCCCAGCAATAGCACACTTGATTATCAACTAATATGGTTTGATATGTTGAATCATGTGTGTTAGTGCTGGGCTGGAACAGAAGCCTGCACACCCAGCGGGGTTGGCCTGCTCCAGTTTTAATAGGTTTATACATTGTCAAAATTAGCTAACACCTACAATCCATTGTATTCAAGCATGTACCCTTATCTTGGGACATTCATTGGGACCTCTTCATCTGCAGACAGTTTCATGGCCCCCAAAGACAGAAAACACAACACACAGGCTGCATTATACTCAAATTAGACAGCACTGAATATTATTTTGTTCTCTCTGTCCTCAGTTTTTCTCACTAGGGACTGGAACTAGATAATCTTTTCATAATGTCCTCCTACAAAGGTAGAGTAGCCTACACTCCCTTCTCAGACAGCTGGAACCGCTACCTAGTCCTTTCACCTCCTTCCATAGCTGTCAGTTAGCTACCTAGTTACAAATGCATTTAAAGTTACAAAGATAAATATAACTAGCTAATATGAAGTTACCTAGTTGGAGGTATGTAATTCACTTGGCTAGCTATACAGTATGTAAAGTTAGCTAGCTATCGAACATTGTTAGTAGCTGATTTGAGTTAGCCTGCACGCAAAGTTTCTGTAGCAAGCTAGCTATCTAATAATAGCTTGATTGTTTAAAAAAAAAAAAAACGATCATTTTCTATATATGTGTACTTGAATAGATTCTCCCGCTGTTTTCTGGGCCCTTAATTTTTCGAAATAATGGGTAATTTTGCCGAAGTTTCCGGTGGTACTGTAGCAAAACGCAGCCAGCCATGTGGACGATTGGAGGACTTCCACCAGACTGACCCTGGTCTTCCAGCATGGTGAATGGTGCGGTTGCTTGGTGATTTGTGATGCAACTGCAAGCCCTCTATAGGCAACTAATCAAAATTTGGTAATGAAAATAAAACATTTCATGCTGCAAAAGACCAACATTTGTACGTTTTCAATAAAAATATACTGTCACAACTATAGAAATGGAAACTTATTTATTTAATTTTTATTACACACAATGTAACAATAGCCTGTGATTTAAAGGCTTCGGCTATACTGGGCTCTCACCATCATTTTTCACATCCCAATTCAATCAAGTCGCAATTATCAGCTTTGGTATTGACATCCGTGAGCAAGCTTTCTGAATGAGGAGCGATACATGGGTAGGTCTACCAGCGGAATACTTCTGAAAATGAAATCCAATGTTTATATAAAATGTCTGCCTTTTTCCCCCTATGTTTGAACAGTTTTTAGTAAGTCCATTTTAATATAGGACATGTGTCCTATTTTTTTTTTTCATTTAGTCTCATGATACATTTGTTTTGCTATTTCAGAACAGAATACCATATTTTGAGTTGACTGTATAGGCTAATATACTAAAGATCTGCGGTTCAACTTTAAGGCAAGGGCATCTTTTTAAACAATTTTTCTTGATAGAGATTGTAGTCCATTAAATTTTTTTTCAGTATTTTGTGCATCTCTCCCTTTTTGTTCCCATTTTGTCAATAAAAACAAGACCATAACATTGGACTGTTGTAAAATCCTGCCCTGGCTGGACGCTTGCATTCAAATAATTTGAATAAACATTTTAACCTGTTTTTAAAATAATTCTATAGGCCTACATTTTTAGCCTGTATAGTTTGGACGGTCCTCTTTCACAATGTATGAAACAGCAAAACATTCTAGAAAAACTGTGAATCAAATTTATTTATAAAGCCCTTCTTACATCAGCTGATGTCACAGAGTGCTGTACAGAAACCCAGCCTAAAACCCCAAACAGCAAGCAATGCAGGTGTAAAAGCACGGTGGCTAGGGAAAAACTCCCTAGAAAGGCCAAAACCTAGGAAGAAACCAGGCTGTGAGGGGTGGCCAGTCCTCTTCTGGCTGGGCCGAGTGCAGATTATAACAGAACATGGACAAGATTTTAAAATGTTCATAAAACAGGCAGAACAGTTGAAACTGGAGAAGCAGCACGGCCAGGTGGACTGGGGACATCAAGGAGTCATCAGGCCAGTTAGGCCGAGAGAGAGAGGTACCTAGTCAGTTGTACAACATAATGCCTTCAACTGAAATGTGTCTTCTGCATTTAACCCAACCCCTCTGAATCAGAGAGGTGCGGGGGGCTGCTTTAATCAACATCCACGTCTACGGCACCCGGGGAACAGTGGGTTAACTGCCTTGTTCAGGGGCAGAAGGACAGATTTTTACCTTGTCAGCTCGGGGATTCGAACTTGCAACCTTCCGGTTACAAGCTCTAACCACTAGGCTACCTGCCCCTGAGAGAGAGTGAGACCGGATAAGAGGAGAAATACTCCAGATATAACAGACGGACCCTAGCCCCCCGACACAAACTACTGGGGGCTGAGACAGGAGGGGTCGGGAGACACTGTGGCCCCGTCCGACGATACCCCTGGACAGGGCCAAACAGGCAGGATATAACCCCACACACTCTGCTAAAGCACAGCCCCCACACCACTATAGGTATATCATCAGCTGATGATTGTTGAAACAATGTTCGAGTTCAATGTCAAATTTCACAGATAAATGCTTATTGTTTAGATAGGCAAAGAACAAAGTGTTTTGTCTCACGATTTTGGACAAGTAAAATGTTTTTAGAATGTATAAAAATGTACATTCCAATAATGCCCAAAAGACGGTCCTAGTTTTAGGTCCTACTTAAATGTAAAATACTAATAGGCCACAAACTAAAGAAGACTATTTTAGTATTTTATTAACTTAAGATTCTCATCAAGACAGGCAGACGGTACAGACAAAGTACAGTAAGCTATACCTTGCACAAAAAGAGTATAGGCTATTTTAAGAGAATGAATGCAAATGTATGCTGCTCATGAACAATAACGAGGCCCAATTGATTACCTTTTTGAAACTATCCTCTTTGAACTGCCGGATCTGAATAAATGGCTTTTAAAGTCCAATGATCTAATTGCCAGTCGTTCATATGCTAATAATCCAAATATTCTGCTATCGGCTCTTAACCAACCATGCTTTTTGTTTTTTTGCATTGTTTGTAACTTGTTTTGTACATAATGTTGCTGCTACCATCTCTTATAACCGAAAAGAGCTTCTGGACATCAGAACTGGTATTACTCACCTCAAATTGGACGTGAGGAATATACAACGGACACCCGACCAGGCCCAGATCCCTGTGATTCCCTGGAAAAGAAAAAGTATGTTTCGTGAAAAGCGATTTAGGATGCCTTGTGAGGATTAGGCGACGAGTGGCCAATCTGCCCTTGCCTTCCGTTCTGCTAGCTAATGTTCAATCGCTAGAAAATAAAGTCGGATATGGCAGGGCTTGCAAACTATTACAGACTACAAACAAAGGGAAGCACAGCTGAGAGCTGCCCAGTGACACAAGCATACCAGACGAGCTAATTGTGATACAGTGAATTATAAGTGAAATAATCTGTCTGTAAACAATTGTTGTAAAAATGACTTGTCATACACACAGATGTCCTAACCAACATGCCAAAACTATAGTTTGTTAACAATACATTTGTGGAGTGGTTGAAAAACAAGTTTTAATGACTCCAACCTAAGTGTATGTAAAATTCCGACTTCAACTGTATCTGTGAGAATAATTATTCTGAATTAATATAATTCTAAAATAATAATAATAATAATCGCTTTGTTTAAAAATGTATTATTATTATTATTTTTTTCAAATAATGTAAAATGAGCAAGTAAAAAGGCAATTCTTGAACATGGGGTGAGACATTGTTACTAATTTGTAAATTTGTATTTTTTATTTCACCTTTTATTTAACCAGGTAGGCTAGTTGAGAACAAGTTCTCATTTACAACTGTTACCAGGCCAAGATAAAGCAAAGCAACACAGAGTTGCACATGACATAAACAAACATACAGTCAATAATACAGTAGAAAAAAGTCTATATACAGTGATAGTAAAGCCAGTTTGTTATTTAGAATTATTTCTGTTTTTAGAGCGACAGAAAGCAAAAACCTACAGTCATCTCGTGGGTCTACCAGTCGAGGCCGGCACAGGTATTGAACCAGCATCTGTTGCAACACAGCTTGCATGCAGTGTCTTAGGCCGTTGCGCCACTCAGGCGCTGTACAACGTGACCGGTCGGGAGTGGGCTACACTACTACAGTAAGAGCAAATAATAAAAGCCTTAACACCAGTTTTAGTAAGTAATACTGAAATCGTGCACAATTATCAGTTTCTATTTAGGTTTATGTCGCCCTTTCATTGTCACTTAGAGACACAGTAGGACCCAAAAGCATAATCAGTGCTCTAACTCCCCCTTGCACTGGTCTGGAGCTATGAAGTGGTGACGCAAGGTACCGTACTAAACCACAAATGACCTCCTAAGTACCGCAGCATCATCACAAAACTTTTAATGGAGCAACCACTGTACAGGGTTAGATACAACTGAAGAGGGCCGGGCAGCTCCATCTAGTCTCTCACCCCGAATCACGTTATATTTTACCGCTGAACACTGCAGTGAAGTGAACGCCTTCCTTCGCTACACTTTCGTCCGCGTGATGCTACAATACGTGGGGGAAGCTATTGTGTTCATGAGTCTGTTAAATAATATGAAACAATGTGTATGTTTTACTGCTTTTCATAAAATCATGTATGGCTAGAAATATTGTATAGGCCTACACTACCGGTCAAAGGTTTAAGTACACCTACTCATTCAAGGTTTTTTTCTTTACTATTATAAAAAAAATATTACACCTTTATTTAACCAGGTAGGCCAGTTGAGAACAAGTTCTCATTTACAACTGCGACCTGGCCAAGATAAAGCAAAGCAGTGCGACACAAACAACTACACAGAGTTACACATGGAATAAGAGTACAGTCAATAACACAATAGAAAAAATCTATATACAGTGTGTGCAAATGAGGTAAGATTAGGGAGGTTAGGCAATCATTAGGCCGTAGTGGCGAAGTAATTACAATTTAGCAATTAAACACTGGAGTGATAGATGTGATGAAGATGAATGTGCAAATAGAGATACTGGGGTGCAAAGGAGCCCAGAAAATGTATAACAATATGGGGATGAGGTAGTTGGATGGGCTGTTTACAGATGGGCTACGTAGAGGTGCAGTGATCTGTGAGCTGCTCTGACAGCTGATGCTTAAAGTTAGTGAGGGAGATACGAGTCTCCAGCTTCAATGATTTTTGCAATTTGTTCCAGTCATTGGCAGCAGAGAACTGGAAGGAAAGGTGGCCAAAGGAGGAATAGGCTTTGGGGGTGACCAGTGAAATATACCTGCTGGAGCTTGTGCTACGGGTGGGTGCTGCTATGGTGAGCTGAGTTAAAGTGGGGATTTACCTAGCAAAGACTTATAGATGACTTGGAGCCAGTGGGTTTGGCGACGAATATGAAGCGAGGGCCAGCCAACGAGAGCATACAGGTTGCAGTGGTGGGTAGTATATGGGGCTTTGGTGACAAAACGGATGGCACTGTGATAGACTGTATCCAATTTGCTGAGTAGAGTGTTGGAGGCTATTTTTTGTAAATTACATCGCCAAAGTCGAGGATCGGTAGGATGGTCAGTTTTACGAGGGTATGTTTGGCAGCGTGAGTGAAGGATGCTTTGTTGCGAAATAGGAAGCCGATTCTGGATTTCATTTTGGATTGGAGATGCTTAATGTGAGTCTGGAAGGAGAGTTTACAGTCTAACCAGACACCTAGGTATTTGTAATTGTCCACATATTCTAAGTCAGAACCGTCCAGAGTAGTGATGCTGGACAGACGGGCAGGCAGGTGCGGGCAGCGATCGTTTGAAGAGCATGCATTTAGTTTTACTTGCATTTAAAAGCAGTTGGAGGCCACGGAAGGATGGCATTGAAGCTCGTCTGGAGGTTAGTTAACACAGTGTCCAAAGAAGAGCCAGAAGTATACAGAATGGTGTCGTCTGCGTAGAGGTGGATCAGAGAATCACCAGCAGCAAGAGCAACATTGATGTATACAGAAAAGAGAGTCGGCCCGAGAATTGAACCCTGTGGCACCCCCATAGAGACTGCCAGAGGTCTGGACAACAGGCCCTCCGATTTGACACACTGAACTCTGTCTGAGAAGTAGTTCATGAACCAGGCGAGGCAGTCATTTGAGAAACCAAGACTGTTGACTCTGCTGATAAGAATGTGATGATTGACAGTGTCGAAAGCCTTGGCCAGGTCGATGAATACGGCTGCACAGTATTGTCTTTTATCGATGGCGGTTATGATATCATTTAGGACCTTGAGCGTGGCTGAGGTGCACCCATGACCAGCTCGACAATGCAGAAAATAGAAACACCATTTTGAAATAACACATGGAATCATGTAGTAACCAAAAAAGTGTGAAACAAATCAAAATATATTTTATATTTGAGATTCTTTAAATAGCCACCATTTGCCTTTGCGCACTCTTGGCATTCTCTCAACCAGCTTCACCTGGAATGCTTTTCCAACAGTCTTGAAGGAGTTCCCACACATGCTGAGCATTTGTTGGCTGCACAGTAAAAAACATGCTACATAAGACCAAAACCAGGTGGTGTGTCACATTCGTGTTTTCGATTACAGGCTCAAAATGGCCAGAAACAAAGTGCTTTCTTCTGAAACTCGTCGGAAATGACGGCTATTCCTTGAAAGAAATTGCCAAGAAACTGAAGATCTTATACAACGCTGTGTACTACTCCTTTCACAGAACAGCGCAAATTGGCTCTAACCAGAATAGAAAGAGTGGGAGGCCCCGGTGCACACCTGAGCTAGAGGACAAGTACATTAGTGTCTAGTTTGAGAATGTTTTACGGGTACTATTTCTTAAAATCAGTCCCATATAATATGTTCTTACAAAAAAGGTTTTAAATTCTCCAGTCGCTATTGACGGTTATCAAAGATGCCCTCTGGTGGTCTGAGGTAATTTACTGTTTTTCTATAGTGTGCCCTACTCCCTGAGGAGAGGAGACCCATTTTAATCATATCACACTCCTTCCTTCTCCTCCCTTGATTAGTGATGGGCCGTTTGATCATATTTTCCTGCCTGTCCTTGTGTTTAAATGTGAACGAGACAATTAAATAAGCCGTGGTGGTGCGCCAGGAGAGGAGTGGGTGCCGTGGCGATCATTAGCGATGAATTAGCTCTGTGTAGCACTCAAACACTCGGAGGACTACTTTCAGCCGGACCACTACCGTTAGTCGTTACCGGCCCGTAAGCGTATCAACGAGCCAGATTCAATCTAGCCATTGATTAACGTCGGCTTCTTCTTCCTGTGGAATCACTCAATGGGGATTTTAGTGCACTCATCCGGTCTTATTTAGTTTGGCTAGCATCAAAGGGCGATTGAAGAGGGAATGGGTAAGTTTTTTTTGTCTTGCCCTTCTTCTGTAAGAGACTTAGAAGAGCCAATGTTGAATTATTACCTCATGTAAATAATCTTCTCCCTGTTTTTCCTTTGTTTTTTTTGTGGAATAGGAACTCATGAGTCATCTAGAGGAGAGAGCAAAAGGGGAGGGAGGGCAACAGAGGGAGGGGAGGGAGACAAAGGGAAGAGGGTGCACTTTACTCATTACTGTGTGTTGTGATCCACCCGTCCAATCTGAATGTTTCAAGCCATCAGTGTACTGACTAGGGGACTTGACTATCAGATTCAGAGCAGGACTCTTAATCAGTATTATCTAAACACAAATACCTTGTTCACTAATTTCCTAATTTAATCAGATTTGACTATATTTCAATAATTAGGGATGCACCGATATTACCTTTTTGGCCGACACTGATATCCAATATTTTACAATTTTAGCAGCTTTTTAAGTATTCTAGTACAGTTAAATAGTTGAAACGCACGCACACACTGACCAAAAAGTTATTTTGTTGGCCTTTACAAATGTCCCCATTACCAGTAAACATAATCAAAACCTATTTCTTTCACTTACCTGCTGTGCTGTTTTGTTTTTTATTTGTTCAGTCGTTTCATTCTCAACCAGGACTTCATCGTACATGTCAAGCAGGGAAGTTTCAGCTCTGTCTGTCCGTGGCCTCTCTTCCTCGGTGCGCACTGTCACTGTGTCCGTTTCCATCTTGTCCAGCTGTGTATGTAACATTTCACGTAAACCCTGTTTCTTATCTGCATCGAAGTAGTGGTCCTTGTACATAGCATTGAGCATGGTGGTGACACAGTAAAGAGGCTCAGAATGCCGCTCTAGTAGAGTACTTTTGCAAGTTTTAACCCCATGCACGGTCTGTCGGTAGATTTGTTGAGCAGGCGTTTCAATGCCATGACAGAGGGTATCACGTCTGCTGCAGACGCAGTTGATGAGCTTATTTCTCGAGTCAGTTGTTCGAATGGAGCTAGGAGTCTGTTCATGTTTCAAACAAGTTCTCAAATGGTATTGAAATGGCAACAGCTGTATGAGAACCAGCACATTCTAGAGCATGCAATACGACTTTCCTCACTACGAAATCATCGTCGACCCACTGTGCTGTCAGACTCAGCATGCTCATGGGACTGACATCGCTGGTCCAAATGTCAGTCGTGAAGCTAATACCAGTAGTTCATGGATGTGCTTTTCAACAGTACTGTAAAAATAGCTCCTATTTGGTAGTGTGTACTGGGGCTTGGGGTGCTCGACCTGTCTGCGAAAGCCAACATCATCCACGACAGAGAACGGTTGATTGTCAAGGGCAATGAATTCCATTATCTTGGCATTAATGGATTTCGCCTTTGAGTTGTCTCACTGAAAGTTCTTACTCTTTCAAATGACTGCTCGACTTGAACTTGTTTAGTTGTTGGAAGTGTACGCTTAGTTTTTTTCTGCTTTTGTAGTCGCTGAACGTCTGGGGGTGATGCACTTTCAAATGAGTAATTCGATTTGTGGTATTGAAAGATTTCACTTTCTCCCCACCTCGGGAAATAATAGCAGCACACGTTGCATGTGGTCTTTTTGTTATTTCCTTTGAATCTTCAAAATAGATCCACACAGCAGACATTGTGGGCTAGGTTAGGAATGCTGTGTTGCACGTGTAGCGCTGAATTTTATGTGGTGTCATTACGTAATCTCAACCTACGTTGTATAGGTATGCATGTCAGCTTTGACATCAGTTTTGCACATCGGCGTTAAACTAAACTTTTTTAGCTAATATTGTCCGATTCCGATATGCTTACCGATATATCGTGTATCCCTAATAATAATTTGCCTGACGTAACATATTATACGAAATGGATGACTTGGTCCACAATTGGATGACTTAATACGCAAAAAACAGGGACCGGTTTTGGCTTGTGAACACCACTTTCAAAACTACTGGCTGAAAGTATACAACACTTCTGGAGCATCACTTTAAAGGGATAGCTTACTGAAATTTTAACCCCATCTTTTTTTTTTTACTGACTGAGTTGTCGTTATTCCAATTTTAATACAAGCTCTACGGAAAGCCATGTGACGTAGCCTAAACAATGTAAAGAATCAGCCTACATTGCTCAACAGTCCCTTTAAGACCAAACAGGAAAACTCACATCCTGAGGCGGCGCTCCTAGTGGTCGGGGACAGTGTTCCTTTGTCCAGTGTCTGTTCTTTTGCCCATCTTAATCTTTATTTTTATTGGCCAGTCTGAGATATGACTTTTTCTTTGCAACTCTGCGATGGTAATGTATGGTCTGTGTGTGTGTATGTGATCCTCCCACTAAGACTCTGGAAAACATGCAGTTTATTAGGCTAGAGATGATATAAGTTCTGATGAACTGGTCAAATGATGAGAACATCAGTAACCTAAACATCATTATAATTGCCAATTGTGCTTTATGATGAACTTCAAAGGATGGTGATTGTGATGGGTGATGAACTTGATGATCCTTTCCAATAAATATTCAAATCAAATCAAATCAAATTTTATTTGTCACATACACATGGTTAGCAGATGTTAATGCGAGTGTAGCGAAATGCTTGTGCTTCTAGTTCCGACCATGCAGTAGTATCTAACAAGTAATCTAACAAATTCACAACAACTACCTTATACACACAAGAGTAAAGGAATGAATACGAGTATGTACATATAAATATATGGATGAGCGATGGCTGACCGGCATAGGCAAGATGCAGTAGATGGTATGGAGTACAGTATATACACATATATATGAGATGAGTAATGTAGGATATGTAAACATTATATAAATGGCATTGTTTAAAGTGGCTAGTGATACATTATTTCATCCAATTATAATTATTAAAGTGGCTAGAGATTTGGGTCGATGACCTAACGGCATAGGCAAGATACAGTAGATGGTTTAGAGTACAGTGTATACATTTGATATGAGTATGTCGGATACGTAAACATTATATACAAAATTGTTTAAAGTGGCTAGTGATACATTTGTTACATCCAATTCCTATGTATAAAGTGGCTAGAGATTTAAGTCAGTATGTTGGCAGCAGCCACTCAATGTTAGTGATGGCTGTTTAACAGTCTGATGGCCTTGAGGTAGAAGCTGTTTTTCAGTCTCTCGGTCCCAGCTTTGATGCACCTGTACTGACCTCGCCTTCTGGATGATAGCGGGGTGAACAGGCAGTGGCTCGGGTGGTTGTTGTCCTTGATGATCTTTTTGGCCTTTCTGTGACATCGGGTGGTGTAGGTGTCCTGGAGGGCAGGTAGTTTAACCCGGTGATGCGTTGTGCAGTCCTCACTACCCTCTGGAGAGCCTTACGGTTGTGGGCGGAGCAGTTGCCGTACCAGGCGGTGATACAGCCCGACAGGATGCTCTCGATTGTGCATCTGTAAAAGTTTGTGAGTGATTTTGGTGACAAGCCAAATTTCTTCAGCCTCCTGAGGTTGAAGAGGCGCTGTTGCGCCTTCTTTACCACGCTGTCTGTGTGGGTGGACCAATTCAGTTTGTCCGTGATGTGTACGCCGAGGAACTTAAAACTTTCCACCTTCTCCACTACTGTCCCCTCGATGTGGATAGGGGTGCTCCCTCTCCTGTTTCCTGAAGTCCACGATCATCTCCTTTGTTTTGTTGACATTGAGTGAGAGGTTATTTTCCTGACACCACACTCCGAGGGCCCTCACCTCCTCTCTGTAGGCCGTCTCGTCGTTGTTGGTAATCAAGCCTACCACTGTAGTGTCGTCAGCAAACTTGATGATTGAGTTGGATGCGTGCTTGGCCACGCAGTCATGGGTAAACAGGGAGTACAGGAGAGGGCTGAGAACGCACCCTTGTGGGGCCCCAGTGTTGAGGATCAGCGGGGTGGAGATGTTGTTTCCTACCCTCACCACCTGGGACCGGCCCGTCAGGAAGTCCAGGACCCAGTTGCACAGGGCTGGGTCGAGACCCAGGGTCTCGAGCTTAATGACGAGCTTGGAGGGAACTATGGTGTTAAATGCTGAGCTGTAGTCGATGAACAGCATTCTTACATAAGTATTCCTCTTGTCCAGATGGGTTAGGGCAGTATGCAGTGTGATTGCGATTAAGGCTGCGTCTGTGGACCTATTGGGACGGTAAGCAAATTGGAGTGGGTCCAGGGTGTCTGGCAGGATGGAGGTGATATGATCCTTGACTAATCTCTCAAAGCACTTCATGATGACGGAAGTGAGTGCTACGGGCGATAGTCATTTAGCTCAGTCACCTTAGCTTTCTTGGGAACAGGAACAATGGTGGCCCTCTTGAAGCATGTGGGAACAGCAGACTGGGATAGGGACTGATTGAATATGTCCGTAAACACACCAGCCAGCTGGTCTGCGCATGCTCTGAGGACACGGCCAGGGATGCCATCTGGGCGGCAGCCTTGCGAGGGTTAACACATTTAAATGTTTTTCTCACATTGGCTGCGGTGAAGGTGAGCCCGCAGGTTTTGGTAGCGGGCCGTGTCGGTGGCACTGTATTGTCCTCAAAGCGAGCAAAGAAGTTGTTTAGTTTGTCTGGGAGCAGGACGTCATGGTCCGCGACGGGGCTGGTTTTCTTTTGTAGTCCGTGATTGACTGTAGACCCTGCCACATTCCTCTTGTGTCTGAGCCATTGAATTGTGACTCTACTTTGTCTCTATATTGACGCTAGCTTGTTTGATTGCCTTGCGGAGGGAGTAGCTGCACTGTTTGTATTCAGTCATGTTTCCGGTAGCCTTTACCTGGTTAAAAGCAGTGGTTCGCGCTTTCAGTTTTGTGAATGCTGCCATCAATCCATGGTTTCTGGTTGGGGAAGGTTTTGATATTTGCTATGGGTACAACATCACCAATGCATTTGCTAATAAACTCGCTCACCGAATCAGCGTATACATCAATGTTGTTGTCAGATGCTATCCGGAACATATCCCAGTCCACGTGCTCGAAGCAATCTTGCAGCATGGAATCAGATTGGTCGGACCAGCGTTGAACAGACCTGAGAACGGGCGTTTCCTGTTTTAGTTTCTGTTTGTAGGCTGGGAGCAACAAAATGGAGTCATGGTCAGACTTGCGAAAGGAGGGCGGAGAATAGCCTTGTATGCATCACGGAAGTTGGAATAACAGTGGTCCAGGATTTTACCAGCCGGGTGGCACATTCGATATGCTGGTAAAATTTCGGGAGCCTTGTTCTTAAATTAGCCTTATTAAAATCCCCAGCCACAATAAATGCAGCCTCAGGATATGTGGTTTCCAGTTTACATAGAGTCCGATGAATTTCTTTCAGTGCCGTCGATGTATCAGCTTGAGGGGGGATGTACACGGCTGTGATTATAATCGAAGAGAATTCTCTTGGTAGATAATGCGGTCTGCATTTGATTGTAAGGAATTCTATGTCAGGTGAACAAAAGGACTTGAGTTCCTGTATGTTGTTATGATCACACCACGTCTCGTTAATCATAAGACACACACCCGCCCTTCTTCTTACCAGAGAGATGTTTGTTTCTGTCGGTAGCGATGCGTGGAGAAACCAGGTGGCTGTACCGACTCTGATAACGTGTCCTGAGTGAGCCATGTTTCCGTGAAGCAAAGAACGTTGCAGTCTCGAATGTCTCTCTGAAAGGCAACCCTCGATCGGATTTCGTCTACTTTGTTGTCAAGAGACTGTACATTGGCGATTAAAATACTCGGGAGAGGTGCACGATGCGCCGTCGGCGTAAGCTTGACCAAAAGACCGGCCCGTTTCCCTCTTCTCCGGCGCCGCCGTTGTTTTGAGTAGCCACGTGCTATCCAGTCTGTTGTTGTGTTTGGGTTAACGAAAGGAGAATCCTCTTTGGGAAAGTCGTATTCCTGGTCGTAATGTTGGTAAGTTGACGTTGCTCTTATATCCAATAGTTCCTCCCGGTTGTATGTAATAAAACTTAATATTTTCCGGGGTAACAATGTAAGAAGTAATACATAAAAAAACAAAATACTGCATGGTTTCCTGAGAACGTGAAGCGAGGCTGCCATCTCTGTCGGCGCCGGAAGTATGTATGTATTGAGGGTCTTATTCTGGTGACATGATGAATCTTGGCTGCCATTTAACAAATACAAATAATATCGCTCTAATCCATAATAATTTCTTAATGTAGGTAGCCTACCCACACTATCTGCGAGCTGTTTGCTAGACCGCATGTGTGATGTCCTGAGGTGGCACATTTGCTATATAACCAACAGTTTTTGTGACAAACCATCAGAGTTAAATACGATGGAAACGGTACATTTAATTTGCTCTACGTCATCAAGCACAGCCTTTTATCCTAAAAAAGTCTGATGGAAACATCACACACAGTGGGAAAACGCACCTTGTTTTATTGCAGATTTTAAAATATTTGCATGAAAATCTGTCGGAAACCTAGCTACTGTAATAAATACATTTCATATGCTATTGCAAAAATAGTAATTTGGTTGTGTTTATGAAGGTCTTAGATAACATTAGAATATGGGAAGAACCTGTTAAAAAAAAGAATAGCATTTTCATTAGTTTTACTGTAGGTTATATGTAAAAACACAAATTCAAGTCTTCAATTTTATTCGTGTTGTCTTTTGTTACTACTATAATTTTTTTACTACAGGTTATTTTTTATATCAACAAAATACCCCAACCACCAAGATACACAGTCAGCAAGACACCCATCATTATAAGCATCAAGTGTGCCTTAAATAATACAAATCAGCACAAAAGCAATAATGGAATTGTAATGAATATTAGTGTCGATATGACAGCAGTCAAAAATAGTCAATTATTGTCGGCTCGTGCTTACATGGTGTGCGTTTTCACCCAATGGCATCAGTAGGATTTCATTTAGCTGTTATCCCTTGTCATAACATTTGACACTAATCTTCGCCACTTTCACTTGGCACACTTCCCACAAACACGTTGCAGGTGTTTGGTGACATGGGTGTCTTGGGTTCACCTGGCATTGTCACCTCCCCGGGAGCTGTGCGCAATTTGGCTCGCGCAACAGCTTGCTTGGAATCTTTGCTGCAGCCTTGGCCCTCATATGTCTTATGTAGCCCGTGTGCCAGACTCATGATGAAGTCTCTCCTGGGCATGGTGTTGTTCATGCACTCCTTGAACAACACATGTGCGTTGAAAGCAGCCATGCCAAGCATGTTGTAGAACTCAGCAACAGGCCAGCGACGGGTGCCTCCTTTCAACGAGAACAGCCATGCCATCTGATCCACACCATATACACGCCCTTTCCACCGAATGCTTCACAGACATACAGTATTGAAATGATCGCTTCCAGCTCAACAGACAAATCCCAGGCCTTGCTCCCTGTGCACCACAGTACAGTCCCTGATGTGCTGTAACATGTCCTTGTCACACAAACAACGAGTGCGTTGCTGATGTCGTTTTTTGCTTGAGATGTAGGGCCTGCTCTCTGTGATGACATTTTGTTCTGATAATCGGCCCGTAGCATTGTCACTAGCTTGTTCTATCCAAACGGTACCGTACCTTCCTCTCTCCTGTTTCACAGTTTCATTTTGTGGTGGCGTTGGCACCTGCTCAGTGCACACCGTTGTGTATTTTTTAGGTTATTTGTAGGTTATTCAGACTGAGGCTCAGAACCAGAAGAATAATCATCAGATGTCATGATTACTTTCTTCCCCACGATCCGAGTCCTTTTCATTCAGATCTTGTAGCAGCTCAAATGCAGCATTTGTCTTGGTCTTGTTGCAAATGTAAATTTACACACACTCTCTCTGTGTACTCCAAGTAGACCAGAGTAGACTGATAAGACTACTTGGATTTGGTGGACAGATATAGTGTAAATACCATTTTGAGATTATAATTAGCATATACCAATACAATACGCCCTCTTCATTCACAATTGGTGATTCCATAATTATGCATCGTTCACTTCGCCTCGCTCATCAACTCATCCTTTCTCCCTCATCATACTTTACTTCACTTATTTCATCTGTTATGTGTGAAATTAGTTTCAGTATAGTTTAGGTTCCGTTTTTAAACAATTATTGAGGTGATTATCAACTGGGCACGGAGCATTCAACTGTCGGGAGAAGGAGTGTGGAGCAACCAAGTTGTAATTCTAGTTATGTTTGTGATATTAAGATTCTAACAATGGCAGTGTGTTTATATAGACTTGTTTAGGAAAAGTAAAGGATGGAGGGGGCTTGACTTTAAAAAATGCCTAAAAGTTTTTTAACTTGACTACAGGCAGTGAGATAGAAATGTATTTTCTCCCCTCTCTGTAAATGGCCGTGGGGACCTTTTGACTGTTTCACTACTATAGGATCACATGATGTTTGAGGGTGTAAAGGTCTCAAGGCAGCTGCTGCTTTTTGGATGTGTTTTTGGAGGGAGTTGTCGGTCCAACACAGAGCAGAACTGGGATGAGCTGGTGCCCCATGCTGTCTCGAACTCTGCTTTGAAAGGTGGAGCAAATACTTTTTCTAAGGGCAAAAAAGCTAGCTGAAATCCTCAAAAGCTGGGGTCTATTTGGCTGCCTTCATGCTATAAACACCCACCGTTCTCACTCTCTCTCGCTCTCTCTTTTCTCTGAGTCATAACAGGGGTCTTGGACTGTAAGGGGTTTCTTTTTTTCTCTTCCAGCTTAGCATATTTTCCACTTGCATGGAATGTTCTCTTTTTATTGGGAACATGCAGCCCTAGGTTACTGGGTAGACATCATTTTCTGTGTAGAGAAGTGATGATATGCAGGCTTCACTTTGAAGAAAAATGGTTACTTTCACACTTCCTGGAAAGCTTGGAAAGCCAGACATGCCTAGTTAAACCAAGAGAATCATTGAAATAGGGAGTATGTTAGCTGTAGTACACTGCATATATAGCCTATGTTTTACTCCTTGTTCAATTAATATTTTATTGGAAAACAATCAGCGTTATAACAGGAGGAAACTGTTAGTTCCGGTGTTACAACTATTAGACGTGTATATAGGCAGTGTGTGAAAGGTTTGACATTTTTTTATTTTTTTATTTAACCTTTATTTAACCAAGTTCTCATTTACAACTGCGACCTGGTCAAGATAAAGCAAAGCAGTTCGACACATACAACAACACAGAGTTACAAATAGAACAAACAAACATACAGTCAATAATGCATTAGAAAAAGTATATATACAGTGTGTGCAAATGAGGTGAGGTAAGATAAGGGAGGTAAGGCAATAAATAGGCCATAGTGGCGAAGTAATCACAATATAGCAATTAAACACTGGAGTGATAGATGTGCAGAAGATGAATGTGCAAGTAGAGATACTGAGGTGCAAAGGAACAAAATAAATAAATACAGTGGGGATGAGGTAGTTGGATGGACTGTTTACAGATGGGCTATGTACAGGTGCAGTGATCTGTGAGCTGCTCTGACAGCTGGTGCTTAAAGTTAGTGAGGGAGATATGAGTCTCCAGCTTCAGTGATTTTTACAGTTCGTTCCAGTCATTGGCAGCAGAGAACTGGAAGGAAAGGCGGCCAAAGGAGGAATTGGCTTTGGGGGTGACCAGTGAAATATACCTGCTGGAGCGCGTGCTACGGGTGGGTGCTGCTATGGTGAGCAGTGAGCTGAGATAAGGCGGGGCTTTACCTAGCAAAGACTTGTAGATGACCTGGAGCCAGTGGGTTTAGCGACGAGTATGCGAGGGCCAGCCAATGAGAGCTTACAGGTCGCAGTGATGGGTAGTATATGGGGCTTTGGTGACAAAACGGATGGCACTGTGATAGACTGCATCCAATTTGCTGAGGTGAGTGTTGGAGGCTATTTTGAAAATGACATCGCCGAAGTCTAGGATCGGTAGGATAGTCAGTTTTACGAGGGTATGTTTGGCAGCGTGAGTGAAGGATGCTTTGTTGCAAAATAGGAAGCCGATTCTAGATTTAATTTTGGATTGGAGATTCTTAATGTGAGTCTGGTTTACAGTCTAACCAGACACCTAGGTATTTGTAATTGTCCACATATTCTAAGTCGGAAGCGTCCAGAGTAGTGATGCTGGACAGGCGGGCAGGTGCGGGCAGCGATCGGTTGAAGAGCATGCATTTAGTTTTACTTGCATTTAAGAGCAGTTGGAATATGGAATATCTACAAAGGCATACAGAGGCCCATTATCAGCAACCATCACTCCTGTGTTCCAATGGCACATTGTGTTAGCTAATCCAAGTTTATCATTTTAAAAGGCTTATTGATCATTAGAAAACCTGAAAATTGTTGGTCTGATTAAAGAAGCAATACAACTGGCCTTTAGAATAGTTGAGTAACTAGAGCATTAGTATTTGTGGGCTCGATTACAGGCTCGTAATGCCTAGGCTATTCCATGCGAGAAATTGCCAAGAAACTGAAGATCTTGTACAACGCTGTGTACTACTCCCTTCACAGAACAGCGCAAACTGTCTCTAACCAGAATAGAAAGAGGAGTGGGAGGCCACGGTGCACAACTGAGCAAGAGGACAAGTACATTAGTGTCTAGTTTGAGAAACAGATGCCTCACAAGTCCTCAACTGGCAGCTTCCTTAAATAGTTCATCATAACTTATATCATCTCTAGCCTAATAAACTGCATGTTTTCCAGAGTCTTAGTGGGAGGACCACACACACCATACATTACCATTGCAGAGTTGCAAAGAAAAAGCCATATCTCAGACTGGCCAATAAAAATAAAAGATTATGATGGGCAAAAGAACAGACACTGGACAGAGCAACTCTGCTGGCATATGTTCATATCTCTCTCTGCCTGTCTGCGCCTGTCTCTGCCTGTGCCTGTCTGTCTGTGTCTGTGTCTGTCTGTGTCTGTGCCTGTCTGTGCCCCAAATGGCACCCTATTCCCTAGAGCCTCTGGGCAAAATAGTGCACTATGTAGTGAGTAGGGTGCCACTTGGGACGTTGCTTCTCTCTGGGCGGGCACTTTTCTATAGCCAAGGCCTCAGGGAGGCTGTGTGTGTGAAAGATGTGGGGAATTCATATTATTAATGTTCTCCTCACAGTTGACCAGATAAGTCCCTCCTGGAATAGGTTTACTCGCTGTGTGTTGTAGATTTAACACAAAGCTGTGTGTGTATTGTGTAAGCATGAAATAGGCCTAGTTATTTTCGATTGGGATATTAGTAACTAGTGTTGCAAAGGTCGGAAACTTTCCGGGAAATTTCCGGAAATTTTCCTTTGAAGTTAAGCCCAGGAATTTGGGAAGTTTTGCTTAAATTCATCAAAAAAGTTAGCTTATAACAGTGAACCTTTTTTGTGGGATACACATAAGGCAATTCTAGGTCATGTGGCATATTTTGGTTAAACTATCCCTAATTCAATGGAATTGCAACCCTCTGCTTGCACAGTGTATTCTTCCATCACATGTGCAATGCACTCTTCCTTCACATGTACAGCTGATTCTCAAGATCTTGCATACTATCGATATGCTATTGAGCCCACACTACTACACTGTCTGAGCCAAGGACTATATGCTTTCTGGTAAGTTTTGATTACAATACTGGGTGGTGTGAATATATTTTATATGACATACATGATTTTTTGTTAACTAGTAAATAGTAGCCTACAGAAAAGTGTGTTTAAATCATTTCTAACTTGTTAACAATTTCTGCTAGTTAGTTTTTGCATGGTTTTAGCTCGTTTGAGCCTGCTAACTAAGGAGTGTTAATTCACCCGTTTCCATACATGTTTCATTTTTAAAACATGTATCTTACAAAGGAGTTGTTTAATCTAACTGCTTAACTATTTATCTGTACATGGAATTGTATAAGTTGTTTTTTACAATTTTTATTCTAATCTTTACAGGAAAATGCTACGGGCACTATCTGATGTGTGGAGACATTTCAATGCAGCTAATGTAGAAGGGAAAGCTGTGTACATTTGCAAATACTGTGCCAAATAATATGTGAAGAATGCAACAAAGATGCAGAATCATCTGGCCAAGTGCATAAGGTTCCCTCAGCGCTCACAACAAGCAACCTCTGACAAGTCCCTCTACTTCTATTCGAGGTGAAAATGATGAATCGATAGCAACAGCTCCAGGTCCTCCTGGAATCAGTAGTTTTTTTGACTCAATGGAGGAACGGAGTCAGAGAAATGCTGATAAATGTATTGCTCGAGCTGTGTATGCAACTGGTTCACCTCTGATGCTCACAGGCAATATGTATTGGAAGAGATTTCTGAATGTTCTTTGCCCAGCATACACCCCTCCAACCAGACATGCTTTATCTACTCATTTGCTGGATGCAGAGTTCAAGTGAAGGCCAAGAAAATCATAGAGAAAGCAGACTGCATTGCTATCACCTCTGATGGGTGGTCGAATGTTCGTGGGCAAGGAATAATTAACTACATCTCCACCCCTCAACCAGTATTCTACAAGAGCACAGACACAAGGGACAACAGACATACCGGTCTCTACATTGCAGATGAGCTGAAGGCAGTCATCAATGACCTTGGACCACAGAAGGTATTTGCACTGGTGACCGACAATGCTGCGAACATGAAGGCTGCTTGGTCTAAAGTGGAGGAGTCCTACCCTCACATCACACCCATTGGCTGTGCTGCTTGTGCATTGAATCTGCTCCTCAAGGATATCATGGCACTGAAAACAATAGACACACCCTACAAGAGAGCCAAGGAAAGTGAGAAGAATAAGAGCACCACATTGAAGTTGCCCAGCAACACCGTTGGGGTGGTGTTGTCATCATGTTTGACAGTCTCCTGGAGGGGAATGAGTCTCTCCAAGAAATGGCCATATCACAGTCTGCAGATATGGACAGCCCCATCAAGAGGATCCTCCTGGATTATGTATTTTTGGAGAGAGTGGTAAGCAGTCTGAAACTCCTGAAACCTATAGCAGTAGCCATTGCACGGATTGAGGGAGACAATGCCATCCTGTCTGATGTTCAGACTCTGCTTGCAGATGTAAGAGAAGAAATCCGTACTGCTCTGCCTACTTCACTGTTGCTCCAAGCAGAGGAAACTGAAGATCTGAAATACATCAAAAAGCGTGATGACTTCTGCCTGAAGCCCATACACGCCACAGCGTACATGTTGGACCCCAAGTATGCTGGCAAGAGCATCCTGTCTGGTGCAGAGATCAACAAGGCCTATGGTGTCAACACTACCGTGTCTCGCCTTGGCCTGGATGAGGGCAAGGTTCTTGGCAGTCTGGCGAAGTACACTTCCAAGCAAGGGCTATGGGATTAGGTGCAATATGGCGGTCGTGCCAACATATCTCATCAGCCACCTGGTGGAAGGGACTTTGTGGATCTGAGGATCTTTCCCCCTGTTGCCTTCATCATCCTCCAAATCCCACCAACATCAGCCACCTCAGAACGCAAATGGTCCTTGTTTGGGAACACACACACACCAAAGAACGCAGCAGGCTGACCAATACAAGGGTTGAAAGATTGGTGGCCATCTGGGCAAATTTGAGGCTTTTGGAGACTGACAACGAGCCATCCTCAACAAGGTTGGAAAGTGACAGTGAAGATGAGGCCTCAGAGTCTGATGTTCAATATGTGGACATTGAGGAGGTCCAGGGAGAAGACATGGAAGCCTGAGAGGAAGACACCAAAGCTTTAGTCTCTAGACTATCATTTTACAGATGTATGTTGAAAAAGTTTTTGGGAGATGCGATTGATCATTCAATATTCCTTTTTGTTGTTCAGTGAAATCATCCCATGTGAAAAGTCAACTCATTTAATTAAAGTTCAATTCGTAACTAAATTGTTTTATTTTTATTTCTATTGGAAGGATTTAATCCTTTGCAATTATGTCTACTTATGATAAGGTAAAAGGTTTATGTTTCTGTCTCAATATGATGTGGTAAATATATGCAATGCAAAAAACATCTACATTTTAAATGGTATTAATATTAATTTGCATATATTCCCTTTAATTCCCAAGGAAAGTTTCCACCTCTGAATATTCCCCAAAATGTGCAACCCTACAGTACAAGTAACTATGATAAACCCAAGGATAATTCTTCAGTTGATTTGCATAGTGATTGACTGTTTGCTCCCCAGTCCCAAAGCGTTCTCTCTTATGGCTTATAAAGTATGGTCTCTTGATAGTCAGGTTATTGCTCCTTGAAATTCATGCACATGTCAAAGCTGACACTTTGCAATTGGATTTTAATCTTACTTGGGTTTTAAAAACATAAAAGGATCACAAAATGGCATATCTGTCAAAGACATTAAGAAAAATGTTGATTTTGATTACAATTGTGGGCTGTGGCTTGATTTGAGTACAATTGTACTGTTTAGGTTTAATTCGGATTAGGGCTGACCTCATTTAGTCGACTGTTCCATTGTTTGGTCGATAGGCTGTTGGTCAACCGAGATTTCTTTAGTCGAGCAGTCGCAAATATATTTTTTAATGGTTCTCAAGATGCCTGTCTCAGTGGTCTAATCCATTGCGGAGGCCACGGGGATGGCTGAAATTGTATATGGTTATATTATGTAAGAACAATGGTGCAACACTAATAAATCGAATATTTTATAACATGCGCTTTCTCCCGCGTTGTATACGGTTTCTGTCCACAGTTTTGTAACTATTTACAGTGCGCTGTAGAATTGGCGCCTTTCCCTATGTTGCTATGTGCGTAATAAAGTTAACCAGCATATTTGGATTCAGAACAATGCAACGAAGGGAGCAGATATGAGGAAACAGCCCTTGCCTTAACCTAATTGTCTTAAAAAATGTAGGAGAGGGGAAACTCCAACTTAATTAGGTCTATAGCCTAGTGGTTAGAGCGTTGGTGGCAGGTAGCCTTGTGGTTAGAGCGTTGGGCCAGTAACCGAAAGGTTGGTGGATTGAATCCCTGAGCTGACAAGGTAAAAATCTGTCATTCTGTCCCTGAACAAGGCAGTTAACCCACTGTTCCTAGGCCGTCATTGTAAATAAGAATTTGTTCTTAACTGACTTACTACTGTTGTGGAAAAACAATTAGTCAAATAATTGCACAGATACCGGAACTTGTAGATTCAGTTAGACTTAATCATAATTGTAACAGAGCCAAGCAATTCCATGGAACAGCTAAATTCTCTCATCCCGGGGCCCTGCTTATATAGTATTCTGTCTCTACATAACGTATAGGGGTCCCTCTATACGAAAATAAATTCCCTTGACCTTTCTTTACCATTATCTTTACATCTCAGTTCTTGCTTGTTAACGCCCATATCTGACAGCTGTCTAGGTTATAATGGTGCCTGAGCCCTCATCCTATATGCTCCATTCCTTATATAGACATTCTGTCTCAGCACTTAAAAGTGGACAGTCTAAATTCTGCCTGCTAATATTGGAAATGCAATCTCAGTCATTATTTCTGCTACCACACTAGTTAAATAAAAAAATTATCAATGGCCTAGCTGTTAAATGTACCTGGCTTTATAAATCACCCATATATATATGTAAAGAAATAAGACAGTTATTGCTTCTGTTTTATGTATGTATTTATTTAATTTAAACTTTTTCTCCATTATTTTGTGATTTCCAATTGGTAGTTACAGTCTTGTTCCATCGCTGCAACTCGGGGGAGGCGGATGTCGAGAGCCATGTGTCTTCTGAAACACGACCCTGCCAAGCCAGTCTGCTTCTTGAAACACTGCTCGCTTAGCCCGGAACCTAGCCGCACCAATGTGTTGGAGGAAGCACCGTACTACTGGCGACCGTGTCAGCGTGCATGTGCCTGGCCCGCCACAAGGAGTCCCTAGAGAGCGATGGGACAAGGATATCCCGGCCAGCCAAACCGTCCCCTAACCTGGACAACGCTGGGCCAATTGTGTGCTGCCTCAAGGGTCTAGAGGTCGCGGCCGGCTGCGACACAGCCCAGGGTTGAACCCGGGTCTGTAGTGACACGTCAAGCAATGCGATGCAGTGCCTTGGACCGCTGCATCTGTTGCCTGTTTTTGATCTTTGCTATGCTGTGATGAGGCTTTACAATTTTTCCCGTTAGAACAGACTGGTATTACTTTTAATAAATAATGTTACACTTCCAAACAGGCAGAATAATATTGTAATCTAACAGCACCTGTTTGTCGCACATAATATGCACGCAGCTCTCGCTCCTATACCCTCCTTTTCCTTGATCTACTTCCTATTGTTATTACAATTATTATTATTATGACCATCATTATAATAATAAGTAATGTCGGTATCATTAGTAGGCTTTGTATAGTATCCTTGTATAACCACCATCAAGCTGTAGACCTAAGAGTGTGTCTTGTTTAGTCTTAATACCATAACTTAGGCCTGTATTTCAATATATAGGCTAATGAATCAATCAATCATTCATTCGTTCATGCCATCACACAGCATACGAAACATTCATGCTTTGAAATACAATTGAGCATTTTTGTTTTCCAAATAAATAACAAAGGGAGCTTGGAATAATTAGCCTAAACAATAAATAAACCGCAATTCATGAATGCATGCATCTGTTTTTAGTCTGCTGTAATAAAGGCTTCATATATTTTTAGAACTGACTCTCTGGTACTTATTTAGTGTTTACAGTGTTCCAAATGGTCAGAAATAAATATAATATTGTTGTCTAACAGCAACTGTTTGGTACACAAAACTCACGCAACGCTTGCTCCTATACCCTCCTTTTTCTGGATCTCCAGTAGTTTCTTTCCACAACTAAGTGAAATGTCTTCCAGAGATCTGACCTCCCCTTTCCCTCCTAGGCAACCAGTTAACATTCGCCCGTTTCAAGATTATTTTTCACGTCCTCCGCATCCATTTTGTTGCCACGCGTTACTGTGTTCGGAGTTTGTTATAACCAGTTTATTGATGTGATTATGATGGGGCTTGACCTATACAGTGGTCCCTCCTTTAAAAGTTGCATCATACTGCGGCACACCTTGCGTGCTGCCGCAGCATTCTGTGGCACGTCATTTAATTCTCAGCCATTTTTTTCTGTTACTGCAAGTTATTGCTAGTTTGACCACCAGATGGCATCTTTGAGAAGCATTTGATTGTATTCTGTACTGGCATTACCAGAGAATTTAACTTGGTGACGGTTTTGGAGAGTCTGGCGTGCCCAAAGTAAAATGCCTCCCACTCCGGCCCAGAAAATAGGAAATGCACATAATTAGTACTATTAGATAGGAAACACTCTGAAGTTTCTAAGAGTGTTAAAATATTGTCTGTGAGTATAACAGAACTGTGTTTTTGACACATTGCCTCATTTTGAACCCCTCCCTATTGAAAAAAATAATAAATAATATATATATATATATATATAGGAGTAGGATTGCAGTGTTTTTTTTCCTTTCCTATCGTCCAGTTTATAATCCGGTTGAAATATTATAGTAAATATACATAAGTGTTCCTAAGGATACATTATCAATGATGTTTGATTGTTCTTGGACAAGTGTATAGGTTGAGCGAGTTCTCTTCACGGTTCAATGGGCGAGTGGACGCTGTATTTTATGAACATAATGCGCCAACCAAACGGAGATTTATGGATATAATAAATGACTTTTTCTAACAAAAGAACCATTTGATGTCTTCATTGGACACTTGGGAAGCCCTCAGCAGAAGTTCTTCAAAAGGTAAGGGATTTGTTTTCGCTGTGAAATGTGTTTTGTGTGAACCGCGATGGTTTATGAATTTATGCTACTGGAAAATATTGGAGGTGCTACCCTCAAACAATCAAATGTTGTGCTTTCACCGTAAAGCCTTTTTGAAATCTGACAACGCTGTGATATTGCCAAGAAGCAGAGCTTTTGATGACTATGCAACACTTGTAAATTGATGAATGTTTAATAATTCAACTTTTGGATTTTGAATTTGGCGCCGGCTAGCGCCCCACCACTCCCTAAGTAGTTAAACACTTTTTTGTAATAACATAGTATATGGGATTGATTTTAAGAAATTTGACTTAATTAATTTGATTTAATATTATGGTGTGTCTATTCAGAGAAAAACGAAACCTTCAGGGTTTCTGTTAGGATGGAATAGAAAATATGGTGATGTACAAAGTGATTGTCGGGAGTAGGCTACAGGATTGGAGGATTCTAAATTGTTTGCCTTCTTTAGACAACTTTGTTCCAATATTTCTGTAAATAAGTGATATTTATTCCTATAGTAATTCGTTATGGATCCATAACTAAATCAACATCTGCATTTTGAAAGAGTCCCATGTTATCTACTGTATGTATTGTAGACTGCACAGTAGCCTAATAAACAAATAAACACATTTCGTTAATAAAATAATGATAAAAAAATACTCTTTCAAAATGCAGATGTTACAATTTAGCAGGTGCAATGATCGGTAAACTGCTCTGACAGCTGATGCTTAAAGTTAGTGATGGAGATATAGGACTCCAGCTTCAGTGATTTTTGCAATTAGTTCCGGTCATTGGCAGCAGAGAACTGGAAGGAAAGGCGACCAAAGGAGGGGATGACCAGTGAAATATACCTGCTGGACCACGTGCTACGGGTGCTGCTATGGTGACCAGTGAGCTGAGATAAGGCGAGGCTTTACCTAGCAAAGACTTATAGATGACCTGTAGCCAGTGGGTTTGGCAACGAGTATGAAGCGAGGGCCAGCTAACCAAAGCATACAGGTCGCAGTGGTGGGTAGTATATGGGACTTTGGTGACAAAATGGATGTCACTTGCTGAGTAGAGTGTTGGAGGCAATTTTGGAAATGATATCGTCAAAGTCAAGGATCGGTAGGCTAGTCAGTTTTACAAGGATATGTTTTGCAGCATGAGTGAAGGATGCTTTGTTGCGAAATAGGAAGCCCATTCTAGATTTAATTTTGGATTGGAGATGCTTAATATGAGTCTGGAAGGAGAGTTTACAGTCTAACCAGACACCTAGGTATTTGTAGTTGTCCACATATTCTAAGTCAGAACCGTCCAGAGTAGTGATGCTAGTCGGGCGGTCGGGTGCGGGCAGCAATCGGTTGAAGAGCATGCATTTAGTTTTACTTGCATTTAAGAGCAGTTTGAGGCCACGGAAGGAGTGTTGAAATAAATCATTGGGTACAGTGTAAGAAAAACGTCAGAGTAATCTGAAAAAGGGGGCATAATTCATGTTTAAGTCTACAACATAACATACATAGGCATTTCATCATTAAGACCTTTAGGAAATAATGTCTGGAGGGTGAAACTCCCAAAACATTCTGGCTGATGTTCTTTTGTGGCTGGCAGTTGGCATGGACCAATTTTTCACATAAATAAAACATGCCAGTGTTTCTTGACCGCATCTCCCACTTTTCACGAATTCAAAGTATATGTAGTTGTGAACAAAGTATATGTAGTTGTGAACAGAGTATATGTAGTTGTGAACAAAGTACATGTAGTTGTGAACAAAGTATATGTAGTTGTGAACATTACAGTGCTCTTTAGCTTTAGCAGATCTTTTTTGTAGCAGTTCATCTCTTGTTTTCCCCAATGCCAAATTAAGAGCTTCATCCACACATTCTGGAGAATAGCCTCTTCTTCTTAGAAATTTGTTGCAAGTTGGGGTAGAGGGGGAAGGGGATTTCGGTAACAGAACTTTTCATTCAGAAACAAGTAAAAAAACTATAATGGCTGAAATGTTGCAGCTTCAGCACGGACAGAGCAATAAATACTTGCTGTGGTGCTTTTTCACTGCAGTAGGGAGAAGAACAATACAACGTCACACAGGCACTCGCTGTCATTTCTTAACACAGTGTCCGTCGGGCTCATTCTTGAGTCATTTGTGTCTCTTAATTATTTATTCAAACAGTGTGCTTAAAGCATCAGATAAACACTGTATATGTAGTGGATTTTTTTCAAACACATAAGGTGTGTGTCTATATATGGAAAATTTAAGTTTAAACATTTTTAGTTGGATAAAAATAACTTTCACTACTCAACTTACTTTAATGAGTAAGTACAAACATATGTTGGGGGGAAAAAAAAACATTTTGGGCTTTTATCAAGCTGCCAGTTAAGTGGATGGCCCGCTTCTCAACTCTAGTACCATTTGTGGTAAAGTACCAGCATTTCCTTTTGGTATTTTGTTTTTGCTTCTCAAGTTTATTTTCATCTTAACAACTTTCACCTGGGCATCACAATGCGAACAAGTAGAAAAATAATACCTTTTAAGTTTATTATTTAAGACTTATGTTACAATCACATTATTAGCTATAAAACTGAGAACATGTTAGAGTATGCCCGATGACTCTGATATGCAAAGTCCTCGGTCATGCAGATAGTTTAACTTAAATAAGTCTCCTTGGTCATTCCTAATTCCTCTTAAGACTTAAGTCCCCTTTACACAATCCCTTACTCTATTCCACAGATCTTGTTAAATGCCTATTTACTATGACTTCATTTATTGTTCTTCATAGACACAAAATCCAAAATGTTTTAAGTGATGTTTCTTTCATGTGTTGACATCAGCCTTAGGCCCTATGAACATGATTTTCCCATACTCGCTCTTCCTTCACCCATTGCCTCCAGGGGCCGTATTCATAAAGTGTCTCAGAGTAGGAGTGCTGATCTAGGATCAGGTCCCTTTTGTCCATGTAGTCTTATTCATTATGTTCTAAAACTGATCCTAGATCAGCAGTCCTACTTTGAGACTGATCAGCACTCCTTCTTTGAGACAACCTAAAGATCCATCATTGGATGGTTCTTACAACTGTATTTGGCTACTGAACTAGGGAAGAGTGTGAAGTGCTACCCTATTCCCTATGTGCAAGTAGCCTAGTGGTTAGAGCGTTAGACTAGTAACTGAAAGGTTGCAAGATCGAATCCCCGAGCTGACAAGGTAAAAATCCGTTGTTCTGTCCCTGAACAAGGCAGTTAACCTATTGTTCCTAGGCTGCCATTGAAAATAAGAATTAGTTCTTAACTGACTTGCCTAGTTAAATAAAAGTAAAATGAAACATGTACAGTAGTGCACTAAACTAATGCACTGCATAGTGAATAGGGGGCCTTTTCAGACGCAGGCCTTATATTAGCTCTGGCTTTGGGCAGTTTCCTGTTTACAAACACTGTGGTTTGTGGGTAACATGTCTACTATGAACAAGCCTATACTTACTGTGCCTTCCCTAATGTATCTTTTTCAGGTTTGACGAAATTGCAAAGAAGAGCAAAGTTGAATACCATGCAGGTGGCTCCACCCAAAACTCAGTGAAGATTGCCCAGGTTTGTCTTTTCTCTGGGCCTTTTCCTTTCCTGTGTCTGTGTGTCTGTGTGTGTGTGTGTGTGTGTGCGCGTTTCAATGGCACACTATTTCCTATGTAGTGCACTACTTTTGACCGGAGTCCTATGGGCCCTAGTCAAAGGTAGTGCACTATATAGGGACAGGGTGCCATTTGGGACGCATTCTGTCTCTCTGTGTTGTGAATTTACAGTAGTGTTCTTGTTGCAACCTTAGATTTGTCAGCCAGGCAGTGCTGGAAATGGAGAATGTGGGCTGCTGTAACAGTTAGTTGACATTACAGTTTTAGGCGGTGCAGATATATCAGACCTGCAACGAAGAGGAAACAGGGAGGTGGGGGGGATTAATAATATTTGCAATGTGATCTAGTTGACCTAATTTCCTGAGACATTAGGAAGAATTACATATCGATGCAATTAACATGCCACAACAAATTATATCAAACAAACGCTGATCTCCTCTCTGGCTGTTCCACAGATTCCAGCTTCAAAAAGAAAACCGGGGGATTGGCCCCATAATCTAAAATAGCAATATTGACTGATGGGAAAGATGATTATATTACAAATTCCATTTTCTATTCTGACTGCAATAAGTCTACATATTTGACATGCGCTGATTAGCTGTTGTTGATAAGCCTTTGGTCTGTTCACAATAAACAAATAAGGAAATAAAACCACTCAGCTGACAGAGATATTGCTGCTTCCAGTGAGAAAAGATGGGTGAAGGTGCTAATTGACAGAATAATGTGTCAGAGCCACCATTTACGTGTGTGTGTTTGTTTTATTTTACCTTTGTTTATCCAGGTTAGTCTCATTGAGATCAAATCTATTTTTCAAGAGAGACCTGGTCCAACCAAGACTGTGTGTGTGTTTTAGAGAGAGCGGAGGGGGGCAAGGCCCCTAAGGCTGACAGCAGCATCTTCATGATGTAGAGACATTAAACATCCTTTTCAAAGAGCGATACCAGGAGAGAGTGGCAGCCAGAGGGAGAAAAAGAGCGTGAGTCGGAGAGAGAATGCTGTGCACCTCCATTTCAAACTCTCTTAAATTATGAAGACCAGAAACATTTACCTCCCTCTCCAAAGACGTCTGCAGACACGAAGCGAGAGAGACACTAACTGCCAACTTTAGTAAATTGTTTTATTCTTATTTTGCGCTCTATTTGGTTTGGTTTGCCTCCTCCGTTTTTACCCACTTGAGTGTTGTATTCGGTTTGACTCGATTACAACCTTGAAAATTCAGAGCCAGACATTTTCTTTAACACTGATTATTTAATTTCCTCACATCGTGTAGCAAGTTGGTTAGAAACCCATACATTCGGTTTGGTCTGGGATTCTGCAGTTAAGACCTAGACTAGACCTTGACAAGTAGCTAGTGTTCATGTTTTATTTAAGAAGACGTTGAGGGAACCGCCTCGGGCCGTGCTCAAGCTCCCATGTGAAATCAGATGGAGAATGAGAATTGCACCGTTCACTGCCAACAACCAACGAACACTGAACAAAGCTTTTTTTATGTTCTATTTTAATGCCTTTCAGAAAACGTTCACCGCTCGTTTAAATTGACTTTTTAAACATGGCAAACCAGAACCTCGGTTTGTTTGAGGTGTTACCCTCGTTTACAGTATTCGATGTCAGGAAGTAGTTTCTCCTAATACTCTATATAATATGTAATTTTCTTACATTTGTTTTTACACCCCCAAGCTTTCTACCTAGCAGTCTCAGAATAAATATTATTTTATATAATTTACCTTGAAGCGTTGTTGGCTACTGCTTTTTCACTCCCTTACTTTCACAGGTGAGATGGTGGTGCTTCTTTAAACTGTTGTAACTTCAAAACCGGGATGTATTGTGGGAGCAGAAACCTTCAAACAAGATGATATGCACTGCAGCACTGAATCCACTTCAAAGGGCCTCGGACAGACTAAATTAGATGCTCGTTCTGTTCAAGAGGTAGACAGGCAGGTTCACTCAGGATTTCCACCACCACCACTGGAAGAGGGAGGGACGAGACAGAGGGACGTGACAGAGGGACTGAGAGGAATGTTCAGAGGATTTGCTAGTGAAATCGCTGCACACACAGGATGCTGGGAACCCTAGGTGTGGAGGTGGCTCAATGACTGTCTGTCAGCTATGGGATGCATCCAAAAATGGCACCTTATTCCCTATATAGTGCACTACTTTTGACCAGGGCCCATAGGGATCTGGTCAAAAGTAGTGCACTATGTAGGGAATAGGGTGCTATTTGGGACTTGGCCCACATCTACTGACAGCCAGTCATTGATCCGCCCACACACCTAGGGTTCCCAGCATGTTGTGTGCAGCGACCGAAGCTGCTTCTCACCTTCCCTGCACAGAAGCACCTTGTTCATTTGATGCTCTAATTAATTAGTTAATTCAGGGTTTCCCAAACTCGGTCCTCGGGACCCAAAGGGGTGCACGTTTTGGGGTTTTGTCTTAGCACTACATAGCGGACTTAAATAATCAACTAATAATCAAGCTTTGATAATTTGAATCAGCTGTGTAGTGCTACAGCAAAAACCAAAACGTGCACCCGTTGGGGTCCTGAGGACCGAGTTTGGGAAACCCTGAGTTAATTATTTCTGTGTCATCAGCATTTACATTTCTGTCATTAAGGAACAACCTCAGCCTAGAAGAGAACAGAGAACGAACCTCCAATTTTAGGCTTAGGTAAAACTATAATTGATCAAAGGGGGAAGCTACGCTAGCCTAGGGTGGATCTGTATTAGTTGATTTGTCCTCTTCCTGTAACTGCCCACTCTCACTTTAAAGGCTGTTAGCTGGACTGCGTTGTTAGTAGGTCATCAATTTAGGGATGCAAACTTGTCACTTTTAAGCAATATTTGGGGGGTGCAATAAAAGTGGGGCGCAAACAGATGTTCTATCTGTTTAATCACTGCCTTTTCATCATGCACTCCGTTGAACAAACGCTTTGTTTGACTGAAAAATTGGAATGCAACTCAAGGTAAGCAACCTCTTTTAGAGTTTTTTGCTGATGAGAAGCAAAATTTGCGCAAATTAATACACATGTTTTTCTTATCGTTAGCTAGCTACATTAGCATCTAAGTTGGCAAGCTAACATTACCACCCACTTACCTCGGCTAACTTTGTGTGGCTCAGCTTACTTCACCTGTCTGTGTGTGTAATAACACATGGAACACTTCTTTTCATCGGCGAAAGCAAGGGAGTAACTTTATAAACTTGGTTGCTTTATTATTAAAACTAGCATGGTAGAACAGGCAGGCAGCGGTGTATATTGGGGGAGTGACGCCCCAGTAGCCTTAACAATGATACCAATGAACAAGTGGTGGTGTGTTTGTGTAATGACCTTAGGCAAACTCACATTATCACACTGTGTGTGGCTATTCTCGAGTTATATAGGACATTAGAAAATGAAATGTAATTATTATTATTATACTGTGTTATTGGCATAAGTGTAATTTTTTTTTATAATTTCATTTACAGAATGAGAATTTGAGGAGAGGAATGCCCTGACGGTGTCTAAGCTTGAGTCAGGGTTGAGGTGCAAGTGGAGTTGGGCCTGGATGAAATTGGATGCACTGACGGATGTCAAGGGAGTGCAAAACACCTTCCCACTGTACTTTTTTAAATTAAAAGTAGACAAGGCAGATCATGCAATTTGAATCCTCTGCTGTAAGGATATCAACTATGGAATGTAAATAGTCTGGGTGGCCATTTTATTAATTGTTCAGCAGTCTTATAGCTTGGGAGTAGAAACTGCTAAAGAGCCTTTGGATTTAGACTTGGCGCTCAAATACCGCTTGCCGTGCGGTAGCAGAGAGAACAGTCTGTGACTTGGGTGACTTTTTCGGCCTTCCTCTGACACCGCCTGGTATATAGGTCCTGGATGGCAGGAAGCTTGGCCCCAATGATGTATTGGGCCGTACGCACTACACTCCATAGCGCCTTGCGGCTGGATGCCGAGCAGTTGCCATACCAGGCGGTGATGCAACCGGTCAGGATGCTCTCAATGGTGTAGCTGTAGAACCTTTTGAGGATCTGAGGGCCCATGCCAAATATATTCAGTCTCCTGAGGGGGAAGAAGTGTTGTCGTGCCTTCTTGATGACTGTCTTGGTGTGTGTGGACCATGATGATTCCTTAGTGATGTGGCCTGAGGAACTTGAAGCTCTCGACCCGCTCCACAACAGCCCTGTTGATGTGGGTCGTGCTTGGCCCTCTGTTTTCTGTAGTCACGATCAGCTTGTTGAGGGAGCGGTTGTTGTCCTGGCATCATACTACCAGAGGATGTTGTTGTCCTGGCAACATACTACCAGGTCACTGACCGTCTCCCTATAGGCTGTCTCGTTGTCAGTAATCAGGCCTACCACCGTCGTGTCGTCAGCAAAGTTAATGATGGTGTGGAGTCGTGCACGGCCAATCAGTCATGGGTGAACAGGGAGTACAGGAGGGGACTAAGCATGCACCCTTGAGGGGCCCCCGTGTTGAGGTTCAGTGTGGCTGATGTGTTGTTGCCTACCCTCACCACCTGGGGGCAGCCTGTCAGGAAGTCCAGGATCCAGTTGCAGAGGGAGGTGTTCAGTCACAGGGTCCTGAGCTTAGTGATGAGTTTGGAGGGGACTATGGTGTTGAACACTGAGTCAATGAACTGCATTCTTAGCTAATCAAAGAGAAAGAAGCCTTAGTTCAGGCAAAAAGGAAGAAGTATAACATGTGGGCTGAAGGTAAGTGTAGGCTAGATATGTGAGTGATAACCTCTTATGTTTATTATATTGATTCTGTCTGGTCCACTCCCACTGTCACTGTTCCTGTTCCACTGGCTGAGGGGGGAGGAGGGGGAGGGGGGGTGACTTTGCCTAGGAGAAGGTGGCTGCTAATGAGTGTTTGTAGGCTATATATGTGAGTGAACCTGTTACTGTTTATTATTTTGAGCATCAAAATAAAATACTTTTCTTAAAAAGAATGGGGGTTATGAGGTTTGTGTTAGGCTGACAGGTAAGATTATACTAAGAGGAGACTGAGTTGTGCTCAATGTTGGCTGAAAATAATATTCAAATTAAGTTTTTTTAGCAGATAGGTAGGTCTAGACCTTCACCTTGCAGTGCTTCATTAAACCCACTGGAAAATGTAACAAGAAAATAATTCTAACTCTGAGACTGAGATGATCATGTCATGATAAACCTTCAACCTAGAACAAAGAACTCAGCCCCCTACTTTAGGACACTATTTTCTGTCTATTGTGGTTTGGAAAGTTAGGAGTATTGAGATTAGTTCAAACATGTATTCTCTGAAAATATGCAAATTGTATGCAACGTTTTTTGTCACCTTTTTGGACCCTCACCAGTTTGCATCTCTGTCAATTGATGCTAAGTCAGTCAGTTCCCTAGGAGTGTTTTTCTCTGAACCTCTCTTGTGATCCATTCAGCCACAGCATACCCAGCTTTATACAATGGGTTGTTCTAATCCTGAATGCTGATTTGGTTAAAACCGCATTCCAGCCGGTGTCTATTCCACAAGTTACCACCGGCTAAATCTATGACGTTAAAATGCCTATTTACTCTGTTGCATCTAACTGCGCTATCCACTGTCTCATCAGCCCAGCCAGGTAATTTCTAAACTGATCTCCACTATGAAAAGCTCACATCAGCTTTAGTTGTCAGAAAGCCACTAAAAGTTGTGAGCTTGTATGCAGAGCTCTTTGGTTGTGATTCCCTAGAAACAGGGATGTGTGTGTGTCTTTTCCTGGGCTTTAACAACATGCCCTGGAGGGGTATCCTGTATCAAGGATCACCTACTGGAGCGCTCTGTATACCTACTGTAAGGTAACACAGCTCGCTCTTGATTATCTTGCTCTTGATTCTCTCGCTCTTGATTCTCTCGCACCTCTCGCTTGCTCTCTCGCGCTCTCTCGTTCTCACGCTCTCTCTCGCTCTTCTCTCTCGCCCTTCTCTCTTCGCTACTCTCTTGCCCTCTCTCTTTGCCCTCTCTTGCTCTCTCTCTTGGCCCTCTCTCTATCTTCTCTTTTCTCTCACTTGCAGATCCCATACAGTACATCAGAGGGCTGCAGGAGTTAGGAGAGGGAACCAATCCTATTTCTCAGTCATCATACCGTCTAGGGAAAATGGTGGCCCTATTTTTTAGCATGTGAGCATGCAGTGGGTGTATGTGTGTGTCCCTTACGTGTGCGTGCAGAGTGTTTATCACCGGTGACAGCGTTGGGGGAGTTAGGGAGGGGGTGACTGGAGGGTTAGTATCAGGAAGCACAGTCAATTCATTTACAACCAACATCAAAGTCCACCTACAGCTCCTTAGGGTATGGAGATTGAAGTTGTCTGTGAGAGAAGCCAGTCTCCGTCTGCATCTCAAATGGTACCCTATTTACTATATAGTGCACTACTTTTGACCAGGGCCCATAGGGATCTGGTCAAAAGTAATGCACGATAAAGGGAATAAGGTGCCATTTGGGACGCACTCCCTGTCTTGTTCTAGTAGATATTTCTGCATGCTACCTGGGAGTTAGATTGTATTACAAAATGCAAATGGAATGTTTCTTGTAAACTGTGTGTTTTTCATTATGATCCTCATATATCAACTGTATTGAATACATCAACTGTATTGAATTGAACTGTTATTTTTGTTCTTTTTCATAACTATAAGGGGTCCTCTGAATTTTTGATTGGCCTATAGGATAGATGAGAATGATCTTTTTTATATTTCGACGGCTCTTGTAAATCATAGTTTCTCTGACTTTTTTTGTGATCCTATGTGATGTTTAGATTGAATTGCATCATCAATTAAACAATGTTTTGAGTATCGCTTTAAAAACGTTGTGGTAAATGTTCCCTGTCTTTGTTATGGTTCTGATGCCTGTTTAACATTTCCTCAGATTTTGTCAATCGTGGAGAAAGTTGTTTCGTCCCAGAAGGCACTTTATTCCCTACACAGTGCAGAACTTTTGACCAGGAGCCATTGGGCTCTGGTCATAAGTAGTGCACTAGGTAGGGAATAGGGTGCCATTTGAGACACTATCCAGGGTGTGTGAAAGGGGCCCAGGCTTGGCTTGGATAAGACTGAGGAGCTTGGGCAGAGTTCTTAATTGGAACCTCATGTGCCTAACAGTACACTGTTGAAAAGTTTCTTAATAAAAAAAACTACAGATCTCAGACTCCGAAAGACCCTCACCAGCTCATATTTTGTAGGGATACTTCAACTGGGTTTGATTTCTTATTGTATGCACTTATTCCTGAGGGTGAAAATATTCCATGACCTCATGTTTGGCTTTACAGCTTGTTCTGTTAAATAAAGAAAGAGCAGGAGAGAAGGCAACTTGCCTCCTCCCATTTGTATGGACTGAATCAAGAATTGCCCCAGGTCTGTTACCACTTAATGAGAGCAGGGAGGATCATGGTGAAAGGGGTGAGGGTTTTGTGTTACAGGCTATGTACATTCTGGATATTTGGGGAGAGGATGTACTAACATGAAAAATAAAATCCATTTCATATTTTACTGTACTGTTTACGGCTTACATCCGATTCTTAATCACACTCCTTTACGACGTAAGTTTAAGCAAATGTTCTCATACTGCCTCTGGAGAGATCTGAGGGGCGTTCATTTGAACCCTTCAAAAACAAATTGTTCTTTACTTTAACTGAAGAGCTTTGATTTCTTGATCACTCGCGCTCTCCCTCTCTCTCTGGTGGGCATGTGTGTGTGTGTGTGTGTGTGTGTGTCCCAGTGCAGCTGTACTTAAATGAGAATACTAATGCCTGATTAAAACCAGACCCCTGGTGAGCCTTTGGAGTTTCTCTCACCCATCGCGGAACAAAGCTCAAGTATACATTTGTTGTTAAAGCAAAGCCTCTTGTTTGTTTAAACACAGGTTTAAGTTTGTGTGTGTGTGATTTTAAGACAGGTTAATTGCAACGCCACTATTAGTGCTATGATCCCACCGCTAGCCCTCATTCATACCCCATTCCCCTGCTATGGAGGGGTCACAGCCCATTAATCTGTGATGTGAGAGGAGAGGGAGAACACCAAATGGATTCTCTAGTCCTCTTTTCCCTCATAACCCCACTCCTCTGCATTCCAGGTGTTCCATCGTTGTGTCGTTAGAATAGACGGCGAGGCACTTGTTGGAGGGCCTTGCTCCCTCGATTGTTTTCTTCCCTCAGAAGTGGCGGCGGGCGGAAGAAACGAAACGCGCCGCCTCATTTGCTTTGATGAGCGATGTGTTCATGCGTGGGCTCCAGTGTCACCCGTCATGAAGCAGCTGTGATGTCGCAGCTCGTGTCTGCCTTGAACATTACTGCCATTTACCCAATGATGAAGTGAAGAGACCTCTGTGGATTCCACATCTTCCCATCAGCCCCATTTGAGCAAGTGATTCATCCCCATCCCTCCCATCACCACTACTGTGACTGTATGTTACTGTTAATACTAGTGTGCGTTTTAATCTTTAAGCTTTATGATCAGGAGGATAACTGGTGACTGGGTGATTTTATTCAATTTCTTATTTCAGAAGGATTTGTTAACAGCTGATGGCTTAATAAATAGCCTACACCGTTGTTCTTCGTTCTTTTTTTTTCAGAAAATGAATCTATTCCATTTCTACACATATTTACTGCAATTTTCATCTGTATTTGCTCTGGCTGGGTTAGAGAAACATCACAGCTTGTTGTATAGGTGACGTATTACCATTGCTGTTGAGGTTAATTTGCCGTCAAATTTGCAGACTTAATTTCAGCAGCCGTCGGGAAGACGGAGGGGAGTAACTCATAAGTATGCATTGGAAAAGAGTGTTGATTAACATTGAATGCTCAGGAGACCGACACACTCGATCTGTATCATCTGGCCTCAGAGCCTGCCTGGCGCTGCTGTGGAATTGAATGTGATGTCTTGCGTAACGAGTCCTTGATTCCTTGGTTGTAGAGGATCTGGAATAGAAGGCTTTATACCCATTGGCCTACTGGCTTTGTTCTGGCTGTTGTACTGTTTGTCGGGACTCTGGGCTAACTCTGACAGAAATATGAAAATACTTTTGAAACGGACGGCCGTGTGCATATCTGTCAGCATTCTCATGTCAAATTACCCAGTGATGTATCTCACAGGGCACTTGGTATGCCTGCCACATTTCTTTATGCTGTAGCTAAGGGCTGTGTGTTGTAAGTGTTGGCACTCTGGCAATAAAAATTGAAACTGCTCATATGGCTTTGGGATGGGATCAGAACCTGTTATACTGTAAACATGTCTCGTTACTCCCACTATTGGCTCGAATTATCTGTTGACATGGGGTCAATTGACACAATGATGAATGCAAAAATTATAATGCATTTTACACAAACCAACCATTAGGCTACATTAACATGTGACTATTTTTATGTGTCTCTGCACCTCTTCTCGTGTTTCCTCGGGAGAAGGGCTCGGCTGTGGCGCTAGTATTTATCTGGCACATTCTCAGCATGCTCCTGCTCTTGTGGTTGAAGTGTTGCATAGCAACTAAAGGAAAAACAGCTTTAAATATTTGGGTTAAAAAGATTGGAAGGAAATACAGAGGCTACAATTACAGTTAATTTCTACCAAGGTCAGGAGTTTAATGAGCTCTGTGGAACTTCCTATTGCGCCACTCTACAAAACCATAATGAATCATGAAGGAATAGGTTATGTAATTTCTGATTTGTATTACTGTATAATTACTAACGACTGCATCTGAAAGGCTTTTTTATTGCCAAAATAATAATTAGGCTAGACTGATTCAGTTATTTATCATTAGACTAATAGCCATTAATAGCCATAGTTATTTTGATCAACAGACGATTGTCGTTATTATTAGTAGCTTCAGTAATTGGCCTAAATCAGCCACCTGTATTGAAGAGCGAGGCCTAGCTACCTACTGTTGGTTTTGGAAGTGTAGTTTCTAGTTTGCTAACACACAGAATATCTGTAACTAGATGGAAAAATGTGTAGGTGAATACAATTTTGAAGTGATGCGCCCTGAGGAAAGCGGAGGGGGGATGATAAAGAGAGAGGGATGTGCGGCGAGGGAGAGGCAGGTAGGCTCGATGACTCACAGCAGGTGACAGACACACTAATAGTAATGGCTCTTATCAGTGGCGCGCTCACTCTCTCTTTTCACTCGGCTCTGACAACCTCCTCCTCCACCCCCTCCACCAGGCAGGGGGGTGTGCTAGCTGGTTGCTGGGATGGAGGAAGAGAGGGAGGGAGGGATGGAGGAAGCGAGGGAGGGAGGAAGAGAGGGATGGAGGGATGGAGGAAGAGAGGGAGGGAGGGAGGGAGGGATGGAGGAAGAGGGGGATGGAGGAAGAGGGTGAGGGATGGAGGAACCAGGGGGAGGGAGGGATGGATGGAGGAAGAGGGGGAGGGAGGGAGAGAGAGAGAAGCACCACTCAGATGGAAAGAGCCTGCCAAACAACAGTCCCCTCACATATAAATTGCATCATTAACATCGCCTAGATTATTCCAAGCGCTCCCACTGGGTTTATATGGCTGCACTGTCTCCGCTCACTGACTGAAGATGTTTAGACATCTCTGGGAGAGAGTTGTGCTGCTTAGATGTATTGTGAAATCCAAGCTGGCTGTATGGCCTCTTAAGGTTTTAACACCTCCAAAAACCAACATTGTCTTGACTTTTTATTCAGAAATACAGTTGAAGGTCAGCCAAGACCTCAGAAGTAAAATTGTAGACCTGGTTCATCCTTGGGAGCAATTTCCAAACGCCTGAAGGTACCACATTGATCTGTACAAACAATAGTACGCAAGTATAAACACCATGGGACCACGCAGCCGTCATACCGCTCAGGTTAAAGATTAATGCTTAGATGTTAACGTACTTTGGTGCGAAAAGTGCAAATCAATCCCAGAACAACAGCAAAGGACCTTGTGAAGAAGCCGGAGGAAACGGGTACAAAAGTATCTATATCCACAGAAAAGGAGTCCTATATCGACATTACCTGAAAGGCCACTCAGCAAGGAAGAAGCCACTGCTCCAAAACCGCCTTAACAAAGCCAGACTACTGTTTGCAACTGCACATGGGGACAAAGATCGTACTTTTTGGAAAAATGTCCTCTGGTCTGATGAAACAAAAATATAACTGTTTGTCCATAATGACCATCGTTATGTTTGGAGGAAAAAGGGGGAGGCTTGCAAGCCGAAGAACACCATCCCAACCGTGAAGCATGGGGGAGGCAGCATCATGTTGTGGGGGTGCTTTGCTGCAGGAGGGAAAGGTGCACTTCACAAAATAGATGGCATCATAAGGAAAGAAAATTATGTGGATATATTAAAGCAACATCTCAAGACATCAGTCAGGAAGTTAAAGCTTGGTCGCAAATGGTTCTTCCAAATGGACAATGACCCCAAGCATACTTCCAAAGTTGTGGCAAAATGGCTTAAGGACAACAAAGTCAAGGTCTTGGAGTGGCCATCACAAAGCCCTGACCTCAATCCAATAGAACATTTGTGGGCAGAACTGAAAAAGCGTGTGTGAGCAAGGAGGCCTACAAACCTGACTCAGTTACACCAGCTCTGTCAGGAGGAATGCGCCAAAATTCACCCAACTTATTGAGGAAGGCTACCTGAAATGTTTGACCCAAGTTAAACAATTTAAAGACAATGCTACCAAATACTAATTGAGTGTATGTAAACGTCTGACCCACTGGAAATGTAATGAAAGAAAAATAAAAGGTGAAGTAAATCATTCTCTCTACTATTATTCTGACGTTTCACATTCTTAAAATAAAGTGGTGATCCTAACTGACCTAAGACAGGGAATTTTTACTAGGATTAAATGTAGGAATTGTGAATAACTGAGTTGAAAAATATTTGGCTAAGGTGTATGTAAACTTCCGACTTCAACTGTACTTATTTCTCCCAACATCACTGACATCCTTAGAAGCGTTTAATACAGAGTAGTGAGTGACAAGCATCGAGAGTAGTAGTATAGAACCCTAACTACAACCTAGTTATTTTTCCCTTATGTACGGTAGTCTGACCGATGGCCTATGATCCATTGTACCTCAGAGGGAGTGTTTTTTAACCTAATGGATATATATATAGTACTCCTCAGTCCTCCGCTCTACTCCTCAGTACTCGTCAGTCCTCAGATCAGCTGACAATTAACAGCGTAATTACTGGTTGGGGCTGAGGTTAAGCTTGGAGTTAAAGGTTGGAGCAGCAAACATATTTTATATGCAGATCCTCTTACTCTGTTATCCCTCCTCTGTATGAGGTTTTACCTCAGAGGACATTATACAAAGCTCCCTGGTAATTATTCCTCAATGATTACCTTCCTTGCTATATCCATAGTCCATTTGATTTATCGGAAATCACCTTAGTTCATTTTCTGTCCAACTGCCAGGCCTGGGCCCCGGCTCTAGCTGCCTACCATGCAAGTTTCACCTGAACAAATGGCTCCTTTAAACAAAAAGTGCAGACCTTTTACTTTTTACCGGCAGTTTGAAAAAAGCAAGGGAGAGGTAGAGCACAACCTCCCTGAGTAATAACAGACAGGCCAACAAGGGTAAAAGGAGGGGTGGGGTCAAAGTGGGTGGTGGTGAGGAGGGGTGAGGAGGGGTGGGGGTGGTAGACGCTTAATAGTGTTGAATAAAGCAACATTTATTTTTGTGCTCTGGCCTGTAACGGCACCAGCAGGAAGTAGCTCCGTCTCTTGATCGGGAGCAAATCCTATTAACTTACAGTGCTCTCACTCAGCGTAATGGCCTGCACCTTGAGACTAGGGGAGAGAGAGGGCACTTTCCTCCTCTGACATGCTGATACCCGTGTCTAGAGGGGCTTGGGAGATAGAGGGGGGGTCCAGCCCGAGCGCTGAGGCCGGGGGTGGCAAAGACTAATCAAGTCAGACAATCTGCTCAGTGCTCAGCCAGAGCAACACGAAGTGAGGATGTTGATATCCACACTAGCTCATTCCCAACAGGCTCCTTCACACGTTCCTAACCCAATACAGGGGGATCAGCGAGCGGGATCTGTTCAACATCGGGTTATTCCAGCCCCTGAGAATTGTAAAGCGATCCCCAAGCAGCTTTTGCTTTCTCAGGAATGATAAGAGCTGTCGGTCCTGGCTGGTACACTGTAGACTGGAAGAGCTGGGCTAGCCAGGAGGAGGGAATTCCAGGGGCCGCCATTCATTAAGAGCGAATAGAGAAAAGTGTGTGTGCCTGCGTGCGTGCGTGCGTACTCTGTGTGTTTTACAGTATGTTGTGTGTAACCACCAGCGGTGCAACTTTGGTTTTGAAAGTGGGGGGGACATATGTGACCGACTGCCTTGATTCGGTCTTATGTAGCAAGATTTTGTTTTTTACATTGGATAAAGGCAGAGACACAGCTACAAAATGGAATATCATACACTGCATTTGAGGAACAATGGGAAAGTAATTCTGCTTTGAAAGTTGATGAACTTGTAACCTTACTTTTGAGAAAATGGTCTTTGAATGTTTTGGTGCCTACTGGAGAGCTCTTCTTTTGTCTACACCCATTCAGTTTTGATCACACCCTCTTAAGCTTTAGCCCCACCCATCTCTTTAATGATTGATCCAAGCGTTCTATCCTAACAACAACAGTAAAGCACCCAAGCTGACTGGCTAATACTTCCAGACGCAAATGAGAGAAAAGCTCACTGACCATTTTACTCGCCCTAGCAGAGCTTGTTAGTCTGTTTTTATGTTATACAGAGCATTGGCTACTGCAACTGTGCTGCTGGCAACAATTTATGTTTTTTTGCAAACGTTTACTGACACCGAGCATATTCAACGGGTGTTGAGCGATCATAAATTTGTCAGTTATTCTGCACTCTGGCACACTCAGATGAGAATGCTCTGAAATCGGAGTATATGACCAGAGGAAATTTACCAGCTACGTCTATTGACAGTTGTCGCAGTGACATCATGAACATTATATTGAAATGATTACTTGCATAGTGGAGTCTTTTGTTAAGAGATATATATATATATATATATATATATATATATATATATATAAAACAATGAACCATAGTCCCAACTCATGACGTTACTACCCTGCTTGAATCTGCAGGTAGCTAACCAACCAGGTTCAATGTTAGCTAGCTAACATTAGGCTATAACTAGCAAAGCAAATGGCTGTGAGATATGAATAATAAGATCATACACGTAACGTCAGCTAGCGAGCCAGCCAGCTAACGTTAGCTAGCTAACAGTACACTTTAACAACTTAGGAAGTGGTGGGGCGCTAGACACTACCCGGTGAAATGTAAGGCGCCAAATTCAAAATCCCAAAGTTGAATTATTAAACATTCATCAATATACAAGTGTTGCATAGTCATCAAAAGCTCTGATTATTGGCAATATCACAGCGTTGTCAGATTTCAAAAAGGCTTTACGGTGAAAGCACAACATTTGATTGTTTGAGGGTAGCACCTCATATTTTATGGTTGCCCTTATTTTGAAGATGTAATCCGGAGACAGGTGTTTTCTCCATCTCCTTAGCTATCATACTCTAATTCCACTGATTTCCAAACTCAGTCCTCCAGAAAGTGGAGAGCAACACTTATGCAGTTCTATTATGCGATACATTTAAAAAAAGCATCATTAGACAGGATTAACTAGACATTCTGACCAGCTCAAATAGACAGAAGCCTGCTACATGGCAAACTCATCTCTCGGCATGTCCAGCCCACTCATTTTCTCAGCCAATGAAGGCTAACGGGAAGGTTGCTGTCCTTTTTTTTTGTGGCTAAACCAACTAGGCTCGTAATTTAACAATTTTATTCATATTTACAGATGGCATACAAGCCTGTTATTAAGACACATGAAAGTTCACATGTTCCAGAAGGCATTTCTGATTTTAAAAAAAGTATATGTTCAAATGGCTCTCCTGTGAAGTAGTGACCCGCGACATATGCCTAGTTTCCTGAAACAAGTCACATATTGTGTTTTTTTTTTTGTCGGATAAACACTCCAAACAGCCTACCCGACCACTCGGAGGCGTCTGCATGGTCCTAAAGCACAACGTTGCATTGTTTTGTATCACATTCCAATGATAAAACTGCGGGGGCCAATACTGCATTGTCCCGCCCCCATTAAAAGTTGCGCCCCCTGGTAACCACTCAACAGATGCCTACTACCAGAGGAATCTTAGTATCTCCCTGAAAAACATTACATATCTACTGGTTATTATGTTCTGTCAGGAATTTAATGTTTGGAAATGGCTGTTGGTGTGGCAGTCACACAACACTGGCTATGTCCCAAATGGCACCCTATTCCCTATATAGCACACTACTTTTGACCAGAGTCCTATGGGTGCCATTTGGAACGCACACACTGTAATTACTGACAGGACCTCAGGAGAAATGGTAGCGCTGTATCAAAGTACAACTCTTTCCAATTAAGAAAACAAATACATATATTTTTAATTTGTTATAGGCTTTGTGGGTGGCAAGCAATATTTTCCCCTTTTTAAAGTCTTGTCAAACTACTCTCTTCCTCATAAACCCCTCAGTTTTAGTGATTTGATGCCTCTTTAACCACTTGGAGAGTGTAGTTTATTTGAAACAGTAGGACTATTTAAAATCTAGTAGGACTATTTAAAATCTTGCAAGTACCAGATAGGCAGGGTTTTCACTTTTTGGACTATTCAATTGGTTATACTGTTTTCTGTGCCCAATAATGTTGTACCATGTTTGTGCTCCTACCATGTTGTGTTGCTACCATGTTGTCATGTTGTGTTGCTACCATGCTGTGTTGTCTCTCTTTATGTGGTGTTGTGTTGTCTCTCTGTTGTCGTAATGTGTGTTTTGTCCTATATTTATATATTTTTTTATTTTAAATCCAGGCCCTGTCCCTGCAGGAGGCCATTTGAATTTTGGTAGGCTGTCATTGTAAATAAGAATTTGTTCTTAACTGACACTAGTTAAATAAAGGTTAAATACCATTAAAATAAATACAAATATTGCCCTAGACAAGCTCAATCAAGGACAGAGAAAGGATTTCTGACCATGACTCCATTTTGTTGCTCCCAGCCTACAAACAGAAACTAAAACAGGAAACGCCCGTTCTCAGGTCTGTTCAATGCTGGTCCGACCAATCTGATTCCATGCTGCAAGATTGCTTCGAGCACGTGGACTGGGATATGTTCCGGATAGCATCTGACAACAACATTGATGTATACGCTGATTCGGTGAGCGAGTTTATTAGCAAATGCATTGGTGATGTTGTACCCATAGCAAATATCAAAACCTTCCCCAACCAGAAACCATGGATTGATGGCAGCATTCGCGCAAAACTGAAAGCGCGAACCACTGCTTTTAACCAGGTAAAGGCTACCGGAAACATGACTGAATACAAACAGTGCAGCTCCTCCCTCCGCAAGGCAATCAAACAAGCTAAGCGTCAATATAGAGACAAAGTAGAGTCACAATTCAATGGCTCAGACACAAGAGGAATGTGGCAGGGTCTACAGTCAATCACGGACTACAAAAAGAAAACCAGCCCGTCGCGGACCATGACGTCCTGCTCCCAGACAAACTAAACAACTTCTTTGCTCGCTTTGAGGACAATACAGTGCCACCGACACGCCCGCTACCAAAATCTGCGGGCTCACCTTCACCGCAGCCAATGTGAGAAAAACATTTAAATGTGTTAACCCTCGCAAGGCTGCCGGCCCAGATGGCATCCCTGGCCGTGTCCTCAGAGCATGCGCAGACCAGCTGGCTGGTGTGTTTACGGACATATTCAATCAGTCCCTATCCCAGTCTGCTGTTCCCACATGCTTCAAGAGGGCCACCATTGTTCCTGTTCCCAAGAAAGCTAAGGTGACTGAGCTAAATGACTATCGCCCGTAGCACTCACTTCCGTCATCATGAAGTGCTTTGAGAGATTAGTCAAGGATCATATCACCTCCATCCTGCCAGACACCCTGGACCCACTCCAATTTGCTTACCGTCCCAATAGGTCCACAGACGACGCAATCGCAATCACACTGCATACTGCCCTAACCCATCTGGACAAGAGGAATACTTATGTAAGAATGCTGTTCATCGACTACAGCTCAGCATTTAACACCATAGTTCCCTCCAAGCTCGTCATTAAGCTCGAGACCCTGGGTCTCGACCCAGCCCTGTGCAACTGGGTCCTGGACTTCCTGACGGGCGGTCCCAGGTGGTGAGGGTAGGAAACAACATCTCCACCCCGCTGATCCTCAACACTGGGGCCCCACAAGGGTGCGTTCTCAGCCCTCTCCTGTACTCCCTGTTTACCCATGACTGCGTGGCCAAGCACGCATCCAACTCAATCATCAAGTTTGCTGACGACACTACAGTGGTAGGCTTGATTACCAACAACGACGAGGCGGCCTACAGAGAGGAGGTGAGGGCCCTCGGAGTGTGGTGTCAGGAAAATAACCTCTCACTCAATGTCAACAAAACAAAGGAGATGATCGTGGACTTCAGGAAACAGGAGAGGGAGCACCCCCCTATCCACATCGAGGGGACAGTAGTGGAGAAGGTGGAAAGTTTTAAGTTCCTCGGCGCATACATCACGGACAAACTGAATTGGTCCACCCACACAGACAGCGTGGTAAAGAAGGCGCAACAGCGCCTCTTCAACCTCAGGAGGCTGAAGAAATTTGGCTTGTCACCAAAATCACTCACAAACTTTTACAGATGCACAATCGAGAGCATCCTGTCGGGCTGTATCACCGCCTGGTACGGCAACTGCTCCGCCCACAACCGTAAGGCTCTCCAGAGGGTAGTGAGGACTGCACAACGCATCACCGGGGTTAAACTACCTGCCCTCCAGGACACCTACACCACCCGATGTCACAGAAAGGCCAAAAGATCATCAAGGACAACAACCACCCGAGCCACTGCCTGTTCACCCCGCTATCATCCAGAAGGCGAGGTCAGTACAGGTGCATCAAAGCTGGGACCGAGAGACTGAAAAACAGCTTCTACCTCAAGGCCATCAGACTGTTAAACAGCCATCACTAACATTGAGTGGCTGCTGCCAACATACTGACTTAAATCTCTAGCCACTTTATACATAGGAATTGGATGTAACAAATGTATCACTAGCCACTTTAAACAATTTTGTATATAATGTTTACGTATCCGACATACTCATATCAAATGTATACACTGTACTCTAAACCATCTACTGTATCTTGCCTATGCCGTTCGCCATCGACCCAAATCTCTAGCCACTTTAATAATTATAATTGGATGAAATAATGTATCACTAGCCACTTTAAACAATGCCATTTATATAATGTTTACATATCCTACATTACTCATCTCATATATATGTGTATATACTGTACTCCATACCATCTACTGCATCTTGCCTATGCCGGTCAGCCATCGCTCATCCATATATTTATATGTACATACTCGTATTCATTCCTTTACTCTTGTGTGTATAAGGTAGTTGTTGTGAATTTGTTAGATTACTTGTTAGATACTACTGCATGGTCGGAACTAGAAGCACAAGCATTTCGCTACACTCGCATTAACATCTGCTAACCATGTGTATGTGACAAATAAAATTTGATTTGATTTGATTTGATTTGATTTGATTTTCAATTATTTCAAATATTAGTTGAACCCAGGTCTGCTTGAACCAGTTGGAGTGTATGCGGAGTAGTGGATCAGCCAATATGAACTGTGATTTAGTCCTGGATATCATTGTGTCCCCCAAATGGTACCCTATTCCCTTTATAGTGCACTTCTTTTGATCAGGGCCAATAGGCCTCTCAAAAGTAATGCACTACATAGGGAATAGTGTACCATTTGGGGGGCACTTGACATCATAGTGTTGTTGAATGCTACATAACTCAGTCTGTGATACATGGCCCCAGGTTGTGTCCCAATTGGCACCTTATTCCATATATACGTACTGCACTATTTTTGACCAGAGCCCTATAGGCCCTGGTCAGAAGTAGTGCACTACATACTGAATAGGGTGCCATTTGGGATGCTACCCAGTGTCTGGCCTGCTTCATAAATCCATGTTTAATGGCGTGCTCTTTCCCTGTCATTTTTAGCCCTTGTGCCGGCTGTCTGTTACACTGCTGTCTGTCTTAGGTCTGCAGAGTTACACTGGTGCTAACTTCGTTCCCGTGCTATTGCACATATAAGCCTGGGATACGATTCGAAGTTGACCTTACTGGGAGTGACCATAGAATAAAGTATTTGTCATCACTTAATTTTAGCAAATCACATGACTGCGAGGCGTGTTGTGGGAGATGATTGGTTGGTAGATTAAGCTGATCAAGCCAATGCCTATACACTGGGAGTTTCTCACAGTCTTCCTGTATTGGCTAACAAAGGCCATGTTTGATTTGTTGGTCCATCAGACTTTGTGCGTTTTGCAAAGTGTCTGGGACCGTGATAATAGTGGCGCTGTCAGCCTAAATTTACAACCCGCAATATTCACTAGAAGCTGTGGTACATAACACGTTGTATAATTCTCATCTTGCAATATCTTTGGGCCAATTTGCAAGATGTGCTTAAATAAATGTAAAATACATTTACAGCAGTTAAAATGTTTATTCTGTTGTAGGCTTGCTCTTTGGTATCTAGGCCTGGGTACATAACTGTAAAGCACTTTGTCACAACTGCTGATGTAAAAAGGGCTTTATAAAATACATTTGAATGATTTGATAGGCTGTCTGCGCCGATAGGCCTACTCCTTGACTTCACAACTAGGTTTATCAGCACCTAAGAGGGGTGGAAACACTCCTAAGAGAAATGCCTCTCGTGTGGAACAAGTCAAGCAGATTCATTGAATGTTAAAGCGGTTCCCACCGCATGTTCCTTTGCATGTCACAGGACCATTTATTAACCTTGTTTTGATGTGCATCTCCTTAGCAATTAAGATAATAGTCCTATGTCCTAATTAGAATTTTAATGTACCGCTGTGAGATTTTGGATAATTGTTCTCTACGGTGATTTTCTTTGCCTCTCCTCTTTGCAAGATGAATTAATGGCTGATTAGATCACAGCTATAATCAGATTGGAGTTCCACTGTCTAAGATATTTTGCTACCCACATGCATCTGTCAAGCTGAGCTTTTCATATCTAGAGGAATGCTGAGTAGGCCCCTTGTCTTAACAATAAAACACATGTACGTGCTAGAATTAGGTGTTGTCGTAAAATATTGTAGGCGAAGTACTCACTGCAGGTTTCTTGTCTGAGTGCCAGTCTGTCGTCTGCTTTAGTGACGGTGTTGTTTTCTCAAAAAACGTTGTAGAACGTTTTTTGTAAAATTCCATACAGGTATATTCATAAGTACATTTTCATTATGACGAAAAATACTCACTGGCCAGTTTGTTAGGTACACCTAGTACCTCCAGAACAGCCTGAGTTTGTCTACAAGGTGTTGGAAATGTTCTACAGGGATGTTGGTCTATGCTGATGCGATGGCATCACGCGGTTGCCGCAGATTGGACGGCGGACATTCATGCTGCAAACTGACCGTTCCATCTCATCCCAAAGATGCTCTATTGGGTTGAGGTCTGGGGACTGCACAGACCACTCAAGTAAACTGAACTCATGTTCCAGGAAATGTTTTTCCACTCCTCAATTGTCTAGTGTTGGTGATCGAGTGGCCACTGGAGCCGCATCTTCTAGTTTTTAGATGATAGGAGTGGAAACCAGTGTGGTCTTCTGATGCAATAGCCCATCCGTGACAAGGATCTACGAGTTTTGCGTTCCGAGATGCCGTTCTGCACCCCACTGTTGTACTACGCCGTTATTTGTCTGTTTGTGGACCGCCTGTTAGCTTGCACGATTCTTGTCATTCTCCTTTGACCTCTCTCATCAAGAAGATGTTTTTATTTATATATATATATATATATATATATATATATATATATATATATATATATATATATATATATATATATATATATATAGAGTAAAAACAACATCTAGTGTTGGTCCCATGTTAAATAAACTGAAATAAAAGATCCCAGAAAAGTTCCATACGCACAAAAAGCTTATTTCTCTCAAATTCTGTTCACAAATTTGTTTACGTCCCTTTTAGTGAGCATTTCTTTCCCAAGATAATCCATCCACCTGACAGGTGTGACATATCAAGAAGTTGATTAAACAGCATGATCATTACACAGGTGTACCTTGTGCAGGGGACAATAAAAGGACACTCTAAAATGTGCAGTTTTGTCACAACACAATGCCGGGGTGTCGCAAGTTTTGAGGGAGCGTGCAATTGGCATGCTGACTGCAGGAATGTCCACCAGAGCTATTGCCAGAGAATTGAATGTTAATTTCTCTACCTTAATCTGCCTTCAACGTCGTTTTAGGGAATTTGGCAGTACGTCCAACCGGCCTCACAACCGCAGACCATGTGTATGGCGTTGTGTGGGCAAGCAGTTTGCTGATGTGAACGTTGTGAAAAGAGGGCCATTGTGGCAGTGGGGTTATATGGACAGGCATAAGCTACAGACAACAAACACAATTCCATTTGATCTATTGCAATTTGAATGCACAGAGATACCGTGATGAGATCCATTGTGATGCCCATTTTTTTTTAAGTATCTGAAACCAACAGATGCATATCTGTGTTCCCAGTCATGTGAAATTCATAAATTAGGGCCTAATGATTTTTTTTCATTTGACGGATTTCCTTATGTGAACTGTAACTCAGTATAATCTTTGAAATTGTTGCGTTTATATTTTTGTTCTGTGTGTGTGTGTGTGTGTGTATACATTACCGTTCAAAAGTTCGGGGGGTCACAGAGGCCTGTTATCAGCAACCATCACTCCTGTATTCCAATGGCACGTTGTGTTAGCTAATCCAAGTTTATCATTTTAAAAGGCTAATTGATCATTAGAAACCCATTAAATAGTACCCGCAAACACCAGTCTCAATGTCAACAGTGAAGAGGCGACTCCGGGATGCTGGCCTTCTAGGCAAAGTTCCTCTGTCCAGTGTCTGTGTTATTTTGCCCATTTTTTTATATTTTCTATTGGCTAGTCTGAGTTTTGGCTTTTTCTTTGCAACTCTGCCGAGAAGGCCAGCATCCCGGCCAGTTAAGGACTTGTGAGGCATCTGTTTCTCAAACTAGACACTCTAATGTACTTGTTCTCTTGCTCAGTTGTGCACCGGGGCCTCCCACCCCCTCTTTCTATTCTGGTTAGAGCTAGTTTGCGCTGTTCTGTGAAGGGAGTAGTACACAGCGTTGTACGAGATCTTCAGTTTCTTGGCAATTTCTTGCATGGAATAGCGTTAATTTCTCAGAACAAGAACTGACTGACGAGTTTCAGAATAAAGGTCTTTGTTTCTGGCCATTTTGAGCCTGTAATCGAACCCACAAATGCTGATGCTCCAGATTTTTATTTTTATTTTTTTATTTTACCTTTATTTAACTAGGCAAGTCAGTTAATAACACATTTTTATTTCCAATGACGGCCTAGGAACAGTGGGTTAACTGCCTTGTTCAGGGGCAGAACGACAGATTTTTACGTTGTCAGTTTGGGGATTCGATCTTGCAACCTTTCGGTTACTAGTCCAACGCTTGGAAAATTCCAGAAAATGATGTTATGGCTTTAGAAGCTTCTGATAGGCTAATTGACATAATTTGAGTCAATTGGAGGTGTACCTGTGGATGTATTTCAAGGCCTACCTTCAAACCCAGTGCCTCTTTGCTTGACATGATGGGAAAATCAAAAGAAATCAGCCAAAAACTCAGAAATAAAATTGTAGACCTCCACAAGTCTGGTTCATCCTTGGGAGCAATTTCCAAACGCCTGAAGGTACCACGTTGATCTGTACAAACAATAGTATGCAAGTATAAACACCATGGGACCACGCAGCCATCATACCGCTCAGGAAGCAGACGCGTTCTGTCTCCTAGAGATGAACGTTACTTTAGTGCGAAAAGTGCAATCCCAGAACAACAGCAAAGGACCTCGTGAAGATGCTGGAGGAAACGGGTTCAAAAGTATCTATATCCACAGTAAAACGAGTCCTATATCGACATAACCTGAAAGGCCACTCAGCAAGGAAGAAGCCACTGCTCCAAAACCGCCATAACAAAGCCAGACTACGGTTTGCAACTGCACATGGGGACAAAGATCGTACATTTGGAGAAATGTCCTTTGGTCTGATGAAGCAAAAATAGAACTGTTTGGCCATAATGACCATCGTTATGTTTGGAGGAAAAAGGGGGAGGCTTGAACACCATCCCAATAGTGAAGCACGGGGGGTGGCAGCATCATGTTGTGGGGGTGCTTTGTTGCAGGAGGGACTAGTGCACTTCACAAAATAGATGGCATCATGAGGAGGGACACTTTTAATCACTTGATAATAAACTAAATTTGTTATCACTAAAAACACTCATTGGTAGGTCTACCTTGTTACTTCTGTGAACTTTCATTATCCTCGTTCTACATGAGGGAGAGAAATTTGAAAATATCGTAAAGATGTGGGTTTTTGGTAACATAATGACACTACTCAATATTTCTTAAACTCACAGAAGGTGAATAATTTCTGCAAAACTAAATATAAATGTTGATATTAGTTGGCAGGGACCTTAAATTCAACGTTGTTTAAATGCATTTCTAATACTTTTTCAAACTTCTTCTAGCAGATTTGTTCATCTGTTTATCCAGAAATCAAAGTTTTTGCTTATTCCTAATTTTTATAATGGGAAAATGGTTGAAAAACATATCTATGCCTTAATTTCCCCCAAATATTGATTCTTAGCTTTCCTTTGACACCAAATGTGATCCTATAAACTTCACATGTTGGTGCTCGTGAGTCCTTTTACATGGAAATGGAATAGTAGGAATAAACAGTGGAGCAAAGAGCTAGGCTGTCAGTGGAAATGTAGCTTAATTACCGTTGGGACAAATTAGGCACCACTGGTCGTACGTCTTATCTTACAGCCCCCCCACTGCACCTGCTCAGGGTACTCTGTTCTGGTATAACCTCACTCTGTCTGGTATGCAGGTGTGTTCTACATGTACTCACTCTAACCCCATTTACAATTCACCATGTACCGTTTGTTTGTACGGTCTCCAACCTATTTTCCTCATGTCTTTCACCCCCTGAGTAGCGAATCATCATCCTAACATACTGTAGGCATACATCTCATTTCTACCGTTTAATGTCCTTTATCCATGGATCATTATCCATGATTAATTTGCTTTGGATAAAATCAATTTCAGAACTCGCAGCCTCCAGACGTTTTCATATTTAGGTTGCCATCGACAGACACCCCGTAGTGATGACAATTGTAAAGATATTCGATACTCCACGACTTCACTCTGCTGTCACTTACTGACTGGCTTGCTTCAGTAATGAGTATCCTGTTGGCCCAGACCAGTCTCGACACAGCCTGGCTGTCAATCAATGTGACATCTGTATTGTGTGCAGAGTGCTGATATGTTTTATCATATACCATCATACTGTTCTTTAAACACTGCTTTGAAGTATTGCTTTAATTTCTCCTCTACAATTAAAGTTTACCTCCTTCCCTACGTCCCTCACTCTATATCTCCCGCCATAATTTCTCTCTGTCTCTCTCTCACTTGTCTTACAGTGGCGACCGCACACACACGGACCACCTATGTGATCAATTATCGAGTTCCCGATTTGTCTACGTATTGAGCTAGCCTGGCTGGGTTGGGGGAGGCTGAGGGGGGAGAAGCCTGGTGTAAACCAACCTCATTACAGTGCAGTGATTCACAACCCAGGAGCACTAATCCCCACACTGTTTACACCATACATTTGTTTCTGTGGTAACATCGAGTGGAGGAATGGTTCGTCTGTGATGGAGCCAGGTTTTTTCTTCTCCAGCTCGCTCTTTCTACCCTACTCTCTCTACTTTATTTTCTCTCTCTCTCTCTCTCTCTCTCTCTCTCTCTCTCTCTCTCTCTCTCTCTCTCTCTCTCTCTCTCTCTCTCTCTCTCTCTCTCTGTGTGTGTGTAGTTCCCTCTCCCCTACACCTCTCTCTCTCTCTCTCTTTGTGTGTAGTTCCCTCTCTCCCCTACACCTCTCTCTTTTCGTGTAGTTCCCTCTCTCCTCTACACCTCTCTCTTTTCTTTCTTTCACTACCTCCCACTCCTCTGTGCTGCCTAGCTGCTGAAGAGGCTGACTGTCACACTGGTTGGCCTTTTGTTGTGGAGTCTGGAGAGGGAGGAAGCAGCACAATGTGTCCTAGTTAAAGCAGAGTCCCATCTGCCCAACCAACAACATAATTAGACAATTACGCTGCAAGGATCCCTCATTAATTCCTTTGTGGTGGGCAATTTCACACCACAGAAGGGGTCTTAGTTTTATTTTCTTTGCAGTATTTCTAACCATTTACTCCCTGGTCCGGTTGCATGGTATTGATACTGCATTATTGTCCTGTAATCAATGGAAATGGAAGCGAGGAAGTGAACAGAGCTGTAATATCTCTTTAACCAATCACCCATCACTAATGGATGGAACCTGAATAATGTGCATATTGTGTTACAATGCATTATAACCGCATCCTAATGTATTACATTCATTGACCGGCCCAGGTGAAAACAAATCTGAAGCAGTTGGCAAGAAAGTCTGCCTTGCTGGCATCTGACTGAACAAGCTTCTCTTGACTTAATGGACCTACCCCCAATTAACGGCTCACAAAATAGGTCTGCGGTGAGGAGTTTAGTGACTGACTTACAAACCAGCCATTCATCCATTCTTCTATCCACAGTTCATTAACATAGACTAATACCACCAGCTTTGAGGAAAACACTTGTGTAGGGCCTACATGGGAAAAGGCCCCTAACATTGATAAAGTGGTAACACTACATAAAGACTTCAATACACACTTATGTACTGGTTATGAATGGGTTATGACATTCTTATGTTGGTGCTCTTCAAATGCCAATTTACATGGGTAAATGTGAGACAGCTAGGGGTTAATCAATTAGCTGACTGGACATTGTGGGGTTTGATGTAGCACAGAAACCCTCCCTCTTCTGTCCTATAATACTGTACCTAGGTAATCTTCCTGGTAGCTTAACAATGATGACTTAACAGAAGTCAAATCTCTTCTTGGCAGTCAGTAGTAAGAAGGTAACTACTGGTAAGTGGTTGTTGAATAAATCTCCAATGTCAAAGTGTGGATATAGTCTATGCATTGTAAATTATGTAAGCCAATTATGGGGCGGCAGGTAGCCTAGTGGTTAGAGCGTTGGACTAGTAATCGAAAGGTTGCAAGATCGAATCCTCGAGCTGACAAGGTAAAAAGCCCCTGAACAAGGCACTGTTCCCAGGCTGTCATTGAAAATAAGAATTTGTTCTTAACTGACTTGCCTAGTAAAATAAAGAAATGGGTTGTGTTATATTGGTATGGGAAGAAACACTTACAGGTACAGTAATTGACAAAATAAAGGAAACACCAACATAAAGTGTGTTAATAAGGCATTGGGCCCCACAAATCAGAACAGCTTCAATGCATCTTGGCATAGATTCTACAAATATCTGGAACTCTATTGGAGGGATGCAGCACCATTCTTCCACAAAAAAAATCATCATTTGGTGTTTTGTTGATGGTTGTGGAAAACGCAGTCTCAGTCGCTGCTTCATGATCTCTGGTAAGGGTTCAATTGGGTTAAGATATGTTGACTGAAATACACACACACACCCTTTAAACCCCCTATGCTGCTTTGAGACCCGTCTTTCAAAGTCAATTGTTGTTGGCCTATTATTTATACCAGCTCATCACTTATTGTTGTTCCTTTATTGTTGGTCATTTTAGTAACCAATTAAACAGATGACGTAAGCAGCGGCAGGTAGCCTAGTGGTTAGAGCGTTGGGCCAGCTACCAAAAGGTTGCTGGTTCGAGTCCGTGACCCAACAAGGTAAAATATTGGTTGATGTGCCCTTGAGCAAGGCACTTATCCAGAGCAACTTACAGAAGCAATTAGGGTTAAGACCGTCTGGTAAATGACTCAAATATGTGTATTTGGCATTATTAGATATTCTAAATATTTTAATGTTCAAATATTAGTTTTAATACAAAGATCAACCTCCAGGCAAATAATTATAGTTTGTTTATGTACAAAATTATCTGCTTTGTCTAAATAGGCAATGACCCGTTTGGCATTTGACCAAAGACCACCATGTGATTACAAAGTGGGGTGTAACTTCCTGGTGCCAATCACTTTGTGCTGCTGTAGCACTTGTGCATTCCTACCGTTGGCAGCTGTTCCCTGTTTCTACTGAGAGCCTTTTAACACAAACCTGTTGGGGAATTCCTATCATTAACAATTAAACACACGCACGTGAGCATGCATACTCGCACGCACGGACAGGCATGCACCCACAGAGGCATACAGGCATACACACACACCAAGATCCTTTTTAGGATGAACGTAAAGTGGGATTTGACTATGTTCCTAATTTGCTGTCTTCCAAATATTTCATCTGTCTTCTTGCCCAGCTGAATGACCAAGGCTATAGATTTCCTCCTGCTGAAAGACGCTATCATACCTCCCATAATCCTGTGACATCAGAGTCAGAGTTTCAGTATTTAAAATGGATGTGAGATGTTCCCACCATTGTGACTAAAAATGTATTGGTGTTGTGATGATGGCAGAGATGGCCTTGATTCTTTTGATGAATGCCAATGCCACCTGTTCTGAGTGTATTCTCCACCTGGGCATATACTATAGCAGGGTTATATAAATATATTGAATAAAAATATAAACGCCGGTTGTGATACAGCCTGGAATTGAACCAGGGTCGAGCACGGAGATGCAGTGCCTTAGACCGCTGCGCCACTCGGGAGCCCCAAAAATATAAACACAACTGAGCTGAAATGTTCCATACGCACAAAAATCTTATTTCTGTCATTTCGTGCACACATTTGTTTACATCCCTGTTAGTGAGCATTTCTTTGCCAAGATATTCCATCCACCTGATAGGTTACATTCCCCCAAGACAAACTCAAAATGCCACTCACAACAAAGGGAACTACCAAAGAAAATCACTGACCACCAAACAAAACAGAAAGGGGTTCAAAAGTGGTTTCTGAAAGGCACCCATGTGGACACTAAGTGAGAAATGAATGAAGGTGGCTTATGGTAGAGAAATTAACAATGTCATTTTGGAGAATTTGGCAGTACATCCAACTGGCCTCACAACCGCAGACCACCTGTAACCACATCAGCCCAGGACCTCCACATTCGGCATCTTCACCTGCGGGATCGATCCGTCTGAGACCAGCCACCCGGACAGCTGATGAAACTGAGGAGTATTTCTGTCTGTAATAAAGCCCTTTTGTGGGGAAAAACTAATTCTCATTGGGCGGAGTTGGCTTCCCAGTGGGCGGACCTGCCTCCCAAGTGGGTGGGCCTATGTCCTCCCAGGCCCACCCATGACTGTGCCCCTGCCTAGTCAGGAAGTCCATAGATTAGGGCCAAATTTATTTATTTCAATTAAATATACTGTAACTCAGTAAAATCTTTGAAATTGTTGCATGTTTAGTTTAAATGTTTTATTCAGTATACACAAATAAAATAAAATGCTATTGGTCACATACACGTGTTTAGCAGATGTTATTGCAGGTGTAGCGAAATGCTTGTGTTTCTAGCTCCAACAGTGCAGTAATATCTAACAATTTCACAACATATACCTAATACACTCGAATCTAAGTAAAGGAAGGGAATTAAGAATATATAATTATATTGATGAGCAATGTCAGAGTTGCATAGACTAAGATACAGTAGAATAGGATAGAATACAGTATATACATATGAGATGAGTAATGCAGGATATGTAAACATTATTAAAGTGGCCAGTGATTTCAAGTCTATGTATTTATGCAGCAGCCTCTAATGTGCTAGTGATTTAACCGTCTGATGGCCTTGAGATAGAAGCTGTTTTTCAGTCTCTCGATCCCAGCTTTGATGCACCTGTACTGACCTCGCCTTCTAAATGGAAGCTGGGTGAACAGGCAGTGGCTCAGGTGGTTGTTGTCCTTGATGATTATTTTGGCCTTCCTGTGACATCATGTGCTGTAGGTGTTGTTTTGGTCAGACCGCACCACCCTCTGGAGAGCCCTGCGGTGCGGGCGGTGCAGTTGCCGTTCCAGGCAGGGATACAGCCCGACAGGATGCTCTCAATTGTGCATTTGTAAAAGTTTGAGGTTTTTAGGTGCCAAGGCAAATTTCATCAGCCTCCTTGAAGAGGCACTGTTGCGCCTTCTTCACCACACTGTCTGTGTGGGTGGATCATTTCAGTTTGTCAGTGATGTGTACGCCGAGGAACTTGAAGGTTTCCACCTTCTCCACTGCGGTCCCGCCAATGTGGATAGGGGGGTGCTCCCTCTGCTGTTTCCTGCAGAGAGAGGTTGGGGTCAGAGCCAGGGTCAGCCACAGTATAATCGTTTTCTACTGTTGTTATATAGTAATGGCTCCTGTAGCCTGTACAGAGCACTACTGTTATTAGTCTTGCCTTAGACAAGATGAGCGGTTCCAGTAGTTGTAAAGTGAAGTCAGTGTTTATTGAACTTGTTGACCTCACTTGTTGGTGTGTTATGTACAGACTGAGACCCTACATCCACTAGCTAGCACTGAGAAAACTGTATTTAAATTGTGTAATGTTATTTGTGCTATGTTGATATTACCTTGGTGCTTCTTTCTGAAAGCACTCTTTTGTCCGTCTGTACGCATCCAGTGTGAGAGCAAGACTCAGTGGTGTTGACTGAAAACTCATTGAACCTGCAGGGCCAAAGCTGACAGGGGCTGCATAGGTGTGTGTGTGGTATGTTTGTGGTGTGTGTGTGTGTGTGTGTGGTATTTAAGAGTGTGTGTGTGAACAGCCTATCCTGTTCCCTGAGTCTGAGCCCCTTCACATTTTAGTGTATAGTGCGGATGCTGTATGCTCCAAAATTGGTTTGCTTTTTACCTCATAAGGAAAGTTGGCTTCGTCTACAGCCGCTCCTCTCCAAACTGTGTGTGTGTGTGTGTGTGTGTGTGTGTGTGTGTGTGTGTGTGTGTGTGTGTGTGTGTGTGTGTGTGTGTGTGTGTGTGTGTGTGTGTGTGTGTGTGTGTGTGTGTGTGTGTACACGCGTGCATGACCGGTATCGTCTCCCTGTGCCCCACTTTGAGGTTTTTGGTTCCACATGAAAATGTATGTGTGTGTTTACACTATAGAGATACAAATATATGAACTGTATTCAGATACTTTATAGGCCTACTGTTTATGATATGAAAACCGTTCAGACACTGTTAGTTGATATGAGACCCATTCCGGTAATAGTCTATTTAATAGGCTATGGGCTCAGTCAGGTGAGTCGGCCCTGCCTAGAGACCAACACTTAAAGATTATTGCAGTACGGACATTTCCAAAAGAGAACTGCGTTCAAAATTTGTGTTTGAGTGAGATCGGATTCTGTTTCTGGCGGAGTGCAGAGAGGCTTGCTGACACACGGAACAATGTGTAAATAGTATTCACATTTTTCATTTGAGATGGATTTGACTGGAGTATATTGTCCTGCAGTCTGGCTTTGGCTACCGAGCTGTCAAAAAAGAGGCTCAGACACAGAGTTTCAGCATATTAACTTTACTGGCATAAAGGGTGTTGTATCTGGCAGGGTGAATAGGCCATTTTGAGAGATGTTTTGATGTAACAAAAATGGAGCGGTACATCTGCCTCAGTCCTTGTTGTTTCTCTGTAACCTGCAAAGCGTTAAATAGCCCTGTAATATTTTCCTATTTTCTTATGGCTTTATAAATCACGCAGCATACTAAGGCCTCATCCTAAATGGTACCCTATTCCCTACATAGAGCTCTTGTCAAAATGTGTGCATTACTTATGGGCCCTGGTCAAACATAGTGCACTATATAGGGAATAGGGTGCCATTCGGGACGCACTTCAAATCATTAGTATGGATGGAATCCAGAGGTCTAATGGCAACCAGGCTGCTCTCAAGTCACATTGTTATTACAGCAATCCAAGCGAAAGTAAAGGGGGGTGACTGGGGCTGAAAATGTAGATTTGATTTATAGCGTAGCTTGAATTTATGTCCAACTTTCTATTTTAGTCTGTAAGAGCGCTGAATTGATCTTTGCCCAATTTCTCACTGAGAGGCCCACAACATCTGGAAGTGGGAACATCTTTGTATGGAATAGACATAGTTACTACTACTCCTCGTCCTTTGGGTGGTTCTGTCTCGTCTCTCTCGCTCTCTCTTTCTCACTCTCTCACTCTGAAGCGCCAGGAATTTACACCTGTAGGGGATATAGCTTTACTATGTCTGTTGGATTCGATTCAAGTCTGTCTGGGTTCTCTGAGAAGGTATCAGATGCTAATACTGCATATAATAAACGGTTTCTGGGGAGGAGACGTGGGGAGCAACAGGTCATACTTTAACTCTCCGTCTAAGCCATTCGCCCGGGCCCATATTCAGAGCCTCTCAGAATAGGAGTGCTGATCTAGGATCAGGTCACCCCATTTATTCATTATGATTTAAAAAGCTAAAACTGATCCTGGATCAGTACTCTGAGGCGCTTTGTGAATGCAGGCCCTGAGCTGCTGTCACATTTCATATTAGGTCTAGTAGTGCAGAAGTGAAGCTGTAAAGCTTAGTCATGATTAACACTGCTTTATATTGTTAAATGCTACTTGATAGTATCAGTATCCTCTGTGTATGACCGGCAGTACGGCGGGGATATAAATAACTTTTATTTGCAACGGCTAAAGTGCTTTTATTTATTGCAAGTTCTCAAACAGGATGTTCACGAGGATGTGAATATACTGCTCGCTGTCTCTCTCCCCCTCCCTCTCCCCGTCTCCAAGCCGAGTGCGCAATTTAATCCTTGAACACCGTATCCTCCTCGCGTTATCTACATGAAGAGATGATATGTGTATCATTCTTTATGGTTTCATAATAACTGTCTTATTTTTCAAAGCTGGTACAGTTGCCATGCGGTTATTTATCACTGCTTGGTTCACGGAGATTAATGAACCATAACTTTTTCTGGCGGAGTCGAACCCCGCCTGGCATACCCAGTGGTTGCATCCCAAGTGGCACCATATTCCCTATATAGTGCACTACTACCAGAGCTGTGGGCTCTGGTCAAACGTAGTGTACTACAGTATATAGGGAACAGGGTGCTATATGGGATGCAGAGACAAAGACTACACCATCAGCTGAAGGTATTTGGAAGGTTATCATTGCCATAACTCCAAAATAAATCTCTACTTTTTTCTACTATTTGTCGTTGATGCCACTGCGGCATACAGCTAGTAGTTATGACTGTTATTTTGCTCCTGTACGCGCTCTCTCTCTAAGCCGTCAGAAAGAAACACAACTTCTTTAAGCCATGCCGACTGGGTTGATAAGGTAGAATTTGATAGTGCTGCCTCGCCTGCCTGCAAACTCTCGGAAAGTTCAAAGCTGGCAACTGTTCATAAATCTTCTTGTTATTACCTTGTGCATCTGTCTGGTACTCTCTTTCTCTGCTTCCAGGTGGAGGCTGATGATGTGCTGCTGATAAGCACTGCAATGTACTCTTTCCTCTCGCTCTCGCTCTCGCTCTCTCGCTCATTTCAGTTTAAGGGGCTTTAGTAGCATGGGAAACATATGTTAACATTGCCAAAGCAAGTGAAGTAGATGATAAACAAAAGGGAAAATAAATAAATATAAATATGGGTTGTATTTACACTGGTTGCCCTTTTCTTGTGGCAACAGGTCACAAATCTTGCTGCTGTGATGGCACGCTGGTATTTCACCCAGTAGGTATGGGAGTTTATCAAAATTGGGTTTGTTTTTTAATTCTTTGTGGAGCTGTGTAATCTGAGGGAAATGTGTGTCTCTAATATGGTCATACATTTGGCAGGAGGTTAGGAAGTGCAGCTCAGTTTCCACCTCATTTTGTGGGCAGTGTTCACTGCTCACAAAATGTGTTCACTGCTCACTGAGTCTGTACATAGTCAAAGCTTTCCTTAAGTTTGGGTCAGTCACAGTGGTCAGGTATTCTGCCACTGTGTACTCTCTGTTTAGGGCCAAATAGCATTCTAGTTTGCTCAGTTTTTTTTTATTCTTTCCAATGTGTCAAGTAATTATCTTTTTGTTTTCTCATGATTTGGTTGGGTGTAATTGTGTTGTTGTCCTGGGGCTCTGTTGGGTCTGTTTGTGTTTGTGAGCAGAGCCCCAGGACCAGCTTGCTGAGGGGGCTCTTCTCCAGGTTCATCTCTCCGTAGGTGATGGCTTTGTTATGGAAGGTTTGGGAATCGCTTCCTTTTAGGTGCTTGTAGAATTTAACGGGTCTTTTCTGGATTTTGATCATTTGCGGTCATCAGCCTAATTCTACTCTGCATGCATTATTTGGTGTTTTACGTTGTACACTGAGGATATTTTTGCAGAATTGTGCATGCAGAGTCCCATTTTGTGAATTCTTGGTTGGTGAGTGGACCCCAGACCTAAAAAGGGCAATGGGTTCTATAAATGTTTAATGTATTGTTTTGCCAAATCCTACTTGGTATGTCGAATTTCATGTTCCTTTTGATGGCATAGAAGGCCCTTCTTGCCTTGTCTCTCAGATCATTCACAGGTTTATGAAATGTACCTGTGGCGCTGATCTTTAGGCCGAGGTGTGTATAGTTTTGTGTGCTCTACGGCAACGGTGTCTAGATGGAATTTGTATTTTTGGTCCTGGCAACTGGACCATCATTTTTGTCTTACTGAGATTTACTGTCAGGGCCCAGGTCTTGCTCGCTCTCTTTCTTTCTCTTTCTCTTTCTCTGTCTGTCTGTCTCACTCTCTTTCTCTCTCTGCATAGATGTTACTTCTCTCCTATAAGATTTACCCACTATATGTGCATGCTTGCAAAATGTGTTTTGTCAACTGCAGTCATCCAATTCGGTTATGTCTATCAATGTTACAATTAGATTAGGCATACTAGAATGTATGATCCATTCACCCACCACCAATAGCAGCAGTAGTACTTTCATCATGGCTTATTTTCTAAGGGCTTTAATTTGTTGAATACATTTCCCCTTTAACCTGTCGAGGAGAAGGAAGCCATCCATGCATTGTCCTTGATCCGCCTGTGCTGGAAGAAGATTCACTTTGTTAGTGCAATGATAGGCCTTTACTGCAGGCAACCGGCTGATTGAATGGCATCCTTCTCAAGGTCAGGCTTCAGTTAAGAGCTATTTTCTGCTTACCTGTGCAGCTCGACAGCCACTGTCTCTATCCCAAATGGCAACCCTATTCCCTACCTAGTCCACTACTTTGGAACAGAGCCCTATGGGCCCTAGTCAAAAGTAGTACACCGAGGAGGGAATAGGGTGCCTTCTGGGACTTAGCCACTGAATCTGCACACAAACTGCCTTTACAGTGACACAGACAGACTGGCTTAGTAAGAGGAGAGGCTCATCCCAACTGGTAACATGAAGGGAAACCTCTTCGCCTGCAAAAAAGATGACACAAAGGGAGGAGAAATGTAATAATTGAGATTTTATACTACACCGTGTGAAGACATTGAGTTTCAAGTTGTTTTAATCACATCCTCACGTTATTTTCCTATGTCAACTGAAACAGCCGATTACATAATCAGCACACCGTGATCATAGGCTTAAGGTCAGGGAACAAAGGTCATGTTGGGCTCAATGTTACTTTCCTCTTCTCGTTTGGAATGAGGTGACAAGACGTATTTCTACAGATGACAATGTCTAGATAACTATCAACAGAATTCAACCTAAATCAGTTTATATGCAGACACCTAGGCTACATACAGTTGAATATGCTCTATGTGATATAGTGTGGTAGCACAGCATTATCTGACCACTATTATCAAAGTTGTGATATAATGTAGCGTTGTAGTAGGTCAATGGTGGAAATGGACGGATATGATTAGAGATGGACTAGACCGTGTCTGTTCTGGAACACTCTAGTGCTCTAACCCGAGACATTGCCATGAAGATGTCTTCATTAACTAACTGTCTTCAAAGCTCTCACATCTCACAAGACGACAAGCTGTAGTCAGACACTCATTAGGCTCCACTTCCTCTCTGGTCACTAAAGCAGCTAATGTTTTGAAGTGAATTTTCTGCCCTGCCACGTTAGATGTAGAAGAGCCTGACCCTGTGCTCTGCATGCGCTAAACCATCCACCCGCCTGTCATTTCATTTGGTTAGTGTGTGTGTGTTTTAAAAACACTCATCCTGGCTGACACCGATCACCTGGTGCTGTCACCATAACCACGGGAGGCCCTCGACAACCTGACACGGTGACGAGATCAAATCACAGTGATAATCCACCGTACCATATGGGGGCGAAACCGATTCACCTGCTCCAGACACACACACACACACACACACACACACACACACACACACACACACAGAGCACAGCTGCACTCCCACCAGCAGAATAGATGGATTGTACTGAACACTACACAGCTCCACCAATAGGATTAACAGGTTTAGGCGTCTAAAGGTCCTCCATGTTCTCCTTGTAACCAACCCCACAAACACCTAATGCTGCTTTATGATCAGCTAATTCCCCCACATACACACACATACTGGCAAACAGGTGCACGCTCCCATGGATCTAGTTGTGTTTGTGTGCGAGCTTGTGTCTGTGTTGTCGTGTAGTTGTTTATTTCTCCTCTCTCCAGTGGCCCTAGATGGGTATCTTTGTAAGCTCTGCTCTGCTCCGCATAACTTCTTTAGACTCACTCAGTGTATCAGAGCTCACTCCTCAGGTGTACTACTACACAGTAAACAGTAGCAGCCAGGTAAGAAGGCCTCTATTGTGGCACTGAGAGATCTGGGGGAGTTTGGATCAGATTGTGACTGAGACAACATCACCTTGTTTATCCGGTAAACAATTCAAACCCCGAGCGCCTAAAAAAAATCAAGGCTGCGTGTTTAACAAGAGAGCAGCGGAGAGAGAGAGACTCTAGTTTCCTTTTCTAGATAAACCTGGCGCCGGGAGATAGCAACACGTTGACACATCTCTGATTCTCATGCAGCGCGAAGATGCTACAGAGAGGTGTGTGTGTGTTGGGGAGTGTTTTGCGTGATACCTGTGTGAAGAGGTGAGATGGAGAGAGATAATGACATTCTTGCTGTGCTTAAAATCACAACCTGTAGATTGTCACATAGTTGTAGTGTAGCGTCATCTGGTTTGATCTTCATCACACACGTGAATTCCAAGATGGCGTAGCAGTGCAGACACGGTTTGTCGTTTCTCTCGTGTACATTTTGTATTTTTTTGTAAACATTTCAATTTGTTTTCAATCTCTTTTCCATTTTTAAATTAAATATACCTTCTGGTAACCCGCCTCACCCAATGTGATTCGGATCCGCTATTTTTTTATAGCCAGAACCTCCATCAGAAGCTAGCCATCAGAAGCTATCCAGCTAATTAGCTACTAGCTATTTAGTCGTCAGCCACTGCTAGCGGCTTTCACCTTCTGCACAGACACCAGCCGCTTTTAGCCTGGATAATACTTGCCAGCCTGCCAGTATCGGACTGTTTTCTCCACTACAATGCCGGATTCCTGCCGTAAGCCCAGGACCATTACTCCTGATCATCACTGCTTGCTAGCTGCCACCGAGTGGCCCAGCCCCGAAGCCAGCACTGAGCCAGGCCACCTCCCGGCCTGCTCAGTGATCACTCGGCTACACAGCTGATGCATCCCGGACTCTACCCCAACACGGCTAGAATCCACTACTCCACCGGATCCTTGCCGTTAGCTCTGGACCTTTGCATCGATCATCGCTGCTAGCTAGCTGCTACCGCGTGGCTGAAGTGGCTAACGTCCCTGTCCCGAAGCTAGCACCAGTTAGTCGCGAGCCTGGCACATCTCCCGGCTAGCAAACGAAATTACTACAACTACAATACCTCTTTCACCAACTGGCCTGGACCCTTTGTCGACACGGCGCCCCGCCGTACCACCACGACTGGTCTGCCGATGTAACTCCATCCACTGTGCCCTCAAGCGGCCTTTGCCGGACATCGGAGCAGACGCTTCTACTAACCCCGGCCTGCTAACTTTAACTTGTTAGGGAGTGGAAGCTGAGGGGTCGGTTTTGGAGAGTCTGGCGTGCCCAAAGTAAAATGCTATTGGATAGGAAACACTCTGAGGTTTCCAAAAGTGTTATCATTTTGTCTGTGAGTGTAACAGAAGTCATTTGGTAGGCAAAAACCAGAGAAAATTCCATCCGGAAATCTCATTCCTTGTGGCTTATGGCTCACTTTGAGACAGTGCCTTTAGAAAAGTCTTTATACCAGGACACTGCATGTAGTACCTATTGCTTCCACTGGATGTCAGCAGTGTATAGGTAAAGTTTAATGGAAATCGGAACCAATGTGTTCTATTGGGAGAAGTTTTAGTCGGGGGAGCTATTTTTCAGTTTTTGGGCGCACGTTTGGCTGAGCGGTCCACTTTATTTGACTTATATAACGTTTAGGTGACCATCCAAGTGAAAGATTATCACTTTTATTCATAAAAGATAAGCTAAGGAAGCATTTTAATTGGTTTTTGTTTTGTTGAGGGAAAGTTTATAGGTATAGTTGAACGCTGCTCGTCACATTGGATTTTCTGAACACAAGGTGCCAACCAAGCGGAGATTTAAGGATATAATAAATTACTTTTTCTAACCAAATACCCATGGATTGTCTTCGTTGGACACTTAGGAAGCCCTCTGCAGAAGTTCTACAAAAGGTAAGGCACAGGTTTTCCCTGTGAAATGCATTTTCTATCGACCGCGCTGGCTAAAGATTTCATGGTTATGGAAAATATGTGAGGTGCTAGCCTCAAACAATCAAATGTTGTGCTTTCGCCGTAAAGCCTTTTTGAAATCCGACAACGCTGTGATATTGCCAAGAAGCAGAGCTTTTGATGAGTATGAAACACTTGTATATTGGTGCATTTTTAATAATTCAATTTTGGGATTTTGCTTTGCATTTCACCTGGTAGTGTCGGGAGCAGCCCGCTAGCGCCCCAGCAATCCCTGAGAGGTTAAACGCCGTGTCTCCCGCTTGCCAGGTAGTAATGACTACCCCGCTGCTTCCCTGTTCCATCTATTGCTGTTCACTGGACCCTATGATCACTTGGCTACATAGCTGATGCCTGCTAGACTGTTCATTAATCACGGTACTCCATTTTATTTATTTTTTGTTTATCTGTCGGCTCCAGCCTCGAACTCAGGCCCTGTGTGTAGTGTAGTCTTTGCCCATTCATCACCATTTTACCTATTGTTGTTGTCTTACCCGTTGTTGTCTTAGCTGGCTCTCTCAATCAACACCTGGGATTGCTTTATGCCTCGCTTTATGTTTCTTTCAAATGTCAATATGCCTTGTATACGGTTGTTTAGGATAGTTATCATTGTTTTAGTTTACTGCGAAGCCCCTAGTCCCACTCAACATGCCTCAGATACCTCCTTTGTCCCACCTCCCACACATGCGGCGATCTCACCCAGCATAACTAGCGCGGCCAGAGATGCAACCTCCCTTATCATCACTCAATGCCTGGGTTTACCTTCACTGTACCCGCACCCCAACATACCCCTGTCTGTACATTATGCCCTGAATCTATTCTACCACGCCCAGAAATCTGCTCTTTTTACTCTCTGTCCCCAACGCACTAGACGACCAGTTTTGATAGCCTTTAGCCGTACCCTCATCCTACTCCTCTTCTGTTCCTCGGGTGATGTGGAGGTTAACCCAGGCCCTGTGTGTCCCCAGGCGTTCTCATTTGTTGACTTCTGTAACCGAAAAAGCCTTGGTTTCCGTCAAAGTCACCATTATTAGTCAGTTGTACAACTGAATGCCTTCAACTGAAATGTGTCTTCCGCATTTAACCCAACCCCTCTGAATCAGAGAGGTGCGGGGGGCTGCCTTAATCGACATCCACGTCTTCGGCGCCCGGGGAACAGTGGGTTAACTGCCTTGTTCAGGGGCAGAATGACAGATTTTTACCTTGTCAGCTCGGGGATTCGAACTTGCAACCTTCCGGTTACAAGTCCAATGCTCTAACCACTAGCTGCATGCATGTTAACATCAGAAGCCTCCTCCCTAAGTTTGATTTACTCACTGCTTTAGCACACTCCGCCAACCCTGATGTCCCTGCCGTGTCTGAATCCTGGCTTAGGAAGGCCACCAAAAATTTTTAGATTTCCATACCCAACTACAACATTTTCCGTCAAGATAGAACTGCCAAAGGGGGAGGAGTTGCAATCTACTGCAGAGATAGCCTGCAACGTTCTGTCATACTTTCCAGATCTATGCCCAAACAGTTCGAGCTTCAAATATTAAAAATGAATTTCTCCAGAAATAAGTCTCTCACTGTTGCCGCCTGTTATAGGCCCCCCTCAGTTCCCAGTTGTGCCCTGAACACCATATGTGAATTGGTTGCCCCCCATCTATCTTCAGAGTTCGTTCTGTTAGGTGACCTAACCTGGGATATGCTTAACACTCCGGCAGTCCTACAATCTAAGCTAGATGCCCTCAATCTCACACAAATTATCAAAGAACCCACCAGGTACAACCCTAAATCTGTAAACGTGCACCCTCATAGATATTATCCTGACCAACTTGCCCTCCAAATACACCTCTGCTGTTTTCAATCAGGATCTCACTGCCTCATTGCCTGCATCCGCTATGGGTCCGCGGTCAAACGACCACCCCTCATCACTGTCAAATGCTCCCTAAAACACTCTAATCGACCTGGCCCGCGTATCCTGGAAGGATATTGACCTCATCCCGTCAGTCGAGGATGCCTGGTCGTTCTTTAAAAGGAATTTCCTCACCATCTTAAATAAGCATCCAGACCTGACTGCCCTCGACCAGCACAAAAACATCCTGTGGCGGACTGCACTAGCATCGAATAGTCCCCGCGATATGCAACTTTTCAGGGAAGTCAGGAACCAATACACGTAGTCAGTCAGGAAAGCGAAGGCTAGCTTTTTCAAACAGAAATTTGCATCCTGTAGCTCTAACTCCAAAAAGTTTTGGGACACTGTAAAGTCCATGGAGAATAAAAGCACCTCCTCCCAGCTGCCCTCTGCAGTGAGGCTAGGTAACACTGTCACCACTGATAAATCCACGATAATCGAGAATTTCAACAAGCATTTCTTCTACAGCTGGCCATGCTTTCCTCCTGGCTACCCCAACCCCGGCCAACAGCCCCGCACCCCCCGCAGCTACTTGCCCAAGCCTCCCCAGCTTCGCCTTCACCCAAATCCAGATAGCAGATGTTCTGAAAGAGCTGCAAATCCTGGACCCGTACAAATCAGCTGGGCTAGACAATCTGGACCCTCTCTTTCTAAAATTATGTGCTGCCATTGTTGCAAACCCTATTATCAGTCTGTTCAACCTCTCTTTCGTATCGTCCGAGATCCCTAAAGATTGGAAAGCTGCCGCGGTCATCCCCCTCTTCAAAGGGGGTGACACTCTAGACCCAAATTGCTATAGACCTATATCCATCCTGCCCTGCCTTTCTAAATTTTTCGAAAGCCAAGTTAATAAACAGATCACTGACCATTTTGAATCCCACCGTACCTTCTCCGCTGTGCAATCCGGTTTCTGAGCTGGTCACGGGTGCACCTCAGCCACGCTCAAGGTCCTAAACGATATCATAACCGCCATCGATAAAAGACAGTACTGTGCAGCCGTCTTCATCGACCTGGCCAAGGCTTTCGACTCTGTCAATCACCGTATTGTTATCGGCAGACTCAACAGCCTTGGTTTCTCAAAACTGCCTCGCCTGGTGCACCAACTACTTCTCAGACAGAATTCAGTGTGTCAAATCGGAGGGCCTGTTGTCCGGACCTCTGGCAGTCTCTATGGGGGTGCCACAGGGTTCAATTCTCGGGCCGACTCTTTTCTCTGTATATATCAACGATGTCGCTCTTGCTGCGGTGATTCCCTGATCCACCTCTACGCAGACGACACCATTCTGTATACAACTGACCCTTCTTTGGATTCTGTGTTATCAAGCCTCCAAACGAGCTTCAATGCCATACAACACTCCTTCCGTGGCCTCCAATTGCTCTCAAACGCTAGTAAAACCAAATGCATGCTTTTCAACTGTTCGCTGCCCACACCCGCCCGCCCGACTAGCATCACTACTCTGGACGGTTCGGACTTAGAATATGTGGACAACTACAAATACCTAGGTGTCTGGCTAGACTGTTAACTCTCCTTCCAGACTCATATTAAACATCTCCAATCCAAAATTAAATCTAGAATTGGCTTTCTATTTCGCAACAAAGCCTCGTTTACTCACGCTGCCAAACATGCCCTCGTAAAACTGACTATCCTACCGATCCTCAACTTTGGCGATGTCATTTACAAAATAGCCTCCAACACTCTACTCAGCAAATTGGATGCAGTCTATCACAGTGCCATCCGTTTTGTCACCAAAGCCCCTTATACCATCCACCACTGCCACCTGTATGCTCTAGTCGGCTGGCCCTCGCTACATATTTGTCGCCAGACCCACTGGCTCCAGGTCTTCTATAAATCTATGCTAGGTAAAGCTCCGCCTTATCTCAGCTCACTGGTCACGATAACAACACCCGTAGCACACTGGTCATCTCCAAAGCCAAAACCTGCTTTGTCCGCCTTTCCTTCCAGTTCTCTTCTGCCAATGACTGGACAAAAATTGCTGAATCTGTAGACTTATATTTCCCTCACTAACTTTAAACATCAGCTATCTGAGCAGCTAACCGATCGCTCTAGCTATACTTAGCCCATCTGTAAATAGCCCATCCAATCTACCTACCTCATCCCCATATTGTTTTTGTTTACTTTTCTGCTCTTTTGCACACCAATATTTCTACTTGCACATCATCATCTGCACATCTATCACTCCAGTGTTAATTTGCTGAATTGTAATTACTTCACTACTATGGCCTATTTATTGCCTTACCTCCTCACGCCATTTGCACACACTGTATATAGACTTTTTTTTCTATTGTGTTATTGACAGTACGCTTGTTTATCCCATGTGTAACTCTGTGTTGTTGTTTGTGTCGCACTGCTTTGCTTTATCTTGGCCAGGTCGCAGTTGTAAATGAGAACTTGTTCTCAACTAGCTTACCTGGTTAAATAAAGGTTAAATAAAAAAAATAAAAAAACACCTAAGGGGTCTCTTCCTAAGAGACATCCCTGCCTCCCTCAACCCTCTGCTGATCTAGGATCAGGTCCCCCCTGTCCATATAATCGTGTTCATTATGATCTAAAATACAAAATTGATCCTAGATCAGCAGTCCTACTCTAAGATGCATTATGAATGCCGGCCTTCTCTGGCTGGGCTTGCTGGTGCTATGTTGTGGCAAGAGAACAATTCAACAACACAACACCCATTCTTCCCAGGGACGGATGGCGCCCCTCTGATCTTTGTCAGATTTAGAACATGGTTGATAACACCTAGGCAATCTTATCAGATTCAGCTTTACTATGATATTCTCCTAGTTGCCAGTAAATAGTGGTAATGGTGTGTATAAGGCAACCGGGTAACATCACTTACAGTAAAAGATGCAGTGTGGTCTGCTAAGAGATGAGCGTGATATCCATGTCCATGCTAAGATAAACTATTGTGTAATTGTATAGATTTTTGAAATGTGACGTTCATATAGGGAATTATGTTATGCTGTCTGTGTTCATTAGAACAAGAAAAAGTGTGAGTGATTTGACTGCAAACAACTTCATGTTGGAGAGGAGCGCTTATCCATGTCTTTGACTGATAATCAGCTCGTTATAGTGTTGATCATTTTCATCTCTCTCGCTCTCTCTCTCCCTCTTCATCGCTCTCTCTCTCAATCGCTCTCTCCCTCTTCATCGCTCTCTCTCTCACTCTCTCTCCATGTCTCTCTCGTGCTCTTTCTTCATCTCGCTCTCTTTATCTCTCTATCTCCCTCTATCATAGCAACAGAGACTGTTAATGGCTTTGGCAGCAAGCCCTGATAATCAGCTTGTTATCACGTTGATCATTTACAGCTCTCCTTCTCTCAACCTCTTTTCCATAGCAACAGAGACTGTTAATGGCTTTGGCAGGGAGCCATGGTGGCGACTAGCGAGTAGAGGAGAGTAACGTTGTCAAGACAGGCCACACTACTTAGGCCTGTAGCTATAGAGCTATATAGTATTTAATACTTCCCTCCACTCCAGGTCCCAGTCCCCACCCCACTTATCAGGAAGTGAAAAAAACAACAACATATGCAACCCCTGAGCAAGCGGTGCGAAGGAAGCGGTGCCCTAGCCCCCAACACGGCTAACTGTGCATGAAATTGAACTGATAGCAGTTATTGACCAGAGGCTCAGCCCCCAAGAGGAAGAGGGGAGAAGCGGCTGGCTGTGTGTTACCCGATTGACTGAAAACTCCTCGGCCGGTTGGCTTTGATGACTGGCACTTTACAGGAAAGAGTGATTTAATGGAATCTGCCAGACCTCATCAATGTAAGGGCTTCTTGACGGGCCCCCTTCACTCTACCTCGACCCCCGCTGTCTCTGGTTTATAACGCATCAGTGACAGGGGACAGATGTTGTTGTTTTGTATAAACCAACCAGGATATTGTTTCACCTCTGACTGGACTCTTAAGGACAGAGGTGTGTGTGTGTGTGTGTGTGTGTGTGTGTGTGTGTGTGTGTGTGTGTGTGTGTGTGTGTGTGTGTGTGTGTGTGTGTGTGTGTGTGTGTGTGTGTGTGTGTGAGTGTGTGAGAGAGAGAACAGCCTGTCCTGTTCCCTGACCACCCTGGAGCCAGAGCTGAGCCACTTCACTGAGGAGGCTATTTTAGTCCTCTATAAATAGCCTATTGAATTTAGCCAGCTTGATAAGCCTATAATTAATGTGGCCGTCATTAGGTACGGACATGTTCATCTGTAGAGGACCCTGCTGCTGAGGGGAGTGTGTGTGTGTGTGCGTGCAAGGAGTCTTCACTGCCCTTGTTATAAAGGGTGAACTCAAGTGAACTGGACTGCTGTGATAACTGTTATAGAGGGCTTACTGACTGTGGCTGGATACCAGACATATTGCCCTCTGCTTCTGTTGGGGGTGCGAAGGCCTTTTGTTGTGGAGCAGTAGGATACAACACAGCCTCATCTATCAAACCCAAAGCCCTGTTGTGATGCACGGAGACGGAGTCCTCAGCGGAGCTCAGTTCTATTGCATTGGAATTGCATCATTAATAGTGCAGAGATTCACAAGAAACTCCATTGACCCCTAGGGGAGGACTAGAAACCAGACACAGTCTGCCTCCCAAATAGTACCCTATTCCAGGGCCATGGTCAAAAGTAGTGCACTTTAAGGGGAATAGGGTGCAATTCCGGAAGCAAACAATGTTTTTACAGTAGGAATATCTAATAGGAGGGCCCTTTAGCAGTTAATCAATATACAGCAGGGAGCGGGAGAAAGACAGAGGAGAGAGAGGGGGAGAAGGAGAGGGAGTGGTAAAGTGACAAAGAGACGAGGAGCGAGAGGGAGAAAGTAATAGCTTATAGTGTTAATGACAAGCAGTCGGTCTGAAGCGGCTCAACTCCCAAACACTGGTGCTACTCTCCTCTCTGTCTCCTCGTCTCATCTGGCCTGCGTAATTGCCCTCCTGGAACCTGCCATGCGGAGCGACTGCTATCTGCCTCTTCTTCTTCTTCTTCTCTCTCTCTCCCCTCCCCTCTCCTCTTCTCCCCTTCTTCTCTCTCTCCTTCCAGTGAAGACTGGCAGCTGTTGGATGTTGAGGGAAGAAGGGCTCGCAGGTCAACTCCCAAAGAGGGGCTGCGCGCATCCACAAGATGTCATAATTAATATCTATCTGGGGGGCCCATGGGCTATGAGAAGGCGCAGGGAGGATAGGGCGGGTTGTGGATAAATGGAAGCCAAACAGTAAAATACACCAGACCTCTTATTCCCCATTTAACATAATGTATACTCATCATCATCACTTTGCCCTCAGCTAGTAGGATTCCATATTCTGTATGTGTCTCAAATGGCACACTATTCCCTATATAGTGCAGTACTTTTGACCAGAACCTTATGGGCCCTTGTAAAAAATAGTACATTATATAGGGAATAGGGTACCATTTGGGACGCATTCTCATTTCTTTACTCTAGTATTCGCATGGCGTTCTCCTGCCGCGTGTGTCCGTACCTAGAGATATTCCACAGTGGTATACCAGGGGGAACTTATTCATCTTTGGGGACCGACCAGTGTTTTTCCCTAGTTAAGCAAATATACATTAGCCACACAGTGTGAGATACAGACTCCCTCCCAGCACCTTGAGAACAAGCTGTTATTTCTCTCTGTGCGCTCTCTCTCTTTCTATCGCTCTCTGTGCTTTCTCTCTACTTTTGCTTCCTCCCCCTCTCATTCCCCCTTTATTTATCTGACTCTCTCTCCCCCCTCTATCATACCTCCCTATCTCTCTCTCGCTCTCTTTCTCTCGCTCTCTCTATCTCTCCGACCCTCCCCCATCTCTGTCATCCCTCTCTCTCTCTAACATGACGCCTGGGGCCAGATCCTTCTCTCTCTCTCTCTCTCTCTGTCTCTCTCCCTCCCTCTCATCCCTCTCTCCCCCCCTCTTTCTCTCTCTCTCTCTCTCTCTCTCTCTCTCTAACATGACGCCTGGGGCCAGTTCTCTCTCTGTCTCATCTGCTGCTTAATTTCACTGGCGCGCGGCCCTCGTAATGAAGCGCCTTGATGTACATTTGCCAATTTCTGCCTGTGCCACTGCAGTATAATTGGGATGTGACTGAGCATGAATACCCGGCGCAGGGTTGGTTGACCTCCACACGACCCTACAGATAATGCTTTGGTCATAATAGAAGTATTATCTCCCCTAATCTGGGAATGGATAGGGGTTGTCTGCAGGGTTCCAGGGATGGAGATGGAGGCTGTGTCCCAAATGGCAGCCTATTGCCTATATAGTGCACAGTTTTGAAGATTAATTGGTCTAACTCCCTACAGTACTCCTAGGCAGGGCTAAAATAATATAGATTTTTTTGCCCCACATGCTTGTACTGACAACGATATATACATATTTATTAGGGATGGTTATCCAGATATCCGAACGGACGTTAGTATTAAATTACTTGAGTGAATGTTAATTTCTGGAGATATATTTTTGGGGGGCTTATTTTGAAATTGCATTGTTATATACATAAGCAATAAGGTCCGAGGGGGTGTGGTATATGGCCAATATACAACGACGCAATGCGGAGTGCCTGGATACAGCCTTTAGCCGTGGTATTTTGGCCATATATCACAAGCCCCCGAGGGGCCTTATTGCTATTATAAACTGGTTACCAATGTAATTAGAGAAGTAAAAATAAATGTTTTGTCATACCCGTGGTATACGGTCTGAAATATACCACGGCTGTCAGCGAATCAGCATTCAGGGCACGAACCACCCAGTTTATAAATGTTATTAGTAGATGTGATTATAGATTATCACACACATGGATATGCCATGACATTTTAAATACTTAATGTAATAAAACAACAAACTTTTGAAAATGTGTTTTATAATGTGCGTTAAGCTCCTGCTGCGCGCATTTAGTCTTCCAGTCCAGTCTGCCCTGACATCGGTATGCTATTCCCCACTTCATATGGCAATTACAGGCACGCACCTATAACAGAGTTTCCACAAGATCCAACACAGATAAATGCAAAACACTCACCAGAAAACCTTTTTTGTAACAGAATCAACCCTTTTTCACCCGCCACCTCCACCCACCCCACCCCCCGCTAACTCTGCCACCGCTGCTGAAAATAATCCTAGGGGAAACACTGTTCATCATGGATCATCAGAGGGGCGGTAGGGGCCCCCTGAATGGCCCTTCTCTATTCCCACCTGAGGCCTGCAAATGAAGGGGCCTCCTGTGTTCCACACAGCTCTGCTCGCTGTAATAGCTGTGTCCCAAATGGCACCATATTCCCTATATAGTGCATTACTTTTGGTCAGAGCCCTATAGGTTTAAAGTAGTGCACTATATATGCAAATAGGGTGCCATTTGTGACTGTGACATTGTTTACAGCCTGCAGCACCTGACTGGCTGGCTGACCTTGGTTTGGGAGCTCATCACGGCAACATTGGGAAAATCAGATTGGACTTGACGTGTACCCCAGCCACTGACCTTGATAAGTGTGTGAGGTGCCTGCAGCAGGAGGTCTTGGGCGAATAAGTGTGTGTGCGTGGTTCTTTTTGTCTCTCTGCCTGTCTCAATGTGTGTGTCGCTGTGTGCGTCACTCTGTGTGCGTGTGCAAATGTTTGCGTGTATATGCGTGCTTACACCTGCGTGGGTTTGTCTTCGTGAGTAAGGAGGCTGAGGGGAATGAAGCATGAGTCAAGCCGACACATGGCAGGGACATGGCTCGACATATGGCAGGGACATGGCTCGACGTATGGCAGGGACATGGCTCGACACATGGCAGGGACATGGCTCGACACATGGCAGGGACATGGCTCGACACATGGCAGGGACATGGCTCGACACATTGCAGCGACATGGCTCGACACATGGCAGCGACATGGCTCGACACATGGCGGGAACCGTCATCTCTCTAATTACTGTTAATTTTGCGTCTCCCAAATAGAATCCATTAAACCCCAAACATACCAAAGCCACTCGGTCTAAAAGCACACCTGAACCGTGCTTCTATAGTATTTTCTCCACACTGTTTATTTCTGGTTACTTACCAGAGAGAGGGGGATATGGAGAGGGCGAAATGACAGGAAATCAAGGGAGAGGGAAAGAGCGAGAGGGAGTGAGAGGAGAGAAAAATAGCAAGAGTGATTGAAAGAGGTAGAGAGATTGAGCATGAGAGAAATGGCAGGAGAGATAGAGAAGAATCGCAGGAAGGAGAGAGACAGAAAGGAAGAGTATCTGAGGATGAAAATGCATTTTTATTTCTTTCCCACTGAGATGCTATTTGGTTGTGTGAAATGATTAATTTCACACGTATACAGGTCATCCCTGGAAGCAGCAACATCTCATTCACTAGGGGCCCCAGTCAGCAACAAAACAGAACACAAGCCGTCTAGATGGAAATTGAGCAAACATCGCACACACTCACAGTATACACACACAGACGGTACACACAAATGAGAGACACACACACCAGTACGTCAATAAATCTTTGGAGGTTAAACCTGAGAGTAGGAGAATGTGAGCAGCTCCTCTCATCACCAAGGTAAAAGTCACCCAGTGCATTAGGCCTGTCAGTACCATGAAGTAACAGTGGAGCTCCTAACCAATCAGGTGTCCCTGTTAGACAGGTACTCTCTCTCTCACAGAGACTACCTATGTTTGCAGAAGTAGGATGGCGATGGAACCATGAAATATGGGGTTTGTGTAAATAAGGATGTGGGACTGTTTTTAGCTCAGTGTGGGTGTGTTGTGTGTGTGTGACTAGAGTGTGGAGGAGAGCCTGGGACAGAATAGAGTCTCTGTGTAGAGTGGGACAGTTCTTGGTTTGTTTAATTCTGTTACTAGCCTCCTGCACATTAAATAAAGCTATATCTTTCCATGAAGCTATGTATGCCATCAACAATTTTTTTTACTCAGACACTTCCTTCTCTATTTCTTTAACTCTGTTTAACATATCTCCGTCTTTACATATTCAATGGTATTAAACACCTGTAATATAATATACTATGCAAGAGAGAAAACAATGAGGGGCTCTGCATATGATGCACGATGCGGCAGGTGCCCAAGATGATGATGATAATAATAATGAAAAGAATAAATGGCATTATTATTGGGGGGGGGGTTTCTACTAAGCTACAGTGCATTCGGAAAGTATTCAGGCCCCTTCACTTTTTCCACGTTTTATTACGCTAGAATTATTCTAAAATTGATTAAATAGTTTTTTTCCCCCTCATCAATCGACACAAAATACCCCATAATGACAAAGCATTTTTTTTTTTTTTTTTTGCAAATGAGACATTGAGACTTGTCCTGAAGCCACTCCTGCATTGTCTTGGCTGTGTGCTTAGGGTCGTTGTCCTGTTGGAAGGTGAACCTTCGCCCCAGTCTGAGTTCCTGAGCGCTCTGGAGCAGGTTTTCATCAAGGATCTCTCTCTACTTTACTCCGTTCATTTTTCCCTCGATCCTGACTAGTCTCCTAGTCCCCGCCGATGAAAAACATCCCCACAGCATGATGCTGCCACCATCATGCTTCACCATAGGGATGGTTTTGGCCAAATGATAAGTAGTGCCTGGATTCCTCCAGATGTGACGCTTGTGATTCAGGCCAAAGAGTTCAAACTTAATTTTTATTAGACCAGAGAATCTTGTTTCTCTGAGAGTCCTTTAGGTGCCTTTTCATGTGCATTTTCCTGAGGAGTGGCTTTCGTCTGGCCTGATTGGTGGAGTGCTGCAGAGATGGTTGTCCTTCTGAAAGGTTCTCCCATCTCCACAGAGGAACTCTGGCGCTCTGTCAGAGTGGCCATCAGGTTCTTGGTCACCTCCAAGGCCCTTCTCCCCAGATTGCTTAGTTTGGCCGGGTGGCCAGCTCTTGGTGTTTCCGAACTTCTTCCATTTAAGAATGATGGAGGCCACTGTGTTCTTGGGGACCTTCAATGCTGCAGAAATGTTTTGGTACCCTTCCCCAGATCTACAGTATGCCTCGATACAATCCTGTCTCGGAGCTCTACGGACAATTCCTTCAACCTCATGACTTGGTTTTTGCTCTGACATGCACTGTCAACTGCGGGACCTTATATAGACTGGTGTGTGCCTTTCCAAATCATGTCCAGTCAATTGAATTGCACTATAAGGAATTGTTTTAAGAAGGACAAGGTACAAGGAACATTTTGCTATATGATTGTGAATTTTAAGACCCTTTGATGTATCCAAAAAATATTTTGGGCCCTACTGCTATTAGCCAATACAAACGCATTGAATAACAGATTTACTACATGGAACAACAGATCGTCCTCCCCAAAAATATAAAGGAAGTTTGTTCTGAAGTGTCTTTCCTATATCTGAGAGATTCAGGATTATATATATATTTTTTACCCCTTATTTTTGGCACTGAAAAGTCCCCATATATAGTTCCATTCATTTTCTCAACTGGTTCCGGGGGACCTTCAGATGAGTCTAGAGCAAAACAACTGACATATATGTGTTCGTGAGAGTCTAACCTTTCCACAGTCTGTTGCCCAAACTGCTCGGACACTACAGCCGATTTTGTGAGAAGACCGATTTTCAGGAAGTCTCATGGTCTGTCAAAGACCGCTCTAACTCTGTCACTTTTCACTGCAGATGCTGAAGTGCGACATCGGCGAATGCAGTGGATTGAGATGCATCCAAAAAAACAGATCTCTAGCTTAAACTGACAGATTTTTATGGGGATTTTTGTATTGTGCTAATTAGATTTCCGCGGGGGCACAGACATCAACCTTAGGGGGTTAAGCAGATGCTTTTATCCAAAGCGACTTAGTCATGCGTGCATACTTTTGTTGTATGGGTGGCTCCAGCGGGAATTGAACCCACAACCCTTGGGGTTTTAAGTGCTATGTTCTACCAACTGAGCAACACAGGTCAATATACCTAATCTACTAACGTTTTCTCTCCTATCTCCTCTGTAGTGGATAATGTACTGACAGTTTCTCTCCTGTCTCCTCTGTAGTGGATAATGTACTGACAGTTTCTCACCTGTCTCCTCTGTAGTGGATAATGCACTGACAGTTTCTCTCCTGTCTCCTCTGTAGTGGATAATGCACTGACAGTTTCTCACCTGTCTCCTCTGTAGTGGATAATGTACTGACAGTTTCTCTCCTGTCTCCTCTGTAGTGGATAATGTACTGACAGTTTCTCTCCTGTCTCCTCTGTAGTGGATAATTTACTGACAGCTTCTCTCCTGTCTCCTCTGTAGTGGATAATGTACTGACAGTTTCTCTCCTGTCTCCTCTGTAGTGGATAATGTACTGACAGCTTCTCTCCTGTCTCCTCTGTAGTGGATAATGTACTGACAGATTCTCTCCTGTCTCCTCTGTAGTGGATAATATACTGACCGATTCTCTACTGTCTCGTCTGTAGTGGATAATGTACTGACCGATTCTCTACTGTCTCGTCTGTAGTGGATTATGTGCTGACTGTTTCTCTCCTGTCTCCTCTGTAGTGGATAATGTACTGACAGTTTCTCTCCTGTCTCCTCTGTGGTGTATAATGTACTGACCGATTCTCTACTGTCTCGTCTGTAGTGGATTATGTGCTGACTGTTTCTCTCCTGTCTCCTCTGTAGTGGATAATGTACTGAGAGTTTCTCTCCTGTCTCCTCTGTAGTGGATAATGTACTGACCGATTCTCTACTGTCTCGTCTGTAGGGGATTATGTACTGACCGATTCTCTACTGTCTCGTCTGTAGTGGATTATGTGCTGACTGTTTCTCTCCTGTCTCCTCTGTAGTGGATAATGTACTGACAGTTTCTCTCCTGTCTCCTCTGTAGTGTATAATGTACTGACCGATTCTCTACTGTCTCGTCTGTAGTGGATTATGTGCTGACTGTTTCTCTCCTGTCTCCTCTGTAGTGGATAGTGTACTGACCGTTTCTCTACTGTTTCCTCTGTAGTGGATAATGTACTGACCGTTTCTCTCCTGTCTCCTCTGTAGTGGATAATGTACTGGCCGTTTCTCTACTGTTTCCTCTGTAGTGGATAATGTACTGACCGTTTCTCTCCTCTAGTGGATGATCCAGACGCCTCACAAGGTGGCCACGTTCTTCGGCTGCATCGGGACGGACCACTTTGGAGAGATCCTGAAACAGAAGGCTGAGGAAGCCCATGTAGATGCTCGCTACTACCAACAGACCCAGGAGCCAACCGGAACCTGCGCTGCCTGCATCACCGGGGACAACAGGTCAGGCTTCGTCCAATCAGCTCTAAGCTAAGCAACACCGGTTGCGTCCCAATAATCTCTCCTTTCTCCTGAAGTGTGCCCATGTTCACGTCCCGTCATGGATTTGACTCCACCAATCCAATGCTTTTAATTTAAGTGGGGAGAAGTGAACTAGTGCACACTTCAGGAGGAAGGAGCAAGAACCTGGTGTAAGTCCCAATTATCTGTCCCCCAAGAGTAGTTTCGGTTCATTTCAAGTTCATAGAGTCATTAAATGGTGACTACTCGTCATATGTAAATGCTAGTCGGTCGTCTTTCATCAAAGGAAAGCACTTACTGCACATTCCTTCCACGTTAGTGGAACCTTGCAGCCCCAGTGACTCGTGACACCCCATCTACAGTACAGGCTCTAGCTGACACAGAGGATGCAGCCCAAATGGCACCCTATTCCTTACATAGTGCATTACTTTTGACCACATCCCCCTCTTGGCCCTGTTCAAAAGTACTGCACTATATAGGGAGTAGGGTGCCATTTGGGCCGCAACACAGGAGGGTAGATGCAACACTAGGGCGGCAGGTAGCCTAGCGCTGAGAGCGTTGGGCCAGTAACCGAAAGGTCGCTAGTTTGAATCCACGAGCCGATTGCTCCAGGGTCGCCTTTGATAATGGCTGACCATGGAAAAACATTTTCACACATGCATATAATACGCACTTGTACAGGACAAATATAAGCAAATTAAATTATTATTAGATGTATTTGGATCTCTCTCCTCACCTGTCAGACCCCTCGTGTGTGTGCCAGTTAGACCCCTCCTGTCTGTCAGTGGTATTGATCCTCAGACTGTCTACCGCTTCTCGCGCTGCTGTCATCATCAACACGTCTCACACACACAGCAGAGGACACACACATGCACACACACACACACACGAACACACACACACACACACACAGGGCCAGGTGTGGATCAATAAGTCCTCAGTAAAGACTCAGTCTGTCTGGCCTTTCATCTCCCGCTACTGGAGGTGTCACTCACCGTGTGTGTGTGCGTGTGTGTGTGTGTGTTAGTCTCTAGCGGCTGGCCTGCCCTGTCGGCCTGGCCCAGTGAACGAGCTCTCTTAGTGGGGCTTGTTTGATGTGGGCTCTGACACCTGAAAAGGTCAGTCTGTGTGCTTCAGGCGAGGAGCCCTGTAATATGTCTTCCAGGTGTTTAACAGACAGCTCAGGAGGCCAGGTTAAAGGTCACTGCAGGGCTGGGTTATGAGGGAGATTCCAGCCAGTCAGTGTGTAATAACCTCTGCTTTGATTAGGCTTGCCAATCTCTCTCTTTAGAAACTGCATCATATGGTATTTTCGTCTAACACACACACCTCTGTAGCTCCCTGGTCCTCCATGGCTCAATGCAATGCCAGGATAGTGAGTTTGATCCCCAGGACCACCCATACATAAAAATGTATATGCGCATGAGTGTAAGTCACTTTGGATAAAACTGTCTGCTATTATTATTGTTTATTTATTTTTTATCTTTCCACTGTTTGATCATGGGATAATGCTTTACTTGGTGATTTAATTCAATGCCATCATACTGTTTTCCCCAACGCCCCAAATCCTCAGTCTCACTTGTTCATGGATCTTAGTTCCAAACACTGCATCAAATAATGTCCTGACACACCATTTATGAATACAAACCACCCTGTCCATTGAACTCAGTAGCTAATTGATTTTACCTGTCGTGTCGGACCTGACCCCACGCTTTATGGATACGAGCCGTGTTGATCTTGAGGATAGTAATTCAGAGAAGGTATTGTCAGTTAGAGGTTCATTCATACATCCTAGCCAGCCTCTGTCTCAGTATCACCTCCAGTATCCCACATCCTCACAACAGATGAGGTGAAGACTGGCTGCATCTGAAATGGCAACCTATTTCCCTACATAGTGCACTACTTTAGACCTTATGGGTCCTTGTCAAAAATAGTGCACTATATAGGCCGTGGATAGGGCATCATTTCAGATTGACTGGGGCCTGAATATTAGTGCAAAACGTTTAAGAGGTGACATGATAATGTGACATTATTTCAGGCGGAACCTTGGTTCACTGTGAGCCTTGAATGTGTTTAATCCCATTCTCTGTTGGAGACCTGTGTCTCTGGCAGCATCCCAAATGGCACCCTATTCCCTATATAGGGCACTACTTTTATCCAGAGCCCTATGGCCAGGTCAGACTGTCTCTGTGATAACCAATTGAAATTTTGATAACAAAAACATTACTTTATTTCACCTTGCACCTAACGTTCTACTCTACGCATTATCATCTTTTTACATCATGGAGGAAAGTGTCTGGGCTACATCCCAAATGGCACCATATATAGTGCATACCTTTTGACCAGCTCTGGTCAAACAATGCACTATATAGGGAGAAATTTAGGTTGCAGTCTGATGCTGGTGTTTTGGGGATATTTTTGGAGTTGGGAATGAAGATGGATGATTGGCGAGCGGGGCGTGAGATTTATGGGCTGTGTCTGTGCAGGTCCCTGTTGTGATTTATGGGCTGTGTCTGTGCAGGTCCCTGTTGTGATTTATGGGCTGTGTCTGTGCAGGTCCTTGGTTGCTAACCTGGCAGCAGCAAACTGCTACAACAAGGAGAAACACCTGGATCTGGATGGCAACTGGGAGCTGGTTGAGAAAGCCAAGGTCTATTATATAGCGGTAAGTGACAAAAAAGTGATTAAAATCACGCTCTACATTCAACGTGCACGCATGAGTGCACCCATCACATTTTAGTCATTTAGCAGACGCTCTTATCCAGAGTGACTTGCAGTTACACTCTTAAGATAGCTAGGTGAGACATCCCATAGTAAATACATTTTTCCTCAAAGCCATCAGCAAAGTCAGTGCTAGTAAGGGGGCAAAAAATAATTTAAGATACTCTTTGAAAAGGTAGGATAGGGTTGTCCTAGCTTCAGGGGGAAGCTGGTTCAACAATTTGGGTGCCAGGACAGAGACTAGCTTGGACTGGGCTGAGGGAGCTGCCCTCCCGTAGGGCCAAGAGACCAGAGGTGGCAGAATGGAGTACTCAGGTTGGGGTTTGAGCTTAGCCTGAAAGTAGGAAGGACAGTTCTGCTTGCTGCTCCATAGGCAAGTACCATGGTCTTGCAGTGGATATGAGCTTCAACTGGAAGCCAGTGGAGTGTGGGGAGGAGCGGGGTGACATGGGAGAACTTGGGAAGGTTGAACACCAGACGGCTGCAGTGTTTTGGATAAGTTGCTGGGGTTCGATGGCATAAGCTGGTAGCCCAGCCAACATCGAGTTCAAGTTGCAATGTCACATGCACAAGTACAGTGAAATGCCTTTCTTGCAAGCTGTAAACCCAACAATGCAATAATCAATAACAATGTAATACTAAAAATAACAAGGTAGAACAAAAACACATGAGATGAAAGAAATTGAGAACACGATAAAGTAAGTAAGCATACTGTATACAGGGTCAGTTCCAGTACCATATTTACAATGCAGGAGTAACTTTAAATAGAGTTGCGGTAGTCCAGACGGGAGATGACAAATGCCTGGATTAGGACCTATGTCGCTTCCTGTGTGAGGTAGTCATACTCTACGGATGTTGTAGAGCATGAACCTGTAGGAGCAAGTCACTGCTTTGCCGAGAACAGGTGTTTGTTGTCCAGGGTCACGCCAAGGTTCTTTGCACTCTGGGTGGGGCCCACCATGGAGTTGTCAACTGAGAGGCCATTCCCGGGAGGAAGAGCAGCTTTGTCTTGTCGTGGTTGAGCTTGAGGTAGTGGGCTGACATCCAAGTTGAGATATCTGCCAGGCACGCAGAGATGCGTGTCGCCACTGAGGGAAGGAGAAAAGTAGTTGAGTATCATCCGCATAGCAATGATAGGAGAGACCATGTGAGGATATGACAGAGCCGAGAGACTTGGTGTATAGAGAGAAGAGGAGAGGGCCTAGAACCGAGCCCTGGGGGACATCAGTAGTGAGAGTACGTGGTGCAGACACATATCCTCTCCAATTCACCTGGTAGGAGCGGCCTGCCAGGTAGGATGCAATCCAAGCGTTTGCAGAGCCTGAGGTACCCAGCCCTTAGAGGGTGGAGAGTAGGATCTGATGGTTCACTGTTTTGAAGGCAGTAGATAGATCTAGGAGAATGAGAACAGAGGAGAGAGAGTTGGTCAGAGACAGCACGTTTAAGTATTTTGGAAAGAAACGAAAAATGGGATACCGATCTATTGTTTTTGACGTCAGAAGGGTCGAGTGTTGGTTTCTCAAGGAGGGGAGCAGCTCTGGGCATTTTGAGGTCAGAGGAGATGCAGCAAGTGGTCAGGGATGACCAGATTCTCTTGGACTATGAGCGAAAACACAGTCAGGTAAAGAGAGAGCAGCTGGGGTAGCAGTGTTCTCTGGGGTAATACATGTCTCTCAGGGCCAAAAAGTGTAGGGACTGAAGGGCAGCATAGGCTGAGATGAACTCTGCGTTGGTGACCGCAGATCTGCAGTTCCAAACACTGCCGGAGACCAGGAATTCCACATGGGTTTTGTGCACAGGGTACAATACATTAGAGGAGTTGCAGCCAAGGGGTGGGGAGCGAACAGGTATAGAAAACACATACATATTTGACAAAGCTACAAAAGAGCAAAATTAGATCTGAAAATAACTAGGTAAGATACTTAAATGAGAGAGTGGTGTGCAGCCTTCCTCTCATAACTCTGCAGAAGCTTTGTTTCGGCAACACGACTGCCGCTGGGAAAACAGGGGAGACTGAAGTACTAACTCTAATTGTTGATTGCCTAGCAGAGGTGAAACCACTCCCCCTCCAATCCAGCCACTGATTACCAGAACAACAACAGTCCCAAATTGCCCTGCCAGTTAATCCTGGTTGATGTGTCAACAATCATCTGCATGTTATGAGCAGTCAGCAGAACACACACCAAGTAGGCTACTGGGAAGACAGGCATCACCTAAAGTAGATTACCCTAGCTAGCAAAAAGATAGCACTAGACAGCAGATAAAGGCAAAAATGATACTTTTCACTCCTGGAGATATCATGAATCCTCTAGCTATAGATTGAAACACAGATACACACACACACACTTTCTCCCATTGCCAAAAGAGGACAAAACGTTAAGAGGACCTTTGTAGAAAGGAAACAAACCCCTTGGCGTTCCACAGTCATTGTCAAAGTGTTCATTTGACTTCTTTTGTTGAGGCAGATGAGCTTACAGTAGCTCACCTATTCAAATAATACCACTCAAGGCTTCCTATTCTCCTTGTGCATCTGTGTGTGACAGTTTAAAGTCAATGTGAAGTTGTTGTGCATGTTATGAGTTCATTCCATCGATATTGTAGCCAACAGGTGCTGCAGAAGTGTGACGATTGATTATCCCAGTTTATACCCTCCCAGACACACACACACACTAAAGTAATGTCTTGACTTACTAGAGGTAGGCAGGGTAGAATGGCCAGCGGCGCTCGTGTTTCCCATTTTAGGATTAGATTTAATTCCAGTGGATGAACTTCCTCTCTGATCTCACATCTAGATGATAGCCCTAAAATCACCCTGCATTCCATGTCTTTAAATAGTCCATTATCTACATCAATCAACTTCATAGCCTGATCCGCACCTTCTCTTGTTTTACCGTTATTTTGTTCCAAATACACCCCAGGCCCCAACTCCACAATGGCATGTCACTATTAACGGTGTCATCCCGCTAACTTGAGAATAGTGTGGTTGAATGAACCATACAAGTTTCCTTGTAATTACTTCACTCCGTTAAAAAAACAGAAACCGAACAAACAGTAAACTACATCACGCTGTCAAAGTGTCATTTCACTCTGTCATTCAGAGTTTGTGTGATCTTATTTTAGGCTCTGATTAGCATTAGCGAACACAGCACATCCGCTGCAAATTGGCATATATATATTTTTGTGCCACATCCGACAGTTCCGACAGTGTGAAGCAGGGAAACTCTTCCGTCAGCGGAATTTGAGAGAAAGAAGGTCCACCCTCTGCCATTTGGGACTCCCTCAGTTGCTGCTGGGAATCTCAACACGACGGAATCAGAATACGGCATCTCGGAATCCCTCTCGGGCCTCTTTGTCAAAACAAGGGATCGTTCTCTTTGTTAGAGTCCAATTGGCACTTCCACAGGACTTATCCAGATCCACTGCCACAGCCATTGGCACTTAATGCTGTGTGTCTATGTCCCAAATGGCACCCTGTTCCCTATATAGTGCACTACTTTTGACCATAACCCTAACTAATGAACAGCATTACAACACGATGCTGCCGCCATGTATTCAGTGCTTAGTTGATTTCCATCAAATGACTGACTCTGGTTACGCTCTAATCTGTCAGATTACTGAGCTATTTTTACCAATGCTTTCCTGATTGACTTCCACCCCAGTTAGGTGACGGCTCCAGCCTGGCCCTTACTTACTTCCTGAACTGTGCCTAACTGTTTGTGTGTGTGTGTGTGTGTGTGTGTGTGTGTGTGTGTGTGTGTGTGTGTGTGTGTGCGTGTGCGTGTGTGTGTGTGGATGTGTTTAACTATACTTGTGGGGACCAGATTATTATAATTGTTTGACCAACTGGGGACATTTTGTTGGTCTCCACAAGGTCAAGTGCTATTTCTAGGGGGTTTAGGGTTAAGGTTAGAATTAGTGTTAGTTAGAATTAGGGTTAGGAGCTAGGGTTAGTTTTAGGGTTTGGGTTAGGAGCTAGATTTAGGGTTAAGGTTTGGGTAGGGGTTAAGGAAAATAAGATTTTGAATGGGACTGAATTGTGTGTACCCACAAGGTTAGTTATACGAGTGTGTGTGTGCCCCACCCATGACTTCATCCGGTAAAATTCAGAGTGCCAAATTCATATTACAAAAAAGTAATATTAAACATTCATGAAAATACAAGTGTTGTACACTGTTCAAAAGTTTAGAATCTTGTTAATCTAACAGCGTTGTCAGATTTCAAAAAGGCTTTACGGCGAAAGCATAGCATTTGATTGTCTGAGGACAGCGCCCCGCATACTTATTCAATTAGCATAATATCATAACCAGCACAGGTGCTACAAAACTCAAAAATAGCAATAAAATAAATCGCTTACTTTTGAAAATCTTCCTCTGATGGCAATCCAAAGGGTCCCAGCTACACAATAAATGGTCCTTTTGTTCGATAAAGTCCCTCTTTATATCCCAAAAATTCTGTTTGGTTGGCGCGTTTTGTTCAGTAATCCACCTGCTAAAAGGCGTTCATCCATGCAGACAAACAATATCCCAAAAGTAGCGGTAAACTTCGTTGAAACAAGTCAAACAACATTTCTAATCATTCCTCAGGTACCTTAATATGTAAATAAACAATAATATTTCAGACGGAAAATAGCCTGCTCAATAGAATGCAAAAAAAACGAAGCGCGTACTCTCTGTCACGCGTGCAAAACAGTACAGGCCACCTTGTGATCCACCAGGAAAAACTGCTATTACTCATTGGTTTTTCCTGAAACCATGAAACCATGTCTAAAGACTGTTGACATCTAGTGGAAGCCATAGGAACTGCAATCTGGGAGCTAAATCCCACTGTATTGAATAGCAAGTCAAAGGGAAAACTGTCACATCACAAAATCCCATTTTCCCGATGGATTTGTCTCGGGTTTTCGCCTGCCAAATCAGTTCTGTTACACTCACATACATTATGTTAACAGTTTTAGAAACGTCAGAGTGTTTTCTATCCAATACTATGTTTTCTATCCAACACATATACTATATTATGTGCATATCCTAGTTTCTGGGCCTGAGTAACAGGCATTTTACTTTGGGCACGCCAGACTCTCCGAACCTCCGAACACTGCCCCCTAGCCCTAAGAGGTTTTAAAGAGGTGATTGATGATACTTGGCAGAGGTTCTCAAGGTGCCTGCTACTATGTGGTGTGATTGGATGAAAACATAATTATTAGAGGGCTCCTAAAGCCAATCTGGCTCCTATACCAGCCCATCCAGCAGCAGGGCCACACACACACACACACACACACACCACACCACACAGAGAGAGAAAGAAGCACATGCACACACAGTGGCAGACGCTGAGCAGGGAAGGAGGGAATGAGAGAAGGAGGGAGGGAGGGAGGCAGGGAAGGAGAGGGGGTGGGTGTGTGGGAGTGACTGCCATTCCTCACAAAGAGAGAGCCTGTGTTGAACTCCAGCCAGATGTTTGGTGGCAGACTTGCTGTTGCTAGGAAAGCTGGGTCCTTGGGCATATCACTGCACAAAAAGCAATAACAAAAGCAGAGGGAAAGAAGAGCTGGATAAACGGATGGAAGGGAATGGATCAGAAGAGGATGTATTTTTCATGTTTTGAATATCAACGGTGATGTGGCAGCGACCGGTGTTGCTTTTGACAGTTATTGTTGTTTTTACCAAAGCCAGTGTTCTAGCATCAAAAATGGAGGCCTGCTGTATTGTGTGGGTGTGAAGGAGATGAAGCGCTCTAGATGATTGACTGTAATTGAAAGGGGGGGGGGTCCTCCCCCATGCCCCCCTTCTCTTTATGGATATTGTCTCTCTCTCTCTCACTCACTCACTCACACTATACACACACGTCTGCAGCACAGCATACCACAGTCTTGTTTTTCTTACCACTGAGGGCTGTGCCCTGTAATGTGAACTCCACTTCTTCACACGTCTTCCATGATGCCACATTGAATTAACCTACGCTTTTACTTCCTTTAGCCAATAAAACACACACACACACATAATAAAGAGCCCTGGTCTAAACCATTTACATCCAGGAAACCAACTTTATTTTCTCATCAAGCTTGATCCAAATAAAACCGGAGCATTGTAATTGTGAAATGAAAGAGACGTGTGTGTGAAACAATTGACTATGAAAAGGCCTGTTAATGACTTGGTGCAGATGGTCAGAAACAACCCCAGGATACAAGAAACACTTCACCATGCCAACCAGTCTGATCAGGAGAACTCACTGCCCAATGAGAAATTAGCTAGGTCATGCTCCCTCTCACAGACATGGAACCCTTCCATCCCAGACAGCTCTCTAACCCAGCCAACACCTCCCCTATGGTAGCCACACCCAGGCAGACCTGGGTTCAAATAGTATGAAATATGTATCAAATATGTTTGTTTGAACATTTCTGTAAAGCCAGTTGGATGGGGTTTACACATTTTAGACTATTCTATTGGTTTCCATTGTGCCAGGTGAGTTAAATCAAGCACATCTAGAGTATTTGAAGGATTTCAAATACCATTTAAACCCATGTCTCAACCCAGGCTATTGAGCCTGCTTAAACAACCCTGCAACCTGAAATATTGCCACACTCCGTTAACATGAGCACATTGCAGATAGATAAAGGAGATAGATAGCAGATAGATAAGCGATAGATAGCAGATAGATAGCATTCAATGGCAGCTGTGTCTCTTTGCCCTGACTGCAGAGGAGAAGCTGAGATGAGCTACAGTCACTGAAGCATCATGTCTATGCAAGCAAATAGAAAGGGACGGAAGGGGGGGGAGGGATGGAGTGGGAGAGGGATGGAGAGGATGAGGGAGGGGGAGGGCAAAAAATAAAATAATGCGCAACACTAGCTGCTGGCACCACAATCAGGCACGTCAGCCTGCTACACCCCAGAGTGGCGCATGCACACACACACACACACTCACACACACCTGCTCTGCCCCGCCAGCCCCTGCAATTTTCTGCCAAAAAAGCGAAGGGAGCGGCTCTCCACACCACTAACTGACACCATATCAGCTAACCAACGGCTTATTAGCACAGAGGTGACTGCGGCTAACGCTCCGCTCTGTCCTCTCCTCTGCCCTCTGTCCTCTACTTTCCTCCTCTGTCCTCTCTTTTCCTCCTCTGTCCTCTCCTTTCCTCCTCTGTCCTCTCCTTTCCTCCTCTGTCCTGTCCTCTCCTCCTCTGTCCTCTCCTCGGCCACCGCTTACAGGACACGCCACACTGTCCTCACCCTGACCTTGAGCCATGGAGGGAGGCAGAGTCTCCTCCCCTTTCCCTCTCTTCCCTGCCACTGTCCTTCCCCATAGCCAGTGAGGGGTCACAAGGCTGAACACAGGCAGGGGATGAAGGGAAAGGGGAAAGAGGGGAAAAACTGGCAGCTTCCCCTTTGTCTGCAGGCGATCGGTTACAGTGTTGGTTCCCAGTGAAATGTAATCTCTACCGCATTTACATGCCAAGTTTGACTTCTGGCAAGCCGTATTAAATAGATTTGTAAATGCATTTCATCTTGATTAGGATCCATCCTTGAGGGATCAAAATGTTTTCCTTGCCTGTTTTTTTTTGTCACCTGATGTTAAGCAGTGATGTGCAAATCTGCCTAGTGTTCTTTCTACAGACTTTCTTTAGGATATGATGGTGGTTTTAGGGGACAAAGGATGTTCCTAGCCAAGTCCTGTCTGTCCATCAATGACCAGTCTGCAGTGCTACCTACAGTATTCTGTCAGTGTCTCAGGCAAGAGAAAAGACATCATTACTCTGACACAAGACCTCTAGAGAGTGAGTCTGTGACCCAAATGGCAACCTATTCCCTATATAGTGGACGACTTTGGTGCAGGGCCCTCCGTTCAAAGTAGTGCAGTATATAGAGAATAGGGTGCAATTTGGGTCGCACACTCACTCTCTAGAGGTCTTGTGTCAGAGTAATGATGCCTCTTCTCTTTATTCCACAGCCATGTCTTTTGTGTGGAACAATGTCATTTCACATCTTTGTCTTGCTAATCAGATGGCATTTTATAATTGCCAACACTCATCTGATGAAAATGAATTCATAACTGTTCAATTACATCATCTTACTGGATCCTATTTATTTGTTATTGGTTTATTTATTTTTTCGTTCTTGCTTCCAATTATAGGATTTCAATCAGAGGCAATCAAGTGATAAAGGGTGTCCCGTTTAGTGTCTGTAGTCTTTTATAATTGCCAACAACCATATTTAGATTATTCCCTTGTATGTTAAATTGCTGTCACTATATTATTATAAGGCCGGGTGGGTAGCCAACTAGATGTGCACAAGCACACACACTAGGGCAACCGTGGCTATCTGTAGAGGTGCACCTGTCTAATTGAGTGGTAATGAGCTGTCTGCAGGGCAGGCTGGTGATTGGCTGATGATCTGTATAATTGAGCAGGGCACACAGGTGATTGGCTCTCGGTGGGACTGCCATGCCTGGCCTGCTGTAATGGGAGTCCAGACAAGGGCTTATAGGCTTGAACCTGGCCTTTAGGGAGAGTATCCAAATCCACTCTAGTCTAGGGCTGGGGTCGAGGGTTGGGCCATGGGGTTTGGGCTGGGCCTGAGGCCGGGTTATAGGGCTGGGGCTGTGGGGTTTAGGATCGGCCTGAGGCCGGCTTATAGGGCTGGGGTTTGGGCTGGGCCTGAGGCCAGTTTATAGCGCTGGGAACCGGTTATAGCGCTGGGGATGTGTGGTTGGGCTTGGCCTGGGGCCGTAGGGTTGGGTTGGGCTGGGCCTTGGGCGGGATATTGGGCTGGGCCTGGGGCTGTAGAACTGGGCTTGGGACCGTGGGGTTTGGGATGAGGCTGGGGTCATGGGGCTGGTTTATAGGGCTTGGGCCGTGTGGTTTGGGCTGAGCCTGGGGATTTGGGCTAGAGTCGTGGGGTTTGGAGTGTGCCTGGGACCGTGGGGCTGGGTTATCGGGCTGAGGCCCTGGGTTGTTTGGGATGGGCCTGAGGCCGTGGGCTTAGGTTATACGGCCTGAGGCCATGGGTTGTAAAGTGAATAAATGGAGATGGATCAGTTGGGAAACTGAGGTTTTTTCACTTATCTATGGGATTTAGCCAAGATTCAGTCCGGAATGTTGACTTAATAATAAACATGGAATTACTTGGTGCTCTTTCATAATGTTGGGACATTTATTTGTGTGATTAATGGCAAAATAAGCACATTTTAACAAGACGCCTAAAATAAGGAGTGTTTTTTATGCCAAGATGTTTAAAATCCATCCACTCCTTTCTTATTGTTATGAGGAAATGAAAAACACTACGGCATAGTTCTCACTCGATGCTGCTGTTAAGCCTACATATTATCCATTTTGAAATGATTTTGCTCTGTATATTTTATAGAACATTTTTGTGTGTTAAGTAAACACAGTCTTTGAGCTGGAAACTGGTAGTGATCTGACTACTGTAGTAGTAGTAGTATTTAGGGACTTCTAATTTGAACAACATTACAACAGGACAATTATTTCTTTAATCCACTGTATCTTGAGTAATTGCCTCAGGCACCCAGTATTTGGCTGGTTGTCAGTCTTCCAGTCTGGACTCTATATTACTCCACCAGTATGTTGTAACTTTCTCCTTTTACACCCACGTTACCTTGTAAAAACAGGTTTTATTTTTAAGCCAGGGAAAACACCAGGGCCTTTCAACCCCATAGTACTGTCGACATCTGCACAGTACTGGAAAGTGAAAAACTGTAAAAAATAATTCTGCTAGAAGAAGAAGAAGAAGAAGAAGAAGAAGAAGAAGTTTTATTATAGACCTGGGCTGTGTCCCAACAGGCACCCTATCCCCTATGTAGTGCACTACTTTTAACCAGGGCCCATAGGGTTTGACAGTACCAGCTTTTTTGTTTTACCTGGCTGCCAGTTCCTGATCTTCTGAGAACATCATTTGAGGAGTGGCCTCTGATGAAAATGAATTCATAACTGTTTAATTACATCACCTTACTGGATCCTATTCATTTGTTATTGGTTTATCTTTTTCCCGTTCTTGCTTACAATTATAGGATTTCAATCAGAGGCAATCAAGTGATAAGGGGTGACCCATTTAGTGTCTATAGTATTTTATAATTGCCAACAACCATATCTAGAATACTCCTTGGATGTTAATTATGAGGCCGGATGGGTAGCCGACTAGATGTGCACATACACACACGCGCGCACACACTGGGGCAGCCGTAGCTGTCTGTGGAGCTGCACCTGTCTAATTGAGACGTAATGAGCTGTCTGCAGGGCAGTCTGGTGATTGGCTGATGAGCTGTCTAATTGAACAGGGCAGACAGGTGATTGGCTCTCAATGGGACTGCCATGCCTGTCCTGCAGTAGTGGGACTCTAGAGTCTAGACAAGGGCTTATAGGCTGTAACCTGGCCTTTAGGGAGAGAATCCAATTCCACTCTAGTCTAGGGCTGGGCCGTGGGGTTTGGGCTGGTTCGTGGGGCTGGGCCTGGGGCTGTGGTGTTTGGCCTGGGGTCGTGGGGTTTGGACTGGAGCGATATAAGACTCCAGGCGCTATACGACTCCAGTGGCTATAAGACTCCAGTGGCTGTAAGACTCCAGTGGCTGTAAGACTCCAGTGGCTGTAAGACTCCAGTGGCTATACGACTCCAGTGGCTGAAAGACTCCAGTGGCTATAAGACTCCAGTGGCTATAAGAGGCTGGATCCCAGACTTGCCCTCCACAAGATCATCAGCAGACTCCATCAACGTCATCTACCATTCTCTGTCAATCTCCGTCCACTCAAGCCGTCAACTGACCCTCTCCATCTTCGGAGGATGCAGCTTTCAAAGACTTGGCCTGGTTGACCTGTCATGATATATTGCTTGTTTGTTTTTTGCTCTGGAAGCGCTTTCAGATTCTATGAAAGCGCTTTAGAAGTTGAATGCATTATTATTATTTGGGATACATCTTTTTCTATGTGTGAAGTGCACTGGACAAAACCCATGAATAGGGTTCTATTTGGGACGCAGTCCTGGTTTAATGAAATTCTAACTGGTGTACTTTGTTCCGATGTACTGTTTATCAAAGCAGTGTATTATTGCATTCAGGAGGAAAAGGCATAATTACCACCATAGAACTGGCATCCCCATTCAAATCAATGAGTGGTAATTCTATTTTTATGGGGGAAAGCTCTACATGGTAAAATTAAAGCTAGAATTCTTTGTTGCTACCTACATTTTTTGACTTCTAAATAAATGATTTATATCCACTGATTCTTGAAGAATAGAACTTCTAAATGCCTCATGAGCTTAGTTCAACTGTCACACCCCATCAGAACCCAAAATATAAATTTGTTTTACTCCAATGTTTGTAAACAATGTGAATGTAAACAAAAACTGTATAGCCTCAAAACATGGTTAAAACTGTAGTGTTGATATCATGGATGGTCAGTCCTTGCATCTATAGCGCTCTCTATGAATTTGAGAGTGGTCACATTTCTTTTTACCAAAAACAAGGCGGTTTGACTGTTTTGTTATTGTTTAAATGAAGGATTCTAGCTTTAAAGTACTTCTCATAAAAGTGTTCTCTCTCCTACTGTATGTTCCTCGTATCAATAACAGTAATTCTTTGTTGAGTAATATTTGATGTGTGTGACAGAATAGAAAATGAGTAGGCCTAGTCCCAGTGATGCCATGAAATGTGTCTGATGGCCGTGTGTTGATCTGATCACAAGGGAGGCAGGAGGTCCGGTTTTACTGGCAAAATAACTTGGATTCAAATTGATTTTAAATATATATATTTAACCTTTATTTAACTAGGCAAGTCAGTTAAGAACAAATTATGATTTACAATGACGGCCTACACCGGCCAAACCCGGACAACGCTGGGCCAATTGTGCGCCACCCTATGGAACTCCCAATCACGGCCGGTTGTGATACAGCCTGGATTCGAACCAGGGACTGTAGTGACGCCTCTAGCACTGAGATACATTGCCTTAGACTGCTGCGCCACTCGAGAGCCCAAGGCGCTCTGTGTGTGTGTGTGTGTGTGTGTGTGTGTGTGTGTGTGCGCGTGCGTGCATGCGTGTGCGCGCGCTTCCATATCAACTACAGCTAAGTGTCACTTTTTATTATATCATCATGCTCAAGCATAAAATATGATGTAAAAAAATATCTTCCCAAATATATCCTGTTCTTTCCACCACAAACCCATCATAACTTCTGGGGTCAGTCTGACAGTTTTTAACCCATTTGATGATGGCTGTTTTGTTTCTGCTCTGCAGATGCTGGACATAGTTCAGTGGAGAATTGTTTCCTTCTGCAGCCTTTCATTTAGCCTTTTATGTCTCTGTAATTTGTTTATAGTTCATAATAAGCGCATTGCATTTCATCCCCATGCGAGTTTGGCAGTGGTCCATTCTAAACTGCCTGTTTCTCTCTCTCTCTCTCTCTCTCTCTCTCTCTCTCTCTCTCTCTCTCTCTGTGTGTCTCTTTCTCTCTCGCGCTGTGTCTGTCTCTTTCTGTCTCTCTCTGTCTCTCTCTCTTTCATGGACAGACTACAGTACGTAAACATATATGGTACCGTAGATATGTCATGATACAACGGGATGCGTGAAAAAATTAGTTCCAGTGCTTGGGTTTTTTGTCACTGGTTATTTGGACAAATCACGTTTTCGTAGGTCTTAGCATCTTTCACATTTCGGAAGGGGAGGGGACATTTGGCCCATAGACTTGCCCTTAACTTGCAAAGAGAAAGGGTGGAGCTCTTAATTCCAGTTCCAATCTCTTTCTCTTAACACATCTGGGTTAACCAAGATTACTCTCTTAACTCCATCTCTCTGTCCTTCTGTTTCTCTGTCCCTCTCTCTCCGTTACTGTCTGTCTGTCTCTGTCTCTCTCTCTCTCTCTCTCTCTCTCTCTCTCTCTCTCTCTCTCTCGCTCTCTTTCATTCTCTCGACTTCTGAAGATATTTTCATATCAACTTATCTTTGAGCGCTATTCTACCCTAGTTGTTCTTAAGTAACTATTAGTACAAGTACACACAGTATGTGTGTCCTAAATGGCACCCTATTCCCTATATAGTGCACTGCTTTTGACCATGACCCATATAGTGCACTACTTTTGACAAGGGCCTTTTGAGTCCTGGTCCAACACAGTGCACTTTAAGTGGGAATAGGGTGTCATTTGGGATGCACTTAGTTAGGGAAGTATTTTTTTTCCATGCAGCGGTTCCACTTTTGGATATAGTGTAATGACCTTATTGTTGCTCCAGTCTATATTGTAAACAGCTTTAGAGATGGTTTATAGAGACTTTACCAGGCAGCGGTGCTTCTCTCTCTCGCTCTCTGTCTCGTTCTCTCTCTGTCTCTCGTTCTCTCTCGGTCTCTCTCTATCGTTCTCTCTCTCGTTCTCTCGCTCTCTTTCGTTCTCTCGTTCTCTCTCTCGCTCTCTCATTCTCGCTCTCTCTCGCTCTCGTTCTCTCTCGTTCTCTCTCTTGCTCTCTTGTTCTCTCTCTCGCTCTCTCATTCTCGCTCTCGTTCGCTCTCGCTCTCGTTCTCTCTCGCTCTCGCTCTCGTTCTCGTTCTCTCTCTCGTTCTCGTTCTCTCTCGCTCTCGTTCTCTCTCGCTCTCGTTCTCTCGCTTGCTTGTTCTCTCTCTCGCTTGTTTTCTCTTGCTCTTGCTATCCTACTCTCTCTCACTCTCGTTCTCTCTCTCGTTCTCTCTCTTGTTCTCTCTGTCGCTCGTTCTCTCTCTGTCACTCGTTCTCTCTGTCACTCGTTCTCTCGTTCTCTCTCGCTCATTCTCTCTGTTGCTCGTTCTCTCTCTCTCGTTCTCGGTCTCTCTCGTTCTCTCTCTCGCCCGCTCTCTCGTTCTCTCTCTCTCTCTCTCTCTTGTTCTCTGTCGCTCATTCTTTCTCTCTGTCGCTCATTCTCTCTCCCGCTTGTTCTCTCTCTCGCTCGTTCTCTCTCTCGCTCGTTCTCGCTCTTGTTCTCTCTCTCGCTCTTGTTCTCTCGTTCTCTCTGTCTCTCGCTCATTCTCTCTCTCTGTCGCTCGTTCTCTCTCCCTCTCCTTCTCTCTCTTGTTCTCTCTCTCCCGCTCCTTCTCTCTCCCGCTCCTTCTCTCTCGCTCTTGTTCTCTCTCTCTTGATCTCTCTCTCTCACTCTTGTTCTCTCTCTGTCGCTCCTTCTCTCTCCCGCTCCTTCTCTCTCTCTCGCTCTTGTTCTCTCTCTCTTGATCTCTCTCTCTCTCGCTCTTGTTCTCTCTTGTTCTCTCTCTCTCGCTCTTGTTCTCTCTCTCTCTCGTTCTCTCACTCTTTCATTCTCTCGCTCTTGTTCTCTCTCGCTCTTGTTCTCTCTCTCTCGTTCTCTCTCTCTCTCGTGCTCTCTCGCTCACGTGCTCTCGCTCTCTCTCTCTCTGTCTCTCGCTCTCTTTCATTCTCTCGCTCTCTCTCCCTCTCTTGTTCTCTCTCTCTCGTTCTCTCTCTCCCTCTCGTTCTCTTTCATTCTGTCTGTCTCTCGTTCTCTCTCACTCTCGCTCTCGTTCTTTCTCTCGCTCTCTCTCTCGTTCTCTCGCTCTCTTTCATTCTCTCTCGCTCTCTTGTTCTCTCTCTCTCTCTCTCTCTCTCTCTCTCTCTCGTTCTCTATCTCTCTCGTTCTCTCTCGCTCGCTCTCTCTCTCGTTCTCTTGCTCTCTTGTTCTCTCTCGCTTGTTCTCTCACTCTCATTCTCTCGCTCTCTCTCGTTCTTTCTCTCGCTCTCGCTCTCTCTCTCGCTCTCTTGTTCTCTCTCGCTCTCTTGTTCTCTCTCTCTCTCTTGTTCTCTCTTGTTCTTTATCTCGCTCTTGTTCTCTCTCGTTCTCTCTCTCTCTCTTGTTCTCTCTCTCTCTCTTGCTCTCTCTCTCTCTCTTTGTTCTTTCTTTCGCTCTTGTTCTCGCTCTCTCTCGTTCTCTCTCTCTCTTGTTCTCTCGTTCTCTCGTTCTTTCTCTCATTCTCTCTCTCTCTCGCTCTCTTTCATTCTCTCGCTCTCTTGTTCTCTCTCCCTCTTCTTCTCTCTCTCCCTCTCTTGTTCTCTCTCTCTCTCGTTCTCTCTCTCGTTCTCTCTCTGGGTCTCTCTTTCGTTCTCTCTGTCTCTCTCGTTCTCTCTCTCGTTCATTCTCTCTCGTTCTCTCGCTCTCTTTCATTCTGTCTCTCGCTCTCTCTCTCCCTCTCTTGTTCTCTCGCTCGTTCTCTCTCGCTCTCTTTCATTCTGTCTCTCGCTCTCTCTCTCCCTCTCTTGTTCTCTCGCTTGTTCTCTCTCTCTCTCGCTCGCTCGTTCTCTCTCTCTCTCGCTCGTTCTCTCTCTCTCTCTCTCGCTCGTTCTTTCTCTCTCTCTCTCGCTCGTTCTCTCTTCCTTGTTCTCTCTCTCTGTCGCTCGTTCTCTCTGTCTCTTGTTCTTTCTCTCGCTCTTGTTCTCTCTCTCTCTTGTTCTTTCTCTCGCTCTTGTTCTCTCTCTCTCTCTTGTTCTCTCTCTCTCTCTTGTTCTCTCTCTCGCTCTTGGTCTCTCTCTCGCTCTCTTGTTCTATCTCTCTCGTTCTCTCTCTCGCTCTCTTGTTCTCTCTCTCTCGTTCTCTCTTGTTCTTTCTCTCGCTCTTGTTCTCTCTCTCTCTCGCGGTCTCTCTCTCTCTCATTCTCTCTCTCTTGTTCTCTCTCTCTCTCTCTCGCGTTCTTTCTCATTCTCTCTCTCTCTCTCGTTCTTTCGCTCTCTCGCTCTTGTTCTCTTTCTTGTTCCTTCTCTCGCTCTCTCGGTCTCTCGCTCTCTTTCACTCTCTCGCTCTCTCTCTCTCGTTCTTTCTCTCCTGCTCTTTCTCTCGCTCTTGTTCTCTCTCTCGCTCTTGTTCTCTCTCTCACTCTTGTTCTCTCATTCTCTCGCTCTTGTTCTCTCTCTCGTTCTCTCTCGCTCTTGTTCTCTCTTGTTCTCTCTCGTTCTCTCTCGCTCTCTTGTTCTCTCTCTCGTTCTCATTCTTTCTCTCGGTCTCTCTCTCTCGTTCTCTCTCTCATTCTCTCTCTCATTCTCTCTCTCGCTCTTGTTCTCTCTCTCTCGTGCTCTCTCTCTCATTTCTTCTCTCTCGCTCTCTCGCTCTCGTTCTTTCTCTCATTCTCTCTATCTCGCTCTCTTGTTCTCTCTCCCTCTCTTGTTCTCTCTCTAGGTCTCTCTCTTTCGTTCTTTCTGTCTCTCTCGTTCTCTCTCTCGTTCATTCTCTCTCGTTCATTCTCTCGTTTATCTCGCTCTCACTGTCTCGTTCTCTCGCTCTCGTTCTTTCTCTCATTCTCTCGCTCTCTCGGTATCTCGCTCTCTTTCATTCTCTCGCTCTCTCTCGCTCTCTTGTTCTCTCTCCCTCTCTTGTTCTCTCTCTCGTTCATTCTCTCTCGTTCATTCTCTCGTTTATCTCGCTCTCTTTGTCTCGTTCTCTCGCTCTCTTTCATTCTCTCTCTTGTTCTCTCGCTCTCGTTCTCTCTCGTTCTTGCTCTCGCTCTCTTTCATTCTCTCGCTCTCTTGTTCTCTCTCCCTCTCTTGTTCTCTCTCTCGTTCTCTCTCTAGGTCTCTCTCTTTCGTTCTCTCTGTCTCTCTTGTTCTCTCTCTCCGTCGCTCGTTCTCTCTCCCGCTTCTTCTCTCTCTCTTGTTCTCTCTGTCTCTTGTTCTTTCTCTCGCACTTGTTCTCTCTCTCTCATTCTCTCTCTCGCTCTTGTTCTCGCTCTCTTGTTCTCTCTCTCTCTTTCTCTCGCTCTTGTTCTCTCTCGTTCTCTCTCTCTCTCGTTCTCTCTCTCTCTCATTCTCTCTTGTTCTTTCTCTTGTTCTCGTTCTCTCTCTCGTTCTTTCGCTCTCTCGCTCTTGTTCTCTCGCTCTCTCGGTCTCTCGCTCTCTTTCATTCTGTCCCTCTCGTTCTCTCTCTCGTTCTCTCTCGCTCTTGTTCTCTCTCGCTCTTGTTCTTTCTCTCGCTCTTGTTCTCTCTCTCGTTCTCTCTCGCTCTTGTTCTCTCTCGCTCTTGTTCTCTCTCTCTCTTGCTTTCTCTCTCTCTGTTTTCTCTCTCTCGCTCTCTCTCCTGCTCTTTCTCTCGCTCTTGTTCTCTCTCTCTCTCGTTCTCTCTCTCTCACTCTTGTTCTCTCTCTCTCTTGTTCTCTCGCTCTTGTTCTTTCGCTCTCTCTCTCTCTCTCTGTTTTCTCTCTCTCTCTCGCTCTCTCTCCTGCTCTTTCTCTCGCTCTTGTTCTCTCTCTCACTCTTGTTCTCTCTCTCTCACCCTTGTTCTCTCTATCGTTCTCTCTCTCTCTTGTTCTCTCTCTCGCTCTCTGTCTCTTGTGGAGCATTTGGATCTGTGGCAAGTGTTTTTTTCAGCAGCACATTACATCTCTTAAACCAGTTCTCTTTTCCCTCCCTCCATCCATCTCTCTCTTACCAAGCTGCATATAAAGCTGTCTGTTTTTTCTGGGGATCAGAACTTGTGCCGGGGGCCCCGGGGCTTGCCTGACTGGTGCTTGGCGTGGCCCCTGAGGGCAGACGAGAACAGAGAGGAAAGGCAGCCAGTGCATCTGCAGACACATCCCGCCCTCCCTCCATACTGCTCCAATGAGACAGATAGCTGTGTCCCGGTGGACTGTGGAGGTCTCAGCCACTTTGATTAGCATGCCCATCTTTACTGGCCGGCTTGAATGTCATGCTCAGTGTGTGCCCAGCGTCTAATGCCCTTATTGGCCGATGGGAGATTTGGGCCCGGTCGCTGCAATTACTGATAGGGTCGATGTGTGTTCCAATCTAGGGACAAAGCCAGAGCAAAGCGAGCCGGAGCACAGGGCCTTTAAGTGCCAAATGATTGTCCTCGGCAAATAAAAAGCAGACATCTTCTTTTTGATGTTATATGTTTGCGTGCCTCTATTTCAAACGGCTGTGGCGCAGGCAGAAATCACTTTTGAAAGCAATTTTGCTTCAACATAACAAGGGAGGACCAATCAAAACAATAACTGTGGTTCATTTTGACAAAGCCCTTGGCTCGCAATTGTCAGAAGATGTAAGCTGACTCATCCATACAAGAAGGCCATGCATCCCTGGGAGCGAGGAGAGAGGCCAGAGTGAAGCTATGATGATGTATCTTCTCTTCTCTCTGCTTGGTGTTATTTTTCCTTTCTCCTCTCAAATGATGCCTCATGGATTAATTACATTACAACACCACTAGTAGCTAGTTTAGTAAAGAAAAATCAGCATTACTGCATGTATCTCTTAAGGATTGCTTTTACAGCACTAGGCCTTGCTCCTATCCTGGAGAATTATAATGAATTTATTATTATTTTCTATCAGAAAAAAATCTGCTGCCAACCAACTGACTGGAGAATAACAGACCTCTCCTCCATTCCTCTGAGTACTAATTGGATTGTTTATCTTCAGCAGCAGACTTGCTGTGTTTATTTGTTTGGACTCTGGGCTGCCTGGCATCTACACTATACACGCCCGCACACACACACACAGCAACACTGCTCCTCTCCTCCCCCTCTCCTCCCCCTCTCCTCTCCTCGGTGTGATTACTCACCTTGGGAGGATGCTAGCAGGATCAAGGTTGATGTTAGGCGGCATAGACATTAGGCTGTCATTCTCTGTGCTTATGTGACATCATTTGCCAAGACATATTTGTTACAGGAAAAATAAAAAAAGGATTGATTTAAGGACAGACTGCTCATGTAAGAGGGCGAATTGTGTACAAGAGAGGGGCGAGGGGGCAGCAGACATAGAATTATTTCATCACTCAGAGGTTGTGTCTGAGATCTAAACAAACTGGCAAGGCAAGATTAATTCTCAGGCTTTATGTATAAGATATATGTTCCTACAGCATGTCAGCTTTAAAAAGGTAGATCAGGAAGCCTTACTTCCTCACAAGGATAAACATAGTTAAGAACACACACACACCCCATCTCACACACACACACACACACACACACACTCCATCTCACACACACACACTCCATCTTCAGTGTCTTATCTCCTCAGCTGAAAATTATTGTTTTCCTTTGAAGCACATTTTGGGAAGTCATGTTTCCTGTGTAAAGCGCCTTTTTAGAATTCCTCTGACCACATCAGAAGAGATTCCATCACCATCTGTAGAGTAAAGTGGACTAGACTCTCTGTGATTACCTCCCAAATGGCACCCTATTCCCTACATAGTGCACTACTTTTGACCAAAAGCCTATGGCCACTAATCAAAAGTATTGCACTATATAGGGGACGCATACCCTGTTAGCTCCATCCTGAATGTACCAGGATTACCCATCGAACACTTGACACCCTGCTACATTAATATTAGCTATGGGAGAGGAGTGTCTCCATCCTAAATGGCACCCTATCCCCTATATAGTGCACTACTTTTGACCAGGGCCTTTCGGGCTCGGTAGTGCCCAAAGTAGTGCACTACATAAGGAAAAGGATGCCATTTGAGACGCAACCACTGACTCCATCCCAGCCTGCTTGAAGAGGCATAACAGGATTAATGCAGTGTGATCCTGTGGAAATAATGCCCTTTATTGAGCGGCTTTGACACTGCTGAGGCTAATGATGACATTGAATGGAGACAGAATAACTAATGGCGGATCATCCTGGCTGCATCCCAAAACGGCACCCTTTTGCCTATATAGTGTACTACCTTTACCCGTAGGGATCTGGTCAAAAGTAGTGCACTATGTAGGGAATAGGGCACCATTTGGGATGCAGTACCTGTGTCATGCAGACAGTTAGGAGAGAGGCAGGAGAATGGAGGAGTAGTCACTATTTTCATTCGGCTCTGTGAAACTGCATTGATTTCAGCCCAAAGGCGTTTAGCTGTTTTTCCTCTATTGGGGAACATCTGAAGGAAACTGAGTTATCTATCATTTAGGTGTTCGTACTAATGACACTCAAAAGTCAAAACGACATACTCTACCATTTTTATTTTATTTATTTTTTTATTTCACCTTTATTTAACCAGGTAGGCAAGTTGAGAACAAGTTCTCATTTACAACTGCGACCTGGCCAAGATAAAGCAAAGCAGTTCGACACACAACAACAACACAGAGTTACACATGGAATAAAACAAACATACAGTCAATAATACAGTAGGAAAAAAAAGAAATCTATATACAAAGAGTGCAAATGAGGTAGGATAAGGAAGGTAAGACAATAAATAGGCCATGGTGGCAGAGTAATTACAATATAGCAATTTAACACTGGAATGGTAAAAAACTGTGCAGTAGATGAATGTGCAATGTAGAAAAAACTGGGGTGCAAAGGAACAAGATAAATAAATAAATACGGTTAGGGGATGAGGTAGTTGGTTGGGCTATTTACAGATGGGCTATAAACAGGTACAGTGGTCTGTACACTGCTCTGACAGCTGGTGCTTAAAGCTGTTGAGGGAGATAAGTGTCTCCCAGTTTCAGAGATTTTTGAAGTTCGTTCAGTCATTGGCAGCAGAGAACTGGAAGTCGGCCAAAGGAGGAATTGGCTTTGGGGGTGACCAGTGAGATATACCTGCTGGAGCGTGTGCTCTGGGTTGGTGCTGCTAAGGTGACCAGCAGGCTGAGATAAGGTGGGACTTTACCTAGCAGGGACTTGTAAATGACCAGGAGCCAGTGGATATGGCGGCGAGTGTAAAGTGAAGGCCAGCTCTTACGAGTGTACAGGTCGCAGTGGTGGGTGGTATATGGGGCTTTGGTAACAAAGCGGATGGCACTGTGATAGACTGCATCCAGTTTGTTGAGTAGAGTATTGGAGGCTATTTTGTAAATTACATCACGAAGTCTAGGATCGGTAGGATGGTCAGTTTCTGAGGAGTAAGTTTGGCAGCATGAGTGAAGGAAGCTTTGTTGCAAATAGGAAGCCAATTCTAGATTTAATTTTAGATTGGAGATGTTTGATGTGAGTCTGGAAGGAGAGTTTACAGTCTAACCAGACACCTAGGTATTTGTAGTTTTCCACGTAATCTAAGACAGAACCGTCAGAGTAGTGATGCTGGGCGGGGGGACAGATCTTGGTAGCGATCGGTTGAAGAAGAGCATGCATTTAGTTTTACTTGCGTTTAAGAGCAGTTGTAGGCCACCGGAAGGAGAGTTGTATGGCATTGAAGCTCGTCTGGAGGTAGTTAACACAGTGTCCAAAGAGGGGCCAGAAGTATACAGAATGGTGTCGTCTGCATAGAGGTGAATCAGAGACTCACCTGCAACAAGAGCGACATCATTGATGTATACAGAGAAAAAGAGTCGGCCCAAGAATTGAACCCTGTGGCACCCCCATGGAGACTGAAGAGGCCCGGACAACAGGCCCTCTGATTTGACACACTGAACTCTGTCGGAGTAATTGGTGAACCATGCCGAGGCAGTCATTTGAGAAACCAATGCTGTCGAGTCTGCGATAAGGGATCGGTGATTGACAGAGTCGAAAGCCTTAGCCAGATCAATGAAAACAGCTGCACAATAATGTCTCTTGTCGATGGCGGTTATGATGTCATTTTAGGACCTTGGCGTGGCTGAGGTGCACCCATGACCAGCCCTGAAACCAGATTGCATAAGCGGAGAAGGTGCGGTGGGATTGAAATAGTCATTAATTTGTTTGTTAACTTGGCTTTCAAAGACCTTAGAAAGGCAGGGAAGGATGGATATAGGCCTATAACAGTTTGGGTCAGAGTGTCTCCCCTTTGAAGAGGGGATGACAGCAGCTTCTTTCCAGTCTTTGGGGAATCTCAGGCGTCACGAAGAGAGGTTAAACAGGCTAGTAATAGGGGTTGCAACAATTTCGGCAGATAATTTTAAAAAGAAAGGGTCCAGATTGTCTAGCCCGGCTGATTTGTAAGGGTCCAGATTTAGCAGCTCTTTTTAGAACATCAGCTGACTGGATTTGGGAGAAGGAGAAGTGGGAGGCTTGGCGAGTTGCTGAGGGGGTGCAGGGCTGTTGACCGGGTAGGGGTAGCCAGGTGAAAGCATGGCCAGCCATAGAAAAATGCTTATTGAAATTCTCAATTATTGTGGGTTTATCGGTGGTGACAGTATTTCCTATCCTCAGTGCAGTGGGCAGTTGGGAGGAGGTGCTCTTATTCTCCATGGACTTAACAGTGTCCCAGAACTTTTTGGAGTTTGTGTTACAGGAGGCAAATTTCTGCTTGAAAAAGCTAGCCTTGGCTTTCCTAACTGCCAGCGTATATTGGTTCCTGACTTCCCTGAAAAAGTTGCATATCACGGGGGGGCTGTCGATGCTAATGCAGAACGCCATACAGGATGTTTTTGCGCTGGTCAAGGGCAGTCAGGTCTGGAGAGAACCAAGGGCTATATCTATTCTGGTTCTAAATTTCTTGAATGGGGCATGTATTTAAGATGGTGAGGAAGGCACTTTTAAAGAATAACCAGGCATCCTCTACTGGCGGGATGAGGTCAATATCCTTCCAGGATACCTGGCCAGGTCAATTAGAAAGGCCTGCTCGCTGAAGTGTTTTAGGAGCGTTTAACAGTAATGAGAGGAGATCGTTTGACTGCAAACCCATTACGGATGCAGGCAATGAGGCAGTGATCACTGAGATCTTGGTTGAAAACAGCAGGGGTGTATTTGGAGGGCAAGTTAGTTAGGATTACATCTATGAGGGTTCCCGTGTTTTACGGCTTTGGGATTGTACCTAGTAGGTTCAAATATGATTTGTGTGAGGTTGAGGGCATCAAGCTTAGATTGTAGGATGGCGGGGTGTTAAGCATGTCCCAATTTAGGTCACCTAGCAGCACGAACTCTGAAGATAGATGGGGCAATCAGTTCACATATGGTGTCCAGAGCACAGCTGGGGGCAGAGGGTGGTCTATAGCAAGCGGCAACAATGAGAGACTTGTTTCTAGAAAGGCAGATTTTTAAAAGTAAAAAGTTCAAATTGTTTGGGTACAGACCTGAAAGCAAGACAGAACTCTGCAGGCTATCTCTGCAATAGATAGCAACTTGCCGCCCTTTGGCCGTTCTATCTTGTCTGAAGATGTTATAGTTAGGGATGGAAATTTCAGTGTTACTGGTGGTCTTCCTAAGCCAGGATTCAGACACGGCTAGGACATCCGGGTTGGCAGAGTGTGCTAGGGCAGTGAATAAAACAAACTTAGGGAGGAGGCTTCTAATGTTGACATGCATGAAACCAAGGCTTTTACGGTTGCAGAGTCAACAAATGAGAACCTGTGGAATAGGAGTGGAGCTAGGCACTGCAGGGCCTGGATTAACCTCTATATCACCAGAGGAACAGAGGAGGAGTAAGATAAGGATACGGCTAAAGGCTATAATGACTGGTCGTCTGGGGCGTTAGGAACAGAGAGTAAAAATAACAGGTTTCAGGGGGTGATAAAATAGATTAAAGGCATAATGTACAGACAATGGTATGGTAGGGCGTGAATACAGTGGAGGTAAACCTAGGCATTGAGTGGTGATGAAAGAGATAATGTCTCTAGAAAGATTTAAACCAGGTGATGTCATCGCATGTGTGGGTGGGTGGAACTAAAGGGTTGGATAAGGCATATTGAGCAGGGCTAGAGGCTCTACTGTGAAATAAGGCAATAAACACTAACCAGAACAGCAATGGACAAGGCATATTGACAATGAGGAGAGGCATGCTTAGCCTAGTGAACATAAGGGTCAAGTTAGTAGTGAGGCTGGTTGGGGACAAGGCGATTCAGACAGCTAGCCGGGGGTAACAAGCTAGCAACGTCTAGCAGGCGGCTAACAAAGACGGAGGAAGTCTGTTTATAGCCTCCTCACGCGTTTCCGTCCAGTAGACCAGTTGTGATGGGGTTTCGTGTGGTGAAGGGGACCAGAGCCAGTTGGCACAAAGGTATAGTGGCACAAGAAATTGTCCGATGGACCTGAATTAGCTAGCAGCCGATATGCTCTGGACAGCGAGGCGTTAGCAGGCCGCAGTTAGCTGATGGGCGTTCAGGTGACGTCGCGTCGGAGGGCCGGTTGAAATATCTCCCTCGGGCAGAATCGCGTCGGCAGTCCACTTGAGAAGGCCGGTAGGTCTCCACACCGGCAGTAGGCGGGTCGGATAGGAGTTGTAGCCCGGCAGCGTGCTGAAACTCCTCAGTCAGCGGGAGAAAGGGCTAGCTTCAGGCTGATTGGTGTGTTGCTATGAGACCGACGTTAGCCGATGGCACTCAGGTAGCAGCTGGCTGCAAGATCCAGTGAAAAATGTCCAACTTGCGGTAGGGATCCGGGGATATGGAGGGAAAAATAAATAAAAATAGGTCCGGTAAGCTCAGGTTTAGTCGTGTTATACGAGGCGAGAGCTTTTCCGAGCTGAAGGTTAGCCCGATGCCGCTAGCAATAGTAAGCTAAATACTAACGTTAGCTGAGTTGTTATTTGACCAGATTAGGAAAAAACAACAACAAAAAACCACAGATCCGCACCACATTGGGTGAGGCAGGTTGCAGGAGAGTGTTTTGAAGTTGGATTTTAGAGAGCACATATAAAAAGATATGTGAAGAAAATATATAAAAATATTATAAAGACGATATTTACACAGGACAGGGCGGACAAGACAAATACACGTCTAACTGCTACGCCATCTTGGATTTAAAAAAAAATCATTCATTGTCATGCTTATATTATATGATAGGATTTAGTTTTGAGCATTTTAAATGAGTTCTCAATCATTTAGGTTCTGCTACTAATGAAGATATCGATATCACTTTATTTGAAATACCTACATAGATACTTCATAACCCATACATAACATTCATAAGCAGTACCTGTACTGAAGTCAAAATAACATTCTCTTATCAGTCATTGTCACCTATATGAAAAGATTACTGTTCGGTAAGATTTCACATTTTGATCACAGAAGAAAGTGCAATATGTCTGAGGTAAGAACCTGATATGTCAGAATAGTACCTCTCACTCTCTCTGCCTGCCTGCCTGTCAGTCTAATAGACAGACCGCGGTGGTATTTTGTGGCTGTGTCTGGTGTCTTTGATGGTGTTGATGACAAACCTACATCACAATTATACCAGTCAGAGCTATCAAGGAGGGAGGGAGGGAGGGAGGGAGGGAGGGAGGGAGGGAGAGAGCTATAGACATTTCTCTTTGACTGAACATAATTGTTGTGAAAAGCAGCTTTTTAGCCACAGGAATCCTTATTGTGAAGTGCTTGAAAATGGGCTTGATGCATGTTATTTAGCTCTCTTTTTTTCCATCCACTCTCCATGCCACTCTTGGCCCTGAATGGTGCTATGCTGCTGGGGTTGTATGGGCAATGAGGCAGGCAGGCTGAGGTAGCATTCCAAATGACACCTTATTCCCTATATAGTGCACTACTTTTGACCAGAGCACTATCGACCCTTGTAAAAAAGTAGTACACTCTATAGGGAATATTGTGTCATTTGGGACACAAAAGATAGATGGAGCAGCATAATTAATATGAAAAGCAGATTTTTATTCTGTATTTCTGTATTTTATACACAGGTGTGAACTCTGGGCTTGATTCATGTTATTCAGGTTAAAACAAATTATTTTGCTATACATTTCTCTCCCTGTCAGCCACTATTAGCCCTGAATGCCACTATGCTTCTGGTGCTTGATGTGCAGGGGAGGAGGGAGAGAGGCAGGCTGAGAAAGCTGAGCTGTGACTGGGGAAGTAAACCATAGACATCAACACCAGTAGATGGTGATAGCTTTGACGTCATCCACATATTCCAATGGAAAACTCCCGATGGCTCATGAAGCCAGAAGTATTTGAATTTGAAGTGCGCCAAAATGCTGAATGAGGCTGGCTGAGTGGCACCAAAAAATCACTAAGGATCGTGGTAAAAGTGTCCGTAACCAGCAAAGGATCATGGTCGACATAGTCTTTTTCATCCTGCCTGAGAGAGTCAACCGGGAGCCTCTTCGCAGGCTGCTGGCCTGTGTGATGACAAATGTAGTAGTCAGAATGGATCACTATTAAATGAAATATCTCAATTTTTGCAAACTTTCAAACACTTCACTGTGGCGATTTAAGTTGATCATAATAAGCACATTTTAGAGGGAAAAATTGACGTAAAAAAGTATGTGGTTGGTCGTTCTGTCAATCGTAATTTACATAGGCTTTCTAGGGCAGACCAGGGCTTTTGGCACCGCTAGGTTGCTACGTGGTAGCTGACCAGCAGAGCTTGTGACTTCACGCTCCAGACCGGACACTGGGGGCCTGAAGTAAACAGGATATGTCCCTGCATGGGGTCTCTCTCTCTCTCTCTCTGTGGTGGTGGTAAAGGGGCCTACTTCTATGCAGAGGGAATCTAAATGGAGCAAACATTATTGTAATTCACTGGAGGCCAGGGAAAGGGAAGGGAAAAGACTACTTGAACCCAGCATAACAGGACTTTATTAGAGAGAGGTTTGGGAAAGTTAAACAACTGTAATCAGAAATCTATGTGCCATTTTGAATGGGGAATTATGACACTGTCTGTGGGATCCTGGGTGTGCGTCCAAAATGGCACCCTATTCCCTACATAGTGAGCCCTATTGGCCCTGGTCAAATAACCTATTACAGGGGATAGCAAGCAACGCAGATGTAGAAGCACGGTGGCTTGGAAAAACTCCCTAGAAAGACCGAGGGAGGGGGGGAGGATCGAAACAGCAGGTCCGGGACAAGGTTGTAGTTCTGGTGAACAGGTCAGGGTTCCATAGTCGCAGGCAGAACAGCAGAAACTGGATCCGATGGGATGGGGACAGCAAGGAGTCGTCAGGCCAGGTACTCCTGAGGCATGGTCCTAGGGCTCAGATCCTTCAGGAGGAGAGAAGGGGAAGGGGGGGAATTAGAGGGAGCATACCTAAACTCACGCAGGACATCAGATAAGACTGGAGAATTACACCAGATAGGACAGACTGAACCTAGCCCCCCGCCACATAGACTATTGCAGCATTGATACTGGAAACTGAGACAGCACCGCACTAGCCCGAGGGGGCACAAAACCGGACAGGAAGATCACATCAGTGACTCAACCCACTCAAGTCAAGTATAGCAAAAAAAAGCCTGGCACGACGTGATGCAGCCCTTCTAGGGACGGCATGGGAGAGCGCGAGCAAGCCAGTGACTCAGCCTCCATAATAGGGTCAGTGGCAGAGCATCATAGTGGAGAGAGTGGAGCCATGCAGAGACAGCAAGTGGGGTTTGTCAATCCAGACACATATCCAGAGCGACTTACAGTAGTGCATACATTTTCATACTTTTTTCATACTAGTTCCCCCGTGGGAATTGAACCCAAAACCCTGGTGTTGCAAGCACCATGCTCTACCAACTGAGCTGCATGGGGCACACACACTCCTGGGCCAGACTACACTCAAACATAGGACCTACGGAAGAGATGAGTCTTCAGTAAAGACTTTAAGGTTGAGACTGAGTCTGCATCTCTCACATGGATCGACAGACCATTCCATAAAAAGGGGAGCCCTATAGGAGAAAGCCTTGCCTCCAACTGTTTGCTTAGAAATTCTAGGAATAATAAGGAGGCCTGCGTTTTGTGACTATAGAGTACCTGTAGGTATGTACGGCAGGACCAAATCGAAGAGACAGGTAGAAGCAAGTCTCCAGTATTAATGCTAAATTGTAATTATTTTCACCTCTATGGCCTGTTTATTGCCTACCTCCCTACTCTTCTACATTTGCACACACTGTACATAGATTTTTCTATTTTTATTTTATTTTGTGTTATTGACTGTATGTTTGTTTATGTGTAACTCTGTGTTATTGTTTTTGTCGCACTGCTTTGCTTTATCTTGGCCATGTCGCATGTCTTGGCCTACCTGGTTAAATAAAGGTGAAATAAAAAAATTCTATAAATAAATAAAATGTCCATGTAATGCTTTGTAAGTTAGCAGTAACACCTTGAAATCAGCCCTAGCCTTAACAGGAAGCCAGTGTAGATAGGCTATATTAGCACTGGAGTAATTTTATCAAATGTTTTGGTTCTAGGCAAGATCCTGTTAGCTGTATTTAGCACTAGTTTATTATCTGGATTGCCAGAGACTAGAGTGTTGCAGTAGTCTAATCTTGAAGTTACTAAAGCATGCATTTGCTTTTCTGCATTATTTCTGGACAAAACGTTTCTGATTTTTGCAATGTTACGAAGATGGGGAAAAAAAGCTGCTCTTCGAATATTTTTTATGTGTTTGTCGAGAGATCAGGATCCAGAGTTACGCTGAGGTCATTCACTGTTTTATTTGAGATGACTATGCAACCATCTATATTCAATGTCAGATCCGACAGCAGATCTCTCTGTTTCTTGGGACCTAGGACTAGCATCTCTGTTTTAACTGAGTTTAAAGTAAAACATTTGCAGCCATCCACTTTCTTATGTCTGAAACAGAGGCATTCAGGGTAGGCAATTTTGGGGCTTCACCATTTTTCATTGAAAGTTAACTACTTAGGGATCAGCAGCAGTGGTGTCGGTTTTGGAGAGTCTGGCGTGCCCAAAGTAAAATGCAGGCCACTCAGGCCCAGAAACTAGGATATGCAGATAATTGGTACTATTGGATAGAAAACACCCTGACGTTTCCAAAACCGTTAAAATAATGTCTGTGAGTATAACAGCACTGATATAGCAGGCGAAAACCCGAGGAAAATCCATCCGGATTTGCAGTTTCTTTTTGTTGACCTTTTTCTCCTGGCTGCCTATTGTATTCAACGTTATCTAGGACACAGACTGCAGTACCTATGGCTTCCACTGGATGTCAACAGTCTTTAGACAGGGTTTCATGACGTGGACACCGGAACTCAATAGAATGACATGCGCGTTCACGGTCTCGCGCGCTCTGTGTTTTTTTCTTTTCCTGTCGTCCGGTTGAAATATTATAGTAAATATACATAAAAGGATACCTAAGGATACATTAAAAATGATGTTTGATTTGTTTGGACAAAGTTGATAGGTATAGTTTGAACGCGTTCTCTTCAAGGGTCAATGGGTGACTCGACGGTGGATTTTCTGAACATAACGCGCCAACCAAACAGAGATTTATGGATATAAACAATTACTTTTTCTAACAAAATAACCATTGGATGTCTTCGTTGGACACTTGGGATGCCCTCAGCAGAAGTTCTTCGAAAGGTAAGTGATTTATTTGAGCTCTTATATGGTTTTTTTGTGACCCACGCTGGATATGAATTTATGCTAATGTAGAAAGTAGGAGAGGTGCTATCCTCAAACAATCAAATGTTGTGCTTTCGCCATAAAGCCTTTTTGAAATCTGACAACGCTGTGATATTGCCAAGAATCAGAGCTTTTGATGACTATGCAACACTTGTATATTGATAAATATTTAATAATTCAACTTTTGGATTTTGAATTTGGCGCCTTACATTTCACCGGGTAGTGTTATCCCCAATTATCCCCAAGAGGTTAACATTGTTTCCCAATGACATCATCAAGAGGTAGCATATATAGTGAAAACAATAGTGGTCCTAGAACAAAACTTTGAGGAACACCGAAACTTACCATAGATTTATCAGAGGACAAACCATCCACAGAGTCAAACTGATATCTTGCCAACAGATAAGATCTAAACCAGGCAATAACTTGTTCACGTAGACCAATTTAAGATTTCCAATCTCCAAAAGAATGTGGTGATCGATGGTGTCGAAAGCGGCACTAAGGAGCACGAGGACAGGCACAGAGCCTTGGTCTGACGCCATTAAAAGGTAATTTAGCACCTTCACGAGTGTGTTCTCAGTACTACAGTATGATGGGGTCTAAAACCAGACTGGAGTTTTTCATATGCGTTATTTGTCTTCAGGAAGGCAGTGAGTTGCTGATTAACAACTTTTCATTGATTTGTTTTTTTGAGGAATGGGAAATCCATTATAGGCCGACTCAGAAAAAGAAAAAATTGCCCACTTTTGGTGAGTTTGGTATGGGGAGATGTTTATCATGTTCAACATAGGAGGGCCAAGCACAGGAAGTACCTTTTTCAGTAGTTTAGATGGAATAGGGTCCAGTAGACAGTTGGAAGGTTTAGAAGCCATGACTATTTTTGTGAATGTTGAGAGATGCAGGATTAAAAAACTTGAGTGTCTCCATTGATCCAAGGTCCTGGCAGTTCTGTACAGACTCAGGACAACTGAGTTTTGGAGAAATGCGCATATTCAAAGAGGAATCCATAACTTGTTTTCTAATGATCACAATCTTTTCGTCTAAGAAGTTCATGAATTCATCACTGCTGAAGTGAAGGCCATTCTCATTTGGGGAATGCTGATTTTATTTTGCTTTGCGACAGTATCAAAAGGACATTTTGTATAGTTTTTATTGTCCTCACTCAGATTGGAAAAATAAGCTGATCGAGCAGCAGTGAAGGCTTTTCGATATTGCACAGTCCTGTCTTTCCAAGCTCGTCAGAATACTTCCAATTTGGTGGAGCTCCATTTCCATTTCAATTTCCTGGAAGCTTGCTGTATATCGTGGACTGCAAACATTATTCAAGGATAAGTTTAGATCCTCGGCATTCTGTCTCAGAAAGTAGGCTGGCCTTCTCTTAAGTCTCGTAGATCAATGTACTAATCTCTTGGTTTATGAAGCCCTCTTGTGCAAACTTCTGCCATACCTTACTTCAGACGAGTCACAAGACCTGATCATATGGATGGCTCGAGATGCTTTTTGCGCCCCATGTAGGGAATTGTTTGCAGAGCTCTCTGCACCTTAATGCTCTGCTGCCTCTAGTGTAGTACAAGTTGTTAATGGGGGGCCTCATTGTTGTGGAATGCCTGATTCTTAAATTGTTTGTAGTATTGTATGTTCTTATTACATTGTATGTTTGTACATTTTATACATTTTGTTCATGCAGAGCTCCCTTGGAAAATAGGGTCTCATTGGGACTACCTGCTAAAATAAAGGTTAACTTCTTGGGGATGGGTGCATGAGGTGACCGTTTTGGAGAGCCTGGCGTGCCCAAAGTAAAATGGCTCCCATTCAGGCCCAGAAAATAGGATATGCACATATTTGGTACCATTGGATAGGAAACACTCTGAATTTCCCAAAACTTAACCATTTGTCTGTGAGTAAAACAGAACGGATATGGCAGGCGAAACCCCGAGGAATTTCTGTCCTGGAAAAAGTGGTTTTCACAGAGTGCCTCATTTGGAACCCCTCCCTCATGAAAATGCCCTTATAAGGGCATATGAATGCAGTACCCATCGCTTCCTTTAGATGTCAACAGTCTCGAGACAGTGTGGATTTTCATTTTGGATGCTTTGGATCAGAGAAGAAGAGGAAACCAGGAAGTGTCCTTTTACGTCTTTATCGATCAGTTTATATTCCGGTTGATTTATAATAGTAAATATATGTAAAAGTGTTCCTAAGGATACATTTAAAACTATGTTTGATTGTTCTTGGACAAGTTTATAGGTATAAGATGAACGAGTTTGCGTCATGTTTCAATGGAGGAGTGGAAGCTGTCGTTTCTGATTATAACGCGCGAACCAAATGGAGATTTATGGATAAAATACATTACTTTTTCTAACAAAAGAACCATGGATTGTCTTCGTTGGACACTTAGGATGACCTCAGCAGAAGTTCTTCAACAGGTAATTGATTTGTTTTCGCGGTGAAATGTGTTATGTGTGTGCCGTGATGGCTAATGAATTCATGGCTATGTGAAAAATATGTGAGGTGCTACCCTCAAACAATCAAATGTGCTGCTTTCGCCGTAAAGCCTTTTTGAAATCTGACAACGCTGTGATATTGCCAAGAAACAGAGCTTTTGATGAGTATGGAACACTTGTATATTGGTGGATGTTTAATAATTCAACTTTTGGATTTTGAATTTGGCGCCTTGCATTTCACCTGGTAGTGTCGGGATTGGGGGCGCTAGCGCCCCAGCAATCCCCAAAAAGTTTAATAAAATAACAAAGAAATGGGGAATAGGATGCTATGTCAGACACACCCACTAACTGGGATTTAGGGAGAGGGCTATCAGGTTGTCAAGGGAAACCTCCCTTCAAATCAAATCAAATTGTATTCGTCACATACACATGGTTAGAAGATGTTAATGCGAGTGTAGCGAAATGCTTGTGCTTCTAGGTCCGACAATGCAGTAGTATCTAACAAGTAATCTTAACAAATTCACAACAACTACCTGACACACACAAGAGTAAAGGAATGAATACGAGTATGTACATATAAATATATGGATGAGCGATGGCTGACCGCGTAGGCAGTAGTAGTACAGTATATACATATGAGATGAGTAATGTAGGATATGTAAACATTATATAAATGGCATTGTTTAAAGTGGCTAGTGATACATTTATTTCATCCAATTATAATTATTAAAGTGGCTAGAGATTTGAGTCGATGGCCGAAAGGCATAGGCAGATACAGTAGATGGTTTAGAGTACAGTGTATACATTTGATATGAGTAATGTCGGATATGTAAACATTATATACACATTTGTTTAAAGTGGCTAGTGATACATTTGTTACATCCAATTCCTATTTTTAAAGTGGCTAGAGATTTAAGTCAGTATGTTGGCAGCAGCCACTCAATGTTAGTGATGGATGTTTAACAGTATGATGGCCTTGAGATAGAAGCTGTTTTTCAGTCTCTCGGTCCCAGCTTTGATGCACCTGTACTGACCTCGCCTTCTGGATGATAGCGGGGTGAACAGGCAGTGGCTCGGGTGGTTGTTGTCCTTGATGATATTTTTGGCCTTCCTGTGACATCGGGTGGTGTAGGTGTCCTGAAGGGCAGGTAGTTTACCCCCGGTGATGCGTTGTGCAGTCCTCACTACCCTCTGGAGAGCCTTATAGTTGTGGGCAGAGCAGTTGCTGTAGCAGGCGGTGATACAGCCCGACAGGATGCTTTCGATTGTGCATCTGTAGAAGTTTGTGAGTGATTTTGGTGACAAGCCGAATTTCTTCAGCCTCCTGAGGTTGAAGAGGTGCTGTTGCGTCTTCTTCATCACGCTGTCTGTGTGGGTGGACCATTTAAGGTTGTCCGTGATGCGCGCCGAGGAACTTAAAACTTTCCACCTTCTCCACTACTGTCCCGTTGATGTGGATAGGGGGGGGGTGCTCCCTCTCCTGAACTCCACTTTCATCTTCTTTGTTTTGTTGACATTGAGTGAGAGGTTATTTTCCTGACACCACACTCCGAGGGCCCTCACCTCCTCCCTGTATGCCATTTCGTCGTTGTTGGTAATCAAGCCTACCTCTGTAGTGTCGTTGGCAAACTTGATGATTGAGTTGGATGCGTGCTTGGCCACACAGTCATGGGTAAACAGGGAGTACAGGAGAGGGCTGAGAACGCACCCTTGTGGGGCCCCAGTGTTGAGGATCAGCGGGGTG